>OW569406.1:47730430-48475430 GCA_937654795.1 Cistogaster globosa | reverse complement strand
GCCAAAAAATGATAAATGTGATACAGGAAAATATGCACAAAAGCTGGACAGCGGATGCTCTACTAGGGCAAGTAGCTGGCGAAAAGGAAGCAGATCTGGTCATTGTCATCGAACAGTACGAACGAATATCCCGAGGCGCCTGGTTTGAGGATGAAACAGGTACAGCTGCACTTTAGCTTCCTGGTGGCAGTAGGCTCGCGGTCACGTAATGCGGGGCTGGTTGTTGCTACATGTACGTGCGAACCGGGAATTTCACGCTGATGGGTTGCTACCTCACCCCTAGTGACAGTATAGAACAGTTTAAAACGAAGCTGGCTTTTATTGAGGATAGGGTACATGAAGTGCACGGGCCCTTTATAGTAGCTGGGTACTTCATAGCCAAGGCTGTCAGATGGGGCTCCCCAACACCGAACACACGAGGAAAGTATATTCTGGACATGTCCGCCAGGCTTGGTGTGGTCGTGGCGAACACTGGGAACGTCACTACCATCCGAAGACCGGGATGTCAACACATCACGCCAGACATCAATCTGGCCTTGCCGAAGCAATTGTCGGAAGGAAGGTACTGGAGGGCTATAATGGAAGTGACCACCAATATACTAACTTCCAGATCGCAGCGAGATCCATTCCTGCCCTGACACGAACGATCGTTAAAACTCTCTTCCCCAAGCACCCCCCGCTACGCGAAGAACGGGAACCTCAGGTTGGTGTAATGTCTACTCCTTTCACAGAAGAGGATCTGAAGGCCGCGGCGAGATTCCTTAAAAGGGGCAAGGCCCCTGGACCAGATGGAGTGCCAGCTGAAAGCCAAAAGTGGAAGATACAGAAGCTTACGTTAATCAGCAAAGGTAGAGGTGATCAGGCACAGCCGTCAGCATATCGCCCACTCTGCATGCTGTACAGCGCCGGAAAACTACTGGAGAAAATGCTTTAACGCAGGTCGGCAGAGTCCGTCTGCAAAGGCAGAATGGTTTCCGACCCGGAAGATCGGCTCTTGCCGCCATTGAGGGCGTAGTAAGGTGCTTTAAAAGCGCCCAAAGCCGTCGCTATTATCCGAAGCGTGTAATTGTCTTAGCTACTCTGGATGTGCGAAATGCTTTTAACAGCGTGCGATGGGCGGATATCATTAGGGCACTACGGAAAAAATTCTGCATCCCCAGATACCTACTGAGAATTCTCCGGAGTTATCTGAATGACTGTGTGCTCCTTTACGACAAACCAGAGGGTCAACGGGCTACGGCGATCACGTGTGGCGGGGCGCAGAGATCTATGTTGGTTCCGGATCTCTGGGATGTGAGTTACGACGAGATTTTGGGCATAGATATGCTAGAGGATACACATTTCGTGGGGTACGCAGATGTTATAGCGGCGGTAGTAATGAGCGGAGGTCGCAAACAATGCAGCGATGGTACGTCAGAAGGAATGCACAGACAATCGGAAAATGGACGGCAACCCTCATCTCCAACGTGGAGAGATGGACTCAGAGGAATTTCGGGGAAGTTAACTACTTCCTGACCCAGTTCCTGTCGCGTCGTGGATACTTTCGAAAGTATCTGCACCCATGGAAAATGTAGATGACCCTAGTTGCATCTACTGCGAAACGCCGAACGATGACGCTGACCACACTTTCTTCGGCTACATCAGGTGGCAAGCTGAGAGGGACACCTTGAAGGAACAGATTGGAGAATTTACCCCCACCAACATAGTTGGCAAAATGCTCGAATGTGAGAACGGATGGAACGCCGTGAAAAGATACTGCGAGTGCATACTTCGGAAAAAGAAAAGAGGTTTCGACGCATCACAAACCAAGGCCCCCCCAACAGAGACATAAGAATACAAGCTAAAAGCATGATGCTGGCTACAAACATGGTGGTCCCAGATGTGGGAGAGTAGAGAACTAATCCTTTTCTAGGATGTCGTTCTGGGCCCTTCCCGAAGTAATGCAAAAAACAGTTCCTGGAAGGGAGTCTTCCCAGGAGAGGAGGAGGGATTGTTTTAGTGGAATGAACACCACATGACGCAGCTGATGGCGGTCGCTATATATGCGAAGGCATTTTAACCCCACCTCGCCCACCAAAGAAAGAAAAAAAAATCATAATAATAATAATAATAACAAAATTAATAATAATAATAATAACAATAACAATAATAATAATAATAAAAATAATAATAATAATAATAATAATAATAATAATAATAATAATAATAATAATAATAATAATAATAATAATAATAATAATAATAATGATAATAATAATGATAGTAACAATAATAATAATAATAATAATAATAATAATAATAATAATAATAATAATAATAATAATAATAATAATAATAATTATAATAATAATAATAATAATGATAATAATAATAATAATAACAATAACAATAATAATAATAATAACGATAATAATAATAGTCCATAACGATTGGTTCAAAAGTAAAGCAGAGGAGCACCTGAACTTAAGTTTGAAACCAGTCACCATCTACTTTCCAGGGATGGCGCTGTGTGGCCTCAAAAATTAAACCTTGCACCTGGAAATTTTTGGCTTTTTTTATTTTTTTTCCAGTTTTTAAAAATACATAAGGCCTTAAAAGCCTAGTCTATACCTACAAACTGGTACTTTATTCTCTATTTTTTGTTTTAAAATGATTGATTTATAAGCATTTTAAAGATAAAGTTTTTGATCCTTTATACTTAAGTCCAGTTTTTTTAAGATATTGGGTTAATTATCAATAAATTTTTTTGGTTTTTCTACCCTAGTTAGCGCGAAAAATTTTTAATATTTCAAAAAAATAAATATAAGAATTCATCTAATGGATTGTTGTGCACTTTAGCCTAAAAAGTTCTAACAGCCTTTTTTTTATATAAAAATATTTTCTTGTGGAATATATAAATTTTTTTTGCTCAAGCTGACTTTTTGTGTGTATGTCTAAACCAAATTTCGTATTAGAATGATCATCCTTGAAGAAGACGGCGGTTCTTCAATTAGACCTTCTTTTACATGGAAATTATGAATTTATCCTGTATTTTCTCAAATCCCATAGGTGGGATTGGAAACAGGAGGGTTTAAGTAGTTGATTAACCCTAGTCCATTTGTGGAATTTGTAGGCAAAAGAGTAAAAATTCAATTTTTGGGAATTTTAGTTCTTATTTTGGGAATCGTGTGATTTCCTTTATCTTTATGTGAACGATTTTTGGAATTTAATTTTAGTTCTGTTTAGTTTAGTGCAGGTGATACGCATAGAACAATTTATTCGATTTGCTTTATACATACAAATTTTATTGCATAATTAATTATTTTACTTTCCTCAAAGTGGACTGTTTTTACAATAATTTTTCGAAATCGTTACGAGATCAGCAACATACATTAAAGTTTTGTTTTATATTTTATTTTTTATGTAAACTTACGCAATTTCCTATCAAAGAAAAAAAAAGATTTAAAATATGCTGTAGAAAATATCTTTCATTTGACCATTTAAAAAAATCAGACACAAATCTAAGAATTAGAAAAATATGCGAAGTCCACATTGTTTTAATTTTTCTTCTTTTTTGCAATTTATTGTTAAAAGTAATGAACTTTTATATAAGGAAAAATTCTAGATATATTTTTAAACAAATATTTCACAAAAAATAATTTTATAAAAACTTTTAATAAATAAAAGTTTGAATGAGACAGGTTCGATATAAGATAAAAAGCAACATATTAAATACAATTCCTTAAAAAACACAAAACACAAAAATGAAAAATTATGCATAATGGAAGTTTTAACACATACGTATGAAAATAATAATAAAATATGCTTTAAGAAAAAAATGTTTTAATTGCTTACCAAATATATAAATGAGAAGATAGTTTTGGAAAGTGTGTTGTCAACCAACGATGTAAAAAAAATAAAATTTATAGAGAAATTTGTAAATAAATGTTAGAAAAATACAATGAGGAAAAATTTATTTTCTTCATAAATGATGTACAAACAAAAAAATTTTAATTGATTACTTTTTTTAAGTGATATACGACATATGCTGAGAAAGCTTGTAACGAGCCAGAAAGAGCACTTCATTCTAAATTCCATTCTTATCAAATGTAAATACTTTATAATTAAATTATTTAATTATAATTAAATAAATCGCCTTAAAATTTAGTTTTTAATTTAAAACAAATGATTTTGAAAATAAATATATTATACATCATTGTTAATATTGAAACAAAGTATTAATATATTCATTAAAATTTTTGTCGAGATCTAAGGATATTTAATGCATCTACGTCCGTATGCGTTAAAAAATAGACTCATGTCGATAATTATATTGCTAAATTAATAGTCGATTATAATTTTTGTTTAATTGCTTAAAATGCAAAATAAATTCATTAAATTTTTAAACATTTTAAACAAAAAAATAAAAAAGAAAAATATACAAAACAATTCAACTGTAATAAATTTTATTTTTTGTTTGTATTTTGTTGCTAGCCAAACCATAAATTTATGTTCGTGTGTAATTTGTTATATAAATGCACATTTGTTTATATAAATGTAGACCAGTTTACCAATAACTACGAAACAAATGTAAGTACACTACAGGAAACAACAATGGTACAAACATGATACCGCTTCAGCATTTTCCAACTTTAAAAGGAACTATAAATAAATATTGTAATGGAAATGAAAAATGGTTGCAAAATAATAATAAAACTTCCGAAATAAAATTGGTGTCTGTGGATGTGGTTGTAGACAAAGAAATAAATAAAAAAGTAGTTGTCTTATGCAGCATAAAATCAATAAGGTGGTGATTATATTTATTAATTTTTGTACTCTTCACCGCAGGGGGTTTTGTTTCGTTCGTAACTTCTACGATATATACTTCCAGCCCTATATAGAATATTTTTGTTTAGTTCCCTATAAAAAGGTAAGACGTTAAAAATCTGTTTTGCTAAGGTTCCTAAAAAGAAACAGACTATTTATGTACATCAATATGTCAGGTTGATATATATATTCAAGAAAATCGGTCAAATCAAAGTTTTTCTTTTTCTTTTGCTTTTTTATGTGATTATTGTTTTTGTAAAATATTAACCAAAAAGGTTAAATGGTGAGTAAAAATAATAATTTTATTATAAACAAGCAATTCACAAAACAAAAAATATTAACTATAAACTGTTCGCTGAAAAATACAACTTTCGCCAAAACAAACAGATGTTCCCTAAAAATTTAACTTTAAATAAACGTTTCCCTACAAACATGTTTGTCATTCCGTTTATAACTTCTTCCATACATATCCATATCTGGAGCCCAATCAATAGGCAAATCTATCATCTGTCCTTATTCGTGTTAAAATAAAATTTTCAAAGGCACAAGAAGAACTAGAGGGTTTTTCAGTCCAACAATAACTTAAAATTTTGAAAATTTTGCCATTGAAAATTAGTAAAATGGTTGTGGTGCCTTAACGGTGCAGATGTGTTCCATCAAGAAATCGGAATTTTAACCAAAATTTTTAACTTAAACAAAAAATACAAAAATCCACATGTGGTCTATTTTAAAAACAAGGAAATAACACAAAATAGAAGAAGAGTATTAAATATTAAAAAGTTTCCTATCCAAAAACACAACAAAACTATTAATAAAATAACCCAACCTCAAGAGTATTAAAGCTTAGTCCAACAATTTCATTTTTTGGTATTTAAGACAGTTCTTAATATTATTTAATTTTATAAATAAAATAAATATAAATAAATAAATTTTATAAGTCTTTTGTATGAATATAACTAAACTCTACAACAGGAGAATGGAATAAATAAACAAATAAGTAAAATTAAGTTTCTGCGGCTTCTGTTGACTTCTGCCTGTATTTCAGTTTTCTATTAGATGTGTGTTTAAATTTAGCTCATACTTAAGTTGAAAATTTCTCGGGCAACTTTCCCTACATGCCATAATCGGTCTCATTAAATTATTTAGAGCTACTGAGTTAAAATTTTACATACAACTGTAAAATATATAAATAGAACTTACAACTATAAAGGTTTGATTGGAAAAATAATTCGGAGTTTCGAAGAAACGTTTTCCGAAAAATAAATTTTTGTAAATTTAACAAAACAACCACCCAATCATTCCACCCATGCACGCACATGCAGATTGTTTTTACTTACGAACGATCAAATGTGAGAACCTTTAATCATGTCTGATAGCGGTAATTTCCAGTTGAATAATCCTTATATTTTTCTGTAGGATATTTTATTTTCGCATTCACACGTATCTGACAAACGAAATTTCTAACGTAAAACTTATCTATATTTTGCATAAGATTTAAATCTTTATTAATATACTATTGTGTGCAACTTGAAAAAAAAGTTGAGGAAACTTTCTCTTGTAAACTTTGTTTTTAAACGTTGTAAAAAAAATTTGAATGTTTTTATTTAATTGTGCGCGTTTGCAGTGAAACTTCCTTATTAGTAACAAAATAATAGAAGTATGAATAAGCATAAAAAAAATGGAAGAGTGCTATATTCGGCTTTGCCGAATCTTGTTTACTCCATATATGTAAATCTAGTTTAGTGAAGTAACTCTAATCAAACAAAATAAATATTGCGGAGACAGAGAATTAAAACATTAAAGTAAAATTAATTACTACATATAATTTTACGTAAAATTGTCATCGGCTTCTAATGGGTTAAGCAGTTTTAAAAAATGTTATTATTTCCCAAGAGATCTCTTCAAAAGCGTTTAAATGATACCCGTATTTATATCTTAAAAAAATATGGTGCACAACCGTACTTTTCTATGAAAATTTGAGAGGCACATAACTCGAAAAGTATGAGCGAGCGCAAATTTTTTCAATTCGCCTCATTTATTTGTTCTTTATAATTGCCTTACCATACTAGATTTCTTTCAAAGTATAAAGAAAAATTAGAATTCCGCTTCTTCGAATTTTCAAAACTATGTCTGTTCGATTAGTGTATTTCAATTTTGCTTAGCCCATCTAGCGCCTTGGCAAAGTTGATTCAACCTGAACACGGACAGACACTGTGCATAAGAACTGAGGATATATATACTTTAAGAGGTCGGAAATAGATATGTCCATTATGTCCGTCTATCTATCCGTCCGTGCTGAAATCAACTTTACCAAGCACTATATGAACTAGAGAAAACATATTTTTAAAAATTTTGCTATTAAAACATCAGCAATATCAGTGCATGTTCTTCGAAGCAGCGAGCAAAGCACCACGCCTGCCATAACTTTTTTCGACCTTTGTTTGCAAATTTTTATGCAGCAAATTCACTTTGAACTTCCAGGCCGTTGAATTATAAGAATGTATACCAATACGAATTTATAAGAGGTGGCAGCGCCGCTTCAACCATGCAACAATAAAAAGAAAAACAAGCACTTACGTTAATGCTAAATTTCAATACACAATGAATTACTGTGCTTTTTTGCCCTCTTTAATAATGTTTTTAGTAAGCTTTGTTTTAAATTGATTTAAAACTCCTGTTACAATTCTATTTAGAGAATATTAAAAACTGAACTTTTGTACAGTTATTACAGCTACTCTACACATAACAGATTTAAGCAAAAAACAGTCAGCTGCCGACACGATGCCACCTGATAAAATTATTCGCTCTATGTATACTACGTATGTATATTTTTTATCGAAATAATTTTGGTGTCATATATACATAAATGAATGAAGAAATTAAAAAATTAAAAAAAGTATAATATAAAAAAGCATCTTTAATATTAAATAATTACAAATTTTTGTTCAGAGAATTGTTCAAAATATCATAGAACAAACTGTAGATACAATACATTGATGACTAAAATAATTATAATAATAATACGAGTAATAAAATAAAAAGGAGTAGCTTTGTCGTATTTTACTTACGCTTCAGTTCCAGCATGGCAGATGTATAATGGAAAGATTTACGGATGTAAACACTACTGTTGCAGTTGGTATAGATATCTAAAAAAAACGCAAAGTAATACTATGGGATTTCCGCCGCCACTGTTCAGAACTACATTTTGCGGACGAGATATGTATGTCAAAAATGTTTGCAGAAACTTGTTTATGCCAGTATTCACTATTATACATAATCGTACGATTTAATCACACAAAAATCTGATAGAATTCTGTCTTACTTTAAAAATTGTTTCAAAATGGCGTTGTAGATGCCACACTATTATACAAAGAAGATGCAAAAACAGATGCTTTTAATATTTTGTTGTTTCTGTCTCCTTATCTTCAAAAACATCAACCCAGATTTTATAAAAAAAATCATTTTATGAATCATTTCAAATGATTATAAAACCGTACAGATGTGTCAAAAAGTCTGTCACACACATACACTTTTAATCCACACTATGTTACCTTTTGAGCACACATACAATTTATGACAGATCGTACGACTGAGTATGATAGTCAACCCTGGCCTTTATTTGCGATCAACACTCTACATACACAGCAATGCTCATAAATTCTGTCAATAAAAAAAATCGTTTGAAAGAAAAACTCGTCGAAAGACATAAGAAGACAAAAGTACGACATGGATAAATCTTGAGCTATTTCTATCCATCTGAATAAAATGTGGCAATCTCGTGTGAAGAGACAAGTCAGTCCTTATTACAGAAAAATCAATTCCAAATTTACTTTTTGCGCATTTAAAATTTTCAGGCCCAGAACCATCACAAATGAGCAACTACAATGAACAACGTAGTAAGTAGCCAATCACTGGAAAAAATGTATAAATGTATTGGTCATGCCCTACATAAAAGAAAAAAAAAAAACAAAACAAGTTTCAATACCATTGCCGCAGGGCCTTTTTTTCAGCAACTACAGTTAAAATGAACATTTGGATAATTACAATACGTATTAATAGAAAATGTATTTTTATACATATAATGTTGTTCCTAAGTCACATGGTTGTGCACGCACAAAATATTGTTTTATATTATTTTGACAACCTTGTCCCTTCAACTATATCTCATTCATGCATACATATATATTCTATTAAGTTAAGAAATGTTTTACTTTCAACGTTGTCTTTTTGGAACGAGTTCCTGTAAAATCGATAGCCACCTACTACGATATTCATACGTACATATGTGACTCATATCAGCTTCGTGTTTTTCATTGCTTCTTTAAAACTAAATATACCTTCAAATTAAAAACCTTCAAAAGTAATTAGTTACATATTTTGAAAATATTTAACCATCACTTTTCATAGCTATTAAAAAAGTAAATAATTTATGCCCGTAATATGTTTGAATGTTTGTCTATTAAAAAAAATGTGAAAATGTGAGTTAATGGATTTATTATTATTACAGCCGTAATGTTTCGTCTGCTTGAGCACTTTGGATATTAAAAAATGAGGCACATTTTTATTTGTGTAAATTAAAAACAACACAAATTACTAAAGAAATAATAGTGGCAGGCTTTTCTTTAACAAAAAACATGAAAAGCATAAATCCTACCGAAAATTTCATAATATGTCAGATTTTCATTAAAAAATTTTATTTTTGTATATAGACACAAATAAATGTTATAATATTAAAAAAACTTTATGCCGACAAATTTATTGTACTTATTTTTACTTACGAGTATTGAAACTTACGAGTTCTGAAAAAGACTTATAAAACAAAAGCTGGGAAGAAGGTACAATTAGTTTCTGTACTGTTCACAATCCAAAAAATATTGAATTTCATATTTAATTCAAACCCTTTTGATAATTGTATTTTACTTGACTAACGGTAGAGCGAAAACGACGCTTTTTTTTAAATATAAATTCCTTTATATGTATGTAAGTATTTTTAGATTTCAGATGTTCTGCAATGAACAATAAAACATATGTCGATGCCACGTTTTCCAGCTTGTTAGCAGTAGATTCACTTAAATAAAGTTGTCAAATTTACCACAAACATTATTTCCATTAAAGTTTTGAAATTACTATTGAAAAAATTAATTACATTATTATTCGTTATGCTTTAAACATAACAATTACGATCCATGTATAAATTCATGCCAAATTAAGTGTTTAAAGTAATTTTTATAATTTTTGTTATATATAAAGACAATATAATCTAGTTGAAAAGAAAGGAGTTTAATAAGTGTGGAGTCATATTACTAAACGTTTTGTTAAAGTATCAAAATTCCCTTTTAAACGACAACTAAATATATCTATACCAATAATCTGTTCCAATAAATTTAATACTGCCAACAGCTGACTTTCGAAACAAGGCTAATATCTTAGGCTCTAAGAGTATGAAAATAAGAAATTTTATTGTGAATCTTTAATAATCATCGTAATTGCAGCCAAAACACTGCTTAGCAGTACTTCTTAAAACATTATTTTCAGAAGTATTTTTAAAATCTTTAATAAAATACGATAAAGTGGTTCAAACCTAAAAAATTTATCGCAACTCAATACTGAGTACATTTTAGATGGAATTCTATAATTTAAAAATCCTTTCTTTGTATATTTTTTCCAGCAAATGAAATGTTTAGAACACAAGTTGTTATAAACTTAAAAATTTGTTTTTTAACCCACACGATCACAGAATCTTGGTAAATTTGTTGTAAATTAAAATTTATTTAGGAAAGATACTATCAAGATTGTGCATACAAGTGGATCATTTTTTCGTTCACCGTATTAAACAACATATTTACTTATTATACCCTTCACCACAGGAGGAAAACGGTACATCTTAGTTTGTCATCCCGTTTGTAATTTCGACAACATATAATTTTAACCCCATAAAGTATATTTATTTCGAGTTCTTATATATAGCGAAGTCTATTTAGTAATGAACGTTTGTCTACCCGTGTTCGCGTTAAAATCACTTTACCAAGACACAAGATGAGCTAGAAACAATTTAAATACGCGAATCCATCAGTCATGGTTTCGAAAAAATTGCTAACGAAAATCAGCAAAATTCGTCCATTTCCTTCGAGGTATTTTTTTTCAACTTTCGCTTGTATTTCTGCATCTAAAATTAAGTTAAAGACAGCTATTAGCCTGTACCGTGCTAAAGCTTTTGACAGTGTTTGACATTATGGGCATTTTCCGTAGAGGAAACAGTTTCCTAAAAGTGCCACAAGGATCTTTACTAGGTCTTGTGCTATGCAATATCTTTGTTTCTGGCTTACCTCTGCCGCCTCGGGATGAACTTTTATTTATTTATTATGGTACTCTGCCTGTCTTAACAGGTGCTGGAGTAAGGACTATTTATGACCGATTCAATTGATTTCTAATGGAATATCTTTATGTGTTCTGATCTTAAGGACTATCAAGACCATGGTTGTATTGTTTAAGGGGAGACGAAAATGTATGCTTCCAAACTGTATTCTTTACATACATATCTGGACTGACTATCGGAAGAAAACTGATTGGGACATCAGACAGGCTGAAATACCTATGTGTCCCCTACAAGTCGAATTTAGAGAGCTATGGCCATATTGACTTCCAAAATTATTACATTAATCTATAATTTTTAAATAATTTATAAATTCTGTTTCACTTTTAGCGAATATGATAATAAGTTAAGTTTTAAATACATATGTATTTTCTCAATAATTTGTGGTAACAAAACAATCTCTGGCTTTCAAAGCAAAAGTTCCTTACAAAATTACCCACTTTATTTATCATTCATTTAAATAGTTCTTTACTTATGCTTCAATATCTACATATCTCTTTCTGTTTTTAGTTACTGTCACTCTTATATATACATATATATGTGTATATGTATATTAGAGCTGTCATGCTATCTACAATACTCACGCTATATTGATTTAATATAAGTTTTTTGTTAGTTTATTCCTAGGAAATATAAAAATAATATAAAATTTATATTTATGGCTCCATAAAGTGCAAAATATTCAAGTATTTTTGTATATCCTGTTTGTCTTGTTTATTTTTTGTATGCTCTTATTTTACCACAAAAAGTGGAAAAAGAGTATGACTAAGTTTGTCATTCCATTTGTAATTTTTACAAAATATATTTCCGACTGCAGAAAGTATATATTCTGAGTGCTTATGTATAGCGAAGTCGATTGAGAGATGTTCGTCTGTCAGTGCTAGTGTTTAAATCAACTTTGCAAAGAAACTAGACGAGCATAAAGACTATTTAGATACGCCAATCGATCAGATATAGTTTCCAAGGAGTTGCCTTTGAAAATTAACGAGAACCGTCCATACCGCTCTATGCAGTGGACTAAGCACCACGCATGCCTGTAATTTTTCCATAACATGGAACAATAAATTAACTCCAATCAAAAAAATAAATATGTGGGGCGATTGAGAGCTACAAAAATAAGAAAAAACATCAAATAAAAAAATTTACGGTCGGCTATATTTTCCGAGTTATGGGCCTCAGAACTTTTATTAGAAAAGTACAATTATGCACCATATTTTTTAAGATTTAAATAAAGGTACCATTTAAAATCTTTATCTGAAAATACTAGAATTTTTAAAAAATGCTTAACGCATGAAAAGCACATGACATTTTTATGTATTTTTTTTTTTTTTTTAATTTTTTAACTCTCTCACCTCAATATTTGTCTTTTTGCTTGGTGTTAATTTTTTAAACTAGAATTACATACATGGTGAATAAGACATGAGATCTAGCATAGCCGAATATAGTACTCTTTCTTGTTAATAATGATAACAACATATACCAGTTTGCTTTTTCCTATAAAATTATTGGAACGTTAAATTCTGAAAATTTTAAGTATTCATATCTTATCATTTTATTCCATATAACAAAAAAAAAAAAAAAAAAAAAAATACAAACATGTACATACATATATGTACAAGTTTTACCCAACGACAATTATTCAGTTATCATGATAATATATCCAATTGTAGTATGACTCTTCATTTATATATTACACCGAATGAGTCCTTCAATGACTGTTTCTGCTGATAAATAATTACTGAAGTATAAGTAAGTGTAGGTATATTTCATAAAATAAATAATGCTAAACGTATTGTTCATTAAATTTTTATATTAATTCGTTTAAATGAAAGAAAATTTAGTATTTAGGAACTCTAGAAATTGGTTTGCAATGATCGTTGCTTTACAAATATTATTATTATTATTATTATTATTATTATTATTATTATTATTATATCATTTATTACGGTCTTCAAGACCTAAATATAATTAAATAACATTTAACAATTCATATAATATCTTCCAGTGGTAATTCATTATACATTTTGAATCTCTCAAAAAATACACTTTTTTTTAAAGATCAGGCTTAATCTAAGGTAGTCTTATGTTGGTGCTATTTCTCAAAATTAAATTGAAGTCGTTCACATAGATAATACGGTAATTCAACTAATCTTAGTTTAAATAGAAATTTTATTGAGTGATATTAAAGGCAACGTCCATCTAAGCCTAAACAAAGAACAGGTTATTACTTAGGCTTTCAAGCTCTTGTCACCATGAAGTCGTATTCCGTAATTCTTGCAGCTAAATCCCGGCCGCTAAAATGCTAAGAATAAAGTACTCCGAAAATTGTTACAAGTGGCATTGGTAGACAAAAATTACTTAAAAGATTTTTTTAGATTTTTGGCGATGAAGATTTACAGAATAAGGCTGCTGATCTAAACAAATTCAGGTTAAAAATAATATCAACTCGTCTGTCGTATACAGTCAAAAACAACTCCTGTTATTAATAAAATTGGGTCAGTCGGTAGGATAAGCAAAATAATTGCTTACTAAAATAAGGAACAAAAATCAAAAAAGCAAACAATTTTCTGGATTTAACAGGATTTAACAGAGTGCCACCTCAAATAAAAACCTTTTGCAAACAATGTGTAAGAAAATATAATACAATTGATCATCGATTTCTGATGAGCTGCTGTTTCGTGGAAATAAAAAACAGATAAAAAAGTTAAAAATGTTGATTTGAGAAAACGAAAAAACTAAAGCTTTTATAAATTTATGCAAATTTATGTAAATAAATTTAAAATAATAAAAAGAACTAACTTTAATAATAACTTTGATTTATAAGTTTATGTCGTAGCCTTGTTTTAATAAGATCGGTATTACGTCAGTTAAAAACATATTCAGCTGGTTTTAATTTTAAAACCGTCTCTTATCTTTAAAATATACTTTTACCTATCTATAGTAAAACATACTATACATCTGTGTCCGCAAGCAATAACAGCTAAAGTTGAGTTAAGAACAAATTGAGTTATTGCTAATATTATACTTCTAACACTCGAATCTGTAATGCAAGTCAAATTTCATCTTTTTAGCTTAAAAATTGAGTATTTTTTACCTTTAAATCTAAACAGCTAAAGTCGACATTCACTGATTTAACGCAACAATATTAAAATTAAAAATGCTGTTGTAAACTTCCAAAAAACGAGTTAAGCGGTTATTGCTTGTGACCACAGGTATATGACTATGATTATGGGACAATACATTTAAGTTTAGTTCCTTTATGAATTGAATTAACTAAATTAATTCATTATCTACATTCAATATTAATTAATTAATATTCATTAAAAATAATGTAGAATAAATTAAATCAAGAATTATTTGAGTTATTATACTTTTGCAATTAAAGTTAAAAGAAAGGGAAAATAAATTAACCTGTGGAAGTTACAAGCCAAGGAAAAAAACATCAAAGTGAATATCAAGAACTTTAAATCTGAAAAAAGAAACAAATACTCGAGAATAATCGAGGAATATTTGAAAAACTGGAGTAACAGTTAAATTAGGAACAACTACAATAACAGTGGCTAAAAAAACAACAAATACTACTTCATTGACAGGAAAGAAATATTAATCCCATAAAGTACCTTAGCATAGTGCCAAGTTTCCATGACAGAAAGAAGGAATTGTATCCCTTTTTAAAAAGCATTGACAGTCATCACAGCAATGATGTCATTAAAATCTCACGCCTCAGAAAAAGTTTTTGTTTATTATTTAAAGTAAAGTCCAAGGTAACGCAAGACAAGTTTTAGAAATACATCCATATTTTTAATTATAGGTCAAATTAAAAATTCGGTTGTTGTCCCATCTTAGTAAATAAAAAAGTTCCTCTATCAGATAAAATCTAATCAATTTTTGAATATAATCAAAAGGCACTTGTATTAATACAAACGGAAGTTGAAAAAATATAGGCTAAATCTAGTTTAGTGAAGTAGCTCCAATGAAAAAATAAGACACAAATATATGGAGTGACAGAGAATTAAAAATAAAAAACTAATTATTATTCATATATAACTTTCCATCATCTTAAAGAGGTTAGTATTTTTAAAAAAAAGCTTATAAATGACACCTATCTAACAAATATGACGCACAATTGTACTTTTCTATGAAAAGTCCAGAGGCCTATAACTCAGAAAATATCAGCGAGCGGAAGTTTCTTCACTGGACGTTTTTTTTTTTACTAAAAATTATTCTACTCCAAAACAAAATATTTCCACGCCAAAATTGCAATACAACTTTTTTACATAAAAAATGAACGAAACATAAATAAATCTAAAACAAATACAACTACATTACTTGAATCAACTGGGAATTATGAAACAGTTGCAGGTACAACATCTAAATAAAAAGGAAGAAAATGCTGTAAAAACCCTTATTAAAAAATTATCAGATACATTCTGCAAAAAAAAAGTAACGGTCTTACTTTTACAAATTAAATAAAACATAGGATTTAAACAACCATCGATGGACATACATACTAAAGTAGTAAATTAAAAAATTTGTGTCACGTCAAACTTAAAGGTTTCCCTGAACAATGCGATTTTTTCAAAACCGAAAAGAATTTCTTGGGACATGTCGTAATAATAAAGAGAATAAAACCGGACCCCAAAAAGATAGAATGCATAAAATTCATATATCAAAAAGTGTTAAAGAGATCCAAAGTTTCTTGGCCTTTAGTGGTTCCGGATTATGCCAAAGTTGCACAAAGAGGATTCTACAGGTATTATTGAACAAGACTATAGAATTTCATTTAAAAAACTTAATAGTGTACTTATTCCTGGCATGGTGTAAAATTTGAAAAAAAAAAAAAACAATTTATGCTTACTACAGTTTCGAGCAACGTTGCAGTTCTGTAGTAAAAAGGCCTTTGGATTTTACCGCAAGACTTCTTAACAAGCATGAGATTTACTATAGCACAAAAAAATTTCCGCTGAATATTGATCACAGGCATTTGGTTTGGTTGGCTAAACTTAAATCTTGTGAGATGGAATATAAAATTAACTGAATACGAATTTGATATGGAAAGAAAACAAGGTTGCTGATGCGCTATCTATAATTCATAATAAAATAAACCTGTATACCAGAAACATGGTACATACATTTTTCATATCAACATATGCAATGGCTTTTTTTGAAAGCAAAAAAAGAGGCAAAAAGCTAAACTTTAGAATTGTCGACATAGCAACTAATCAACCAAAACGCAGAAGAAGAATAGTAAAGTAAGAGAAAGCTCCCAAATGCCAACTGCATACAGCACACAGGATGATAAAAGTCCTTTGCAGTCTGCAAATAAGCAACTACTATTAAAAAGACAGTAAGAAGAGTTATATAAGGAAAAAGTGCAATATAATGGAAATTATTATGCTACTGTCTTGGAAAAAATACTGAAGTTTCTAGAAGAGGTTTAAAATATATTATGAAATAATAATATGTACAATATTTTGTGAAATATGCCACGATAAAATGAAAAAAAGTAATAAAAAATACAACGCATATAGAACCATTACTATGTTAAAAAATGTTGAAAAGCATTGATTGTAAGAAATAGTAAATGCTAACAGAAACACCCTTAACTTTCATTTCATTTACCTGGTTTATGGAACCATAAACACCTTACATCACGATGATTGATAAATTTTCAAAATATGCTTCAATTCCAAAACTTTAAGACAGAACTCTTTAGGTCTTATTAAACATTTTACAACTACAATCAGCTTGATGAGAACCCAAAAAAATTTATCTTAGAAAATGAACCAGAATTTTGTTTAGCATTTTCAGTCTTTTTAGAAAGCAACTTAAATGAACATATTAGAATTTTAGAAGATTTAAGAGGAAAACAGAAAAGAAGCGGAAAAGAAAGAAGTTTAGAATATCTCAACCAAAACGGGGAAGACCAATCAGTATACAAAAAGTTTAAAAATGATTTTAGGGCTCAAATTTAAAAACAGACGCAAGATATTAAAAATGACTCTTGAAAAGCTTGATGACAGACACTATCAAAATTATAGTCAAAATATTAACAGAAATCAATTAATCCGTGCCAAAAATACTTTAAGCTCATTGGACATTCTGATTGACCCTACTGATAATATTTGCAAATGCAGTGATATGCGATCAGAAAACTGATTTTATAGATACAGCGACAGGAAATGGATTTATTAGAATAAACGTACTACAAAATATTTAATTGAAGAGCACTTCAGCTTCATAAAATCATTAACGTTACGAAATACGAGAATTATATCGATAACTTAGAAAATAACCTGTATTGAAATCTTGCAAATTTTTTAATGTTATTTTCTTTTTGTATAATTTAAGAATGATCACTTGACAATTAATGACTTCATTATAAAATTTTAATGTTTTCTAACCATTGAAACCCAGTGCAATTTTCAAGGAAGTATATTTAGATATCTTTGGAATGCATAACCTATTTTCCAAATTAGTTAACAGATGGACTAATATAGATAAGAACCGAAAAACAGTGGATAGGCAAAACAGGTATTGTAGTGGTATTATCCTCAGAAAGAAGGGAAATTTGATTGATGCTTAGAAAGTGAACGCAAGACAAATACGACAAATAATTGTGAGAAGACTTAAGTTACATACACTGATGAAAGATGTTTAAGGCCTTTCATTTGGTTATTAACATTTCTAAAAAAATAAATATAATTAATTTAATGCTACCTGAAATGCTCGAATATAATAGAGTCAAATGAAAAAATTAATAATAAGAAGGGCAATAGTTGTATGTTAACTGGGTAAAAAAATATACCACAGTATTTTTTCATACCAAACAATCAACTAAAATGTTAAGCAGAGTATTAGATTTACTTCCTTTATGTTGTTAGTGTTGTGTAAATAAGATTTTACATTTATATTATTTACATTAATAAACTTTATTTACAGACTCTGTATTTAAATACATATATTAACCACCTTATTATATTTATATCTTTAAGTTATTCATAATTCATTATTGTATGTAACTACGAATATAAAATAAAACTTTACTTTTTGCTGAACTACTTAACAGTTAGTTTATACAGTAATTAAAATTTTGTATTCACAAGTTACAACAGTAAAATTAAGATGACTACCAGAACACTAAACCAACTAAAAGTAAAATATAATAGACAAGGGAGCTGTTCCTACTTGACGGTATAATTAAAGCAATAGTATGCAATTTTATGCAACTTTCCTAGTTTATTTTACTGCACAACTCGTGAACAGTTGGACAAAACATTGAATATTAACAAGTCGATTAATATAAAATTGTATTTGGATGCAACGATTCGCAACTAAGTCAACTTAATATGACTACGATCTCAATGGAAATGCTTGTCTTTTAATGCATTACTAAAAAAGCATTAACAAAATAAAAAAACCAATTTGAAACTCGAATTCTTGTTTTCTATTAATAGTATTTTAGAAACGGTTTATCTTTAGAAACAAAAATAAGCAAAATATTCTAGATTAATTTTTCTATCTAATATAAAATAGAATTGATAATCTTAAATGATTTCACAACAAAGATTTCAGTATTTTTTTCATATTAATGCAAGACTTTTGTCATGATGATTAATATTGATATGAAAATAAGTAGGCTACTGGATACATTAGTCACCCGACTAAATGCATCAATTTATAGAGAAAAACATATTTGTAATTTGATACTTGTGTCACATGCGAAAGAATGTAGAAGAGCATTTTTTTGGTTAATTCATTTACCTTTCAATGCTACCTTCTTCAGGGTTAATACACAATATCCAGCGACTTTTCATAAATTTAAGGAATACTCCAAAAAGGTTTAAATTTATTGCACATGTCTCTCAACTTGATAATAGAATATTTCATTTTTGTAACATAAACTACAAAGTTTGCTGCAGAGCATTATAATGATATAAAATCATATTTTTGCAAATTGTACTAAATTTTTTATACCTTGAGACAGTGAAAAATGATCTTGAAATAGTCTGTTGCCATAAAGATGTATCCAATTAAAAATCTTTTACGTATAATGCGTGAGAAATCTTAGATGCTTAGAACGACTGTCATGACTTTTAGATTAATATGCAGCAAGCTACCCGCAGCCACTTTTATCACTGCTTTACTTTATTGCCTTTGAAAGAAAACTAATGTTCAAAAAAGTATGCACGTTCATGAAATTTATATATTAAGATATACAATTTTTCATGTCTACTAATGTGACTAGTTACTTAAATAAAAGTAGGTTTGCAATTGATAACTATCTTATACGTAGATAGTATGAAGTATGCTGAGGCTTAAAAATCATTATATTCTAACAGTATTTGGGATTTCTTGTTCCTGTAGAGTTAAGTTCATAAGCATTATTACGGGGTCTTAAAACTCAACTCATTTCTAAAATTGTTGTGAAAAAACAAAATTAGCAAAATTATAAAATTAGCAGATACGCGCTTATCGTGGATGTGGGTAGTGTAATTCTCAATCCTGACGCTAAAATGTGTATTTTCATTACAAATTTATTGTGAACAGACTATGGTAGAAAAGCCAACAAAGAAATCATAAAATATTTTTATATATTGCTGTATTAAAAATAAAAATGCTATTTTAAGTGGTTGTAAAATAAACAAAAAATTAAAATTGAAGAAATTTAATGTCTTTATTAAAAATGAAACTGAAATTATGTTATTGAAAAATTTTAACAGCACAAATTTCAAGCAGCATCAGCAATTACAATTAATATTTTCGTAACCGGAAAATGTTGGAAAACAGAGCATTGAAAAACAAAAACTGTATGTGTTTGTATGTTATATTTTTGTCTTATTCAGAAATCACATATTCCTGCTATTTGAATTCCGTAAATGTATTGAAAATAATTATTGGTTTTACTGAACATAAATTTCAATAACTTTTTTTTAAGATAATATAAGTATATGAGTAATGAGAACTATTTTATTGTAAGATTTCAAGAAAGAAGGGGTATTAAATAGTTATTTTCTAGTCACGTTTACTTATAGACAAATATTTATTCTTTTGTATAAGTACAATAAATGTCTCAAAACGCTGTTGGGCATTATAAATGCAAATGCCAGTTTTAGTATTATACTGTATGTATAACACTTAGAACTTAAAGAGTTGCTAACAATTACTAGAGCATTTGGAAGTAAATAAAAAATAACATAACTTTAATCTAAAAATTGTCAGCTGCATAAACCTTCCTCGAAGTTAATGAAAAAATAGTATTGATGACGAGTGATTTCGCGTTACATCGCATTGAGAAATTTTTTAACTCGTCCGTAGAAGTTTATGAACTGAGTAATTTCTGATTTTTAAATACATGGAAAAAAGAATTGATTTTGTTTGCATAAAAACTAAAAACCATACAAAAATTTAAAAATTAATATTAAGAATATTGTAGAGTGCGACATTTATTCCACCTATTTTACACGTTGCTAAAAAACTTAAGTTAGTTGATACAACGTTGTCTTTTAAGAACAACAACAATTATTTTAATATATACATATATGCATATATATACAATAGAACAGAACAAGCTGATATTGCTGTACACTTCACATACTCACTTATTTTACTGCAGCAAAATAAGATGTTGTTCAAACTAAGGAATTTATTGCGAATATGTGACTTTCTTTGTTGGAGGTGAATGTACGTAATAAATTTATTTAAATTTACCCCTTCTCTTTTATGTTAAAGAATGTAACGCAAATACACCAAATGAAAGAACACCAAAACGAATCTTTAACAAATAATTTAAATTTGAAATATAAATCTTCAGTATTAAATCAAGGCCGCTGTAATTGTAAAGAGAGAACATAAATAAAAATTAAACGAAAGTAATAAAAAGCGATACGTTATATAACAAACGCAAAACTGATAAAAAAGTTTGAGTTGGTTTAGAGGACATAGTGTGGGAGAGCAAATCTCGGCTTTAAACCCGAGGAAAAAACAGTTATGGTAGTAGCATTGTAAATTATTGTTTTTGTGACTGCTAAATAATTTTTTTTTTGTTATACCTTTTAAAGCAAAAAACGGAAAAGGTGTTTATCTAAGTTTTTCATTCCGTTTGTAATTCCACAATATCCTTTTCCGACCCCATAAATGAGTTCTTATGCATAGCAAACTCGATTAAGCGATGTCCGTCTATCCGTCCGTAATAGTGCTGAAATCAACTTTGCCAAGACACTAGATGAGCTAGTGTCCATTATTTTGTCTGGTATCATAAGATGTATAAATATTGAAAATTATAAAGTAAATGGTGTTAACTGTATTGCTTAGTATACTTTAACAACAAGTATAAAATTTGGATGTATATGAGCAAATTTTGATGTACATGAGCAAACTGTTTTACATTTGTAGACAGACGGTTTAATTTTACGAGTTGTATTGCTAAATCTGCTATAATAAGTATAAAATTTGGATGTGGGAATTAAAAGGTGTCCCAATAGTTAATTAAATTAATGAATATTGCCGAACTTTTAACCCCATAAGCTAAAATCTGTTTTGAAGTCAGTTTTTTGCAAGCATTATCTTTTTATCAGACCTTCTTAATATTACTATTATTTCTCCTAAAAATTAATAACATTTCAGATAGTTGCAAACTTCATAGTTTTGTTTATATCAAAGTTATTCGTTCGTGTTAAAACCTCAAGTTTTACAAAGCCTGACTTCTTCGCTATGCATAAAACTTTCCTCGCTACTTCCACTCTTGACTATTCTAGACTTATTTCAATTTATTACAATACGTAAATATGAATTTATTTTCCTGTGTTGTTTCTACCTTATGAAGAAAAAAATATAAATTTTATTTTAAAGTACTTCTTTTTTAAAAGGAATAATAATATTAAGAACAGACATAATAGTTGGGTTATGTACAATAAGAGTTTTCTCATTATAATTACTTTTAGTACGCAAAGATCACTACTATAATTTTCGTCTGCTGTAAACTTTTCCTCAGCATTATTGGAAGTAGTAAAAATATTAAAAAAAAAAAAAAAATAAACACAAAAATGACACGAAGATTTAAAATGCATTTTATGTTTAGCAGCGGAAATTTGCATAGAAATTCTCTTAGATTCTTCTTTTCATGCTTTGTATTCATGCAATTTCTTAGAATAATAAAAAGTATTTAATGTGTAATGAGATATGTTATACTAACTGCAGTTTATTTTAAAATAAAAAGAAAAATACTTTAATACTGTGATTTTAGTAATTAGGCAGTATATCTACTAAAAGATAGTCTGACTTTTTTCCGGAGTTTTGTGGAATAGAGAGAAGTGCAGACTCATTTTATTTATCTTTTCCTCCCTAACAAAAATCAGACTTGTCGCTAGAAAACTAAACTAAACTTTGATTTTTTCTTCACTTTATTGTTTGGATAAAAATGATTAAAAGAATATAAATATGACTTACTGTATCATATCAGAAAAATATTGCAAAAGCTTTAAACGGTATATATTATTTGAATGCAAAAAAAGACGCAGCGAAATAGGTAAAATATTCCACTAAGGGGCTATTCGGATGACGTATGGTCTATCAGAAAAAGACGAATAAACTCTAAGTATAATATTTGAGGATTTCTAGTGGATCGCGTTAATACAAAAGCATTATATAAAGATGGTGGTAGGTAGACGTGCGTAAACCTGGTAACACCCAGATAAAGCGTCCTTTTGAATCGTTTTGTTTATTTATAAAAGTGCTGCAGTACCTTTGATGAAAAGTTAGCAGCATAATCTTTTTAAAAAGCTGGTACAATTTTTACTTATTTTTTTTTTTTTTTTTGATTCGCAAATAATATTTGATTTTGCATTGTCACACTAACAAAGGAAAAAAGAAGATTAAACTAGACAAGGTGTGGAACGAGTGTTGTCAGTCAACGTACTCACCATCAAAGAAAATTACATATATTTCGGGTTTTTATAGTCGTGTGGAATTTCTTACGTTTCGTAGTTAAAACATGTTAAAAAGTTATTTATGACTAGCTAATCTTGGTGAGCTCCAATAAGAATAATAGTACTATAACCACTCTTCTCAGTCAATTTTTTATTTGCGTATTGATATGAAACATACAACAGATTTCCTTCTGCCTATTGGACGTTATTTATATTTCAAATATCGCTTTTTAAATTAATCTAGGACGTTTTCTTCTCGTCTTCTTTCCTCTCCTGTTCCCTATTTTTTAAATAAGCATATTCTCTTGAAATTTCATATATATTTATGTCTATTTCCGTTTCCGCTTTTTCCTCTCATCAAGGTCTTAGGTTTGGAAACAAACATTGCTTACTTGATGTTATACTTTAGGACTTATCTACTTTCGAAATTTATTACAAGTGATTTTTTCTTAAATCGGTTCGGACGTATAAAAATTCCAAAAAGGGTGAAAGCTTTTCTTCCCTCCTGTTCTGCTATTTGAAATTATTAATGCCCTTTTTACCATTAGGTCAAATATCTACCCATGTTTCAAATTCTATTTAAATCGGTTCAGTAGTGTACCCGTAATTGACGCACGAACTTACAGATCTCTTACACGTACGTAACGAGGCTCGCCTGCCTGCTGCGTGTTCTAATAATTACAATTAACCAGAAGGACCTTGATTTAATTGATTCAATAATATTTTATTTTGAATCGCTTAAGAAGCAGCTTTCTCGAAGAAACCCTTCTCCTTTTATACTTAAAATAATGTTGGTCCCTATTGCTGTTTACTTAAAGAATATTGACTATGTTTTCAAAAATTATCTTAAATTTTTAGTACTTTCAGTTTATCATGAATGTGCTGAAATGTTCGCAAGGCATATGCTGAGTAGGCATTACCATCGAACAGAGTAATTTTTAACTGATTTCGAAAAAGATGAAGGTTATCCAAGCGTTTGTTATTTTTTCTGAACTCTAAACCGATTTTAGGGTCCCATTTGAAAAAAAATTGATAATAGTAAAATTAAAACGATGTTCCCA
The DNA here is from genome assembly GCA_937654795.1 of Cistogaster globosa. Classification (NCBI taxonomy): domain Eukaryota; kingdom Metazoa; phylum Arthropoda; class Insecta; order Diptera; family Tachinidae; genus Cistogaster; species Cistogaster globosa. The sequence continues at coordinate 48,451,263 of OW569406.1, read as the reverse complement.
GACACATGATTCTTGCATGCGTACTGAACCGGAGCTAAAACCCATATAAAATTTTGACAATGTTGCTGTAAATATAACTTCCAAAACAAAAGGATGTCCCCTTAGGTGACATAATTTGAATTATATGGCTCTTTCTCTTTACCCGTTTTAGTCAACCATTTGAAAATTGCATAGAATGCTTTATCTATACCTGATATAGCAACGAGTATAATATTGGATGATAGCAGGTGCCCCAGAGGTGATGTTATATGTTTTAAATGGCCTGGTCTTTTAAAATGTTGTACACTGAAGTGCATTGTTTTGGCCTCTATAAAAACAATATAAAATTTGAATATATTTTGTTCACATAGGTGGCGTGACCTGATATATGCTGCCATATAGTTTGAGCTAACATAAACAGACACGTGAAATTGAAAAATATTATATTGATATGTCCACAATTTCAAGTATTAAAAGTTGACCCATGTGGTCCCTTCCAACTAACAATAGAAAATTGCACAAAATGTGAACATTTATGTCTCCTATAACAACAACTTTAAACATTTAAAATTTAAAATTAAAGACTATCACCATATCATTTGGCAGCAATACAGAAGGTTTTATATTGGTTAGAGTTTAACAACTAAATCCACTGCGCCGAATAATAGCTTCTCTTTCTTTATGTATGCAGATAAAAAAAACTCCTAATATATTATAAGTAAAGCTCATACATAAGAACTAATTTCAAATGTCCAATTTTTGAGAGTATTTACAATAAAAAATGCCTATGTTTTACAATTTGACGACCCAAAGCATATATTATAACTCGTAAGTTAAACAATTATGGTTTTTTATTGCCATTCATCATCAATTAGAATATGTGATAATAAAAACACAGTTTCGAATAAAAATTAAATTTAAGACTTTTCTACACAACACCGACGACACAAAAATAAAACTGTAAATTAAAAAACGACGACATAAAAATTAAACCACAAATTAAAAAATTTCTTCATCGCGTCTATGCGAAATTTGTTTGATTTAACTTTTTTTATATATTTGTGTAAAAAGCGTACAAATGAAAAACATATAAAATTTGTATTTCAAAAACTCTTGCCACCATTTTTTTAATGACTTGACAAACAGTTTACATACATTACTTTGGCCTAAATTCTACTTATTTAAATTTCTTCTGTAGCACTGCAATTAAGCAGCTCTTTAATATGCTAAACAAAACTTAATTACACTTTTGGGCCACATTGGTATTCGTGTTAATAAATAAAAAATGGGAAAGAAAATAGAAAAACTGACGTTATTTAAAAAGGAAAGGATCATTAACCCCAATACTATACGTTAGTTAAAACATTAAAAGAACAACACAAGTTAAAATAATGGAGGTGTAACATTTTTATATGAGTTAAAGAGCTAGCGACTTCAGAAACATTTGTAAGAAACGAAATAAAAATTAAAATAAATAAAATTTGAATCCTTGAAATAAATTAAAAAAAAAACTGAAAGTATTCTTTAATATAAAGAATACAGCCCTTGTGAAAAGATTTAATCAAAATAGGGTGTAACTTTGTTCGCTCAGGTAGATAAAAAAATTGTTGCTCTCCATTTCATCTTTTTAAGCAGCTTAAACCATGGATATAAGTTATAAATTTCTTTAGAATGATACAAACTTCTTATCCAGAAACAATAAATAGCAGAATAGGGAAAAGTTTAAAAGATTAAAAATTTAATAAACGCATTGTTGTTATTGAAAAATATTTCAGTATTAATTTGAAATAATTTATAATTTTAATTTACATAAAAATGTCATCGGCTCTTAATGGGTAACGCATTTTAAAAAAGTTTAGGCATTTTCTGAAAGAAGCTTTTAAATAATACCCACATTGATATCTTGAAAAATACGGTCAAAATCGTACTTTTCTATGAAGAGCTCAGAGGCTTATAATTCAAAAAAAATTTTGAAATTTTTCACTTGTTGTGATATTGTTATTTTTTAATTCTATATTCCTCCACTTATTTTTTTCGATTGGAGTTAGTTCATTGCTCCAAATAATATGGAAAAATTAGAAGCAGGCTTGGGGTTTTGCCTACAATCTGATTGATTGCGTATTTAAATATATCCTACTTCATCTAGTTTCTTGGCAAAGAAGATTTCAACACAAACACGGACGGACAGGCAGTCAACGCTCAATCGACTTCACTATGCATAAGGACTCAGAATATATATACTTTATAGCTTCGAAAATGTATATTGTAGAAATTACAACCGGAATGATAATTTTAGATATAAATCCATACATATAATTAAACAGTAATGAGGTAATTTCTGTACATGATATATTTTTTTAGGAACTTTGATGTTTGTGTAGTAGTTGATATGAAATACAAAACACCAATTTTTGGAATTTAGGTTTGTCTGTGTCGACTTGAGTTTTAAACTTGTCCATACAAAGTGCGCGGGTGCAGCGCTGCGACCTTTTAATGCGAGTTTTAATTGTCATTTCATACGTGATTTCTAACATTATTAGTGCGCTGTTGTTTATTGTGTGAAAATTTCTGTGGAATAACAAAGTGCTAAACAAAATATTTACTTTATCGGACTTCCAATCCTCCAGATAAATTGTGCAAAAATACCATCTAATCGACGAGTTTTCACCATTTTATTTTACAATCAAATTATGTTATAAGAGAGTACATTATATTTTGAGAAGAGGCCTGAATTCCTATGAACGCATTTTCTAAATGCGTGGAGGAACTTGTTAATTTATATCATGTTTGGAGGGAGCTGCAAAAAAACAGTAAGAAAACTCAGGTGACGTTCAAGAACCGTGAAAATAATTTTGTAAAAGACCTTGATAACATATTTAATATTGCACATGCATGAAGCCATGAAGATAGAGAAAGACAAAGAATTTTTAAGGAAACAGAGAAAACCAGGTCGACCGGAATGCTTAGGTGGAATTGATAAAAGATTGGCGGAGAAAGAAGAACGAGTTAGGCTAAGATGACTGGAAAAAAAGAAAAGAAAGGTAAAACAAAGAGAGTTATTGGCTGTTGTATCTAATTCTTTGATAGGTAGCTTGAAATTCGGATTAGGAACAGATTTCGAATAAACAGAGAATAAACTAAAACTCAGGCCCCCGGAGCCTTCCACCAAGCGCGATGGATGGCGAGAGCGAACTATTCTGTAAAAATATGTTTGCTTCAATCCCAACTTAAAAATACTGCAAAGGACAAAAATGCTCTAAAGGATGTTCGCTTATTTATCGTCTTCTTGCAAAAGAACCTAACAAAGACTTTTGCTTTTCGAAAGCTCTAAAAGAATATAAAACAGTAGACGCGATAAGTTCCAAGGCATCCGAAAGAAAGTTTGTTCATCATTTCTGGTATTTGTATAAAGAAACAGTCATGTTGTCACTCTTTGATGAATAAGTTGATTCCAAAACCAAAACAAAAATGATTAATAATTTAAATAGAGACGAAAGTGCAGAATCCGCTATCGATATGTCCCATCGAAGGAAGAAATTATGCACAATTTGCTTAATATTTTCTTGTTTCTTTTTTCAAAGTTGAGTGCCTTTGTTTTTGCTTATTTAAACTGTTTTTTCTTTCTTTCAGATATAACGCTGGATGGTTTTGTGACTCAAAGAAACAAACAATTTCAATCTCGACTGCAGATCGACGACAGTTTTCTTCGGGAAGATGTATCTTCTTGGGGTGACAATACTACTTTTTTGGAAGCTGGAAGACAAGTTAGTCGTTTAAAGGTCGTAAATGCCACTGCTGAAAGAGCTGTTAAATTAATGCAAGATCTTAATGGACTTATCGCGGCTAAAGAAGAGCAAAAAGAGTTTTTGTTGCGTTGTGTTCGAGAACATAGAATCTGTATTCAGACTGTAAAAAAACTACACTAAAGAGAAGTTACCCTAATTAATTATTATAAATTGTATTTAAATAAAAGTTGATGTTGATCTTATTTTATTTTACTTATATTTACTTTTTTGTTGCATTTTAAATAGTTTCGGATCAATCGAAAATGCTAGGCCAAAACACCATGTTTTATTAATCTTTAGAGTAATAGAGGGCATTCGTTTCGAAATTAGAAAAAAAAATTTTTTTTGCTATATAAAGGACCGCTTAACATATATAACACCTTCACTTTATCTCTAGTATTATTTTTATAACGCCTTTTAATTCTTGTTGCTAAATATAATCGTATATTTTTGAGTTTGGACTTTTAAAATATTTCCATTCCTGCACAACTCATAAACACCTAGCTTCTAAATGTGTTTGTTAATATAAAGTTAGTCCAAAATGCTAGCCGATTTCTCAGAATCTGTTTATAATTACAGAAAGTCAATGCTGTCAATTACATAAATTTTAAGAATTAAGAGACATCTTAAAAATAATACAAGAGATATAGTGAAGGTATTTGCTTCTTTTGAATTAAGCACCACCACTCTTGATGTTACTTGGATCCCAAAGAAATCTTACATGAGACAAGCACACGTATTAACATGTAAAAGTAATGAAACAAAAAAAGGTTTTAATTAATTTTAAAATATTTTAACAACAATTTTAAACTTGTTGATATATTTCCTTCTGAAAAAATTATTAGATTAAAAAAATTTGTCAACTGGAAAATGGTTGTTACTTGACTGCCACAATTTATAAAGACCACCAACAAATATAGTTCATTCTGTAAACCCTAAGAAGTATTTGCTCCTCGCTAAACAATAAACTTATTTAGAAAAATTGTGGAAACTAAAATTAAATAAATAAAATATACAAATATATGACACACTCATATAAGGTTAAAAGTGCCATCATATTAAAATCATAAACAAATAACAGCTCAGCGATAGGAGGCTAATAATTTTGATAAACCAATTGTTTAACTCTTAACGCACCTGAAACAGAATGTACTGTTTGTAAGGAGTTATTATTATTATAGTTCGTGAAGCAGATGTTTAAAAAACATTTTGAAATAAGGGAAAAAATAAATTTAACTTTATTTAAGCTACTTTCAATCTTTTGTTTAAGTTTCTTTTACTGTTCCTAAGGGAAGATAATAAAAAAAATATTTCCGCATGTTTTTTATCCTTTCTATTTTGTTTCCATTCCACAATGTGCTTATAAACAAGTTGTGTCAATAAGGTGCACATCCAAGTGATATGGTAATTTAGTTTTTATTTCTGGGAGGAAAGCAAATAAATGTTTGTATTTTTATACTGAAACTGTACGAAGGAAAGAAAAGAGTTCAAAATAGAGATTGCATATTAAAAGATTAATAAAGGTTGTCTAAAAATACAAAGGTGTTGACAATCCTAAAATTAAACTTATTAGTTTACGGATACTTAATATTGAGCGCTAAAGGAAATTAAAACGTTTAAACCTCTGAGAAAACTAGACAAAAAGTCGATGTTTAATTTTATAATTATAAGCCATGAATCATATTTTTACTCCTTGACTCTATTCACCCTTCGCCTTGGAGGGAAATGGTACATATAGTGAAACCTCTCAGATATATTTTCGTTTTATAGGAAGGCTAACCTTTTTAGTTTGCTGTTAATTTTGTCCTTTATGTATATTGTTATTATTGTTTTATTTTATTGAATTATATACAAACAAAGAGTAAATTATAAGTTAGACCTGAATACTGGGATCACAATTTTATATAAATTGTTACACATTCTTGTAATTGGTTTTTAAAGGAACTAATAGAAAACTCGCGAAACGAAACATCATTAACGAAAAAACTGGCAATAACAAAAACAAAATATCGAAGTTTACTATACAATATATGGCAATAAAAAAATTAAAAATTTGTAAATCTGTGAAATCTTCAAACTGTTTATAATTTAAAAATCTAAATTTTGGAAAAACCAAATTATGAACAAAACATTTCTTTAAATGAGAAATTGATAGGCTTTGGTCCGATTTCTGGCTGCAGCAAATTATTACAAATCAGTGAACAAGTAATTTGTATACACTTCTTTTTTACATGAGCTAAACCTGCTCACTATGGGGAAGGTCATACACTTCTTTAACCAACATCAACATATGGTTGCTGGAAAAATATATTCACAATTTCAATTAGAAAAGTATTTTGGCTGAAAACATAGTTAAACTTCTTTGAAAATGATGTTATTGCGACTGTTACTAGAGCCAGATGTTTATTCTGCGTTAACAGCCTGATGATAGTTACTTCTAAAACAAATAAGTGATGTTATTTGACGAATATAGATCGTAAACGCTAAAGTTATTTGATTGAAATTTACGCCAATAATTCTGCGGTTTAAATCTATTAGCTTTTCGTGGGTACAAGAAAATACTCATGTGATTATAATAATACCCTATTAGCCGGGTTGTTGAAATTCTCTTTTAAATATACATACGTTGTTAATGTACATTTTAATAGGGTTGTTTTAAGTCAACAAACCGTAAATTGCAGATGGTAATTCATCTTATATTCATGTTGTGTTTAACACATTTTAATAATAAATAACCATATCATTTTAACGCACACATGAAACAACTTAAAACCCACAACATTAAATCATTCGTAGGTGTACAAGGAGGCATTAAGTTCTTGAGGTTGTTTATTGACAGCAAGAAAGCACATCTTGTGAGTTAGTGATTTCGTGTAATTTATGGTCAAATTAAAACTCAGGGGATCAAGGCTTTACATCAAATTTCAGCAGTTTAAAGTATAACGTCTAATATTGATTATTTAAGAACAAAACTTATTAAATAATAAAAGACTGAAAAATAATAAAAATGTAAGTCTTAGCCTATACGTACATACGTGTAACTATGGTAACGTTTTACTCTGCAAAAAATCGGATAATCTTTCAAATATTCTTATTTGGCTCGTAAAATACCGCAATTCAGTTCTGCTAGTTTCCATAAAATGAAAGATTTCAGGTCATTTAAGTGTATTTGTACAACATCTATTTTCCTAATAATAGAGTGGACAGTTTAAATATATATGTGATATAATTAAACGTTAATATTGATTGCTAAAAATAATAATTACATTGTAAACGCTTTTTTTTATAAAGCACGAACAAATTTTTTTAATATTTTTAATATTGCGTAGTAGTTTCTTTACAAAACAGTTATTTTCTTTTAGTTGAAAAAAACCAAAGTTTTAACCAACAAAAACAACTATAAGTTAGTTCTAAAATTATACATTTAACAAAAATTGCTTAGAAAGAAAACTGGTTGCATATTTTACTAATGTAATTCAATTTCTCGAACATTCTTTGCATTTACATATTTTAGATAGTAAGTGATACTAATCTTGCAATTAAAATGAAAATAATGTGAGAAAATTCATATTACAAACCGCAATTAGTTGGAGAGGACAAAGTTCATGCCTAACTTACCATTTTCTTTACTTCTTTACTGCCAACCTTCGATTAAGTTTACTAGCAAAGCAAACTGTTGTAGCTTTGGAAATCATATGTAAGACTTAAAAAGTGTACCGTTGAAAATTAAATAGTACAATTTTAAAAGTAAATGTAAAAGAATGAAAAATTTGAAAAAAATAACTTTAAAGTAACCAGTTAGCAAAAATATTTAGATAAAATAGTTAGCACTTTTGAAAATAGAACGTAATTATCAAATGCATTTATCATGTTTAAAGTTATCAGAAACATATTTTTTTGCATTTCTTATTGTCATTGTCATTTAAAAGTAAAAATATTTACTTTAAATATAACTTAAACTCATAAACACATATTTATAATTGTACATAAGAGTTATACTATTATTATTAAAATTTTGTGTAAAAAAATTTGCATTGAATGTTTCATCAATAGCTTATTTACTTTTATTGAATATATATATATATATATATATATATATATATATATATATATATATATATATATATGTATATAATAATTAAATAAATAAATCAAAACGATTGCAATGCAAAAATGTGTTTAAGTTTTTTGCTGCAGACTCCCTTCGCAAAATTAAAGTATAGTAATAAAACCAAAAAATTATTACAATTTACCTTAATCCTGCTTGATTTCTTCAAATATAAATATTTCATGATATACTCATGAAATATTTATTATTTATAACTACAAAATGAAATGTATTACTTCGGGGAAAGCATATCCATATGGCCATTTCGCTACTGCTCATATAGCTTATCAGTAGATTTTACTAAAATTTTGTATTCAAAACTAGAAAGTCTTGTATCTATTGCCAGGTTGATTAAATGAGAACTATATTGAATCAACAAAGTAAAAACAAGAAAAACTCAACAGGTTTTATATACAAAGATAAAGTAACTATTTTTATTTCTTCTTCCATTTTTCTACATAAGGGTGCAACATGCACATGAAAATACAATATGAAAATTTATTATTCGAAATCTTTTTTAAAATAATTTACTTTAATCGTAATTTGTTAAATACTTGCATTTTCTTCGAATTTACAAAAACTTCTTTTATTAGAAATTTTTAAAGCAATTTATTTTGTAAACAAAAGTAAAAAACAGATGTTTGCCTAATTCTTACTAGTGAAAATTGTACTTTTTACTCTACTACATTCACGCTCTTCTTTCGAGTTTTTCGATTGCGTGAACACGTTTAAGTAAATGTTTTTTCACCTTGGTTTTGTACTGCTCGCTTCTTTTTTCCATTTTAACTTTTTTTATTGGAAATTTTTTTTGCAACGCCACATACCAATATAAGTTTATTATAAACTATTGAGCTACTCACACAATTTACTGTCAAACACCTAAATAATGTTTAAAAACCGGTTAACAGCTATTGTAATGTTTAATAAAGTTAAGAATGACTGTCTAAGATATACGTATGTGTGTTCTTTCCTTCTAGAGGCATCACAGTTACTCTTCCTCTGAAAATATCGAAAATCAGATTTTTTAGTGTTGCTTTAAATATCTTCAAACAATGGCGTTAATAAAGATATAAAAATTATCTATACAAGTGTCTGTATTATAAAAGAAATAGTTCTTGATGTAGATACCAATGCAGTATTTCGATTTTCACTATGAAACATTTATTTTGTAACAAGTTATGTTTAAATCATTTATTAAAAAATGTATTTTTGAGAAGTGTTGATATACGACAGGTATACATATGTTGAATAAGAACAAAGTTTTTTATTTTTAATTTGTTGATTGTTATTTTTAAGCTAATATATATATATATATATATATATATATATATATATATATATATATATATGCATATGTATATACACATATATATACAACATATCTGATCTTAAATGTGGTCAAAATTTGGTGAAATTCTATTTCCACATAGTGGACGAAACGATTAATTTAATATTAGCGTATAATTTCGTGTTTGAAATTTTTCATTAAGCGTAAGTGCATATATGATGTTTTAATTAGTTGTTACTTTAAATATAATTTCGAAGTAAGATGTATATAAAGAGCATATACTATTTTTATTATTCACTATTTTTATTATTTCATAACAAAATGAAATCGAAAATGACGCATACTGATATACACAATTTTTTTTTTTAAATATTTTATTTCGAGTTAATCCGTATAACACATATAAACTTATTTAAATATCATACAAAAATTCTCTGTTTGCTCTAGGGTTGGCGTAAAAAATAGTTTAAAATCTATTTACACTGTTATTGTTAGCTGTTTGATAGATTTTAGAATTTGCTGAGAGAAGACATAGACAGGACAATTATGCTTTTGCTACTGCGTTATTATAAAAACATTGCAAAAACAATGGATTAGCAGAAAACAACCATACATAGAGGAAAGAATGTTCTGGTACGACATTTATGATCTCAAAAAATTGTTCAGCAGAATAGAGTACACTTATAAAATAAATAACGAAAAAGTAATCCTAATTTGCTGCTCTACAAAGAGAATTAGGACTCCGAGTGGCAAACAATTGACATAATGAAAAGAAAGAGGAAGAAATCAACTACATAGAATTGTGATTTGTGGCCTAAATTCAAGCAACAGCTTACCATATCTTCCTTACAGTACAATGATCTTAAGGAGCCGTGTACCAAAAATGTCAGGGATTAGCCCGATGTGGAAAAGGTACTTCTGTAGATTAATATTGACGATAATTTACTTTTACTCTTGTATTTTTTGATTAATTTAAACTCTGTTAAAATTGTATTGCAACGAAATTAACAATGTCTTAATAAATACCAATAAAATTACTGTGAGTTATAAATAAAATTGATTGTTAAGCACGAATGCTTTGTTTTCCTAAATGAACATTCATCCGATAATTTAAAAAAGTGTATACCATACAAAATTAAATAGTGTATAATGATTTGCTACATGTTGTTAAACAAATAAAATAGGCTAAGTGACATCATAGTACTTTGAATTCTATTTATTTGCAATTGAAGCACTTGACCACAAATTAAAAACATCGATTATTTTCTGAAATATTACTGGTTTCCTGATGTTTTAAAACACAAAATCTTTAAACTCCATTATTTCGAAAAGACAAAAATATTATACACTATTGTTTTATTAAGGGGACGATATATTACAAATATAATATAAATAAATATATATATAATAATATATATACGTAATCATATATATATTATAAATACAATATGGTCAGCCATTTTTGACTCACTCAAACGAGCAAAACTTAAAAACCTTACCTCACATAAACCTGTAGTATATCTTCATTCCGATGGTTTTTGTAATACTTTGTTGTACTAAAAAATATAAAAAAAATATTTTGTTGCATTAATTAAGTGACCATCTTGTTGGCAGCCACATTCATTTTCTTCTAAAATTCATTACGTTGACTGTCCCGTACAAGTACGATTGTTTCCGATTTAAAGCAAAAGCTGTACCTATACTAAGTCCACTAGAGATTTTATAAAGAATTTCCGAAGTAACTAAAAGAAGCTTTTTTACTGTATTTACAAACGCAATTTAATAAAACGTTTGCATTCAACACACCCAAAAACTCTCAAAATGTAAGACAAAAGAGGCATATGTTTTAATGAAATTAGAAGGTGTTATTTATACTTGACACACCTGCTTCAGACGTAGATACACACAAGCTTTATGAAAGTATATACATATAATGTCTATTTTAATTTTGAAGAGACCAAGGATAACATCAAAAATCAATACAAAAGAAGAAGAAGAAATAATAACAAATGAGGCATGTTCAAATTATTAATATATTTTTGATGATTAAATGATAAAATAACAATGTTATCGATTTAAAGTTACAATCCATGAAAAATAAATTTCTCAAATCAAATCTATATTCTCCATAATTTCTGTATGTGTTTATTGGACCTGAAAGGTGTGTATTTCCGTTATTTGATCTTTGTGGTTTGAACGTTTAGAATGAACGAAAATAATCCACAGCAAACCATTATCTTTTTGACATTTCACCTGCTCGCCTTTAGTTTGAGTTTCAAGTATTCAAATAAAACGAAACGCCGGTATACAGTTATTAAAAAAGAAACTGCAATTAAATTTGAAAGCCTAAAGTAGTGGGCCAACAGAACAAAATATTTAATAAAACAAAAGCAAAACGTTAAATGTTATCTCACAGACTTACGTAATATAAAATAAAGTTAACCTAGATAGATATATTGTTATAGTAAGAGACAGAAGCCAAAAAGAAGTGACGTCTAACCTTAAACTAGATGTGCAAGTAGATTTTTATTTATTGTTTTTTATTTTACAATTTTTAAAACAGATCAATTTATTCTACAAAACAGAAATAACTCATTGTATATTTATTATAAAATGTAATGTGTTATAAGCATACTATTTTACAAAATAAATGTAAGAAATGAGTTTCTCGGGTATAACTGTAACCCCTAGTGGACATGTACCCAAGTCTCCGTCCCACAGCGATAGAGGTGGCGAGAAGGTGGTCAAGGCTGCTGTAGTCAAAGTGGTAAACACGTTGACTACAAACCTGGTTGTTTCAGGGTTCAAGTCCTGCGGCAATCAAAATGCAAAAAAAGTTTTTTTCTGTTTAATGGTATAAATACATATTCAGAATGAACAAAAAAAAAACGTGCAGTCTCCTTTGTCGGTACTTTCCCATAGCAGATTCGTCGGAGAAGTAAAATAACTATCTATCTTTCTCCTTTCACCGCCTGTCTTAGCTCTCATCTACGGTTACGAAAAAATAACTAAATAGGTTTTAATGCCTGAAGTACTACTTCTCTTTAAAAAAAAAAATAAAAAAAGATCTGTAACTTTGGATTGGATCGGAATTTTGATATGCGGTTTTTTCTGTTTGGTAGGTGGGATTTAAAACTTAAATTTTTTAAAAAAAGCATAAAAGTCGACCGATAAAAAAAGGTTACGAATGGTTTAATATTCGTTACCATTATTAACTGAAGTTGAGTATAAAAGACTAGTGTTAAAACATTACAAAAAATTTTTCTTCATATGTATGCCCTACTCTTATTGTTACAAATTATAACTATAAATAGTTTTGTACACTAAATCTTGTAGGAAACGACACATTTTGGCCCACGTAATATTTTTAAGCTTAATGCAACAAGGCCCAAAGGTTGGTTTTTCCTATTATAGTTAAAGTTTTATTTTATTTTTAAATATTTCTATAACAAATTATAAAATTAATATTAACTAATTTACGTAAATACGTTTACTTTAAATCAAAGAGCCACTACACTTTAAGCAACTTTAATAAAAATTGCTTGTAAATGGCATTGATTTTCTGCTTCTAATAGTTGTTTAGCCTCTAATTCGATGGGAGTTGTTATCCAGTTTTGTTGAATGTTTGATATATATGGATCTGAAGTACATAACAAAATAGTGATAAGGTCTTCATTAGACATTTTTCTTGTGGTATGTTCGCGAAAGAATCTGTAGTTTTGTTCCTTTTTTCTGGCGTCTCTTTAGACAAATCTCCTATTGGTAGCATTTTATGTACCATTGAAAACATATATTTACAAGAGTATTTTTCATTTTTCACTAAATATTATTTCATTTATTTTTTTGCTGCATGCTAAGACTTGTAATATGATTTTGAATTGTCTTATTAACTAATAATCTACACCTGTGATAGATGCTGCAATTTTTGGATTGGCAGTATTTTCATCATTCGAATTTCCTACTCCTTACTTAGGTTGGTCGATTATAAGGCCTAGCTGAAGACATCTCTCTTGAATTTGTTATTTTTTCCTCCGTTTTTCTGCAAAAACAAACAGGTGCTAAGAATAATCAGGTACAGATCATCTCACGTAGTCTGTGCGCACATCTTTTGCGTACAAAATTGTGTTATTCCATTCAGCAAGGAATTAGTTCACATTTCCCTACCTATGTGATAACAAAACTTATATTAAAAAGAATGTCATAATAAACACGTGCGTTCACGTATTTTATTTAAGACTTCCTTTTTAATTATTTCATTATTCTAGATTCATAATTCTTTATGATCTAATTGATTTATAATATATTTGCAATACCAACTCTAATGGGTAACCAAATTTTCATTGAATATTTAGATTTTGCAAATGTGGTAGATACAATATAGTACATTTGTATATAACTAGATTTCATTGCAAAAGTTATAAACGCCATCTTTCAAAGAGGTGAAAAAATTCGGCTTCACCCCTGCATTAGAAATTAAAAATAATTCAAGAATATCTCTTTACAAAAAAATTTTTTTTTTAAATTTACTATGTATTCATAATTTTTGTACAAAATACCTGACTTTTGGGCAGAAAATTTGCTACGGTGCACAAGGTGTAGGGGAGATTCCGATCTCTAGCACAGAGAAATAGCTTTTTGACGTGTTTGACAGAAGGGAGTTATGCTCTATTAAGAACGAGATTTTTAAATAATTTTGACCTTTTTTATAACCAAAAAAACTTCTGAAAAACGTAACGACTTCATTTTGCTAGCGCTGATAACTAACAAACTGCATAATTAAAGAAAATTTATTTTGATTTGATATCTCTTAAAATAAAAGAGTTATAGTAACTTGAAAATTAGACTTTACTAAAAACAAATCATTTTAACAAAATATTCGGAAAGTCTATTTTTGATCACCCTGTTCAGTCTGTCATAGTTGGAAGAGAGTTCTAAATTTTTGCTCTCGAGGTTTAATGGTATTTACTTTCAAATAATTAAGAAATCACAAAGATCGATAACTACAAAAAAAAAAATATATTTATGGCCGCCTTTTCAAAATATGTGCCACTGTGCGTCGTCTGCTTTCATATTACCGGCTTCAGACAGTTTCTGTTCTGTAGAGAAGCGCCTGTATATAATGAAGGAAAACACTACACCCTTCTAGAAGGAATCATACATTTACGAATTTGAACAAAGAAAATGATATTCAGCCCTTGGTCAAAGGTAATATGAGGTTGATTAAAATGCAAGGAAAGAGAAAAGCTAACCAAGAGAATACCTATTTAAGTATATATGCACCAGGTACTGATAACAGTCATGAAGAAATTGAAGCAGTAATTCAATAGAACTTAACATGGCGAAATCTTAAGAAATATATTTTATCTAAGGAGACTGTGACGCAAAAGTGGGAGAGACTATGTATCAGGAATACAAAATTATTATAACCAACAGAATATACTGTCTTTACCCCTTGAAACCACTCTCAGGTTCGTAAGAAAAACATTTTTTTAGGAACAAATTGATTACGTAGAGATAAGCCAAGTTTATCATTTGTTTGTAACGAAAACTAACTGGTATCTGATGCTAATGAATATGTATTGTAAAATATTCATTACAAAAAAAAAAAAAAAAAACAAAGATTGAAGAAGAAAGATATTAAAAAAATTTGAAGACCCAAATATGAGAACGCATAGATCGTGAATTTAAGGGTGTGAACATACCGTAAAAACATACCGTAAAAATTGTTTTTGTTTTAAATGTAATTATGCGAACGAACGAACGATTGCGACATCGTGGGCCTGGCAGTATATCTCCCCTGACTGAAATTATACGATTTTCAAGTTAAAAATTCCAAAATTATTGCATTTTTGTGTATTTTAGCCTATAAAGGGCTTTTTTTATAGAAAAAAATTTCTTTAGGAATAATAAAAAAATTTATTTTTATTAAGGTTTAAACCAAATTTTGTATAAAACTGATTATTCTTGTTGAAGACTGAGGTCCTTCAATTAACCTATTTTACATTGAAATTTTGAATTTAGCTTTAATGTTTTAAAATCCCAAATCCGAACTGTTGCTGAAACTATTCCGTGAGCCCTAGTCCATATGTGGTCTTTAAAAATTTCAATTTTGGGATTTTTGGTCTTTATTTTGGGAATTGTGGGATCTTCTTTGTTTTGTGGTTGGAGATTTTTTGCCATTTGATTTAGGCTGACTACACGTGCGCAGAAAATTTTATGTGATTTTCTTAATTAAAAAAATGTATTTTATTGCATACTCAATATTTTAACTTTCCTCAAATTGGAACGTTTTTATAATAATTTTTCGAAATTTTTAGAGATAAAAAAATTAAAATTTCGTTATAATATTTTACTTTTTTATGTATACATATATGGTTGATGCAATTTCCTATCAAATAATAAAAATATTCACCGCAATATCATTCTTACGCGCAACAGTATGTGTCCCTAAATATGAGTTTTATAAATTTATGTTACGGAAGTAAAAATTTTTATGCGTATGTAAAAAATCCCGTAGGGAAACAAATATACCTGAAAAAAGCGTTAAAAATGTAAGGATTAAAATTCAATGGTATAAAATAAATTACAATTGCAATTGTTTGTTCGTGGAAACAAAAATAGTTTCAAAGCGAAGTATTTTACTTAGATGGATACTATTGCGAAATTCTTAACCTACATCGCATTAGGAGGAACCCCCTGCAAATGTGATGGGGATTTATGTTCGAAGTCCAAGAAAAAAAAAAAGATTAACCAAAAAACTTTCTTTAGTTTCAAAAGAAAAAGTTTCCGATACGTTCAAAGAATTGCTAAAAAAAAGAAAATCGCCCTGCCGAGGCAGTACACATCGCCAATATTTTTCCTAGAGCTATTGCTCTGATGTTAAAAATGAGAATAAGCCGAAGAAGTACCAAATTTTGAGAAAAGCTCTTCTTTAGAAAGGGCAGGCAATATTATCATCATATAAGTCCATTCAAGAAAAAAAACAAAGCGATTATGTCATCTCCAACACAGTTGATGAAACGAAAGCTTGTATTGGACTATCTTCTTTGATGACCAACTAGAAAAGGTTAAAACCGCGATGTGTTGCTAATGTGTAAGAGGGGATATGATGGAATATTAGCAATTCCTGAGTACAAACAAAAAAAAAAATACAATAGATTTTAAAAGCGTATTCATGGCATCCTTAATACCACTAAGAATTCGATCATACTCACTGGTCGCATCTTCATCACCGAAATTTTTGTAAGCCAATTTGTTTTGAGCATGTGAAGGATCAAAAAATAAAAAACTTTTTTTTCTGCTTAATGGTATAAATACATATTCAGAGAAAACATGAAAACTTGCAGTCACCTTCGTCGGTACTTCTTCATTGCATATTCGCCGGGGAAGTAAAATAACTAACTCTCTATCTCTCTCCTTTCACCACCTGTCTCTTATCTATCCCTTTCCTGAAGAATGTAGCCTGAAGTGCTACTTCTCGTTATATATATAAAAAAATGAGAAAACGTTGGATTAGCTATGAGACTTCTTCACATTCTAACAAAACAGAATTAAAGGATTTTCCATATCTTTTAGACATGCATCATGATACGGCAGATTATTTTATAGAAAATAAATAAGAATTAAAAAAATAAAAAATACTTTTACGGAATAATTATAAGTAAAAAAAACAACCAAAAAAGCTCTAGAGTTTTAAAAAACGATTGTTAGTTTTAGAATTACCTCTTAGTTACTCTTTTTCCACGTTTAATACTAATGTAAAATTTTGATTCAATTGGTCTAGCCATTTACAAATGGCTGAGTTATTTCCAAAATATTTTGATTCTGCCCCACTGTCCTTGTAGATTGATAAAGAGGCTGCTAAAGAATGATAAAGAGACCATTCAGAAAATAACTCATAATCTACTACTCTCTGCTCTTCCTATTTGCTCTTTGCAATTAATATTAGAAACTAATTAGGAAACTTTAGGTAAAATAAGTGAAAGAGAGTGAAAGATTTATTAAATCTGCCAAAAATTGCATGAATTTACATTTGGTCTTTTGAAACTCTTGATTAGCCGCGCATAAATTCTTAAAATATGTCAAGAAAAAAAAAACAAATATTAAGTTTTTTATTTTGCCTTTTTATTTAAATTTGCTCTTCTAATTTATAAGGCACAAGATTACTTTTATAAAATAAGTTTATTGTTTATATTTTTCAATATTTCGCCTCACAGTTAAGTGACATCCTCATGAAACAAAATTAATTAAATTAAATTTTTCAAACACAAAAAATAAATTAAATCGAAAAAAACTGTCAAACTAAACCAAAAAAACAAAGACAAAAAATTGACACATTTTAACATAAACATACTCATAAATTTTTAATACTCAAAAAACATTCAAATTATTTGAATTTAAAAAAAATTAACATACGTCAGTAAAAAGGGGAATTAAAAACTAAAAATAGATCGGCATCTAAAGCTGACAGCTTCCAGAAGAATTGATAATTTTTATATTAATTTACAATTTTTATATTATTAATTATTAATGCGGGCAAAAATTTGATTGAAAAAAAATTGAGACAAGTGATAAGGACTTTCCCAAGAGAAATAAAAATAAAGTTATTAAGATATTAAGCGATAATAATACTCCAATGCAAGTAATAAATAGGTTATTTTAACAATTCAGCTATAGAAGATCAAGTAACATAAGAAATGTAACAAAAACAAAAGTGTAGAAGTCGTTAATTATGAACCTGAAATAGCAGAAAAGCTAGACAAATTTTTGGTTCTGAAAAATATAAAATCGTATACAAAACCTACAAAACTTTAAATAGCTTATTTAGTAAAACAAAATATAAAATACAAAAATGAAACAGGTCAAATGTAGTATACAAAATACTTTGTAATGGAAATGATAGTGAGAATTGTAATAAGGGTTATGTACGTACAACAAAAAATGTACTTTTTTTTTTTTTTTTTTTTTTTTTTTTTAAAGAGAAGTAGCACTTCAGGCAAATATACCTACTAAGTTATTTTGGTAACCGTGCTACATTCTTTAGGAAAGGGATAGATAAGAGATAAGACAGGTGGTGAAAGAGAGAGATAGAGAGTTAGTTATCTTACTTCGCCGGTCAGTATGCTATGAAAGAAGTACCGACGAAAAAAATAGAATAGCTAGACATAAATCTGAACAAAGACGTAGCGAAATTAAAAATGCACAAAAACAGCACTGTCTTCCCATTGTACCAGATGAAATCACTGTTCCAATTTTGTTCAAGTTCAAGTTTATTTTCCAAAAATCTAATCAATTTGTCATATGTTTATTTTGTGTTTAATTATAATTTTAAGTTTTTCCTTACATACTTAGTATTTTTGAAGGACTTATCTTATTTGTATCAATAAATATAATAATGGCTTAGCCATAAAATATAATACTTTTTATTATTAATTTTTCTTATTATTAATAATTTCCTTTGAATTGACTCTAAATTGGTGGTCCTTTTAAAGCATTCCCGAACTAGGCCGTTGTTCAGATAACAACACCAACACCCGATGCCATCATAAATGTATCAATTCTCTCAAAATTAGTAGCAGCATAAATTTATCTGCAAAAGGGCCGTGGAATTTTCAATCTGTACCTAGTCTACGTCTAAATCCTAGACATGAAACCAGTATTCTTCTCTCCCATATTCTTAGTCTTTCCGTAGAAGAAGATATTTTAAACCAAACCAGAAATACATAGGACATAATAGGTCGGATCATTTGGCGATATAAAAAAAGCGCGAATTTCCTCTTAAGCCCATGACGACCTTGAATTCCCATATATGAAGCCTATACTCAATATGTCGGTAAAACTCAAAACTCTCATAAAATATTACACCCAGTTATCACCTCACTTCCATTTCTAATTGGTATAAAAGATCTGCAATTAGGATTGTGGTATATTAGTTTCTTAAATTATATATTCTGGCAACACTTTTTTATATTGTAAGATGTTGATGTAAGGTTTAGTTTTTAAGAATAAGAAGATGCATTGCAAATAAAATAATGAGTTCAGGTTGAAGTGTTTCTCTTAAGAAAAAAATATTTCAAATTAAATAATATACGACGTACAGAAAGGAAACCGAAATCGGCACAAAGTGAAGGACATGTACGTGGAACGCCCTTTACTGGTATATCGATATCGAAAGAAATACTTGGGCCGTATTTGAAAAGCAACTAAAGCAGTTCTTTATGGCAAATACCCTGACGGACAATTTCAGGAAAAAGGCTATTATCCTTACATCGTTGTCAGAAGGTGCATATAATTTATTAGAAAATTTGCTTAGTGCAAAGGACATAGAATTATCAACCGCAACAGTAAGATGTGCATAGAAACTATGGCAAAACATTTCAAAGAACCTAATTCAAGTTTTACAGAACGTTGCACATTTTAAAATGCAGTGAAATCGACACATGAATCCATAAATGAATGGGCAGCAAAATGTTACTTCGCAGTAAAGTGTTACTTCGTAGAACACTTACATATGGTACTTCGCGATAAATTTGTTATGTGACTAGAGAAGGTTCCAGATCGAGATAAGATTTTTTGGAATCTGTTAATATATCTCTCGAACGAGCCATGAAAATCGAAAATACCACCGAGTATATCTTGCAACAGCATAGTAATATTGAGGTTAAGACCGAACAGCAGTTAATTTTATAAAAAGCAATCAGTGGCAGAGAAATGAGTAGCAACACAACTTGCAGCGGCAGAGGATACAGCAAAGGCAAAAAAAAAAACACATTAAGAAAAGCAGCAAGAGCATGAACTATGCAACGTTTGTGGGTACTCGTACCATAAAAGTAGTGACTATAAATTTAAATATGTTACATTTATAATAATTTCAAACAAAAGGGACACTTAAGAAAAATGTGTAAAATAAAAAGAATACACTTTGTAGAACGTAAAGACTTAGAATTATTTGCTATTAATAGCACAAGTGATGAACCATTTATAGTAAAGCTATTTATTTATAATTAATTACATGACTATTTCGAAAATTGCGTGAAAATTCGGTCTTATTGAAAACTGACACTGACGCATATATTAATTCTTTCGCTGAATTCATGCCCTAAGCTCAATTTAAAGATAAAAAGAAATGGATTTCTTTCATGGTTATTAAGAATGGAGGTCCACTATATTTAGCTACGTCTAAGTTTTTATTTAATTTAAATTTTACATTGTAACTGAAGTTTTAGTTGTAAGACTAGCTAGTATTCCTATTGTGAAATTTTTATATAATTTAATGACAGTAGAACTGTCAGTATTTTCTCGCGCTTTAAGCGCTTGGGATATTTTTGTAAAAGTGTTATAACTACCTTTAATACATACACCATTTTATAAAATAAACTCTTACTCTTGAATTGAATTCGAAACGAGGAGATTATTTTTTTGTCTCACGCTAAAGGATTTTCTCTAAAATAAGTAAAATTAATGCTTATTTTTCATCTTAAAAATTATTAAGACTTTTCATTGGCGCCCGAGCAGGGACAATCTTTTATATTGTATTTAGCTAGGACTAAATAAGCTTCCTTTTTTTTTTTTTTTTTTGTATCAAACATCGTTGTTAAAAAAGTCAACATTTTATTAAAAAGTTACTGAAATAAAGGAAATATTCTTCAAATCTGCTGGAGAAAAAACTCAACTACTTCTTGGAGTTGAAGACATCTATAATCTGGAAGCCAAAAAAAAATGCCGAAGTGCAACTGCATTCTGTGTCAGAAGGAAAAAAAGGAAAGTGCCAACCATCAAAGCAACCAAGGCCAGGTATTATAAGTGCTAATAAATAATTTACGTGAGATTTGAATAATTTATTAACAAAAAGAAATGGTTCAAATTTAAATCCACTTGTTCATTGGCTCTTACATATGTGCGATAATCTATACTAACCTGCTCTCCTTAAAGGTGAAACATACAAAAAATAAGCTAAATATACAATACAGATTTATTTCTCATTTATCGTGTAAAAAATAAAAATTATTGGCATTCCGCTTTTTTCATTGCAATTACTTGCAGATTCTAAAGAATAATTTGCATCAGTTTTATGTGATAAACTGTCACTTGAAAGTAATTAATCGTGGACTTCATCAAATCATTAAAAAACTATGTTAATTTTGCAGTAACTACTTGTTTCTCTCTCAATTTCTACATAATTTGAGTAATCAGTTGCATTATTAAGTAGTGCAGCTCCTTTTTGCGAAAACAAATACAGGTATATTTCAGAACTTAAGTGTTTGTTGTTCTTGGTTTATTGAAATAAACTAATATAATTGCTAACTCGTCTGTGACTAAACTACAGAATAATTCTAAGACCATCTGAGTAACTAAATTTGCGTGAACAAACAGAAATCCATTTTCCAATTTTTCTAAGTGTAGCTCCGAAATATAGATGTCTACCGTTTCGCTATGAATTGCAGTTTTTAGAAAGAAGAAGCATATAAAACTTAAAGCAAATTCTGTAAAGATAATTTAAAAGTGGGCTTAATTAAAGGAATTTTGCTAAATAAATATTTAGCATAAAATAAAAGTGAAAGGTGTAGAAAAGTTGATAGTGTAGGCTAAGTTGGAGCGCTAGCTTAAAGGCAAACGTCCAGGAAAGCTTTTCAATAATAAGGTGCAAATACGAGAGGTTTGGAGAAAGTAAGCGGATCGGAATGAGATAAGAGTGAGTGGAATCATTATATTGGTTTAATAAAGATTAAATTAAGATTGATTTTTTTACTTAACATTTGGCAAGATACAGTAATTTATTAAATATTTCCCAGCAAACATTTTGTGAACTAATGTTTCTTTAAACATTTATTGAGACTAGTCAATAAAAGTGAATCAAGAGAATATTTTCAACATTGGTTAGTTCATTAAAAACAGTCAGTGTATTGATAATTTATTTCAATTCTGTATAATTGTTCTTAATTTATTAGAACAAGAATCGTTCAGGGAAAATCAGAGTTATTGCGTTACATATTTAAAGTATTTAAATTTGACTCTTTATATAATGGGTGGTTATAAAAAACATCAGTCATCCCCTAGCAAACGAACTAGTTTTGAAATGATGTATCGACAGAAAAACACTGTCCTGTCTAATATTACTAGAATAAAAAAATCAATAGAAGAAAAAACTATCTCCTTTAAATATGGTGAATTGAAATGCCGTCTTGAAATTCTTGAGCAATATATCAATCAAGCAATGGCATATCAGACGGAAATTTATGTTAACGATCCTATAAATGATGACAGAGCGGATTTAGAGGATCTTTGTGTCACAACTAAATGTATGCTTCTTGAACTTTTGCAAAAAGAGAAAACAAACATGAGTGACACATCTACCGGGTTCCAAGGTTACCAAGGTAGATTGCCAAATATGAAATTACCTAAATTTAGTGGCGTGTATTCTGAATACAAAAACTTTATAAGTCTTTTCGAAAACTTGGTTGATAATGATCCATCTTTGGCTAAGATTGAAAAGTTTAACCATTTACTTTCATGCCTTTCAAACGATGCTCTTGGTACAGTGGAAGCTTTTCAAGTAACTGAGCAAAATTATCCAAAGGCTCTTGCTAGCTTGACAAAAGTTTATGATAACCCGTGCTTAATATTTCTTGACAATATTTCCGAATTATTTGATCTTCCTCTGCGTCTGGACTTTCGGCAATCTATCATTCGCTTTTATCTATTGGTGATGACAAAACCATAACCAATGCGGTGATAATACATCTGGTAATGTCTAAAGTAGATCCAGTCACAAAGACAAAATGGGAAGAGCAGTTAGATTTTGAAAAACTGCCATTGTGGCGCGATTGCGAGGCAGCCTTAAACAAAAGATACCAGCACATTTCAGCTGAAGAAGCTTCTAATTCAAAGCAAAAGCCTACTTTCTCTAAAAAGGGTGATTTCAGACCAAAAAGATGCTTAAAGGCGTTTATCTGTGAAGGAAAATCAAATCAAGAGTCTGCAAAATGCTTATTTTGTCGATCAGAAAAACATTTAGTATCTGATTGTCCGTCATTTATTGCAATACCAGTTCAGCAGAGATTTGATTTTATAAAAGGTGTTCCTTCTTGTATTAGTTGTCAAAAACCAGGACACACGGTATCGAGATGTAAAGTAACAATAAGTCAAATATGTGGCCGTTTGCACAATAAACTGTTGCACAAATATGTAGCATCTGATGTTGATAAAAGCAGTTCTAGTTCAAGTATAGATCAGCCTACATCTTCACGAGCATTTGTAAATTTATCATCTGCAAATAAATATAATGTAATTTTGGCTACAGCGGTTGTCAAGATTAGAAATAAATCTGGACAATATGTCCTTGCACGAACTCTTTTGGATTCCGGTTCTCAAATTAATTTTATAACCGAGGAACTTTCGCAGCGGCTACAGTTAAGAAAAGAGGAACAGCATTTGAGCTTAATGGGCATAAGCAAAACCAAGTCCTCTGCCAAATATAGATTACAAGCTATAGTTAAATCGAGAATTAATGAACATGAGTTTTCTTCAGAATTTTGGGTACTTAAGTCGATCACAACATACCAACCAAATCACGTTATATCAATGACAGATTGTAATATTTCTGAAAACTTAGAACTGGCTGACCCATTATTTTACAAACCTCAAAAAATAGACTTGCTAATCGGTGCTGAAATATTTTTTGAGTTACTGTGTGTGAGGCAATTCAGACACGATCCTAGTCTTCCAACCTTGTAGAAAACCCTATCCGGCTGGATAATTTCTGGCAAGTACACCCAGGATCGAGACATAAGATCCAACTCTTGTCACTTGATGACAAATATAGAAGACGATGTTTCTTTACATTCAGTTGTTCGAAAATTTTGGGAAATAGAAGAAATTCCAACAGGGAAAATGGTTTTATCAATAGAGCAACAAGAGTGCGAGGAAATATTTGCTAAAACAGTTAACCGGTTGCCATCTGGCCGGTTTAAAGTGACTCTGCCTTTAAAGACTGATCCAAACAAGTTAGGCCTGTCTTTTGATACAGTAAAGCGGCGATTTCTCTCTCTTGAGCGTCGACTCTCAAAAAAAGAGATGTATGACAATTTTATGGAAGAATACATTAGCTTAGGTCACATGTCTGCAATAGACTTTAAAATTTCTGATTTGCCGCATTATTTTATTCCACACCAGTGTGTATTAAGACCTGAAAGTAGTTCTACAAAACTTCGTGTAGTTTTTGACGCTTCGTGTAAAACGTCAACACAGCTTTCGTTAAATGATTTGCTCATGATTGGACCTACGATTCAAGAAGAGTTGTACTCTACGTTAATACGCTTTCATACACACAAGTACGCTATAACGGCTGACATTGAGAAAATGTACCGTCAAGTTTTGGTTGACGAGGCCGACAGAAAATTTCAGTTAATACTATGGCGGAAAAATATAAATGATCCCTTAAAGATTTATCGATTAAATACTGTCACGTACGGTTCTTCTTCTGCCCCCTTTCTAGCAATACGTTGTCTCATTTATTTAAGTGACCAACACAAAGAAACTTATCCAATTGCATCTGAAATTATTCGGAAGGACTTTTATGTCGATGACTTATTGTCTGGAGCAGATTCAATTGAGGAATTAGAGTCTATTCGTTCTGAAGTTTCTTCGATATTGAAATCAGCTGGTTTTAATTTAACAAAGTGGTTTTCAAATTGTGTCGGTAGTTCAGAGATAAGTCAGGTAGAGAAAACCTTACAAATTTGTGATTTGGATTCTACGAAAGGACTGGGCACTTGTTGGCTACCAAAGAGTGACATTTTTAAATTTCGTCTAGATGATTCGTTTCAAACCTTAAAAGTCACGAAACGAAACATTTTATCTGTTTCAGCAAGACTGTTCGATCCTCTCGGTTTCATGAGTCCTATTGTGACTAAAGCAAAAATTATACTGCAAGAACTTTGGCTCCAGAAACTAGATTGGGATGAATCCATTCCGAGTCGACTACATACATCATGGGAGAACTTTAAGGATAATATATCGAAAATTAATATAATTGAAGTCCCAAGATATGTTTTGACAAGTAGAAGTTCCAGCTGTCAAATCCATGGGTTTTCAGATGCTTCAATTAGAGCATACGGCTGCTGCATATATGTTAGAACTGAAATTTCTGTTAAATTTACTCAAGGCTGTTGACAGCCAAATCAAAAGTAGCTCCTTTTAAAACTAAGAGTTTGCCAAGATTGGAATTGTGTGCAGCACATTTGTTGGCCAAGTTATGGGCAAAATTGAAGACTATATTGACTCTTAAAATAGATAGTGTTGTTTTTTGGTGTGATTCAGAAGTCACACTTCATTGGATCCGTACTCACCCCTCAACACTTCAAACATTTGTATCAAATAGAGTGTCAGACATCCAAGAATGGTCAGATCGGGCCACTTGGCGACATGTCCCCTCGAAAGATAATCCGGCGGATATAATTTCTAGAGGTTGTAACATCGATGAACTCATAGACTCTATTTGGTTCAGAGGTCCAAAATTTTTGCTTGAAAATTTTACCAAGTGGCCAGTGAACAATCAATCTAAGGAGCAAGAGTCATTAGAGAAAAGAAAGAACTGCGACGTGCTTCTCGCTATGGCTGAAAGTACGGTACAAAATAATGAGATAATTTTAAAATTGATAGAAAGGTATTCCTTTTATGGGAGGTTACTTCGAGTGTTCGGGTAAATTTTTCGCTTTATAGATATCTGCAAGAAAAACAAACAGAATTACTCACAGCCGCTCACAGCGTCGGAAATAAGATGGTCATTTTTGCATATAGTCGAAATTATCCAGGCAAAATATTATCAGGGCGAGATAAAGAAAATAAGAAAGGATATAACTTTAAGTCCAAACTTACAGAGATTGAATCCATTTATTCATGAATTGAAAGATCAACATCGAAGTTTTTCACTCGTTAGAGTGGGCGGGCGATTGGTCAACGCGGATATGTCATATGATGCCAAATTTCCCTTGCTAATGCCGGACAAAACGCATTTTATAGATCTGTATTTGCGCCAATTGTATTTCGAAAATTAATTAATTAATTAATTAAAAATTAATAGCGCTCCTTCGACAGCAACTTTGGCTAATAAATGCCAAAAAGGCTTGTTCTAATATTGTACGTAAGTGTATTCATTGTTTTCATTATAAACTTAAAGTAATAAGCCAAATAATGGGAAACTTACCAGCGGACCGGGTAAGAGCTCTGCGGCCATTTAAAATATGTGGTGTAGATTTTTGTGGTCCAGTGAATGTGACGCTTGAGATTCGGTGACGACCACCCTGCAAAATGTACATAGCGGTTTTTGTATGTTTTACGTCAAAGGCTGTTCATTTAGAACTTGTTTCTGATTTAACGTCAAATTCTTTTATTTTGTGTCTCAAAAGGTTTGTCGGAAGAAGCGGATTTCCAGACAAAATTTACAGCGACAACGCAACGAATTTCGTTGGGGCTGCCAGAGAGCTTCGACAGTTTGCAGACGCGTTTCACAAAGAGGCCGCCAACATCACATCCTACGCTGCCAGCAAGGGGGTGCAATTCATCTACACACCACCCAGAGCACCACATTTCGGCGGACTGTGGGAAGCAGCCGTCAAATCTGCCAAATGGCTGCTGTTGAGGACCGTGCAGAACGCGTTGTTGACCGCGGAAGAACTCCAGACTGTTATAATAGAGGTAGAAGCAGTTCTAAACTCACGCCTAATTGCTCCACTCAGCAGCGATCCGAACGACGGAGAGGCGCTGACCCCAGCACATCTATTAATAGGAGAAGGCCTACGAGCGCTGCCGCAAGAATCGCCATTGGAAGAAGCAGGCAGGCTGACGTATTTGAAGAGGTGGCAATATTTATGCGCGCTCAGGCAGAAGTTTTGGACAGCTGGGCGAAAGATTACATCCACAGTCTTCAAACTCGCACCAAATGGGCAGAAATACAGCCAGATCTAGCCGTCGGTCAGCTCGTCATAATATAAACGAGAACGTTCCACCTCTACAGTGGACAACGGGCAGGGTAGTAGCGGTAATACCCGGCAAAGATCAGCGAATAAGGGCAGCGGAAATAAAAACGGCAAAAGGAGTTTATAAACGGCCAATACACAAATTAGCCCTATTACCAATTGATTGAAGATGATAGTTTCTTCAATGGGGGCGGAGTGTTTAGCTACGTCTAAGTTTTTATTTAATTTAATTTCATTTTTACATTGTAACTGAAGTTTTAGTTGTAAGACTAGTTAGTATTCCTATTGTGAATTTTTTATATAATTTAATGACAGTAGAACTGTCAGTATTTTCTCGCGCTTTAAGCGCTTGGGATTTTTTTGTAAAAGTGTTATAACTACCTTTAATACCTACACCATTTTATAAAATAAACTCTTACTCTTGAATTGAATTCGAAACGAGGAGGTTATTTTTTTGTCTCACGCTAAAGGATTGTCTCTAAAATAAGTAAAATTAATGCTTATTTTTCACCTTAAAAATTATTAAGATTTTTCACACTGCCTTTGGACAGAAAATTTTTAAACGCTTTTGGAATTTTATTTGCTGATTTAAAGTACGCAAGCCAGATGGTTTTGAAAGGTGAAACCAATATTTTAGGAGAATTTTAAAATATGTTTGATGATTCATTAGGATTATTTAATGGTGCCGCAGCCACATTAAATTTAATAGACGATGCTAAGCCAAGATTTTTTAGACCACGCCCGTTACTCCTAGAAATAAGGGAAAAAGTCGAAAGAGAGATTGATAATTTAGTTAGTACTCAGAGTAGTAGAATCCGTCGAATTTCGTGAGTGGGGGCCTCCAATAGTGCCGATTCTTAAGAAAGTTTGCGGAGTGCACATTTGCGGTGATTTCAAAGTTACTTTGAATCCTCAATTGCACATCGTCAAATAGCCGTTGCAGAGAAAACGAGAAAATTTTTACAAAGCCTCACGGGGGAGTTGAGTTTACAAAACAAGATAGAATACCGCCTACTAACAAATAGTTTTAAATAGAGATTCACGGAAATATACTACCATTTCAACCACAAAGGGCCTTTTCTAGTATTCAAGGTTAATTGAATAACTGTCTTTAGCACCTGCAATATTTCAGAATATTATGGAATCTTTGCTTATGGGTATTGAAGGCGTTGTTGTTTTCTTGGACGACATCCTTATAACTACTCCGAAAAGAGAATTGCATAAGGTACGTCTTAGAAAAGTACTTTCCATATTATGTAAGGCAGGGTTTAATTTGGCAAAAATAACTTGTGAGTCATGTTATAGACCAAGATGGAGTTCACATGGACCCTGATAAAATTAAGGAAATTAAGAGCATGCCCATACCTTCAAATGTTAAGGATTTGCAAGCATTTTTGGGTGTCATAAATTTTTATAGGTGGCTTAAGCCAAATGCTTCAACATTGTTAAATCCATTGCATAAATTTTTATGCTAGGATGTTAAATTTGAATGGTCTTATGAATGCACGGTGGCAGTGAACAAATTGAAGAGATTTTTAGCATCGGAAGATTGTTTAGCACATTTTAACCCTGAGCTTCAAACAAAGTTAAGAGTTGATGCCAGCCCCGTGGAGGTGGGTGCAGTTTTGTCACAGGTTAATGATATTGGTGACGAAAGGCAAGTTGAATTTGCATTTAGGACACTATCAGAGGTCGAGAAGAGGTATTCGCAGTTGGATCGCGAGGCTGTTGCTATTTTCAATGGTGTAAAGCAATTTCATGAATTTTTTTGGGAAGTCTTTCCCGCTAGTTACTAATAACAAAACCCTGGAATACATTTTTGGGCCAAAAAAAGGGCATACCAATACTAGAATCGAACAGACTGCAGCAATAGCTTTAGTTTCGTCCGCCTATCAATTCGAGATAGCACATGTGAAATCAGGAAAAAATGTCGCTGATTATTTTTCAAGACATCCGCAAAAGCGGTATGCAGAGCAGGTTGAGCTACCATACAGAATTTTTATAAATTATTTTCAGGAAATAAATGCAGAAACTAAAGTCCTAAATTTGGATGAAATTAAAAACGAAACGGCTAATGATGAAGTATTTCAAGAAGCAAAAAAATTTTTACGAAACGGTTTGATGAAAAAATGTACAGACAAAGACTTACTACCTTACTTTGAAAAAACATTTGAACTAACGGAAGATACAGATATTTTGGGGATATCGCGTGGTAATACCAGGAAATTTGCAATTACAGGCAGTAAGTTTTTGCAAGAGACACATGGGTATTGTGAAACTGAAGTAGATGGCTAGAGAATGTTGTTGGTAGCTAAATCTAAGTAAAGATTTAGAAAAAAGTTTAAAGGGTTGGGAATAGTGATGGGACAAGGGTAAATACTCAAATGCTAAACTGGGTATTTAAATGTAAATACCAAGGCATTTATCCAAGCACCTGGGTATTTACCCAAATTTTGGGTA
This sequence comes from Cistogaster globosa, assembly GCA_937654795.1. NCBI lineage: Eukaryota > Metazoa > Arthropoda > Insecta > Diptera > Tachinidae > Cistogaster > Cistogaster globosa. The sequence continues at coordinate 48,421,668 of OW569406.1, read as the reverse complement.
TAAATTAGAATAAAGAAAAATTTTAATAAATTAAAAAAATTTCATTCTTATTATGAATTAGATTTTTTAATAACAAATTAAATAAATTTAAAATTTAATCGTAATTGCTGTCCACATCCGATAAAAACTAATAACGAATAAAGCGCATGATTCCTGTTGAAGTTGAAGGGATATCGCCTTGAGTATCTTTTGTGAATAATTCATGGCATTTTCAAATTAAGTGGAGTGAGTGCTTTCTGCTGAAGGTGGTAAACTATTTAAAAAAAGCAAGTTCTAGTTGCACGATATACATGTTATTTTTCCTGCCCTTTGTGTTGTTAAATGGTTCCTTTTGTTGGGTAAATAAAGCTGTGGATACAAAAGGAACATTTAGTAGCTGCTGAAGTACAGGGAGCTGTTTAAATTCGAAAAGCTAATTTGATTATTTGCGTGCTTCCACAATTTCCTTCCCATTAAATTACTTGAGAAATTTCATCCAAACAGCTCCGACAAAAGTTTTTGCCCAGAAATCATTTCTGGCCTTGAAATTGGAAAAATCTGCCATTATATTTATGTTAAGGGCTTTTCTTTTTTTCTTTTCAAACTTGGGTTTCGAAACTTTAATCTTTCTACTTGCTTTAGCATTGTTGTTGCCATCGCTCCCACTCCTTACATTGAATTGCCATAAACACGCTGATTACCGGTTCTTATCCAGAATTGTTGTGTTTGATGCAGTCAAAACTGCCTTATCTGAGCAAAGCGCATCAAGAGATGTATAAAGAAAATACCCTTAAACAGAATATGTTCAAAATAATGTCGAAATGTTCATCTACTCTACGAAACAACGAGTGTTTATTATTCAAATGAGTATTTACCCGGGTATGAAAGTGGGTATAAATGGGTAAATACCCAGCGATGGGTAAATACCTAGGTCTAAGCCCATCTCTAGTTGTGAACCGTGTTTATTACCTAGCCAACATGAAAATGAATGAAATTCGCCACTGCCACCACCTGGTACATTATTTCGCCATGGTATTTTGAGAACTTAAAATTTATGAGTAGGTTTATGTTAAAATGTTTGAATTTTTTGTCTTTGATTTTTTGAGTTAGTTTGACAAATTTTTTCAATTCAATTTATTTTTTGTGCTTGAAAAAATTTAATTTAAGTAGTTTTGTTTCCTGTTTCCTAATGATGCCACCCAACGTGTGGCGAAATATTGAAAAAATAAAAATATAAACAATAAATTGGAAAAGAAAAAGAAAAAATAATGATAAAACTAGGCTTTGATTCTTGCATTTACAAAACTACTTGACATATTTTTTAACGAAAGATTTTTTTTGCGCCGCAGTGCATTTATTTACTTGCAAAAAAATTATTATTGTTTTACACATGCACAAAATGTAAAGGCATAGAATTAAAAAAAATCTTACGTATCACAATGCAAAATAAAAAAATCACAACAACACAAATAAAAAAACCTAAGAAATTAATTGCTCTTTACTTTTTTCATTTGTTATTGTAAGATTTTAACAAGCACACGTATGGCGCAACATGTTACTCACCTTGCGGTCGGCAATTAAGATATAGATGTAGTTGCTGGCTTATCCTTAGGCGCTGCGGGCGTAAGAACGACTTGATATTTGCTTGTCGAATGTCTTTATTTAAATAAATGCAGGAAGGGTGTTAATTTTTTCGAGTGGATAGACTGCTTTTAAAAAACAGCACTCATAGAGCACAAAATTTGGTACCATTACTTCTTAATAACCTTATGCTAGCGTTTATCAACAAAACCATCTTTTTGTAGTTTTAGATGAAACACATCAACGTGCTTGTAAAATTTTTTAATTGTTTAACTTCTTGTTCCGTCATTTGTTATGTTTTTCAGTGATTCTACCATTTTTATATTGTACTCTGTGTAGAGTTTTTTTTTTGTGTTTTTATTTTAGTTTCTCTTATATACTGTGGGGTTATATTAAAATGAGGTTTCAGCTAGGCGTTTTGTATTCTTTCAAAATACCTTATTTTGCTCTGAAATGACAAAGTGAAATTTGTAGTTTGTTAGTAACTGCCTAGAAGCTTATTTCTTATTTATTTATTTGTGTACACAGTAACAAGTTTGAACACAATTCTAATGAACTGGTTTCATTAATCTTTGTTATTAGAAAATATAAAATATTATTACAAAATCAAAATACATAGTATGAGTTTATATATTTATATGTCATTAAAAAATCAAGTTATTAAAAAAATATATTAACAAATTTTATTTCCTAATTTTGTTAAACAAATTTTTTGATATTTTTCTTTTGTCGTATTAAAGTGGAAATGTAAGCTAATTCCTTGCTTAATTGAATAACACAATTTTGTAAACAAAAGATGTGCGCACACACTGCGTGGGATGATCTGTATTTGGTTATTCTTAGTACCTGTTTATTTTTGCCACAAAGGTTATAATGTGTAGCTGCATTTTGGTAAAATTATTATATAAATATTAAAAAAAATCGCTCCCGTATTAGTCTTAAAGTGTTCGCAAAACGAGATACGCATACTATTTGCCCAAAAATATACGAACACACAAACTATATATATATATATATATATATATATATATATAGTGTTTCAACAATGGCTAAATAGTGTTATCAAGATCTTGCTAATATTTATTCAAACAAGATGAATGCGATACACATACTGAGCAATGAATATTTTAAGATATGTCATTGTGAATAAATTGAATCACATAAAAAAATCAGAAATTTTGCTGCAAATTTAAAAATTTAATGGTTATCAAAAGAACTTATTTTTGAGAGCTTATCTACAGCCAAAAAAATTTGGCAAAAAAGGTCGACCAGAAAAACCAAATGATGACTCTAGTGAAAGGTCTAGAATACGAAAGCTTAAGAATATTAATGATCAAATCAAATGGTCATGATTGAAACCACTTTCGATCGAAACTGTATTCTGTGACATTCCTAAAATTGTGTTTAAAGCGTATTTTAAGGCGTTATCTAGATTCAACATTCGGTTAAAACAAATTCCACTTTGTTGCAAGGACTTTTAAAATACGTGTCGAATGATTGCTAATTTGTTTTGAGCAGATAAAATCCGGCTGAGATGTAGTGGATTAGAACTAAATAAATAATTTGTACAGATTGTTAAGAGTTTATAAGATTTTTTCACCAAATATTTTTAACATCTATAACGTTATAATAATCTTGAAGACTCAATTTGGTTTCAAGGATCGGTGCAAATAAGAATTAAAAATTATCTTATAACATAAAGAAAACACTGACATTCCAAATTGGAGACTTTGCCTTATTTAATTGAACCAACCTTTATCTCTGAATGATGGTTTTAAGGAAAGTATATATTAATAGAAATATGCCATTATTTGGTCAGTAACGACACGAAATTATCTAACAAAGTGCCTCAAAATCTTTTAAAATTTTTTACACAAAAATGTGTAGTGTTAAATAAAACTAGGTTTGCAAATATCGTGGCCAGATGAAAAAACACATGAATATTTTTATACTAAAGATTTTATCTACTAATAGATAAAGTATCACAAAAATGTGTGCTTCTAGATCAATGAAATAAATACAAGAAGAAATATAAAAACGGAGATCATAAGTCCTTAAAAAATGAAAATAAAAATCACGTCTACAAACATCAAGTAATGTCTTTTTCTTAAAATAATATTAGTCTTCCATATCAAAATATATGTATTCTTTGTAAGAGCTTTTGTTAGTATATCGGCCAGTTGCTTAGATGACTCTAGATATTGTACATCAATCTCTCCTTCACGTTGAATACCGCACGTATAAAAGTATTTTATATCAATGTTTTGACGAATTATGATTCTTAATAAGAGTAATGGCTCTTCAATTATCACATTTTATTGGTGTTCTTGGTTGTTTTATATTTACATCGGCTAGCAGTTTTCTTAATAATTCTACAGTTTTAGTTGCGTCACTTCAGCTTCTGTAGTGGGTGCCGCAGTAACAGACTGTTTTCTGGAGCCTCCATTTATAAAACAATTCCAACCTGTTGTACTAAGTTTTGTATTAACATCGCCAGCCCAATGGGCATCACAATACACAATAAGTTCCATAGAATTGAACCCTAAATCGAATGTAGCTCCACGGTTTTACCTGCCTTTTAAGTCCCTAAAAATTCACTTAACACCTTGGCAGTGAGCATTAGAAGGGTTTTCTACAAATCTACTTAACATACCAATAATATAAGTAATATCGGGGCAAGTACATACCATTAAATACATTAATGATCCGATTGCTTTACGATATAGAAAATTGGTTTCTTTTTCATGTAAAAACTGCATACCAGGTTCATCCGGTATTTTTACAGTTGATAAATTAAAGAAAATTAAACGTTGTAAAATCTTTTGTGTATACACATGCTGGAAAACTTTGAGTTTGTCCTTTTCTTAATCTACATTAATTTGCAATCCAACAAACAAACAATTCTGCTTCTTTGTGTGTAATTTCAAAGTCCTTTTGTAAAGCGGTTAGTAGATGCTGTATAAAATTACTGTCGTTTCCACATATAAAACCATCATCTACGTACAAAGTAAGATATGAAGTAATTGCAAGATTTGTGTAGACAAAAACAAAAAAGTGTGCAGTAGACTGTTTAAATCTAAATTCTATAAGAAAAGTAACAATTCTTTTATTCTGTGCAGGCCTTTCTGTAAGTGGCAAACTTAGTCATCAGCTTCAAAACCATGTGGTTACTCCATTTAAATATTTTCCTTAATATGCCCCTACAAATGCCGTCTTAACGTCAAACTGTATAATTTGCATATTTTGTGCTGCAGCTATTGATAAAATTGTTCTTACAGATTTATACCGAATGACGGGGAATAAATTTCATTATAATTAATACCCCTTTTTTGAAAACACCTACGAACTATTAATTTAGCTTTATATTTGTCAATTTCTCCATTTGCTTTGTACTAAGGCTTAAAAATCCATTGGTTCGAATTGCTGTTAACCATTTATTCGAAAAACATCACTTAAAGCTTCTTTCAAAGATGTTGGTTCTAGTTCAAGTATATATAATTCGCCATCGACTTCATATTTTTCTTTATATTTGAGATCTTACGCCGCTTCTTGTGCTGTATGGGCTCCATGGAATTGGTAGTCTAGAATTCTTATAAACTTATGGGCTTTTGTTTATATCTGAATCAGCTGTTTCTTTTTCCTTTTCACACGTTTTCTCTCTAACTGAAAGTGCTTCATGTACCATTGGTTGATGTGCATTAAATATAATATCTCTTCGTATAAAAATTTTCCTAGCAATTGGATTAAATGTGCGATATGCTTTACTCTCATCATTAAATCCAACCATTATTTCTTTTATTGAATTTTTATCCCACTTTAAACGTTGTTCTTTTGGGATATATATATATATATATAAGCTTCACAACCAAATACTTTCAGGTAACCAACTGCAGGTTTTCGGCCAAACCATAATTCATATGGAGTGCGACTGTTTAAAACTTCTGACATTGTGAGGTTTTCAACAATACAGCAGTGCTGGTTGCTTCTGCCCTAAGATTAAGCTCTAGTCCTCTTTTGTGTAACATTGCCTTAACACTCTACTATGGTACGATTTTTTCTATCTATAAATCCATTTTGTTCTGGTGCTCTTTGTGAGGTAACTTCATGCATTACATTATTTTTTAATAGAAACTTATAAGCTTTATCATTGCAAACCTTTAAACCCCCATCCGTTCTTAGTCTTCTAATAACGTGGCCATCTTCAGTTTTATTTTTCAGAAAATACACAAAACAGTAGCCTTCAACAATAAAAAATAATTTGACTTTCCTTAAGAAGGAGTGCTCATCTTACCGCGCGATTTGTTCCTGACTTTGGAAAGCATTGGCGGTCTTGTTTGCCATAAGCACATCCTTTACAAAACGGAAAATTAGTTGGAATACTTTGAATATTTAAGTCTTGAACAACATTATTTTGCCTCATTTGTTGCAGTGCCTTTAGTTTCACATGTCCGAAACGTTCGTGACAAATCATCATAGACCCTATGGGCACTGTATTAAGAGATGCACTTAAGATTGGTTTCAATTTCATTTTATATAACTTGTTATCACACGCACCAGATCTAGCAATTTCATCGTCTTTCATTAAAACAACTCGATTTGCACCTTCTTCAAATACTACTTTCATGCCTTTTTTTGTCGCTTTTAACAGCAATAAGACATATCTATCCAGATCAGGCACCAGCAAAACATCTTTTAAAGTATATGTTTTACCTTTTCCACCCTGCACATTTATATTTCCAAGACCAATAACGTGTAATTTGCGGCCATCTCCAACTCTCATTTGACAAGAGTCATTTTTAAATTCATAAAATTTGTTAAACAACTCCCTCTCTAAACACATGTGGTCAGTAGCTCCGGAATTTACGTAATAATTATTTTCAAAACTTTTCTGTGTATTACTAGAATGTAAAGCAAGCAAATGTGGTTTTTGTTATTTTGACATTTCTTCTTTGTCTTTTGTTTTTTATTCTTTATTCATTGTTAAAGAGCTGAGGTTATTTGTTGTTTTCTTTTACTGACCTCTTTATCTTTCAAAACATTCTCTTGCTCAATGACCTAATTTATGGCAATAATTGCATTTACTATTTTTATACCCTTCAGCACAGAAAGTGGAAAAAGGGTTTATATAAATTTGTCATTCCGTGTGTAATTTCTACAATATCCATTTCGACTTCTTATGCATAGCGAAGTCGATTGAGCGATGTCCGTCTGTCTATCTGTCTGTCAGTGTTAGTGTTGAAATCAAGTTTGCCGAGGCACTAGATGTGCTAGAAAAAAAGTATATCATTCGATCAGACATAGTGTCGAAAGAAGTGCTATTGGAAATCAGCACAATCAGTCCATGTCATTCGAGGCAGCAGGTTAAACACCACGCCTACTTCTAACATTTGGAACAATAAAGTAATTCAAATAAAAAAAATAATATATAGGGCGATAGATAGTTAAAAAATAAAAAAACCCAAGTGAAAATCTTGGCGCTCGCCCATATATTCCGAGTTACGGGGCTCTAAAATTAAAAAGTTTTTTTAAATATCAATATGGGTATCATTTTAAAGCTTTTAGGGATATCTCTAAGGACATACTAAATTTTTTTAAAAATGCTTAACCCATTAAGAGTCCATGTCACTTTTATGTAAAATTGTATATATGCACTACCAAATTTTTTTTATTTTTTATTTTTTAATTCTTTGTCACCCCAATATTTGCTTTTTGGATTGGAGTTATTTCACTAAATTATATTTACATAGATTGTAAAGGGTATATAAGGTTCGGTATAGCCAAATATAGCACTTTTACTTCTTCTTTTTTAAATTTACATTTTTGTAACTTTTGGTTTCACTTAAAGAGTATTCCGATTTAAGTATGTTGTTTTCTGATGCTCCGTTTAAACGCGAATTTATTAGACTCTTCATTTACTAGATGGTCTGTTAATCGCTCAACTCGAGTTCTAACGTGGTCAAACTTTGATGGTAAACTACTTAAAATTTTTGCAGTAACCATTGGCTCCTTTTGTTTCATATCCATATCTTTTAATCGTTGTGCCAAGAAAGGAATATTTGCAATAAAATTAACAATGCTTTCATCATCATCCATTTTGAAATTTATAACTTTTCCAATAAAAATCGGGCTGACTATTCACTCTTTTCTGCATGATCTGTTTGTAATCTCGACCGCATTTGTGCAGATTTTTTACAATCTGATAATAAAACCAAGAGGAAGTATTAAAACGGAAATTATAAGTACTTAAAAAAATGAAAATAAAAATGAAATTTACAAACTTCAAATAATGTCAAATTGTTAACTAATTGATATTACCATATATAATTATATTTATTTAGGAAGATGTTAATTTCAACACAACAGTCTAAACTTGCATAGGATAACTTGAATTTTCTGTTATGACAAGGTCTGATAGGTCTAAAAAATAACCTCCTAATATATATTTTAAATTTTTTAGTACTATAAATTGTTGCTGAAAATTAAGAGAATCTGCCTAGTTTAGTTCAAAAGTTATGATATATTTTTTATAGGAAATTCCCTCATTTAAAATTTTACTTTTTTTACTTAGTGTATAGAGAGAAAGCTTTCTGCCAAAATTTCACACGTCATAATATGTATATTGGTTTATTACTGGGACTCTTTTATATTTTGACAACCTACAAAAATTTCAAGTTTCTAGATTGAGACATAGTAGCTTTGAACTTTCAATACAAGAATACACTGATGAGATATACAAGAAACAGCGTGATGGCCATAAGAACACGTCTTAAGCAATACAAATTTTATGAGAATACCATAAAAGATTCATATTTGAAGAAATTAAGCATAATTAAAGTAACTTAACTTTTAGCTTTTTTATATTGTTCTCAATGCCAACGGAATCAATACAGAAAAAATTATCTCCTGACATTAAAATTATTAACTGCAAACAAAATATTATACTGGGTTCAAACGCAAATGTATTTTACTGCAATAATTTTATTACAAAGTACCCTCGGTTTGGAAGACGATAATAAAAAAAGATTTAACATTCGTAGCGTACAAAGTACTTATATATTTCAAAAAAAGTTTTAAGGGATTTTTTATTTTTTCTGTTGTTTTGACAAAATTAAATTATGCATAAAAATTGTTTTGAGAAATACGCAATTCTGCAAATGTTCCTCTGTAATGATTTGTGAAATTATAAAATGAAAATAAAGAGATTTTTATGCACCATAGCAGAGCCAGAAGTAAAGGAAACACATAAGTATGTTTTCTGATAAAATTTGCTTAAATGGCAAAATAAATTTAAAGTCCATTTCTAAAAGAAGCCTACTGCTCCACTGAGATACAAACTACCATACATAACAAGCAGATGTACTAAATTATCAATGAATAACAACAACAAGCACCAATATCTTTTTGTAGAACTTTTAAATTTAAAAGAGTAAAGAATAAAAAAATAAGAGGATAAAAAGAAGAGTACGATGCACTTTCCTCAATGACTACGTAATACCTACCATATAAAAATGCTTATTTAAATAATTTATGATGGTTTATGAGTGTGTGTTTATCTGTCAATTCTTTTCTTTTCAAATTTACATCGAACAGCATCCGTAAATACTTCAGTCAGCCAAATTTTCTTCTTAAAATATCGAAAGACACACGTTTTGATTTTAAGAAAATTTATTATAATATTGTTCATAAATATTTATTTCTTGCTTAATTTTTTATTTATTTTCTTGTTTCACAAAACAATTACTACGTTATTTCACCGGTGTTTTCTTGTCTTTTAGCATGTTTTATGAAGGGAAACCTTGTTAAATTTATTTAACATTTTGCAATATGGTACAAAAACAGAAATACGAACATTAAAGAATAAATTGGTTGTAACCAATTCTTTACACAAGGTCATGAGAATGACATAAAAACAAACTTACGTTTGTATATTTAGAAACATCTGCAGAATGCAGCTTCTGTACACAAAGTTCAAACATATAAATAAAAACAAAATTTGGTATTTACTTTTATGCTGCTATTTTCTTAAAATGTCATGACGAAAGTGCGGGAAAAATATGTATAGAGTTTTTTTTTTCTTAAGTTTTAAATTGTTTGTTTTTCCTATTCTTTTCAGGCTACTATTTGCAAGAGTTTTTTCATAGGTAAGTAAGTATAAGGAAAAGGGATGACGCCTACTCAAGAGATGGTTTGTGCCAGAACTAGGAAATAAATTATGTGATGGAGTGTAAGGAATTGCTTTTGTAGAAACTCGATTGAATTGTCCTACATTGAAAGCAGTAGGAAAGACCTGCGCATTAAGATGATTCCACATGTGAACTGTTCGGATAAAAATCAAACTACTCACTGGCCAATCAACCACAAATAGATGTGCTCTTCTTGAGACGTGGCTTGTACCCAAAAACGTGCGGTTATCGAGAACGAGTTCCCTAATCACATTGGAGTATATTCCATTGTAGTATCGAAAAAACTACAATTGGGTACCCTGCTGTAGCCGCCTATTCTATAACTATAGAGATTCTGTGTAAATGCTTGTGTTTTTATTTAGTTTGTAGTCAAAGAAAAGACGTAAGTATTATAAAGTCCAAAAATTATATAAATACTTTAATGCTAAACGCAATAGTTTTTTAAGTTAGCAACATACGAGGGCTGCTCTATATATTTCTGGCCTTATAGTTAAAATGCGAATATTTATAATCAAAAAGGTTTTATTGTTTTTCAAAGTTTTTTCCAGCATGATTTATACACTTTTGCAAGCGCTCAAACCAGTTGTCGAAGCACTTTTTCCACTCCGATTGAGACACTTCTAAAACATGGTTTTTGAACACTTCAACAGCTTCTTCTGGCGACGAAAATCGTTAACCACGCATATTTTTCTTGATGTGCGAAACAAGAAGAAGTCATTAGGTGCCAAGTCAGGGCTGTACGGCGGATGACTCATTAATTCGACGTTTTGGGCGGTCAAAAACGCTCTGGTTTAAACCGATGTGTGAGAGCTCGCATTGTCATGGTGAACAATGATTCGTCTTCTCTTGTTGGTTTTTCGAATTTCTCCGATGACTTCAGGCAAACAAATTGTAGTGTACCACCAAGAAGTGACCGTCCTACGTTGCTCAAGCGGAACAGTCACCACATGACCAGTTTTGCCGAAGAAACAGGCGACCATTTGCTTCGAAGTGCTTCTTCCACGAACAACTTTAGTTGGATTTTGCTCATATTTGAAGACCCACACGGTCGATTTTTGTTTCGTTTCGGGCTCATACGCATAGATCCATGATTCGTCACCTGTAACGATCTTATAAACGTCTCTTGAAGCACCGCAATCGTATTTTTGCAACATTTCTTTGCACCAATCGACACGAGCCTTTTTTGAGCGACTTTCAAATTGTGCGGGATCCAACGAGAACAGACCTTTTTTACGGCCAGGTGTTCATGCAGTAACGAATGTATGCTGGTGGAAGAAATGTCCAAGGATGTTTCTATCTCTTGGTATGTCGCACGTCGATCTTGAATTATGAGTTCACGTATGGCATCAATGTTCTCTGGCACAACAGCCGTTTTTGGACGACCTTCACGGAATCCGTCTTTGAGCGAGCTTCGGCCACGATTAAATTCATTATACCAATTTTTCACAGTGCTTTAGGATGGTGCTTCATCGCCATACAAAGATTTAAGTTCATCAATGCACTCTTGTCGTGATAATCCACGTCGAAAGTTGTGAAAAATGATGGCACGAAAATGTTCACGAGTTAATTCCATTTTTGTCTATATTAATTTTTTCAAGTCACTGTAAACAACATAAATAATGGTCGTACGTCAAAACGTTTTGAGTAAGATTATGCTTAAAAATGACAAACTTTCCAATGGAAATGTCAGATTGCACTTGGCAGCACTCAGTGTTGCCAGGCCAGAAATATATATAGCAGCCCTCGTATTATCAAAACATATTTTAAGGTAACAAGTTATAAAGCAGATCATATCAAACATAAATGATATTTATCTGCTTTTTATTATGTTGCAGAACAATAATCGTAATCTCACCTAAAGCATTGTTCCCTTATTGTTGTTAAAACAACTTTTCGTTTCTTTTAACGTTTGTTTTTTAATATTAATTACATTCAAACATTTGTTACCGACTGTTGTTGCTTGCCTTTTATATTTTATATAAGGATCTGCTATAGCTTCATTAGAAAACGCCGTCATGGTATAACACAAGAATAAAGAGAAGAAAGTAAAGAAAGTAAAAAACAGCATAAAATAGGCAATTTAATTCTTAAACAGCAATATTTATGTATAAAGAAAACACAAAATTAAATAGATATATGTATCTATGTAAGTTCTTATATGAAATTAACGTAAGTTTAAAAACTTTTAGAGTAAAAACTTTAATTGGTCACAACTAAAATGCAAAAAAAAAAATAGGCCAAAGTGAATTTTCTCCTGTTGCAGTCTTACAGAATCTCAGGAAGAATCTCCGGTGGACCTTTGTCCCTTAAAATACCTAACTGGTTAACCTTTCAGACGCATATGCGACGCTACTGTTATTCTTACTACCCCTAAGGGACAAGAAAAAAAAACAAAAAAAAAAAAAAAAAAAAAATAAAAATACAAAAAAAAAGCCTGAAAACACGAATTCAAGACTTATTTTAAAGTAAAATAATATTAATAATAATAATAATAATAATAATAATAATAATAATAATAATAATTATAATAATAATAATAATAATGATAATAATATCCAGTAGCCAGTCTGATTTATTTTCGTGGTTTATTGGGAATTTCTTGAACGGCCTTAGGACCACCCACTCCCTCCACGTCAGCTTCAGTCATCTCTTTATGTCTACTACCGGGCTTCTACAGCGGAAAGTAACTTGTTCACCTCTTATATATGTTGCCGCCTCATTTAGCTGCTCTGTAGTATTCATTAACCACCCCAAACCCTCAAGTTATACCAACCATAAAAACACAAAACAGAAATTAATGGAGCTTATTGACCCCAAGAGCCTCTTGGCCTTCTCACTGCTTTAACTGGCCCGATCTGGACTGCAGTTTCTAGACGAAAGGACCTCCCATACAAAGCAAAGTGACTAAATAATTTAAAAATCTGAAAAATACAGCAAATAAAACATGAAGATATATGCTAAAAATAGAAGTTGAAGAGGATTCTTGCTGTAGTTATGTCATTAATGGAAAAAATAACAAAATTCAGGAAACTACAACTAATTGAAATTGTGTTAGGTCATGCTTGGCCTCTGCAGACCAAATCGTATTTGGGGAAACATTGCCGAGGTTGTATTAACTTCCGGGTATATAAAAGTCAAGAATTTATATATATTACCAATGAATATTGTAGAAATTGCAAAAGTAATTACAAACTTATATTTATCACTTTACCGGTGGTGAAATGCCTTAGGAATGATTATTTAATATTATTTACGTAAATCTCGCTTAATTTCTTCAAAACAGGTATTTTCCAGAAATAAACAATTATTTGCAATATTCTCACTCAATAAAAAAAAATTGGTGTAAAACCACTGACGAGCTATGTCAAAATTTACGCAGTGGCAATATGGATGTGCCTTCCTTACAGCAAACCATTACGCTGTTAATTTCTGGCAACATATATGTATTTTGTAAGAAAATTACCTTAATTTACATTCCATGCCTTAAAATTTAATTATACATAATTTCAATAAGCTGTTCTTAGTACTTAGCGAAATTATTTTGTGTTCAAGATATTTAGTCAATTTTTTTCTTTTAAGCAACATTGGACGGAAATCACAAATTAAGATAATAATTTCCTTTTCAGTAAAGTAAGGAATAACTAAAGTAAGTATTAATCAAAACAACAATAAAAAAGAAAATAACTTTAACAAATAAACACATAAAAATTACAATATAAACCGCTGCCTTCTCATATTGCCAGTAGTAGCAGTAAAGTTGAAAAACTTTTGATAAACAATTCAACATGAATATTTATGTATGTAAATACATTTGCTAAGTACAGTACAAAAGACGCGAGCAATTTTTCTAAACGTGAATACTCACCCTTTTTCTGCATAAGTATCAAAATTTGCGGCAGCTGCGATTTAATAAGAAAAACAAGTGTTAACATATTATATTTTTTGAATACGATTGCTTAATTCACAAAACCGCTTGTATCCGTGTATACTCTGTATTGCTTAATTAAAATACAATAGTGTATGCTTGTCGTTGGAAATTTTCATATAAAATTTCAATGCACAAATACACTTTTATTTTGCATGTTTTTGAAAAGTTATATTGGTAATCGTGTTAACAACTGCATGTGAATTCCATATCACATTGAGAAGAAGAAAATAAACAAAAGACATTTGTATTGTTTAGCATATCAAAACTATACTTTTCAAATAAAAATTTTAAAATTTTGTTTTTTTCAGTCATATTGTCCATACTTATTTTCTTCTTTTTATTTACTTTTTGACGTTTAATATACAAAATAAATTGATACAATAATACACTGCGTGTTCACAAGCATATAAACAGAAAGTGTATTCAATACAAAATATACCATACAAGATTTTGTGAATTAACCAAATGTGACTGAACGGTTGTCAAGTGAAATCAGCTATAATTAAATAAATATTTTATCACATTATCAGCAAAGTAAATGAGTGGAAAAAAAATAAAATATTTACCTTTAAAAGAGACATAAAATATATATAATCACAGATTGAGTAGAGAGGAATAATAAAAATAAATAAAGTGACAAAATTTTGCATACACATTGTATAGGGCGATTACGATATTTCTAGATTGAGCTAAAAGTCTATCTTTGACTACAATAAAGCTTATATTTTCTTAACAATATTCAATATTATGATTTGGGACTATACAGTGTAAAACAAATAAACTGGAATAATGACTGGTGCATTATTTTTGCAATATAATTAATTAACATAAATATAAAAAAGCAACAATACTAATTTATTTAAATATCATTATTATAATCAAACAAAATGAGTTTTTTCATTGAAATAATAGAGGAACTTATCACTTTTTAACATTTAATTAAAGATATATAATTTTTATTGGGTTAAAATATATTTTTCCTTAAATTTAATTAGTTTGATTTTTTTTACTCTGACGATATTTGTAAATAACCTTGTATAAAACTTTAGTGAACCGATTTCAAAATTTTTTACATAAATAGATAAGGAAAAAACATGCTTGGAATTTTCATGTAATCTTTTACATTTTCGGAGAAATTCGTCTGTTAAATTTAATATACAAAATTTTTACCTTGGCATTTATTAGTTTTTCACATGTAGTTTTTTCGAAATGCAAGATAGAACTATTTTAAAAACAGATTTAGAAATTAATACTATAAGAAATAACTTGTTTATTTGAGTTCATTGTGTTAGTGGTAATAATTTTTATTGATTTGAAATTTCATAAAAAGTTTCAGAAAATGTAAAAATTTCGTAGGTGTACAGATTTTATATCAGTGGTTAAGTAATTACCTCTAAAAGCCAAAAAAGATCAAAAGGGAAATTTTACCTTGAATATGTCCGAACATATAACAGATATTGAATCATATTTTCATCTCTTTAAAAGACAATATGTACTTAACTAAAATCAATAAAAATCTTGGCAAACAATAGATTAAAATATTATTTTTTGTGTAGATAAAAAATTATATTCCCGAAAATTTTAATTTTTTCTTCAATCGCCTCCCTAGACCCCATTTATGCGCAGGATTTCCACAAAATTTGGACAGTTACTAAAAATCAATCTATAGAATATTTAGTTATAAAACGTACAATTAACAGTCTTAAACAATTAGATTTTTGTTAAAATTTTGCCCATATTCGAACAATGCTGTAGGATTCTTCACAAGAATTCCATAAAAACACATCAGATGGAATAGCTAAGGCATTATCTACTTAAAAAAATTATTACCACTAACATAATGAATTCAAAGAAAAACGTTTTTTTGCAAGTTATTTCTTATAGAATTAGCTTTCTTAATTTGTTTTTAAAATAGTTATATCTTGTATTTTAAAAGAACTACAGGTGAAAAACTTTAAAAATGCCAGATTAAAAATTTTGTATTTTTAATTTAAAAGTCGAATTTCTCCAAAAGTATAAAAGATACCAAACAAATTGCAAGCATGCTTTTTCTTTATCTAGCTATGTAGATTACTTAAAATCGGTTCACTTTTGATATTATAAGCTCTGAAAAATTTTTCAAATTCGAGGTTACCTAGTTTGACACCCTGTGGTATTACCCTGTATTAAAATAGGGTGTATCCAAATGCAATAGACGAAAAGGTTATGACCTCCTGTATAAAACGAAGTTTATTTCCTGAAAATCAGGTTAATAGTTTAGAAGTTTCAGACTTTGAATCCATGTATTTTGTTTGTATTTCACGACACTGTGCGGCATTATTGAAATAGTTTATATGCAACAGAATTTAACAAACCTTTACGCGAGAGCAGCAATTATGTTTATAAGCTATTAATTATTCATACAGTAGCAATAAATATAAACTTAAGAGACCTTCTTATTAGTAAAATTTAAGTCCAACAAAAAATATTTACATTACCGATCAATTAATCAAAAAATTATATCCACTACTGAAACAGGTTGTAGAGAGTCCTGCTGTATTTAAAAAAAATATTTTTATTTATTGAATACTTTTTGTTATGTTCGTAAGCAGATACCTCCCTGATTTAGTGTTTTTAAAAATTGTAAAAAATGTCAAAGCCCCACAGAATGGTTTTAAACATTATAAAATTAATAGTATTTATTAGAAATTTAATTAGGTAAGCTTATATAAAATCAAGTATAATTTCAATGTATTTTGGCAGGAACAAAAAAATCGATCCTATAAATTATTCAATATTTTTAACGATGGCTTTATATAGGTGTTTTTCTAGTAAAAACGTAGTTACATTTTATTAAAAGTTAGTTAACTTTTATTAAAAAGAAAACAATAACCTTTTTTTATTTGCGAATATGAAGACAGTTTTACTGCGTATCGTTCTGGCTATCTTTAAAATTAACTTATGAATGTGTGCTGTTAGTCATAGTTTGTAAAATTTTTATTATAATAATAAATGAAACTGAATAATAACTACATAATACGAATAAAATATTGGAAATAACATCCATTTCAACTAGAAGATAAAACTTTTAATAAACCCGCAAAAACAATACTTTCTAATCTCCACGCAATAATCTCTTCTTATTTATAATTCAGCCATTTTTACCGAGTGTAGAGGTTTGATCTTAATCTTATTTTAGAATCCTTGCAAATATTGGATCATGCTGGTGCAGAAAAAAAGCACTCTTTAAATGTATTGTCACTAGTCGCCGATTAAAAAATTAAAGTGACTCTAAATGAAAAACGAAAAAAAAATTTATTGTATTTTGTATGAAAAATAAATAAATTTTTTTTCTATTTCTTTAACGATGTTGATAGGGATTTTGTTTGTTGCTTTACTTACTTTATTTTTCTTTTTTTCAATATTAGTTGATTAAACTTTATCTACCTTTTTAATTACTACTATTTTTTTATTAAATACCAAAAGCTTTATTTAACATTTGATAACAGTTAGCGACAATAGAGGAGTATTGTTATTTTAACGAAAGGAAAATATAATAAACAATTTGCGTAGCAATGAAAATTTGAAAAAACTTATTCGTAATTAGTGTTCCTAACAGACGAGCATTTCTCCGTGATAACAATTAACACATGTCAATCTTGATTATTGTACTAAGATCTGTTTTGACAGTGCAACGCACGAAGAGCCTTCAAGAAAAAACTAATAATAATAATATTGAGACACAAACTGTTGATAAAGGTCTTAATTTAAGATTAAATTAAACTTAAAATAAATTCAGGCAAGACAACTGATTTTATATTCTGTAATTCAATAATTCTATTAAATATTGCCTGTATATAAAATTGATTGATAGAAAATTCGTTAAATATGATAATTGCTTTAGCAATATATATATATATTATATATATATGTATATATATATATAAAGTATTTTGACAACTGTTCTAGTTAAAGTTGTGCCCGGTCGTTCGTATCATTAACCGGTCTTTTTCAGTCAATTATCAAAGACTGATCAATTCCTTTAATATTAACGAATTTTATTGTATACGATTTTTGCCTTTTTATTAAAACCACAAGTGTACAGAAGTGAAACCCTACGCACATAGAAAACAATATAATCAGATTTTCTGTAAGTTCTCAAGAGAGAGACAAATATAATGTTTTCTTATAATGAAGAATGAAAAAAAAGAAAACCATTTCGGCGAAAGTAAGGTGGTGGCTTTAGATATTTCCAAGGCGTTTAATAGAGTGTGGCATGGTGCACTCATGAGTTGTTATAGATGGGATCTCATCAAACGAGTTCAAGTTAAATTCAGGGGTACCGCAAGGTTCCGTCCTTTCCCGTACCCTACTTCTTATTTTTCTTAATGACCTTCTACGTCAGACTTCCAACCCTATCTATTCTTTTGCAGATGACAGTACCATATGCCATTCATTTTCGTTTCGCAGTAGACCAAGCCTTCGGGAAATTGAGGCTGTGAGAAAGCACATGGACAATACCCTTAATCGCGACCTTTTGGTAATTTCCGAATGGGGCCTGGCGAACAGGGTTTATTTTAACGCTTATAAAAACCAGTGCTGTGTGCTTTCGCACAGGCGTACTGCTGAACATGCTACGTCATCTGTAATTATGGGTGATACATATATTAAGGAATCAAAAGCTCTCGATGTTCTTGGCATGAAAATTCAATACGATGTTAGTTGGAACAAGCACATTTTTCATGTTGCAAAAGAAGCATTCAAGTGCCTAGGTTTTCTGAAACGGTGTAAGAAATACTTCACTCCATCTGATCTCCTTACTATCTATGTCACCTTTATCAGACCGAAAATGGAATACAACTCTCATGTATGGGCCGGTGATTCAAAGTCTATTTTGGAGTTACTCGAGCGAAGAAGCTCTTCGGTGACAGTAGGGTATCTAGCTCTATTGACTTACTGTATATTTACTTAATTATAGTTTTTTTTCCCCATATTATTATACAAAATTTAAAAAAATTAAAAAATTCAATCTTGAGGTAAAGTCCTGCACTACGGCTTTACTGATTTAAGATAACATGAAAGCTAAAATTATCTTTCCACCAAAAAAAAAAAAAAAAACTTTCCAAAATATATAAGCCGGTCAACGAAAAAGTTTCTGAGCCACTGAGAGTCTTAACTACTGTGTACGAGATAAATAACAATATTATTTTTTGCAGAAATAAAAAATAAATTTATTCAATCCACCCTTGCATTAATACACAAAGGGGCATTAGTGTTCTTATTAATAATGGATTTCCTCACCATACATTTTTTTTTCGAAAGAAGAATGTTGTAAGCCATTTTAGCGTAAGTCCTGAATAAATGTGAAATTAATATGGTTTAGGCTTTAACTTAATTGTGTGTGAGTCATGGTAAAATTTTACATAAACATTTTAGTATAAAATAACTCATATCACCGTTTTTAACAGAAGATTCACAGAGTTCTTCATGCTAATAAACCATATGAATATCTTTCAACCTGCCCCAGCTATAAAATGAATCCTTTAATTTATATTTTGCGTTATTTATAAATCTTATAAAACTATAAACGTTTTATTGAAAACTTTTCATAAAAACTAGCAGTGAAAATGTTGCAAATTTTAAAGAAAACTTAAATTTGATCCACTACAACTCAGCCATTTTTTGTTCGAACGAACAAAATTATTGTCAGTAGCTTTTGCAACGAGGCTTCTTTTAACTAAACTAATTGTTTTGGACATCAGCATAGCATTTACTTTTCAGGGGTGGTGCTACTTGAAAACAAATTTAGGTACCTCGCACCTGCAAGTTTTTCAAATGCTCAACATTTTTTATTTTTTTAATTTTTTGTCTGATTTTTAAAAATTATACATGGTCTTAAAATGCTTCTTTGTTACACTCTTTCCTGTTATAATTTTAGTTTAGGAACACATAGTTTTGCACGTAACAGTGATATTTAGGTGAACCTTTTTTTGTTCGATAGGAGCTTGCATCATCTATATTTATAAACACCAGAAACTTAAACATTAAAACGAAATTGAAATAGTTGTTTCTGGTCTCTAAAAACTAAGAAAAATTTAGGAAATAATAATGTTACATATGCAAATCAAATAAAATTGTCGGCACATGTGTAGTTTCTCAATTGTAATTAAAATAATTGCTACATCAAGATAAAGGAAACCCTCGACTTTTCAAAATATGAAATAGGGCTCGTAAAATCCTTCAGCAATCAATCGAAGTGTATATAGCTTTCCGATCCCAGCTTTAGGATTTTAGAGCACATGGGTAGAGTCAAAATTTCGATGTAAAATAAGTCAAATTCAAGGACCTACATACTCACAATATTGATTAGTTCAATACGAAATGTGATTTAAACGTACACGCACATATTTACGAAATTTTTTACTATCAATAAAAATTCAATAATTGTAGCTCCTTTAAATTGAAAATCTTCTGGTTTATAAAAATAAGTACGAGGTACTTAATTTTGAGACCACATACCTCTACACCAAGAAAATGAATGCTACACATCTTTAAAACTTATGCTCAAATGATCCTCCGCTATGCCTAGGTCAAATATTGGATCAAGTGGTCCAGCCCTCTACAAATGGCTGAGTTATTTAAAAAATATTTTGATTCTGCTCCAATGTTCAGTGAAATAAAATTGTTCACCTCTTTTTATTTTATTAAATGGGAGAACGTATTTTACTTAATACCTTTACAAATTTACTTTTTTCAAAACAAATATTATATTTCTTTATTTATTTAATTATCAACAGAGGTATTATATTTATAGTAGGCATTCAATATATATAAAAATCCTAACAATTACACGCTTCTTATTCCAAACATCATAATTATAATATATACGAAACTTTATTTTTAAATTTTCCAACTAAGTGCTGCTAATAAACGTCTATCTTCACTCGCATTAAAAACTTTATTTTAGTTAATTAATTCTAGCACGAAGAAGCACGGTCCTTTAATTAACGTTTTTTTTTTTTTTTTGTTTTTTTTTTTTAATGTCCAACAAATACAAAGATATCCGCAGCAAAAAAGAAGAATACCACTATATTAATAACACTTAATAAACAAAATATACTTTTATACTTTATGCTACAATAAAATCCAGAAAAGCTATTAACTGTTTAAGATAATAAGAAGTGTAAAGGATCTGGAATTGATTTGATTCTGCAGACATTTTAAAAAAATACTTATGACATGTGGTTTGTTAGAAATTTCTAAAAAGTTTGTAATGTAAAGATAATATTAGGGAAATATACTTAAAAACTCTTATTTTTCAGTTCCTATATTTTCTCTTTTTACAATTCATCACAATGAATAAAAAAATTCATTAAAATATTTTAAATAAAATACTTTATTTTACTGTCAGAAATAAAAAGTATAAAAAAGGTGACCACGTAACTGCTGAATTTTTTTTGTTTTATCTTTATTTTATGTATATTTTGTTCTAAGTATTATAAAAAATCCTGACGCAATCCGTCTCGAATATAATGTAATTAATGTATAATTACCATTCTAAAGAAATATGATTTTAAGTTTGTTTGTTTTGAAGGCGGGTTTTTTGTAAGAATTATTTATTAAATGATAGAAAAATCCCAAACCATAAATATTTCTTGCCCTTTAATTTTCAATCAATCGTTTTATAAATCACCTTTTTAAAATAAATTTGTATAAAACCGCGATAATAACTTTGCCCCATAAGTCATTGTTCCAAATTTGCCTTACGGATAATAACTTCTAATCAACATTTTCCAGATATGTATATATTTGATCCCTTTACTCCTACAAGGAGCATAGGGCTCCACACACATAATCTACCTAAATATAAACAAAATTAATAGCGAAAAAAAAAGCAATTTTATAAAAAACTTTTGTTTATTGATTATTTTGTTAAGAGTCCAAACGTCTAAGCCTTATTAAGCCGATATCAATTTTCAATAATTGTATCGTAGAACATATGCACTGAGTTAATATTTAAACTGTTAAAAACAATATTAAACAAAGCTACAAGCCTCTAGGTTATTCTAAAGCTGTTTTTGTTTTTAGTGTTATAATAAATTGCGCACTCTATCTGACAGATTTTACGAGAACTATAAAATGTGTATGCGTTAAATACTTCAACATTTTTTATGTGTATAAATTTTGCATTTATGAATATTAATATATTTTACACATTAATGACGAATTACATAAAACATTTGTGTATCGCAGATACAGCAGTTATGGTAGTTAACGATTGTATGTATGTGCACCAATACTTTGGTGTACTCAAGTTAATTTATTTAAAATAAAAAAGGGTTGACATAGTTGTTCATCGTAAACTTATTGGTAATTTATATTGAAAAATTTGTAAAAAAAATATAAAATTTTATTTCATCCTAAGCCTTTGATAAAGTGTATCACGAGGGTTTGTTACATAAAATTACTTAATCGCTACCCGAGAACGTGCATAAATTGCTACTGAGCTATATAACGGACAGGTTTTTCATATAAAATCAAAGAATATTTTCTCCTCCACCAAAAAGATTTCGGCAGGAGTACCGCGAGAAAGCCTCTTGGGACCGGTCCTATATATATTTTTTTTCGCTGACATTCCTACGAGCTAAATGACTCATACGTCTACATTTGCGGACGATACAGCATTCGTAAGCAGTCACAACAATCCTGTGGTTGCGTCTGAAAAACTCCAATCTCCAATAAACGAGTTGGAAAAATGGCTATACAAGTAGAAGGTAAAAGTTAATGCTGCCAAGTGTGTACATTGTGTACGTTTACCTTGAGAAGAAATAGTTCTCCGCCGATTACCATTAACGGTTTGAGTATACCATAACATAACCATGTAAAATAACTTGGTATACATCTGGACCAGCTTCTTACATGGGCCTACCATATAGCAGTAAAAATTACTTAGTTAAAACTTAAATCTGCCCAACTTCACTGGCTTATTGGAACACGGTCTGCTCTATATTTAGACCTTCAGTTACTATTATACAAGGCCGTACTAAAGCGATTTGGTTGTATGGCACCCAGCTATGGAGAACGGCCGCATCATCTAACGTCTAGAAGTTGCAAAGAAGACAGTTAAAAATTTTTAAGAGACATAACCGGTGCCCCTTATTCGCGTGGAAATTAAAAAGGCAAGCAGCAACTACGTTACGAAACTATCAACTCACCCACATCCTCTTACATGATACTTACAATTATTTGGGGGTCACAGGTAAAATCCTTTAGTGCGCACTTATAGTTGTTTGTTTCAGTGTCAATACCAGCTCTTCTATTAAGGTTAATATTTTAATACTTATTGTAAATCTCATTAAGAAAGATTCAATTAATAAATAATAATAATAAAAAATGTGTATTTAAGAATATTTAATCAAGATCACAGCTGGGACTAACATAAAACGAGTTAAATATATAGTAAACAACATATTTATAATTATGCTTATTTCCGTACGTTTATTCTACGAATTTACCTAGTTTTAAGTCAAGCTTTATGTTGTCTGATGATTACACTGTACAACAAAATCAATTTTTTTCAAAAATTACAAGGTCCGGGCTATAAATTCTGATAGAGGAGACAAAAAAAAGAGATACGTGTATCGGCGTTTTGAAAGTTTACATCTGAATTTCATTTGAGAGGGGGTTAAAATTTTACAGCTCTGGCACATTTTTATTGTTAAACGGCATAAGAAACCATGCGACCCTTACATTTTAGGTATAAAATGTGTTCAGCAAATTTATGTAAAATTTAACGGGTAACATTTTTGTAGAAATATTAACCCTCTAACTCCTCGAGATATGGGTCTTTTTTGTCCTTCTTTTAAAAAAGAGCAAAAAACACCATTAAGACAGGGTTTTAGAGGGTTAAAATGTTCCATAAAAATGTTACCCGTTAAATTCTACTATAAGTCCCTGAATACACCAAAATGGAAAATTCAACCATAAAGTAAGAAATAAGAGCATTCATTCGCTTATCGCTGAAATATGCTGGACATTGTATGATAATGAAGTGGAATTGCCCAGAGCTAAAAAGAACTGCGAAATTAACACTAAGCTCTTTTTTGTTGCGTCTTATTTCTGACTTTATGGTTGAATTTTCTATTTTTGTGTATTTAGGGACTTATAGTAAAATTTAACGGGTAACATTTTTGTGGAATATTTTAACCCTCTAAAACCCTGTCTTAATGGTGTTTTTTGCTCTTTTTTAAAAGAAGGTCAAAAAATACCCATATCTTGAGGAGTTAGAGGGTTAACATTTTTACAAAAATGTTACCCGTTAAATTTTACATTAATTTGCTGAACACATTTTACACCTAAATGTAAGGGTCACATGGTTTCTTATGCCGTTTAACAATAAGAATGTGCCGGAGCTGGGAAACTTTAACCCCCTCTCAAATGAATTTCAGATGTAAGCTTTCAAAACGCCAATACACGTATATATTTTTTTGTCTCCTCTATCAGAATTTATAGCCCGGACCTTGTAATTTTTTTGTGTGTTGTACAGTGTTATTTATCATTAATGCCAGTTAAAATTTCTGCCTTCTGATTTAATATTATATTATTTTTTAACACAATATAAAGAGAGCTTGTAAATTTAGCAAATATTTAGTAAGCGTAGTTGGATAGTTAAAAAAGAGATTTATTTATCTTAAATTCCTCAATACTGCAGTTGTTACTTTTAAGTTCTTAAATGCGTACAAGTTATGCAGCTTGGACTAGTTACCGGTATGACAGTTTCTGATTTTTTAGCGATGAATTTAACGGTGTGGTACAAAATGACAAGACATCAGGTGGCCCAACATGAATGATATGGTAAGTCAGGAAAGGTCGTTCGTCCTTATCTGTAGGGTTGAGATAGCCCCCTTTCTTACCAACTTTGCTTCGGATATGATGCACTTAACGCAACTTTTTTCGACTTGTGGCACTTTTGCTGCCAAGCAGGGCATGTAGTGCTGCTTTTCAATTAATTCACGGGTCTTCGAAACCCCAAATTGGCCATGGTTGTGCGCTAACGTATTGATCTCCTCTTCTAACAGGTCCGGTACTACTAGAAGGTCCTTAGTGGGATCCTTTTGCAGTACTCCGTTCTGCGTGTAAAAATCTTCATATTCGGCGTGCTCCAAAACTGCTTTTAATGCCTTAGTATACTCATGACTTTCCTGCGCACATCTAAGACGGTGAGACAAGCTACTGTCCACCAGAAGACACGCTACTCTACTGAATGCATCAAAGTGCTTCATCCGGGCACCCGTTCTATGTTCAATCTCGTATGAGGACTTCTAAAGGAACATAGCTATCTGCTTATTCTGGCCGGTATGTCGTCTTTCTTCATCTTGAAAGGTATGCGGTTTAGATTAACTTTCCATTTTTTAAGTGCTTCTACGATTGAAAATACTTCTTTCTTAGTAGATTCGTTACGGTTGTGGCTATTATCGCGTAATTCTCAATTAATCTTCTAAAAAAGGACGTCAGCTCCGAAAACCTGTGCATAGTTTGCCTATCCGTGGAGATTGGGAAGCACTTGAAGGCACTTATCTATTTCTCTGCAGGCTTTATTGAGCCATTCTGGATGATATAGCCAGGAAAATTTACAACTTTCTGAAGAACTTGTCACTTCTCCCACTTTATACGAAATCTGTTTAAAGCTGTTTTATCTAATACTTGCTTTATATCCTTGGAAGGAATGATAGTGTCATCCATATAAACTACTAGTATTCCATCACGTATGATACCTTTAAATACTGCGGATATAAACATATTAAAAACTGCGGATGAGTTACAATACCGAACGGCGCAAACAAAAATTCAAACAGCCCGTTATGGGTCACAAAGTCTGTGTACTTGGTTGAAGACTTCACTAGTGGCATATGGAAAAAGGTCTTGCCTAGTAAAAAATATTGCCTTCTGTAATTTGTCCGAAACCTGATCGATTATGGGCATATGCAAGTGATCTCGAATTATTTTATCATTCAGCCCTCGGTAGTCACAACTTATTCTCTTCGATTCATTTTTCTTTGAAAGAAGCACTATTGGTGAAGCGTACGACGTGCTTGGCTGCACTATAAAATCTCCTATCTATTCTGAGACTTGCCTGTCGACTATGATTTGATCAGAACTAAGTAGCCGTCTGGGGCGCTGATACAGAGGTATATCGTCCTTCAGAATTATATTCATTTTGATAGGGTTTTCTATATTTTTCTTCGGCTGGTACCCTTTGATTACCATGACACTTAGTTCTTGATGGAACCACCCAAGTGGTCGAGGTCAATTTAAATATCCGGTTTATATTACTCCTCGTTCCAACAGATGTCTGATAATTCCTCTAGTAAAATGTTCTTTTCGATAGGTTGCCTGAAGGTCGCCGCGTATTATAGTTATTTCCACCTGACTTAATAAACTGTTACCAAGCGTAATTGAATTGTTGATATCACGCTCTCCCATTACATAAAATGTAGCTACGAAATCTATATCGTCGATTCGGATCAGTTCTTCGAAGCGGCCTATTGTTAGAATCTTGCTGCCGTTGACTCCAAACAATTTAATATTTTCAGGGACAAAATTCACCTCGCCCAAAACAAAAAGCATATCTAAACGTACTGGGCATAGGTCGCAACCAGTACCGACCAAAGCGAATAAAGTTGTTCCCTTCATCAAGATGTACTTGAATGTCAGTTCAGGCCCCTTTCGTATAATATTCACCTGATGCCTTTTTATATATCTTCTTTAATGGACACTCAAAGGAGCGATGACCAAATTTTTGGCAACTAAAGCATTTAGTCTGCTTTTTGGAGCATTCTTGGGCATAATGCGATTTATTGACACATTTAGAACACCGTTTTTCTTTCCCAGGAATTCCTGCCTTCGGAGAATTAGCATTCTGCGCAACTGCTTCATACTCTTTTCCCCTGTATTTCTGTATGCTATCGGCCTGGTATATCACAGTTTTATTATGATTTGAATCAAAAATACCTTTTACATATGAAAAATGTCACAATAATCTTTTTAGCCAGTTCTATTTGTGCCCCAATTTCCATAATACTGTACAGTAGTTTTCGCTTATAGTCCACAACTACAGTTGCACAATTTTTGTGGACTATAAGCGAATTAGGACAATAACCGAATTTCTTTTTAAGCCACTTTATGGACTATAACTGAATCCGGATATAATACACATTATGGACTATATACAAAGTATGCAATTTCTTCAATAAAACCACTTTTTTTAAACAAAATAAAAGTTAATTTAAAATATAAGCAAATATTGATTTTAATACAATCAATAGTTTAAACAAAAACCTTTACATATTATTATTTATTGTAATTCAAATGCTTTAAAATAAAAAAGGTTGCCAGTGTATTTGAAAAAAGTATTAAAAAACAGGGTGGACTATATGAAAGTTTTTTTTTTATACAATATTAGCTATGGACTTAAGAACAAATAATTTGTATGAAATTCGAAAAAACCTGCAAGTGAATAGAACTGTTTTGGCTTACATCCGTTTTTGGCCTTTAAGCGAAACGGACTATAAACGAAAAGTACTGTATAAGTATTCCATCAGAGTCTCGTTTTTGCCCAAGCGCCTGTTCCGAACCTGACGTATCAACTCTGCAGCCGAAAACGGTGCACCAAATTCATCCTGGTGAGCCTCTTTAAATGAGCAACAATCTCGCGTACCTCTCTGACTTTAAATAAACATTCTGGAAGCACCCACCAATATCTGCTTTCCATAAACGTACATCTGGATCGACGTCCACTTTAACATCGTAGTCATCTCTTCAAATTCAACTAGCCACCGATTAATGTCTGATGTACTAGTGCCTGAGAACTGAGACAAACTATCCTCTACTTCCTTGTGGGTGTACATTATCTTCTTCTTAAATGAGAAACCGTCACCCTCACCCATTTCAGAGGCTTGACCCGCACAGGAACGCCCCATTCCGTCCTCGCTTTTATCGTCCCCGTCCCCAGTTATATCGGCATCGCCTAACCGTATCTTTCTTATAGGTCTCTTCTGTAACTAGTTCTTCAGTCCCTGTGTGCTAAGAACCAACTCAGTCAATTTGGCTTAGGGCGTTTGCGACCATCCCTAATATCTCATCACGATTCATGTTTGATCTATTTATCTAATATAGCGGTTGTAACCGGAAGCGCGATATAAAATATTTGGGTGATAATAAGTTTATGGTTAAAAAGAAGGAATATTAACAGTTAATGTCAATTGCTCATTTAAACTCTATAATTACACAAATAACAAAATAATATACAGGAATAAAGTCGATTATTAACGTTACTTAGAAAAGTTACTTCTGTTAAATTTACATCATATTCAGATAAAAAAATTAAAAGCCATAAGCATACCAAAAACCTAGAATGTGTTTGGTATGGGTAAATAAATTGAGCAGGGTCTCAGTGTGTTTTGCCATAGGGCCAGCCACCTAAAATCATTGTAGATAATTTTCGTCATTCATTCTGGGAATATTTTTACTTTTAAAGTGTGTGGAATGCTTAGTTTCAGCAATTATGCCAACCTGCTAACTTTGTGTTATGCATACGGCCGTAAGTGTTAAACGAAGTCAGGGAATTTTTTATTATTAATTTCTTGATTTCCAGGTTTGAAACGTGAAAAAACAAACATTTATTTAAGCGATGCGTATATAGAAAAAGAAATTTGTTCAAAAGATTGGCCATATACATCGAATTACAACCATTAGAGCACCCTTTAATTTCTAATTATAAATATTTATATTTGTTATTATACTAGATACAGTAATGGACCTTCTATCTACTTTTCAAGCGTTTTTCTGTAACGGTTTCAAAGAAAGAGTCATATAGGTAAAATAACATCTGTTACTTTGATTTCTAATTTTAAGTTTGCTACTTTTTATAGCGGACTTAGCGATAAAGGCTCTGTGCAAATTTCAATAAACTCTTTACAACTGTTCAACAGTTTGGTCACATACAACAAATAACTGCAATTATTGTGACACCCTATAATTTATAATTTTATATATTTGTACTTCATAATATAGACATTCTGTTTAATTTTAAAGTGTTTGTATATAACGGTTCAAACGATAGGGCCATAAAGATTAATTTACTTCAAATATGGAAACATCCTTTAATTTTAAATTGTATTCTTTCTTTGTAAATTATTTTTTAATATTTTCCTAGCCAGTTGTTGAACTGATGATTTTCATAAATCAATTAAAATTTATTTTTTGTTGGTTAAAAACACGCAACGCACAGCGCATATACATTCATATGATGCTGGAACAGCATCTATAATGTTGTGAGGGAACAAGTATATTTGATTAAAAAATAAAATTTGCATTCCGTGACTATACTGAAGGTGTAGCAAAAAACTGCAACAAATGTGCAAGACGTGTTTTAGAGAAAGCAAGAAAGAAATGCTTTGAGTTGTGTGTGAATTTCGTCCAACCAAATTAATATTGATTAGTTAATTAAATGGATGGTTTTTACAATATGCACAACTTAAGGTAGATAGATGCGAATAATGCTGGTGATGGATCCGGCGGTCCTGAAAATGCGGCATTACATTTTGCCAGCGTCTAATTATTATTATTATTAATGACAATCAATGATTCAACACCTGGCTGAGAAAAAAATTTTAAAATAATTTAAAAACACGCACGACACAGCGAACATACATTCATACATTCATACCTAACTCATCAACAGTTGATATGATGTTGGAACAGCATCTATAATGTTGTGAGGAAATAAGAATGAATGATTAAAAAATAAAATTTGCATTTGTAGTACAAAATTGCAACAAATGTACAAGACGTGTTGTAGAGAAAGCAACGAAGAAATGCTTTAGTTGTGTGTAAATTTCGTCCAACCAAATTAATATTGATTAGTTGTTTAAATGGATGATATTTCCAATATACACAACTTAGGGTAGTTGGATGCGAAGAACGCTGATGATGGATTTGGCGGTCCTGAAAATGCGGCATTACATTCCGCCAGAATCTAATTTTTCGTTTTTACTTTGGAAAACGTCCGCATACATTTAAAAAATAATTTTTCTTTAGAAAAGTTAAATTAAAAAATGAACCAAAGTCGAAAAAGTAAATTTCAAGTTGTTTATAAATTTCAGCTGTCCGTCTAAAACGATTCAAAAATTTGGATACATACATAATCTCTTTTAGTTTTTTTAAAGAGAAGTAGCACTTCAGGCATTTATACCTACTTAGTTAGTTTCGTAACCGTGCTACATTCTTTAGGAAAGGGATAGATGAGAGATAAGAAAGGTGGTGAATGGAGAAGGATAGAGTTAGTTATTTTACCTTGGCGGCGAAATATGCTATGAAGGAGAACCGTCGAAGGATGCTGCACGCTTTAATGTTAATTCTTAATATGTATTTGTACCAATAATCAGGTTTTTAGTCAACGTTTTACCACTTTTGGAGACACCCTTTAATTTCCAAACACAAATTTTTTACTTTTTATTATAGCGGTCTTAGCAGTAAACGTTTTTTGTAAATTTGAACCATCTGGCTATAGCAGTTCAAAAGCTTAGCCACATACACCAAATTAGATTAACCATTGGGACACGCCTTAATTTATAATTTTGAATTTTATACTTGCTGTTATAACGGTTATAGTAGTCGACATCCTATCCTATCAAGCGTTTGTCGATAACGGTTTAAGAAATAGGCGCATATAAGACAATTTACGTCACCTTTAAGGACAGCCTTTAAGTTTTAGATTTATAGATTGATTTTTGTATTACTTTTTGCTGTTTGGAGCTATAGTAATGCGCATTTTCTTAATTTTTTTTTTTTTTTTTTTTTTTTTTTTTTTTTTTAATTAGGACCAGCACTCAGGGGATGACCCCTACTTATGCAATGCATTGTGCCAGAACTAGGAAATTAGGTTTAGGGATGGGGGATAGAGGGAGTAGTGCTTGTGAACATTTGATTTGAATCTTTGCACATTGAAAGTGGCAGGAAAGACCTCTGCAGGGAGTTTATTCCACATACGAACTGTTCGGCTAAAAAACGAATTCTCTCTGTAATGCGTTGTGCGATTCACTGGCCAATCGACCACAAAGGAATGCGCTCTTGATGCAGATCGCGTTGCGCGTATGAAATTACGGTTTTCAGGAACAAGTTCCCTGATTTCATAAGAGCACATTCCGTTGTAGTAACGATAAAACAGTGAAACACACCCCACATTGCGTCGATGCTCCAGTGAGTCAATAGAGCTGGATACCCTACTGTCACCGATGAGTTTCTTCGCTCTCTCCTGTACGCGGTCGAGTAACTCCAAAATAGACTTTGAAGCACCGGCCCATACATGAGAGTTGTATTCCATTTTCGGTCTGATAAAGGTGACATAGATAGTAAGGAGATCAGATGGAGTGAAGTATTTCTTACACCGTTTTAGAAAACCTAGGCACTTGAATGCTTCTTTTGCAACATGAAAAATGTGCTTGTTCCAACGAACATCGCATTGAATTTTCATGCCAAGAACATCGAGAGCTTCTGATTCCTTAATATATGTATCACCCATAATTACAGATGACGTAGCATGTTCAGCAGTACGCCTGTGCGAAAGCACACAGCACTGGGTTTTGTTAGCGTTAAACTGAACCCTGTTCGCCAGGCCCCATTCGGAAATTACTAAAAGGTCGCGATTAAGGGTATCGTCCATGTGCTTTCTCACAGCCCCAATTTCCTGAAGGCTTGGTCTACTGCGAAACGAAAATGAATGGCATATGCTACTGTCATCTGCAAAAGAATAGATAGGGTTGGAAGTCTGACGTAGAAGGTCATTAAGAAAAATAAGAAATAGGGTAGGGGAAAGGACGGAACCTTGCGGTACCCCTGAATTTAACTTGAACTCGTTTGATGAGATCCCATCTATAACAACTCGTATAGTGCGATCCCTGAGAAAGCTCGATATAAGTCGAGTGAAGCTATTACCGACACCAAAAGCAATAAGTTTTGATATGAGTGCACCATGCCACACTCTATCAAACGCCTTGGAAATATCTAAAGCCACCACCTTACTTTCGCCGAAATGGTGAATGGATTGACACCATTTTTCCGAAAGGAAGGCCAATAAGTCACCCGTAGAGCGAGCCCTACGGAAGCCGTACTGCCGGTCACTAAGTAAGCTGTTGGACTCCAGATATTTCACAAGATGAAAATTAAGCATACTTTCCATTACTTTGGAAAGCGCAGAGCAAATTGCGATTGGGCGGTAATTTTCAGGGTTGCTAGCCTCTCCCTTTTTGGGGATTGGTGTTACATTAGCAACCTTCCAACATGATGGGAACTCACCAACATGGTACAAAATGTTGAAAAGTTTTGCTAATGGACGCGCTAACGTCGAAGAGCACTGCTTCAAGACCAGTGCTGGAATTCCATCCGGACCAGGGGACTTGTGTATGTTGAGATCCGCTAAAACCTTTTTAACTGCACGTGCTCGAAAGAATATATCTGGCATAGTTACTGATACTCTTTCCAGTGCGGGCAGTGGTTGATTGCTCTCCGGCAAGTAGGAGTTACTTGCAAAAATTTCAGCCAAGACGTTAGCTTTATCAACCGGGTCGTTAATTATTTGATCATCCTTTAAAAGAGGCGGAATTGAGGAACTAGCATTATCCTTCACTCTTTTAACGAACGACCAAAAGCTCTTGCTACCCCGAGAAGTAGTAAGAACTTTAGCACGAAGGCGCTGCTCGTATAAAGCTTTTTCGCGTCTTAGTACTTTGGCACACGAAGATCTCGCCTTTTTGCGTAGCAAATCAGTTACGGCGTTTTTGTTACACCGCCATATACTGAATGCTTCCTCTCTGGATCTGACTGCATTTTTGCACGTCTGATTAAACCAAGAATTCTTTCTTGGATTAACACGGATTTGCTTAGATGGAATGAAAGTTTTCATTCCAAGCAAAATAATGTTCACAACCATTTCTGCCATGGCATCGACTTTATTGTCCAGAAAACAAAGTTTCCAATTAAAATGCCGAAAAAATTCGTTGAGCTCAGCCCAACGAGCCTTCTCGTACATATATTTTAAACGTTTCGTGGCCATTTTTGAAACGTTATGAAGATTAGCGACCGAAAAGGAGGCGGAAATGGTGCAGTGATCCGAGTTACCGAGAGGCGCAAGAATACTTTCCTCATACTTATCAGGGTGTGAGGTAAGGAAAAGGTCGAGAGTATTATGTTGTTGCCCTTCAACACACGAAATATGTGTTGGCTCGTTAATTAATTGCGCGAGGTGGTTGTGCGCGGCGAATAGCTCAACATATTGGCCCTCTAGGGTTGTACGGTTCGAATGGCGAATCCAAGACGAGTTGTGAACATTGAAATCACCAGCAACAACAATTTCACTGTTCGGACAGCTTTCTAGGATTCTCGATATGGAATCGGAAAGGGCATCGAAGCCGGAAATAGATTTATCCCTTCCCGCGTTTGGGCTTCTGTATAAAAACCCGAAATGTAAAAAGTGTGACCAGATTTTGAATTTAACCCAAAGACAGTTAAATTCAGGATCATTTGTGCCTAATGATTGCTGGCACTGGTACACGACTTCATTACGAATGTACATCGCAAGGCCCCTATGTAGACTAAAAAAAGGTAGAAGAGAGTACCCAGGCAAATGAAAATCCTGTGGATCAGCATCCTCAGATACCTGGGTCTCACATAAGGCGAAAATATCAGGCCGATGGAGACAACTGTGTGCATACACAGAGAAGAAATTCGCTCTTAATCCACGTATGTTGCAGAAATCGATTCTAAATCTTCCTGCCATTACAAATACAAAGACTCAAACCTTTTGTTTATTTTATAATACCAACACCCCTGTGAAAAACTGATGTTTTTGTGATTATTTAGTGACCAGTGTTATACCTTCGCCACTAACTAGTCAAACAACAGTTACCACAAAGGTGCAAGTAAAATAAAATTACAATTACTATAAGAAAAGAGGAAAAAAAAAAACTAGGAAAAAGAAAAGGTACTATTTGCGTCACAAAGAGCCATAAAAGCCCTGAGCTGGTCACATGCGACTTGTCGTGCCATCACTGTTATTATTGTTGTATTTTTTTTGTTTGTTTTGAGCTGATATGTTTTTTCTTTGTTGATTTTATTGTTGTTGTAAATAATTCTTTGGTTGCTTTTTTTCTTTCTTTTTTGTAAACTGTTACAAGAATTTATTTTTGTTTTTTTTGTTTTCTTATATGTAGGTATGTTGATATGTTTTTGATTTTTAATTTTTGTTATTATTATTATTATTGAATAAATTTCTGTTCTTATTTTTTGTATATTTTTTTTTTTATGGCACATGTAATTAAAAAAAAAACAGTTGACACTAAATTTAAAAACACAACATAGATTAAAATAACGACGACACAAAAACGCGTGCGGACAGGTCAAATGACAGAACACTACTGTCAAAGAAATGCGCTTTACGGTTCACAATACACCTAAAAAACATGTTTGTTGCATAGAGACACCCTCTTAATTTTCAAGATTATGAAATTATAGAAAATTTTCAAAATCGGTTCAGAAATTACTGAGTTATGCAGACACAAACAAAAAAAAAGGAACATTCAGTCGAATTTATAACCTCCTTCTTTTTTTGAAGTCGGTTAAAAATAATTGTTTCCATGTATTTTTCTTATTTTAATTTTTCTGTTAAAAACTTAAGTAAATAAATTTGGTTTCTAAGAATAATGTATTTGTTGTGTGCGTTATAATTTTATTTTAACTAATTTGAAGTTTTATTGTTTTCCGAATCCGTTTACCCTTTTTCGTTTGTAAAAAAAATTGCTCTAAATTAAAACTTAAACAGTTGCTATGTCTTTATTGTAAAAAACAAATCACTATAAACTGAAATTTTTTTTAAAATATAGTTATTGATTTAATTAGTTATTTTTGTCTTTTATACACAAATACTATGATCCAAACTTTGTGGACTATAATGTTTGTTACATTTCGCCTGAACGTTTACTGAAAATATTTATGTGCAAATGTACTTTTTTAATGAAATTAATGTGGTTTTATTGTTGGTTTTTATTGGTTTATATATATATATATATATATATATATATATATATATATATATATATATATATATATATATATATATATATATATATATATATATATATATATATATATATATATATATATATATATATATATAAAATTAATTATTTTATGTTGTTTTGTTGAAATTTTTTTCCAATTGCAATTGCATTTAAAAGCCCATTTTTGGCGGAAAATTATACATATACATAAATATGAATGCAGGACCTCATGC
Source organism: Cistogaster globosa (assembly GCA_937654795.1). NCBI lineage: Eukaryota > Metazoa > Arthropoda > Insecta > Diptera > Tachinidae > Cistogaster > Cistogaster globosa. The sequence continues at coordinate 48,386,672 of OW569406.1, read as the reverse complement.
ACTCATAAAATTCATAAAGAAAATATATCGATCAGACCTATAGTAAATTACAAACCTAATAAATAACAGGACACATAAATGTTGCGAAATACGCAAGACCTCATCAACAAACTTAAGGACTTCAAAATCCACAAAAATATGAGACTTATTTGATTCGATATTAAGGATCCATATACAACAATACCCACGTAAAAACATCTAACTATTTTACGTATCATACTTTCTAACTTATACGATAATCATACATCAACAAAATATGAAGAGAATATTGCAAAAACGATATTAAAACAAAACTCTAAAGTAGTTTCACAATGACTTCTATAAATTACCTTATGGATTTGGCATGAGAAACCCGACATCCGCAATTTTTATAGAGATTATATGCAACATTTAGAACAACTACATGTAAAACACTGATGGAAGAACATCAAATAGTTCATTAGTACAGATACGTAGACGATATAATATGGAACCTAGAAAAAGATAACGCCGAGCCACTTCTTAAAGATTTAAACGCAATACATAATAAAATCATATACACAATGTAAAAAGAGCAAGACAGAACTTTGCGCTATCTTTACATAACAATGACAAAAGAAATTGACAAGACATAAAAAACTATCCATTCCTCAAACCATTCCACTTAACATATAATTCACAGTCTTAAGATAGTCCCACTTGATCCAGATAAATTTAACAAAGAACTCGACACAATATAGCTAAAGATAACGGTTACAACCGCACCACTATCAACCAACTACTCAGACAATACAACACCGACAAAAAAAAATAAATAAAAGAACCGATACAAAACGGCGACACTTTTACTTACACAGGACAGGATAACTTACCTTTTTCAAAAAGAAAGTTAAGGGCACCACTCAAAGAGCAACACTTTACGAACAATCATAGGAAAAAGTGGAAAGAACACATACGATCATACAAACATAAAAGAGAATCGCAATAAACTATAACAAACATGACTACGAAGCAAGAAGAATACATGAATGTATGACATGACTACATCCTAGTAAAAAAAGGACGAATAATAGACATATTTGAAAACATGGAAATGTAGAAAACGTTTTAAGTTTGCTGCTGTGATTGTTAATTGAATGCAGAGCGATAAAAAAATGCCGTAGAGTCTTTCTTCTTGTAGCTCGTTGCTATCATCACGTGTCCTGTTGTAGATTTGTTCGTCAATTCTGTCAAATTTTCCTTTAACTGTGTCTTGATCTTCCTTGAGGATGTTGATTGCAGAATCTATAATCGAGGTTTGATTTTTTAGAAGGTTTATTAGATGAACTTCTTTGACTTGTGAATTTGCTTGAGCCATTTGTTAAGCATATTCAGAATCCACTACTCCAAGAAGTGAATGTGCATATTTCCAACTATATCGGGCTCCTCTTTTGTGTCTTCTTCCAGAAAGTATGGTTCTATCCATTGTTAGCTCAGCTGCAGTATGTTGAAAATAATTGGCAAGGTTTGTGCAAATTACCTTTTGCTTCATTTTTTCACAAAAATGGCCTATTGTTTCGGTCCCCATTAAGAATATTTTTAACTCAGACAAAAATCCGTCTAGATCATAAATCACTAAGAGCTACCATTTTGTTGGAGACATCGCCGCTATCCGGTTTCCTTCACAGTGTATGCCAAGTTTTCCAAATTGCTCATTTTGAATTTTTGCTCCGAGCACCAGGTGTACTAACATGATAGTTAAGGCAATTGTGAGAATATTGTGGGTTACGGAAGGCCGCCTCCTTTTTTAAGGAATTTCTGACTTGTCATTTTGGCATGTTTTCAAACAGTCATCAGGTTGTTGAGGTTCATCAGACTCCTCATTCTTAACTGGTAATAGTGCAAATCGAAAAACGGGTCTTTTGCAAATGCCTTTTTATGTTTTAACGTCCACTACTCGAACCAGGCCATCATCTCCTTGATGTGTGTTTACAATTCTACCCAGTGGCCATTCTAACGGTGCTGTGTTGTCTTCTTTTGTAAGGACTATGTCCCCAGGTTTAACATTCATTTGTTGTGTTTTCCATTTGTGCCGATAATGTAGCTCGTATAGATAGTCTCATGACCTTCGTCTTCAAAACTCCCTTTTCAGGTGTGCAACCAGTTTCCATCTAGCATTGCACACAATGCTGTACAATTGATCGCTCTGCCGTTTTTCCTTTAGCAGGCCAAATTTTTTTTCCTTACAAATCTCAAAAACGCTTGGGGACCACAGTGTCGATTTTTCACATGTATCATCTGCATTAGTAACTTTGATAGCGGATCGTTGTAGGGAAGTAGCATTGGATGTTTGGGGTCGTACGGAAGCGTGGATGTCGTCAATCGTCCTCCCACTCTTATGGCGCCGTCAGTATCCAGAAATGCAGAGAGATTGCTGTAATGGATTTCGTTGCTGACAACCTTATATTTTTTTAATGCTTTAAATCTTCTTCAAAATCAGCTTGCCACAAGAGCCTGGTCCAATTCCTGGACAGTTAGGGCGATCTTAAGTTGTTGGTTCAACTTTCTGGCGTTGCTGACAAATCTTAGCATGTAGCCCACAAACCGTTGTAGTGTGAGAAATGATTCCTTGTATTGGATATTTTTAATCATGCTTGCTAAATTTTCACTTGCTGTGGTGAATACAACCGTCCTTTTTCACTCCATGTGTCATTCTCGAATATCGCTAAGTCTTTAGAGTATCTCGCAGGCCACATTTCTTATTTTCCATGTAAAAAGATTGATCTATATAACCATAACGTGCATGCTGCTAATTTTTGAGGGACAGCGTTTCCGGACGTCAGCAGAATCTTCTTTTAATCACATGTCGCATTGTTCAGACATTGATATTTCTTGTATTGCCGCAACTCTATTTGCGACAAATGTGTGATATGAGAATAAGGGGGAATTGATCCAAGCCAGTACAATTTCTAAATCATTCCAGAAGTATGTGGGTGTGTTCTCGAGTTTTACATCCTTTTTTACTCTTATTGTTAGTTGTGTACTCAACACAGCAGCGCAAAGCTCCAGACATAGTAAAGTTTGCCGTTTTAACGGTGCTATGCGTGATTTTGCACAAAGTAGCCACACTAGTACTTGCTCGTCCTTTATGACTGATCGAATATATATGGCCGCTCCATATGCCTTTTCTGAAGCATCAGCGATTGCATGAACCTGTATGTTTGAAGGTGCATGTCCTTCAAAGACATGTCGTGAAAGTTTTTGATTGTTTACTTCTTCTAGTTTTTGGGAATAGTTTGCGCTACACTTCTGTAACTTAAGGCCATGTTTTTATCAAGATATCAATTCACTCTCGTTGAATTTTCAGTGCTGTGCTTACGCTGTTAGCTCCACTGATTGCATCATCTACGTAAAAGTTTTCCAGAAGAAAATGAGCTCCGTACGGATACAATAACATGTATTTTTTGCCTATGGCTTCCAAGCATTTTGTAGCCAAATATGGTGCAGCTCGTATTCCATACAAAGGCTGCTCTATATATTTCTGGCCTAATAGTGAAAATGCGTATATTTATAATCAAAAATGGTTCTATTGTTTTCCAAAGTATTTTCCAGCATGATTTATACACTTTTGCATGCGCTCAAACCAGTTGTCGAAGCACTGTTTCCACTCCGATTGAGACACCTCTAAAACATGGTTTTTGAACACTTCAACAGCTTCTTCTGGCGACGAAAATCGTTGACCACGCATTTTTTTCTTGATGTGCGGAAACAAGAAGAAGTCACTAGGTGTCAAGTCAAGGCTGTACGGCGGATGACCCATTAATTCGACGTTTTGGCCGGTCAAAAACGCTCTGGTTTGAGCCGATGTGTGAGAGCTTGCATTGTCATGGTGAACAATGATTCGTCTTCTCTTGTTGGTAATTCGAATTTCTCCGTTGACTTCAGGCAAAAAATTGTAGTGTACCACTCAGAAGTGACCGTCCTACGTTGCTCAAGCGGAACAATCACCACATGACCAGTTTTGCCGAAGAAACAGGCGACCAATTGCTTCGAAGTGATTCTTCCACGAACAACTTTCGTTGGATTTTGCTCGTCGTTGAAGACCCACACGGTCGATTGTTGCTTCGTTTCGGGCTGATACGCATAGATCCATGATTCGTCACCTGTGACAATCTTATAAACGTCTTTTGAAGCACCGCAATCGTATTTTTGCAACATTTATTTGCACCAATTGACACGAGCCTTTTTTGAGCGACTTTCAAATTGTGCGGGATCCAACAAGAACAAACCTTTTTTACGGCCAGGTGTTCATGCAGTACCGAATGTATGCTGGTGGAAGAAATGTCCAAGGATGTCTCTATCTCTCGGTATGTCGCATGTCGATCTTGCATTATGAGTTCACGTACGGCATCAATGTTCTCTAGCACAACAGCCGTTTTTGGACGACCTTCACGGAATTCGTCTTTGAGCGAGCTTCGGCCACGATTAAATCCATTATACCAATTTTTCACAGTGCTATAGGATGGTGCTTCATCGCCATACAAAGATTTAAGTTCATCAATGCACTCTTCTCGTGATAATTTACGTCGAAAGTTGTGAAAAATGATGGCATGAAAATGTTCACGAGTTAATTCCATTTTTTTCTATATTAATTTTTTCAAGTCACTGTAAACAACACAAAAGTGGACGGACGTCAAAACGTTTTGAGTACGATTATGCTTAAAAATGACAAACTTTCCAATGGAAATGTCAGATTGCACTTGGCAGCACTCAGTGTTGCCAGGCCAGAAATATATATAGCAGCCCTCGTATGTAATTATATTTAATTGATAGTATGTAATTGGCTTGTCTGTACTCGTTCTCCAAATGTTTGTTTGAAATTTTCTATCCTCTCCATGCACGAGCATTTGACGATACATTTTCTCAACGACTGCAGTAGAAGCAAAACGGGGTAGTCTAAATCTAAATGAAATAGAGAAAAGTTCGCCTTGTACTGTGGGTCCAATGTGCATTAGGTCATTTAAAGATAAGCCAGATGACGTTTTGGAAGATGCATCAAACACCACTCGTAACTAACTTGTTGAACTATCGGGTTTTTTAGTTCGGTTTAGCTATTCCATTTATATCTTTTGGTGTCATGTGTCCTAATGCCTCGTATTCTGTCAAGAAAGGAATGTCTTTTGATTTTTGAAGACTTTGACAATCGACAAATGACAAGCGCATCAGTGTTTTCGAACGAAAGTCCCACAATGAATCTTCCATCATCACCAATGGCGTGTGTTTGTGTGAAATGGTCTTCGCACTGTCTTTATGTAGTAGACAAACTTTTGTCTTTTGTGCTTATGTGGTCTAACTCCCAGAGTTGAGCGATAGCTTCTTCTAAGCTAGCCGCATTGTCGGTGCACACTCCACAGGCTGCAACCTTGCTTGCGATGGCCCAACCTAGCACGGTATTTTGTAAAGTAGGCAACTTATTGTCCAACTTGATCTGCCCAATTGCCAATAATTGATGATACAATTCTGCTCCCAACAAGACATTAATTTTGTCACGACGATTAAATTTGGGGTCTGCAAGCGCAATGTTTTTCGGTATGGGCCAATTGTCGATATTAATTGCTAGTGACGGTTGCGGTCAAATAATATTGGGTAGAACGGCTGCCTCAGGCCGTGTGGTGAAGTTGTTGCTTCGTGAACGTAAAGCGGCACTTGCTCGTTATTTAACTTGAGTGTTGCTATATGTAATTCCATTTATCAAGATTGAAGTTGCCTTAGGATGAATTCCCAAGAGTTTGACTAAACGCTCGCTGACAAAATTCAATTGTGATCCTGAATAAAGAATAGCTCGACAATTGACCTCTGTTTCATTTCCCTCCACGGTGACTATTGCAGTTATCAGGAGGATATAGCCATTGAATCTAGAGTGTTTATATGCAGTGAGTGTTGCGGCCTTCTGGCTGTCTTGTGGTGTTTTTGGTACACCTGATTCTTCGTCTGCATTATTGCGGTTGATGTTGTTTGTTTTCTGGTTTTAAAGTTGCAGATGTAGGAGTGTATAATATTTCTTATTGCACTTTATGCAGCTTCTTGATGTGCAAGTCTTGGCACTGTGGCCGGGTTTCAAGCTGTTGACACAGTATTTTTGTTTTTGAATGAACTGAAGTCGTTCTACTGTTGACAACTGAAAAAACCTCTTACATGGAAACAAAGGGTGTCTTCCACTTTTTTACATGATACATGATCTAATGCCTTTACTTTCGTATGTAACTGACGTGCACATTGTATCCATTGACAGGAAATGCCTTCCAAGAAGTCCAAGAAATCTTTGATTGTGGAAACCTCTCGTGGCTGTGACAGTGATTGTTCGTATCGAAGGCGGGTAGCTTGATCCAGCCTTTTTAGCAGTAGATGCAGCAATAGCGGGTCCCAGGTTGTAATATCTATTTTTAAGTTTTTGAGCGCTAAAAGACACTCCTGTGTTTTGTCATGCAGTATTTTATGGCTGTCGTTTACTGTTCTCGAAGGTTCAACCAGCTCTTGAACCAACTTGTTACCAACAGTCTTAACATATTTTGTATACATTGGGGATTTGTTTGCAAATGACCAGGGACAATGACAGCTTCTGATATTTCTGCGGAATTTGCCTTCTAAGGTAGCCCTGTGGCTCAGGGCAGTCACATACTTCCGATACTTGGAAGTGAAGCTCTTCGATGTTTTATTTATTTCTTCATTCGTGAGACCTTTTTCTAATAGTGTTTTCAACGAAACCATCATTGCTGCTTGCCTCCGCATTTATTTCACAAATTCACCTGACTCTGCTGCTATTTTTGAGTTTTTTGCATCAAGGAATTTAACTGCTCCTGTTGTTTTTGGCCCTTTATTTGAGGTTTGTGACACTTTAAACATTAATGACGCAAATAGGTACCTGTATTGGTGAACAAGAGTCAATATGGCATAATAGTAGTGGTTGGTGAAATAATCGTGGTCCAGTGGTGGATTTTACAACAAAAGTATTTGGTTGACATTCGTTTCGAATGTCGACCATTCTTCAAAATAGCTGGTGTTTTGTTTCCCAAAGATTGGATCCTTTTTGAAATTGCGAATAAGAATCTTAATTCTTCCGCCGACATTCTTCTGTTGGTTTACGAGTTCTTCGAAAGAGGCCGTTGCTTATCTCAGAAAATGACATCGGGGTCACCAAAAATGTTAATTTGACTCGCTTGTCAAATTTGTATAACAACAACTGGCACTTTGACCGAGTTACTACAAAATTTAATTTGTTGTTCGATCTCAGCACTTAAACTGAATTGAATGGTATATTTTTTCTTCTTTGCGACAAACGGCACTTTGATCGTGTCGCGTTATTTTTAAACGAAAGACTGCAGGTGGTTTATCCTTACGATCAAAACATAGAGTGATTTTATTATTTTAATTTTCAAACTTATATACTAAATTTTGTAATCAAAAGTGTAGTGTTGCCAAAACAATAAATTCCACGACAAGTTCTCACGCAAATAAGGGTACAGGTATCAAGTACTACTGTAATTAAACACTCCAGTGGGAGCAGTCAAAAATAATTGTGCACACAAATATGCAGACACCCAAGATTGTGCTGACTTTTGATAATGGAAATTTAAAAAGACACAAAAATAACAACAATACTTATATATGTATACGTGTGTAAACTTAAACAAGAAATAAAACAAAAGAAGAATAATAATATATGTAATTATGTATTAACATATTCTTTGTTTAAGTCGGATCGATCTGCAAATAATTGGAGACTTTATTGTAATATTAGAAGTAGAGCTAAGAATGTTATAAGAAGAGAAAAAAGTAAATACTTTTCTAAAATTTTTTTGCGCTTAGATACTGTTGAATTATGGAAATTGTTACGGGATTCAGGGTGTACACATAATAATAATGTCAGATAGAACGATGATGTTGATGTTTTAAATAGTCATTTTGTTGGTGATTCTATTGATATGGATTTTTCAATAATTGCTAATTCTAATAGTTCTTTCTCATTTCGCTGTGTAAATGAATCTGAGGTTCTAGAGGCACTATATAAAGCTAAGTCCGGATCTATTGGTATTGATGATATACCTATAAGATTTATAGACCTTATATTTCCGCTGGTTTCTGTTTTTTTAATTAAATCTAATAAATTGTATTTTTACATCATCTACGTTTCCAGTGTATTAGAAAACAGCGCGTGTCGTGCCTATAGCGAAAGCAAGAATTGTTAATGATGCTGATGATTTTAGACCGATTTCCGTACTTCCTGCTCTAACAAAGCTTGTTGAACATCTGATTAACGAACAAATACTTCAAAGTGTTGGTGGAAGTATCTATTGATCTTAGTATGCCTTTCGGCGAGGTTACAGTACGACAACACTGTTACTAAGCCTGATTGATTCGATTAGAGAAAACATTAACAATGATAGATTTTGTACTTTAATTTCACTTGACTTATTCAAGGCTTTTAATCCCATTTGTCATTCTACTATGATCGGTAAAATAAAAATCAGTTTAATTTTTCAAGCTCTGCTTGCGGTCTCATTCTTTCATACCTACTAGGTAGATCACAGTTTGTTGTATTTAAGGGAGCTAAATCTACTTTACTTCTCCTTAATGCTGCTGTCCCTCAAGGATCTGTTTTGGGACCTCTTTTATTTTTTGTTTGCTGATGATATTTTGCTTTTATTTAACAGTGATCTTTTTTCTTACGCAGCCTCTAATTTACATATGAATAACTACCTTTTACACTGGACTTCTGTAAACTTTTAAAAAATTAACCCTTTGTAGACTAAAGCGATTATTTTTGGTGCTACTGAAAACATATATCTTGATTTTCACTTTTACCTCGGCAATACGAAAACTGAGTGTGTTTGTCGTCACAAATGCTTGAGTGTTGTTCTTGACAACAGTCTTTCTTTTGAGAACCACATTAATTTATTTTTAAGCGGTCTTCTAGAAATCCTCTGGTATACATTCCAAGAAATTTTAAATTAACTTTCGAGAGATCATTTGTTGTAAGAGTTGCGCGTACATGGAACTATTTGCCTCATGAGCTTCGGATGTTTTTACCCTTTACATTTTTTCCGCCTAAAGCTTTTGAATTATTTGACAAATTGTACATGAATACCATTGAAAATATTCATGTGTTCATATATATTTGCCTTCAAAGAATCACTTTGAACGTGAATTTGAATTACTGCTAATTGAAAACATATCTCTTTTAAATTTCCTGTTTACTATTCTTGCTATATATATTTAGGCTGGGGAGCTAATTTTGTTTTAAAATGTGATTCGCAATTTGGTTTATATAAAATTAGATTTAAGAGCATAGGAATTTTGTTACATTGTTATACATATTAATATTTTGGGCTTTAAGGCTTTGTGTTACTAAACATACATAAACAAATCGTATACCTGAAACCAATTTTTTTTTAACTAAATTATTAATTTATATATTATTATTTATATAAGATAAAGCTATAAAAGATATATTCTTATGTTTTACGGTCAAATTAACTTAACTTTCAACCTTACAATACTCTTATTGATCAAATAAAAATGTTTTTAAATGGTGATATTCAGCAAGCCATTTTCAAAAAAGCTAAAAAACCAGCAACACTTAATTTAACGGAATATACTTTTGTTTAAGAAAATTATTCTCACAGCTAAAAGCATTACAAACAATAAATAAAACTTCTGTAATTAATAGCGACTCATGCAAACCTTTTTCTGTAGCGAAATTCGTGTTGTTTTCCAAAACGACGTTGAATTCACATTTAATTACAGATGCAATATATATTTTAGGGTTTTTTTTTTAATATTTTAAATTATAAGCTACCATGTCCTGCCGGTCTGGCACTATATTTACTTACATACACAAAACGTTTATTATTTTCCTTAGCCACACTAGTTCGTACATACATGCATGCAACCATAGAACGAGCAAGGTTTAATAACAATTATCATTCTAATATCATTTGGGTTTGTAGCTTAATTAAACTATTATACTTTACATGCACAAACTACATAGTCGACCAGAAAACTCAGAAGAAATCGTTGTCTAAAAACCTTAGAAAATTGTATGTGCCAATTTTGAGTTTAGTTCTAGTTACGAAACCATTGAATTCGGCGGTCAATGAACGCTTATATTTACCTTTACTGTTTTAAATGTATAAAACATAATTCAGTATATGATTGGCTTATTATTTTTTTTTCGTTACTTTGGAAGTGGTCACGCTAATCGTGAGTTCAAATTTTTTCATACAGAAGATACTAAGTTTCAAATTGCCTATGAATGCATTACGAAAGAGCCCTTATATATTCGTCGATGACAAATTTTATAACACGGTTTTGAAAAGAATATTTAAAAGGTTTTCTTTAAAAAAAGGCAAGCAACAATTAAAAAGTCCAACAAAATTGACAAAGATACTTTTTACGCCATTTTTTTCTCATACCATTATTATCTAATCACCCAACTCAATAATTTTAAACCGAATAAACCAGAAAGTTAAGCATCTTAATAAAAGCCTATCAAAATAAAGGCTCCTATGTTTTAAAAAATACTCGGCTACTCAGAACCGTTAAAAGCTCAGTAGTAGGGTAACACTCGTTAAGACCTTACCTTAGCCTTGAATAGACTGGTAAACAATTGCTTTTAAGTAGCCTCGTGTACTAAGTTTTACAGGCATCTAATAAGTAAACAACACAACCGCAGCTCTTGGGAAGAAAGAAAAACAATAATGGATGCACCTCGAAAAAGAACTAACATTTAAAAATCATATCAAGGCAAAAAGAGTAAGAAAATATATTAACGTCTGCCTTGAAATTAGCGAATGTTTATTTAGTAATTAAAACAAATATAGAAAAAAGTATTTACTAGAAATTTAAGCATTTTATAATAAATAACTTTTAGTTAGATTTAGGTCGTTACATTAGACGACTAATTGTGTGGTGACGAACAGCAAAGCGCGAATAATGAGTATGTATTGCATTTTCTAAATCGCTAGTGTTCAGTTGTAAACGCTATCTTTTAACCCAGCTGCTTCACAGAAATAGAGTATAAGAAATAAAAATTTATTTGTTTTTGCATTTAATGTTTATTTTTGAAACATTTATTTTCCCTCGCCAGCCGTTAAAAATTAATCGCTGGTACACACTTCCTTTAGTTTTTAATTTACAAAGACAGACCTGCTTACGTTTGCTTTTTTATAATTATTTTCTATTTACAATATCTGTGTTGTATTCATTTACTCATGCTTCCTTGTCAAGCATCGTGTACGTTCTAAATACATTTGCTTACACATTATCTGCTAGACTTTTGTGTGCTCCATCCCACAGTGGTTTGAAATACAAAAAAATGGAATAAAAGTCATGAACTTTTAAACTGTTTACCCGATTTTCATGAAAAAATGGGATTTATAAAGGAGGACATAAGAGTTTCGTCGACTGTATTTGTGTAGACCCTGCTTCAGTATAGGGTATTACCATAGCGCGAGGAAATAAGTAACCTTGAATTTACAAGAATTTTTTAGAGCTTAAAACTTTATCAAAAGTGAACTGACTTTATATTAATAATTCGGTAGGGATAATCAGCACGATTTTTTAAAGTTTAAAGTTAAATTAATAAATATTCCCGTGATTAAAAATTTTAATTATTGAATTGCAAGTACCGTGCAAAAAGCGAAAATAAATTATTATAGTGTTTTGTGATACTTTAGTGTTGTTTTTATTTTATTTTTCAACATCTTTTAACTGAATGAAAGAGCCGAAAAAAAGTCGGCCGTATAAAAAGGATTAAGAATATAAAATCAATGTTGATTATTGTTGTTTTTGCTTAAAATTTGATTTTTGCCTTTACTTTATTGTTTGGACAAAAATCTTTAGTTTATCTAAAATGTAAGTGAAAAGGTTTCTGAAGGGCTAAGTAAGCGATAGAGAAATGGCCACCGAAACGTGCATTCACATTCAATAGTCAATATCGGTGATTTTAATAATTCGGTCGGAATAATCCGCACGCTTTTTTAAAGTTGAAAAAAATTACAAGTTTGGGTAAGAAAATTTTTTATCTACATAAAGAATAATATTTTGGTTTCTTGTTTGCAAAAATTCTTATTGATTTAATTAACTTACATATTGGTCTCTTATGCGATGAAAATTGATTAAATATCTTTAAAATGTTCGGAGACGTCCAATGTAAAATACCATTCACAAAATTTCATATTTAATTTTTTTGGTTTCTAGCGGTATTTTCTTTTTTATTGTGTTCTAAAAAGTGCTTCTATTTTTCATTACTATCTTCTTTGAAATCAGCTATTTTATTTTAGCGGGTAACTTTCCTTTTTTCTAATGCAGCCAGTAAATATTTTTTTAAAAAATAATATGCAAATATGACTACCTATAGTTTTAAACGCGGCAAATCCATATGTTCGTATGTACTTACTATGGCGATTTCTTATTAAAGATGCCCTACCTTTCCTAAACCTTATTAACATTTAATTTTTATTTTAATAACAACAATGCAATATAAAACCAATTTTGGACGTTGTAGTTTAATTTTTTATTTTTGTGTTTATTAATAAACATAGATCTATATACATTAGCAGCAACATTATATTTTTCGGTTTTTTACTTATTTTCCTTAAAATAATATGAAATATCAGGAGTTAATAGATTGCAAATTTCCATTACTTCTTGATCATCCTTCTCTTCTTCCAGACTAATTTTGTGTTTATACGAATAGCATTTAATACTTGATCAGAAGACAAAAGGAAATGGTGCAATAAGCCTGAATTTTGAGCTGTTTTAGGGCATATGCGTGTATCAAATTGCTTCAAAATCTATATTTCTACCTTCCTGTCTTTTTCCGTTAACTCTCCGAAGGGAAGAATGCTGTTTTTAATAATTTCTTTGGTATGCGCAAACACTTTGTGGACTTAGTGTCTACAAACTGTTACTTGTCTCCAGAGATACAATTGACTTATTAACATTAAGGTTTCTTTTGAGACTCATCTTGTATTATCTTTTTTTCTGCAATCTCATGTTTTCTAAAACAGAATTATTTCTAACTGACATATTCTAACTACGGGCATTAGCAGGTGATAAGACAGATATCGTTAAGTTCACAACTTTTTTATAACATATGTTACAATCACAATTGGATTTTGTGTCGGCTATAAGTATTGCAACTTTCTTAATCAAAATGTTCTAAACTGACTTTTGCCTTGTAATGACATAAAGACTGTAGAAAAATCAGCCACGTTTTCGAGAGCTTGCTTATATTCTCAAAATCCGGATGATCTATCACACTTGTAAAGCGATTTCAAATCGTAACTATTGCATATATTTAAATCCTCCCTCTCAAAATTTGCAATAATTCTTGATGCTGTACTTCGAAGGAGGTCCGACAAGGAAACAATTGCACTTTTATTATCCACTGTTACTAGAGAATGCAAAATTTCCAACTTTTTTAAGTAGTTGCGTGCGAGATGTTAGGTTTTCCACTTTTCTTCATTAAGAGCCTTCCTCCGTATATCATATTTATTTCTCGACAAACCTAAATCAAGAACGATTGCTTATGATTCTTCCCCCGTAAAAAGTGTATCCGATTTAGTTGTTGGCACTTTTTTTATTTCCATAGATAGTCACATATTTAACCATACCTTAAGTATAAGTTAACAACTCCACCATTTTAAAGACTTTTAGCGATCGACAATTAACATCACTGAGATTTATCTCAATTGTTTGCAAAGTGATTTATATTTGATTTTAATCCATAGCAGCTTACATTCAAGTAATGATACAAACTACTTTGTGCTCTTTATATACACTTATTAATATACACAGGTAAAAGCAATTTTAAAACTAAGAGGAAACACATTCAGGAAAACACAGGCGCGTAAATGCAAGTATCATTATCCATACCACACCCGACTGACAAATTCACCTGTAAAACAATCAATGATTTCAAAGAAGAAAGTAAAAAAAAAATAGAAGCACTTATTAAGATAACACAATAAAACAAGAGATTGCGCGAGTTACCAAATTGTGTGCATCATTTGCGGCTGTTTAAACGAAAAGTGAAATTATATATCAGTGGATAAGTAATTACTTTTACAAATAAAAAATCTGCAGAAAATACCGCTTAAAGCCAAAAAGATTAAATAAAGTTTGGCAAAAAAAATTACCTACTGTATACCTGGTTGCTGCTGTCTGTTGGGCGTAGTTGTCAAAAAATCAAGCACAAAGTCCGCTTATTGTTTATTTGGCAATATTCTGCAATCCTGTTGATGTGTTGTTGGAGGTTTTCTTTTAATATGTAACTTGCCACCGCGGTTAACGGAATACGAAAAAATTTGTTATTTGAGTAGAAAGGTGAGACCAATTAAGTAAAATACCGTTTTTATTGTTATTGCGATTGGTCGGAAAAATTAACTTTATCTAAAACTTTCTGCTATTTTACAGAATCAAACATTTTACGATAAGACTTCACTGAGGTGTGAAAAACAAGAAGCAAACTTAAGTAAAAAATGTACATCAAAGCAGCCAAGAGAAACATTTTGTTGGCGCAGTTAGCCATTCATAATATGCAGTAAGTCATCCGCTAATCGCACAACGATTAACCGCATACGCGAACTCGCCGGTGTCTATAACAGTTTCCATCATACCTGTGTTCACAGCTGACAATATTTGCATCTCGACTGGAGCAGACACATTGAATATCTCTTAACATATAAAAGTTATTAATTCAGTTTTTTATCGTATAAGAGAAATATTGGTCTCTGAAGTAACTAAAATCATAAGAATTTTGGTAAACAAGAAATTAAAATATTGTTCTTTGGGTGGATAAAAAATTTCACATTATTCTTAACTTTTCATGGAATTTGTAATTTAGAAAATTATTAACCTTATGAAGTCAAAGAAAAAAATTTTTTCAAGTAATTTTGTACAGTATTAGCTTTCTAAATCCTGTTTTAAAATAGTTATATCCTGTATTAAAAAAAAAACTACAGGTGAAAAACCAAAAAATGCCAAGGTAAACATTTTGTATTTTAAATTTAAAAGTCGAAAGTATAAGAATTATCGTGCAATTCCAATTTCGTTTTTCCTTTATCAATCTATGTAGAAATAAAAATTTTTGACATCGGTTAACTTTTGTCAAGTTATAAGCTCTGAAACAATTTTCTAATTCTAGGTTCTTGACACGATGTAGTTATACCTTATACTGAAA
This sequence comes from Cistogaster globosa, assembly GCA_937654795.1. NCBI lineage: Eukaryota > Metazoa > Arthropoda > Insecta > Diptera > Tachinidae > Cistogaster > Cistogaster globosa. The sequence goes on along the minus strand of OW569406.1, from coordinate 48,371,470 downwards.
CAGGGTGTATCCAAATGCAGTTTACGAAAAGCTTATATCCTCCCCTGTAAATCGCCGTTTGATTCATGAAAATCGTTTAAACAATTTAGAAATTCCAGACTTATATTCCTTTTTTTGTGTTTCACGCCACTGTGCGTTTGCTAGCTTTAAAAAAATACCAGAACAAATTTGTGTATTCTTACCAATTTTTTTCCAATCTTGTGTTATTTTGTTGTTTGCTTTTGTTTACTTTATAAACTGAAAATTTGTTTTAAAACAGAATCTGACAGTGATGAATAGAAAAAACAATTAGATTGTAAATGTGTTGGAGGGCAAAAAGAAAAAAGTATATTTAAATTCTTTATTAAATTGGAAATAGCAGTTCAAAAGATTTATTGGATCAAATAAAACTAATTTCTTATTAACGAAAAACAAAGGACCAAGCAAGATTTACAAATAATTAGTTATAAATAAGGAAAATGAAAGATATATATTAATATACATATATTCGTCCACTCTTTCGCTATTAAAAACAACAAAAATTAATTATTTAGTATGATTGAAATCTTAAGTAGTTTAGTCGTTCTTTTTATACGCTTCACAATAAAAAGTGGAAAAGGGGTATAACCAAGGTTTTCATTCCGTTTGTATTTCTAAAATATCTATTTCCAACGCCATAAAGTATACATATATATTTTGACTTCTTATGCATAGCAAAGTCGATTGAGCGATGTCCGTCTGTCCGCCCATGTTTGTGCGGAGTGTGAGGCACTAGATCAGCTAAAGAAACTTTAAATACGCCAATTGATCAGACATAGTGTCGAAAAAAACGCTATTGGTAATCAGCATGATCAGTCCATGTCTTTCAAGGCAGCTGGCAGAACACCACGCCTACCTCTAACATTTTACATTATTTGAAACAATGAAGTAACTCCCACAAACTATAATTATATGGGGCGATAGAATATGGAAAAATAAGAGAAAAAAACATCCAGTGAAAAAATCGTCACTCGCCCATATTTTCCAAGTTACGGGCCTCTGAATTTTTAAAATATTAATATGGGTTTCAATTTAAAGCTTTTGAAGAGATCTTTAAGGAAATTCTTAAATTTTTTAAAAGCATTAAGAGCCGATGGAATTGTTATTAAAATTATGTATATGTAGTACTTAATTTTTTTTTCTTATTTTTTAATTCTATGTCACCCCAATATTTGCTTTTTTGATTAGAGTTACTTTACTAAGGTAGATTTACATAGATAGTGAAGGGTATATAAGATTCGGTATACCCGAATATAGCACTATTGTTAAAATTAATTTAGAAACTTTTTTAGCTGCTATTCAATTATAAGTTAAACAGAAATATTTTAGCATTTTAATATTTTTATTTTAATAAAATAAAAAAAAATCAACTGAATTTTATTCAATTTAACACAAAAATTCTTTGACGTATTTTTTATTTAGAACAACAATGACTTTTAGTAAAAATTTTTGTGTTTTTGTATTAGTTTATTTGAATAAAATTTCGTTACAAAAAATAATTGAAATTATGTCAAACTGACTTATTTTTATTTAAAAGGGCAATAAGCGGCAGTAATTTAAAGTTGCAGTTGATTTAAATAATTTTTGTTTATATAAATACATTTTGTTAAATTAATCAAATTGTCATTATTTAATTAAAAAAAAAAAAACTTTATTTTGTTGTACAATGACAAAAGGCATGTAGAATTTAATCAATTTCTTTATTATTTAAAAATACATATGTAATTGAAAACAATTATATTTCTGTAAACAATGCTTTTGTATGAATACTAATCGGCATTCGGTGTATAACTCTAAAAATAGTTTCGTAATTAATGGAACTACAGTAGCAGCTTGAGAAGAATAGCAGGGATCAAACACACAAATTTAGCCAATAATTCTAGTTTCTGGCTCCATTATAGAACCTTAAGTAATTGTAGTATATACGAAAGAAATAAAATACCGAATGCATTCTGCTCTAAGCGCCAAAGATATAAGTTTTAAAATATATTTTACTTAACTTAGAATATCCTTAATAATCGCTATTAGTTTGGTCTTTTATTCAAAAATATTTTTATAAATTTGTTACAAATTCAGATCATGATAGTCCTCAATTAATTTTAAATTTAAACTAGCGCATTAGAATCGTAAAAATTTAAAATATTTGCTGATACGAGTAACATTATTTTTTAAAACAGTTTTTGGATCAAAAACGAAATATTTAAAAAAATATATATTTACTCATACCAATGTACTTTTATCAAATGATCATGCGCATATGTATTTATTATTTATCAAAAGTTGGTGATTTCTATGCGAAATATTTATTTATAATAACTACTAATTTTATCTGAAAAGAATTGCATACTTATAACAAATTAAAAATAATTTTTTTCTAATATTTCTATTACAAATTTTAACTTATGTGCTCCTTATTTTACTGGTATAAGAATGTACCATTATTAGTGAGCGTAGCATAAAACAATTATAAATACAGGATTAGAAATGTCCTTTCTACATTAGCAAATGATACACAATTTGTATACATACCTTTCAGCAAACATTTAAGTTAAGATGTTTTTTTTATAATTTTTATTATTATTACTAGCAGTGCCCAGGACTTCGTTCGCGTGTCATTTATAATTTTTTGAAATTCAAATTTATAAAAATGGGTTTTAAAATATTTATTGAAAATTTCTGTAAACAGTGTTGAAAATTTTCCATCTATAAATATAAAATAAGCTGACTACTGCTTAGTACCATTATACCGATGAAGTTGGGTGACATAACGTTTGTATCTCTAATTTCTCTACAAAATAATTTATTTTTACGAAACAAAAAGTCTAAAGTATACTTTTTGTTTGGTTTAAGGGGCCTCCACACAAAATAAATTTTATTTAAATCCATCTAGCAGTTTTTACGTGATGCAAACACAGGCAGACATATCGATGTCAATTACTATCTACAACAACATCGAAATTTTCAAAAAATATTTCATGAACAGAAGTGACCCTAATACTGTTTTATTATATGTATAGATTTAATTCTCCATAATTTGATAATATAACCGCTTAGCGTTCGGTCGAATAAGTCGACCGCCAGCCATTTTAGTTAATAATAATAATAACAGTTTACAGTACAATAAAATAGAATAGTCTTTTGTTCCTAATCCTAAGTATTGCACTATTTTATGTTTTATTTATTTAGCTAAATTTCTACTAATTTTATAACTAAATAAAATAGTTCGTTATTTGTGGCGGCTTTTAGAAAAATTGGGAACAATGTTTGTAATAGCCAACGAAAAAAGTGATTGAAGTGTTCTATCAAATTTAGAGGCTTTTCTGAAGTATTAAGAAGGTCGATTAAAAATGTTTAAGTTCTAAAATATAATATAAAAAGTTTAAACTGCAGCAAATAGTGTACAATTTCTTTTTTTACTTAAAATTGTTTTTTGTTTTTTTTTTTTTTTTAAAGAGAAGTAGCACTTTAGGCATTATTACCTATTTAGTTATTTTGGTAACCGTGCTGCGTTCTTTAGGAAAGGGATAAATGAGTGATAAGGCAGGTGGTGAAAGGATAGAGATAGAGAGTTAGTTATTTTACTTCGTCGGCGAATATGCTATGAAGAAGTATTGACGAAGGAGACTGCAAGTTTGTATGTTAATTCTGAATATGTATTTATACCATTAAACAGAAAAAACAATTTTTATTTTTATAATATTATGCTAATATCCCATCAAAATTAAAAAAACCTAACTGTAGCAACATACGCAGATGACACCGCGTTTATATCCTCACATCAATCACCAACTGAAACTTCAAGATTATTGCAATTACAGCTCGACCATCTACAACACTGGCTTACTAAATGGAATATTATAGTTAACACCCAAAAATCTAATCACATTACTTTTACGTTAAGAAGGGAAAACTGCCCACCTGTAAGCCTCTACGGCACCCCAATACCCAGCAAAGAAAATGTCAAATATCTTGGGCTCCATTTGGACCGACGACTTACATGGAAAGTGCACATAAATGCCAAAAGAAAACAACTCGATATGAAATTTAAGCAAATGCACTGGCTTCTGGGGCCCAAATCACAACTATCACTCGAAAATAAGGTACTTCTTCTAAAAACAATATTAAAGCCAATTTGGACCTATGGCATAGAATTATGGGGAACAGCCAGCACATCAAATATAGAAATTTTGCAAAGAATTCAATCTAAGGCCTTAAGATCAATTACAAACGCTCCTTTTTACGTTACCAATACAGCATTACATAATGACCTCCAAATACCTTTTGTAAAAACTGAAATACAAAAATTTAGCTGCAACTATTTAAAAAGACTCAGCAATCACTCTAACACACTGGCAATCACACTATTAGACGAGACTGACGAAGTACGAAGACTTAAAAGAAAACACATATTAGATCTCCCATTTGTATAAAATGTGATATTATAATCTAATTTATAACTATATCTTGTAAAAATATAAATTATCTCTATATATGTATTATAACTAGTACATGCATATCTTATATTGTTGTTTCCGATGGGAATCAATAAATTATGTTAATATTTATATTTTATTCAAATTTGCTTATTATTGTAAAATAGATCGCAAATAAAGAAATGGAAAAAAAAATTTGGTGGTCGAAAACGCCAGCTTATCTAAAATCCTTTATCCAAAATTTTAGATAAGCTAAAAGCATTTTCCTTTAAGTATAAAAACTTCACTTTTCAGGTGGCTTTATCAAAAGGTCATCTCTCCATCACAATACATTCGTGCCTCCGAAAACAAAAAGGAAATTAACAACACACACGTACATAATTAAATAAATTATATAACTAATTGAATTATAGCAGTTGTAAACACCGCAACAACAATTGAAAATACCTACACTGCATCGGCTAATAAAAATTACACCAATAAAAGCAAAAAATAATAACAACATGCACAAAAAAAATAACATTTATAGCGTCTACAAAATTGATCTTATATAACCTCCAGAATAATAAAAGATACCTTAAAGAGATAAATCATCAATGCAATAATAAACGTTACTCTGATCGACGTTACTCGTCATAATAATGTAAAAATAACTACGAAAACAAAGTTGCAAGTACAAGTTCCGGATTAAAAACTACAGGAAAATAATTGTAATGTATGTCTGTAAAATATTGGTTATTAAGAAAAAATTGTTAACGATATTTTAAAAGAAATTAAAAGTAAAACATCCGACCAGTAAAAGAATTTTTGATACTTTGGAACAAATATTGGCAAAAGATATAAAGTAGTTTTATGTTTCATTAAAAAGCTTTCGATTTTTCGAACGTGTATATGCAAGACAAAGAAACAAGTATGGAAACTGAATTAATGTTATTCAAAATCCATCCTTCATATTAGAGTATCCACTCGCTCAATCATTGTTGAACTAATCGTATACCTTTTTGTCACTCAATTTTCTGAGTAAGAACAATTGCAAGTTTCTTTTAAAGAATAATTTAAACAAAAATTTATCCGTTAATCCACAAATTAACTAAAATTAATTCTATCGAAATTTCATTATTACTATTTATCAGATACTTGTTCAGAAAATTTTTTACCAAGACACTTTAAGTAAATAAATTCTGAGTTTGTTGTTTACTTAAGTGGGCCTAACGGCCAATCGTGCAGCCCCGGCTATTCAAAAGAAATCCCCACAATACCCTAAAAACCCTTCAGGACCCCTGGTTCGTAAAAACTAACTGGAGCCTAATGCAAAGCCTGTCAGTGTCGCATTCCCGAGATCAGGTTCCTGGTTCTCAAAGAAATTTTAGCCTAAGTGTCTAAGCGTGTGTTCCACCAGAGCTGTACCGTTTGTTTTTGTTTTGGTTATTTTATTTAAAAATTTAGAAAGGAAAAATAATATATTTTGAAAATATTTAATTGTCTTTTCGAAATGTAGAATAAGTAAGAGGATCAATTAATTACTTTTCATATTATTCTTTTACCTTATCTCGGCGATATTCAGAAAATCTTGAAAGAGATTTTAATGCCCTATTTTTTTAATATAACCTACACCCACTTTATGTGAAATAGTTTTTCGGAGTCGGGATTTCTACATATTGCCTTATTATATTTAAATCTTACGAAATATAGACGTCAACGAAAAACCAAATCCATAAGAAGTACGCGACGTTAGAGTCCAAGAGAACACGAGGTAGGTAGTTTTAAATTACTGCGTCTAACATGCTAACACTGTGTGCGTATCTTTCGATACTACAAATTAATTGGCGTTCTCTATTGGAAAGATGTTTAGAAGTCATAAACATTTTTACCATTCAGATGTTTAAAATTTGTAAAAAAGATGCCAAAGAATAATATTTCATTTAAATTTATATGTGCCATCCACAAGCAGATTGTGGCGCATTTACTTACGTAAATTACTTTTAGTATGTCAAAATTTATTGATGTTAAATGTCAACATTTTAGTGGTCTCCGAATATTTATGCTAAGCCATAAATAAAAATTTTATTATTAAAATTTTAATAATTGCAAAAGTAGACATTATATATATACAATGTTCATATTTATATCTGTACAATATACATATATCTGAATAGATGAGTGTACGAGGGCTGCTCTATATATTTCTGGCCTAATAGTGAAAATGCGAATATTTATAATCAAAAATGGTTTTATTGTTTTTCAAAGTATTCTCCAGCATGATTTATACACTTTTGTATGCGCTCAAACCAGTTGTCGAAGCACTTTTTCCACTCCGATTGAGACACTTCTAAAACATGGTTTTTGAACATTCAACAGCTTCTTCTGGCGACGAAAATCGTTGACCACGCATTTTTTTCTTGATGTGCGGAAACAATAAGAAGTCATTAGGTGCCAAGTCAGAGCTGTACCGCGGATGACCCATTAATTCGACTTTTTGGCCGGTCAAAAACGCTCTGGTTTGAGCCGATGTGTGAGAGCTCTCATTGTCATGGTGAACAAAGATTCGTCTTCTCTTGTTGGTTTTTCGAATTTCTCCGATGACTTCAGGCAAACAAATTGTAGTGTATCACTCGAAAGTGACCGTCCTACGTTGCTCGAGCGGAACAGTCGCCACATGACCAGTTTTGCCGAAGAAACAGGTGACCATTTGCTTCAAAGTGCTTCTTCCACGAACAACTTTCATTGGATTTTGCTCGTCTTTGAAGACCCACACGGTGGATTGTTGTTTCGTTTCGGGCTCATATGCATAGATCCACGATTCGTCACCTGTGACGATCTTATAAACGTCTTTTGAAGCACCGCAATCGTATTTTTGCAACATTTCTTTGCACCAATCGACACGAGCCTTTTTTTGAGCGACTTTCAAATTGTGCTGGATCCAACGAGAACAAACCTTTTTTACGGCCAGGTGTTCATGCAGTATCGAATGTATGCTGGTGGAAGAAATGTCCATGTGTCTCTATCTCTCGGTATATCGCATGTCGATCTTGCATTATGAGTTCACGCACGGCATCAATGTTCTCTGGCACAACAGCCGTTTTTGGACGACCTTCACGGAATTCGTCTTTGAGCGAGCTTCGGCCACGATTAAATTTATTATACCAATTTTTCACAGTGCTATAGGATGGTGCTTCATCGCCATGCAAAGGTTTAAGTTCATCAATGCACTCTTGTCGTGATAATCCACGACGAAAGTTGTGAAAAATTATGGCACGAAAATGTTCACGAGTTAATTCTATTTTTTTCTTTATTAATTTTTTTAAGTCACTGTAAACAACACAAATAATGGTCGCACGTCAAAACGTTTTGAGTACGATTATGCTTAAAAATGACAAACTTTCCAATGGAAATGTCAGATTGCACCTGGCAGCACTCAGTGTTGCCAGGCCAGAAATATATATAGCAGCCCTCGTACACTCTGTACAATCTATTAAAAATTTAAGTCAACGAAACAATAAAAGAAATGTCACAAAAATTTCCTTTAACATTAAAAACTCATTAAAGACACATCCATAAATCCAAACCGAATATTGTGTTAAACAAAATATACATATTTCTAAAGGATGCATTTATTACTAAAATTGTGTAAGATTACCACATTCCATTTTAAGAAATTACACAAACTTTTCTCTTGAAGTTTAGTGGTTATGACCTTTTTGTTTGGTAAATTATATCACTCTAAAATAAAAAATATTGATTGATTTTTCAACAAAAAAATCCTAGAGAATTTCATCCACAGTGTTAGAATAAAATAGATGTTTTTTAAAATGAAACTTTGATTGTACATAAAGTTGTATTTTAAGAATTTATAAAAAAGTAAATCGGACAGACCTGTCAAATAATTTGTCACACATATGCACTATGAAACCACACTCTCATATAATATTGCAAACGTATATACAATTTATTTAAATCTTACGAATAAATCTGACTGTGAATCACGGCCTTAACTAAATTAAATTATTTTGTTAACGGAGGTGAAAAATATTTTTTGTTGTAATAAGAATGTGAATAAAAGATTGCAAATGGAATATACATACATATGTTATTAAAAGTGTAATTTAGATTTGAAAGTGCTATTGTTTATTCCATTGTTATTCTTCAAGTACATTTTCACAACAATTTTTTATGCATTCATATGTTTTCGAGAAAGCTTTGATTTTCTTGTCATTTAAACACTCATCTTTTAAAAAATTTTACAAACATTTTAAACGTGATTTTATTTATTTATTTATTTATTTTCTTATGTGCACTAAGAGTGAAAGAAATTTACATTTAAAATTGTTTATGATAATTTTAAAATTTAAAACTCGTCTTGCAATGAATGAGTACTTTCGAGAAGTATTGTTTTGTATTTAAGATTACGATTAGTAATTAAAATAAAGGAGGACATTAAGCTTTCTGAAAGGCTTTTGAGGCATGGGCAACAAGTTTTATAAGAATAAAGAGCTTTTGTAAGCCTTACTCAAAATGCTAATTTGCCGGCATTTGTGAAGTAAAGTACAAGCAATAAATCATTAAGTAGTTTCCAGTGGAAAAGACTTTATTAAAAAAATTTTAATAGTGGACAACAGAACTTTGAATGAAGTCAGCCTAAATAACGAACAACATTTTGGCCTTGATGGCTGTAGTAATCATAAAAGTTGTGTTTCAAGTTTATCGAGCTATACTGTTTGCAAAAATGATGCAAGTCGAGTGATTGGTGGTCAATTTCGTGTTCTAGATCTGCTAATTTTATATATTAAAAATGTGTTATTTTAAAAAGACAATGGGACAAACAATAGAGTCCACGAAGCAATATATTAAATTAGAATTTATCCTCTCAATTGTTCAATTTAGCACCATGGCAATTTTTTTTATTGTATTATTTAAAGTCAAGAATTGATGTCAATTGCGTATTTTTTAAGGTGCAGAGAAGGTAAAACTGAATGATACATCAGAAAACCTTAAATATTAATTGAACATGTTTGTACAAGGAAAGCCAAGTACGAGGGCTGCTCTATATATTTCTGGCCTAATAGTGAAAATGCGAATATTTATAATCAAAAATGGTTGTATTGTTTTTCAAAGTATTCTCCAGCATGATATATACACTTTTGCATGCACTCAAACCAGTTGTCGAAGCACTTTTTCCACTCCGATTGAGACACCTCTAAAACATGGTTTTTGAACACTTCAACAGCTTCTTCTGGCGACGAAAATCGTTGACCACGCATTTTTTTCTTGATGTGCGGAAACAAGAAGAAGTCATTAGGTGCCAAGTCAGGGATGTACGGCGGATGACCCATTAATTCGACGTTTTGGCCGGTCAAAAACGCTCTGGTTTGAGCCGATGTGTGAGAGCTCGCATTGCCATGGTGAACAATGATTCGTCTTCTCTTGTTGGTTTTGCGAATTTCTCCGATGACTTTAGGCAAACAAATTGTAATGTACCACACAGAATTGACCGTCCTATGTTGCTCAAGCGGAACAGTCGCCACATGACCAGCTTTGCCGAAGAAACAGGCGACCATTTGCTTCGAAGTGCTTCTTCCACGAACAACTTTCGTTGGATTTTGCTCATCTTTGAAGACCCCCACGGTCGATTGTTGTTTCGTTTCGGGCTCATACGCATAGATCCATGATTCGTCACCTGTGGCGATCTCATAAACGTCTTTTGAAGCACCGCAATCGTATTTTTGCAACATTTCTTTGCACCAATCGACACGAGCCTTGTTTTGAGTGACTTTCAATTGTGCATCTTGCATTATGAGTTCACGGAATTCGTCTTTGAGCGAGCTTTGGCCACGGTTAAATTCATTATACCCATTTTTCACAGTGCCATAGGATGGTGCTTCATCGCCATACAAAGATTTAAGTTCATCAATGATCTCTTGTCGTGATAATCCACGTCGAAAGTTGTGAAAAATGATTGCACGAAAATGTTCACGAGTTAATTCCATTTTTTTCTATATTAATTTTTTCAAGTCACTGTAAACAACACAAATAATGGTCGTACGTCAAAACGAGTAGGATTATGCTTAAAAATGACAAACTTACCAATGGAAATGTCAGATTGCACTTGGCAGCACTCAGTGTTGCCAGGCCAGAAATATATATAGCAGCCCTGGTATGAAATTTAATCGATGTGGTTTTTATGATTAAAAAAAAACTAAAACCTCAAGAAACAAAGCAATGTTTTTAAATAAGGTCAAGAGAAAATAGGCCTTTCAATAAAATATTTCGAAAAAATTAGGCTAATGCATCTGTGTTGCGGCTTTCTACTGATAATCTAACAGTGTAAACACAAATTTTAAATTTGGTTTGGTACGCAAAGATTTTAAACATAAACATTTATAAGTTTTATTGGTCGTATCGTATTTTGATAAATTCGCTCCATGGTAAACATGACCTTCCACCAATACTGATAAAGGCCGAATCTTTCAACATATATCTGCCTTAAAAGCATTGATCGCGGCTTTGTTTTTTCCACGGTTCTGCTTCCACAGAAATTTTCATTATATGACAGTCAGTATTGCGACTTCTTAAACACACTATGTTTTGTGAATGACGATATATCAATCCATAAGACAGTGTTTTGTTTAGTACTATTTTTAAAATACACTGGTGAAAATTGATCTCATATTGGGATTACGTTAAATCTGTTTGTTGTTGTATACGAAATTTTGAAAGTATTTCCGATTCCAAAAAACGTATTCTTTAGATCTCGAACGAGAATACGAATGAGAACTTAAGTAGATTGATCACTAAAAATTTTGCTCAACTCGAAAAAAGACAAAGAGTATATGGGGGGTGTATGAAATCGAGAAATATTATGATGAAGGATCTGAATTAATTCCTCTATGCTTTAACCAACACTGGCTTCGCTTTCGGCATAGCTCAAGAATTTTCTCCTCTATTAAATAATTTTCTGCAAGCCGGTGCATCTTTATTAAATAGAAAAACTCAACGGAACTCTACAGTCAGACTATGCATTATGGCATACAAGCTGCAGTCTAGGAAGACCTGTCGGAGTCCCCTGGGGGTTTTGTGTTGGGGGTTGATTAAAAATTTATCTGAAAAACGAAATTTATTTGCTGATTGTTTAAAACTTATTTTGACTGTTATCGCTAAGTTACCACCTGTCATAATTTTTTCATCGAACGTGTTAAAACTATTTGACAAATTACTTATAAATCAACGGCACCCTATTTTGATTCTAAACCATCAGTTCGAAGGAAGAAGTAAATGTAATAGAAATGCTTTCAGAAAAGATATTCAGCGTTTCTCAAGCTGGTGTAAATTGTAAAATATCAATTTAAGTTCGCTGCCGCATGTGAATAGAGCCGCATGATTGTAGTGCCACAAGTAGTAGCTTGAGATGTTTTCATGTGACGTGTCTATTGACAATTGGTTACAAAACAGCTCTTATAAACATATACGAAATGCCCAAAAAACATACCGATATTTACGAAACTAATCATAACCTAAAATATTGTCACAATGTCGTTGTTCAAGCCTTCACAGTTAACTTCGTGTGCAAGTAAGTATGTTTGTATAAATATGCATACATACTTACTTAAGTATGTTTTTATAAATGTGCATACATGCTTACGTACACACATGCCTGCACTAAATTCATTAATTGCGACGACAACCTTAAATCGCTGCTCATGCGTTTTTATTTTAACTTATATTTTGTGATTTTTATATTTTGTGTGTGAAATTTATAAAACAACAAACAAACAAAAAAAGTATTTGTCATTAAATTACAATTTTGTTTTCTTTAAAATTTAATTTTAATAACAACCTTGAACTACCGCTTAATGTTACATGCCGTTCATTGAATTTTATTTTGTATCACTTTTGCTTATATTTTCATTGCCTGGGTATCTCTATTTTCTGCTGAAGTTATGGCACGCACGCCGAAAACTAAACCGGCGGTGCATTGAACTGACGCAAAACAAAAGGCTCAGGTAACAATATTAACGATTCATACCAAATGCAATTGCTTACCAATAAATTCTTTTATATTTTTATTATTATTATTAATATTTAGTATTTAGTATTTAAGACTTTAATGTAATACCAATAAAAGCAGAATTAATAATTCAATCAAAAGAAACGGTTGTTATTTTTCTCCTCACCGCTATAACCAAGTTCCAAGTGCCTGCGTTGTACCACCTGCTGTCTTGGTGTTACTGCCTTGACACAACCCAATATCCTGACTAGGTTTAAGTGCTTGAGTCAGATAAACTATTCATTTAAGTCGTTAAGAAGGAATCGCTTATTAAAGATTTTCTGCTTGAGCTGAAACAATCACCGCCTTCGCTTAGCATGGATTTTATGCATAGCCGGCCTACAGCCTGCCCTAAAGATTTTCCCTTCTATAGTGTAATCAACACCAGCTTTGCTTAGCAAAGATTTTCTGCATAGCCAGTCTTCGGCCAGGCGCAATTTACGATTAAAAATCAAACATCAAAATCAAATTTATGGGCTCGATTTAATGCTTAAGTTGCAACGCGATTTTGATTAATTCACAAAAGTTAAAGAATAAACTGAGAAGATAAATAATCATGTACAGACAATTAGGCAAAAATAAATAATTTTTTATTCTTTTTTTTTTAAATATGTATGTACGTCATTATAAATATATATATATATATATATATATATATATATATATATATATACGTAATATTGGTAATTTTTTAATTTTCATATGTTAAGGCAACATCATTACTTTTTAGCTTTTTCTTGTTTCTGCTTATCAACAACAGCTATTCTTTTTCCAAACTTTACACATACATACGTTAAACAAAAAAGCAAACAAAAAAAATATAGCGATTTTGTTTAAACTCAAAATCCATTAGTGTTACCTCATTTTATATTTCTATATTTCTGGCCAAACTAATTTACAGCGGCTCTGAGTGGAGAGATCACAATACCTTTTCCATTATGATTACTGTCTGCCAGATATTCTATTTAAATATGTAGTTTAAAATGTATGCTTTATTAAAAAAAACTGCAAAAGGTGATCACGGCAACTATTAAAAAGAAAGTTAATTTGAATCGCGATCACTGGTAACGACGTTCTTAAAAAATCACATCCCTAGTCCACATGGCACTAAGAAGCCTGCATTGCGCCTTAAGAAAAATGTAGCTAATGATAACTACCTGGTAGATATATACGAACCGTGCTGGCAAAGTTTTTAAACTAAGCGTGTGTGATTAGTTTGTGTTGCCGATGCAAAATAGCTGATGCTAATACTTACTTAATGCGCAAACAAAAATAAATTATTATTTATTTCCACCTTTGCACGCTTTTACACTAAAAATAAATCAATTAATATTTAATTATTGGCTTATCAATGGCATCTAATTTAAAACTTTAAAAGCAATTTATTGCTAGAATTACATAATCAAATGTAATTTAACAAAATAATATTGATAAACATCAAAAGATACACTTACGTTTGTTTGCACATCATAAATATCTGTCATGCATTTAAGAATAAATGAGACTTGCAGTGATGCCAGCTGATGTATTTTCGAACGTACTGCGCATCAGATGCAGCGCAGTAAAGCATTTCCGAACAAGTCCAAAGTATTTAAATAAAATACAATATGTATCTCTGTATATACGTATTTATAACAATTTTTTAAGCTAAAATTTCCAGACTATTCATCTTCTTATAAAAAATTTAATAAAATAAGTTAACACATTGCATACCATAAATTACTGCATTCGTTAACAGCTGAGGAATGTGTGGTTATGTGGAAAACAAAGGTCACAATTTAGCTCAACCATAGTGGATGTTATAGACTTTTATAATAAACTACCATTGTTCGTCAATCTATTAAAATGTGTTTTTAAATATTTATTGTAGTGATCTGTAAACAGTGTTAAAAATTTTCCATCCATTTTAAAAAATTATTTCAAGTACAGAAATTACTCTTTTACTGTTTTGTTATATGTATAGATAAGATACAAAATTGCGTTCTTTTACGTTTCTCTATATTCTCTAGGAAATGACATTAGTATTTTGATGAAAAAAAGTGTTCTATCTCCTCACAGAATTTTATTCAAAACCAAGCCGCACTTTTTTCGTGATGCGAACACAGACAGACAGACAAAAATTCACATGCCATATCGATTATTATCTACACCAACATCAAAATTTTCAAAAAATATTTCATGAACGGAAATGACCTCGTTTCTTGAAAATATTGATTTGATTATTAACGTCACTGTGTATAGGCAAATTTTAATAGTTTACGCTACAAATTTTCACAATTTTGCTAAAGTCTTTAGAATATAGCTCAAAAATATATGTAGGGCTTCAAATACATTTAAATTTATCCCCAAAATTTGCAGGAAGTTCCACATATGCTTCTTTGCGAGCTAATAACGCAACAAATTTGTAACGACTGCTTGTCTTTGGTTTTTTTTATAATTTTTTGAAATTAATTTTTTATTGAAACTCTCAAAACACTTTGACTTTTTATTATGTGTTTAAAATTTAAATTTTGTGCTCCCGTACTTTAATACAATTTTGTCGCTTTATAAGAGAAAATTATATTTGCTCTCATTTATACGAACTTGACCCATAAAGTAAAGCAACAGACCTATAATTTGTATGTGAAAAAAAAAATATAATTTTAATAATTTTGTGTCCTGATTTCTGAGATGCCACCCAATGGTGTGGTGAAATATTGAAAAAATAAAAAATGCTTAAAAAATTAGAAAATAAAGGTAAACCATCATTTTGACAATTTTAAGTCATTGTTTTAAACACATTCAAGAGATCAAAGTTTTATTCGCGCACGCGTTGCACACTCATGTGAATGAGATAAAAAGACATTCAAATAAAAACCAGCGCAAGATTAATATTTTAAGCGGTCTATCCTCGATCAAAATACTAGCTGTCAAATTCGTGTACGCGTGCTGCGCGCTTTGATGTACACACGTCAAAAATTAATTTTTAATTTGATTTTGTGCTGTCAACATCGCGCTTCAGTATTGTGAAAATGACACTTGAAAAAAAAAAAACAATATACTTTAATACAACAAACACAGCTATTATCTACGAAACAAAGAGAAGGAAAATACATAGTAATAGAAAAAGGTTGTGAATGAAAGAGTGATAAATAATTGTTTATCCTTTTAAGATTTTTCTTAATATTTATTGTTTTTATTAAATCTTAAAGTTTACCACTGGAGGTTATTTTTAAAATTTTTTATTTCATATTATTTTATTTCTAATAAAATTACATATTATATTTCTGTTTAATGACGGTTATTATACTCTGCACTTTTTACGTTCCAAAGTTTATGCAATGACTTAGTTAACATCGATAAATTCCAAGATTTCTTTTTTTCTTTCGACATTTTTGGCAACTGCACACCTTGAAATGTTGCTTATTTTTAAAAATTTGTACATAGGTAGTTGTAAATCAATATGCACACAAAAGGAAGACATTTTGCAATCTATAAACCAAAATTTGTTTATCGATGTCATGTTCTTGTTCAAACAGCGTTGCCAGAACAACATTCATACAACAATGTGTGCGATCAAAGGATTGAGGCGATATTTAAATCAAAAAGCCTGTAAATTTGTCGATCATATGTAATTATTTCTGAATTAACAAAAAAAAAAATAACAAACAAATAAAAATATATTAAAAACTGAATAAACAAGATATGAACATCTCCGCGTTTTTTCACACACAATATCATTATCAAACGTTTTTACCCTGCCGACAAGAACAATAGAAAAACAGATTACGACATGCGCATGATTTCCCGCTATATGACGTATATTTCCCTGAGAAAGGGTTGCCAATCCATTTAGTTCATAATCATTTTCAGGGCTGTGTTTTTATCTTGTATGATTAATATTTTTATATATTGGATCAGTGTTCTTGTTAATAACAAAATAAATTATAAAATTTCGATTTTCGTATTCAAAAGGCGTTTTGGTAGATTTTTTGAACAATTTTGGTGGGAAAAGATTTTCTTTTCTTGCAGCTTAGCCGCTTTTAAATTTTGCCAATAGTTTTACTTTGTGCTAGCGTTAAGCAATTTAAAGCAAATGTTTTTGAAGTCTTTTCTTATCTTTGTACACGAAATGTCTTAAAGGAATTGTTTGTAAAAGGTATTTAAAATATATTAAGCAGTCTTTGCTCGTATAATTTAAATTTAAATGTGAACTTCGATAATGAATTATAAGAGAATGACTTATTTAACTTTATTTGGCTTTAATGTTTCACAAGTTGATTTGTGTGGCCTTATAAAGTGAATCAATTACTTCTCTAGTTGACTTGTAAGCCTTAAAAGTATAGAAAATAACATAAATTTCCAATGTTTGTTTTTTTTCTCAGGAAAAACTTCTATAAGAAACTACCTGCAATAAAGAGCAATGTAGGAAATCTATTTCTACACACAGAAAAAAGACTGGTAAAAATTCCATCGATATGTTCAAGATTCAATTAGGAATATAATAATTTAATTTTAATTATTAATAAATTACAATCTCGACTTATTTTTTATATTAAAAGCTAACATTTGATATTTGTCTCCAAATGTTGGTTGTAATACCTTTTAAAATAGTTAACCTGACCGATTTGTATCTTTACTAAAATGTATTCTATTAATTGGAAGATGCAACTAAACTTATTCAGCACATTACTACTGAAAACCGAATTTTAGTAGTTAGAATTATAAAATCAATTGTGTCTTCTAAAATAGAAAAATTTTTGACGTACTAAAAATAAAACTTGTACACATTATACAAAATGCACAATATTTCAGTTTAAAAGAAAAAAGATTTTTTCAAAGTGGTGAAAAGTTCCTCAATTTTGTATGGTGGTAAGTTTAAAATTAACTCACAAAGCCATATGTAAATAAGAGAAATTTAAAAATGTTTAATACTTTTCACAGAGGCAAGACTTGCGGTATAGGATGGCAAGTTAAAGAAACTATATGAAGAAGGGTATCTTGATTCCAAAGAAGGAGTTGGTTTAAATAAATGATTCAAATCATGAAATTTATGATGTAAAATCTTATCACTGTAATTTATTTTTTTAATAAAAATAAATATTAAAATATTATATCATTTTATTTAATTCACAATTATATTCTATAGTCACCCAAGAATCATTTAAAAAAATAGTTGTGAGTGCCATACTCATTCAGTTATTACAACCGAATTCAAGATAATACCCACAACCGACAAAATTCGATTGGCAACGAATTCGGTTCCCCCAAGGAATTTCTTTTCTCTGTGTAAATATACCCTCAATAAAACATTTTTTGTTTTTCCCAATTATTTATTATAAATAAAATTTTAGCACCCTCAGAAATTTTTTCAGTAATTGTAAAATGTTGCGTTTTTTAAGGTAAGTAATCAGTTTTCATGGTTTTATATGAAAATAGTTTTTTAAAAACTATCAGTCTTATTGTGTCTTTCAAAGCGAATTGGTTATTTTAATTGAAAAATAATAATAAATAAAACAAATCGTTATTCTCAAAAAGAGGAAAAATTCTAAATATTAGTATGTATAGTATACACAAATAAATAATTTTACCCGAAAGTTTTTTAAATCTAATGTAACGCATGGCAACCCCGGAATTCAAAATAAATTTTGATTGGTCGAAACAAATATATATAATAATTCAATAAAAATCAGGATTTTTTAATTAAATTTAGGTATATTTTATAAAAAAAAATAATCTGTATTATAAAATCCGTGTATCAAGTGTTTAAAAAAAGAAGTGTAGGAAATCTTCGCCAAAAAATCAAAGCAAAAGCAAAAAAAAAGCATGAAGTGTGTAGTGGGCAAATGCAGGCAAAATGATAATTAAAAATCATGTGAGCATTTTTTTGAATTAATTTCATTCACAGAGGAAGCAACAACATCCGTAGAAGAAACAAAAGCATTTGCTGAGGAAACAAAAACATTCGCGGAGAAAACAACAAAATTCCGTGAGGAGCGAACAACGGTGAAGATCAGCACTTACGAAGACAGTTTACTGATCTCCAAAAAAAATTTGAAAGAGAAAATGTATGTATCTACACTTTTATACATATTTTTAAATGGTTCACAAAAACTTTTCTAGGGTTGCATTGCGTAAGGAAAATGATATAATAAAAATGCAAAAAACTTAGCTGAGATTACCATTAAAAATTTGTCACAAGAAGTTCAGAAGTTAAATTTTACAAACGTTTGATTTCTTAAGGTAAAATACTTAAAAGTATTAATTCCAGCATAGAGCAAGACAATTTGCCCAAATCAAATTGTGGGGAGGAGGTGGAAAACCTGAATTTTATGGTCTGGAAAATTTGGGTGGCTATATTGCAACAAAAAAAGACTCTCTTCGCTACACCTGTCGAGGACTCGACATACTCATGGGTTAGACATTTAAATGAAGGTGGGTTAAATATTCCACCAAACACTTGAATGGAAACGTTAAGATCTTGTGATGCAATTCTGGCAAAACTAAATGGGTATAAGTTACTTGCTACAAAGGGATATTTAGAAAAGCACTTCAGGGAAGCAAGGAATATAAAAGCAAGTGAAGAAGTAGAAAGACTTTTTTTAGATGCAGAATGTATTTTAGAATACTTTCTCTTAATGCAGAAATGTCCCAAAATATGTAATATAATATGTTATATAAATAAAAAAATATATTTTTTTAACAAAACTAATAATTTGCCCCACTGTTTTGTTTGCATATTTTTTGAGAGTCGTGGCGTCACTTCACCTAGCTGCGCAGAAGAATAAAATTTTGTGTGCGTGATGTTGTAATCTATCATTCTTGTTTTTACTGACCAAATATACACTCTGCTTACAATCATTTTTGCATAATATTAGAAAGTTAAACGGATGTTAGAAGCATTTTAGATACCAAGCACTAGAAGCAGTCACTGCTTGTCAGGCTTATTTTAAAAGAATGATAATACTGATTGCAACCTGAAATCCGCAATTAACACTGCTATATTTTGAGCAGATTATCTTTTGATAATAATATGTGGGTTCTTACCGTCAAAATGCGACAATTACAAGCGCTATTAAGCTTTAACGCTTAAGGTGATTTGGCTGTAAAAAGAAAATTTTAAACTTTTTTTAACTCTTATAATAAGCACATAACGGCAGCGGAAAATTTTTATCTGGATTAGTTCTGAATTAAAATAAAAACCATTAAAAATGATTTTTAAATGACTTTAATGAAAACTTCCACAGTTTTATATTTTAAAACTTTTGAAACTTTTTTCTTCAATTGTTGTTTAACACCCGGATGTAAACATGCAGGCATAAAAGATTAATAGTTTGTGATATAAGTTTTTAAATTTATCGGTTTTAGTTTTATAGCGAGTTATAAAAATTAAAATAATGAAGTTAATATGATTTTCATTATTTTATTATTTATCATTCAAACCCTATTGTAAGAAATTATGAGTACCAAAAACAAAACATAGAGAAATTATATAAAAAAAAATTAAATTTTTTATTACAAAGTTTAATAGTGTTTGTCTAGATTTCACAAACAATAGTTTTACGTGAATCCTCGAATGTACTGTGTTAAATTTATGTACTTTGTTTTTTTTTCGATATAGAATTATACATGTGCATACGCAGGTAAGTATATACACGTTTAATCAGAAATATAACAGTTATATGAGAAATGACATGGTTATAATCAACCTCTATTGAAAGATATATTTAATTTTGGTTATCGTAACCAATAAAAGTAAAAAATGTTATCGAAAAAAACATACTTTTTTATTTTCGGTGGCACATTCCAAAACAAAAAATTTTTTCGTTACTGGCAAGCTTTCTTTTAACAGTATTTATGCTTTTAATAAGATATAATTTAAAATATGTGTGATGATAAAGAACTTTTAACGTATTTTAAATTCTTAAGCAAAAACAAAATAATTGAATCAAATTTTGTTTAGTCTAGTAAAAAAGGGCAGGGAACCTTTTCGTGTATTGAAGATGTTGTAATTAAATACGCGTATGTTTGTTTATATTTTCAAAAAGAAAATTTTGATGAAAAGATCAACACTAAGAAATAAAATGTTTACAAAAATGGCAGACCATATTACCGCAATGTTAACAGTATTTTTGAATTTTAACGACTTATTCTTATTTGTATGAATTTTGCATTGCTGTATATTTATTTATTGTTTAATAAATGATATTATATAAAGAATTGAGGTTTTTTTATAAAATAATTAAATCTTCCTCAATCCAAAGATCTTAAAGCTGCGTTTAAAGCTTTCAACAAAAAGAACTTAAAACATGGTTGGCCTTTTGTTTTATTTCCTCGAAATGATGAACGTGAGTATTCCAAACATTTTATCGTTCATTAAAATACTTTATTATAACCAAACTTATGTACCAAACTATAATAAATTATAAACATATTTTATCTATAATAATATAAAAATAATAACACCCCATTAGTATTAAAACAAATGCCTGAATTCACTGTATAGTTTTACCAGAATCATTGAGAAATGAGGAAATCTTGCTTTAATAAAATTTATTTCAAAAAGCTTTCATTCACAGTTAATGCACTTGATGTAACAGTCGTGCGCAAAAGGACAAGTCAAATATAATATAAAGCCTTATTTTAATAAAATTTGTAATATACAGTTAGTAGGTTGTGTTTCATTAAACAATCAATCAATCAAAAAGCTTTTAATTCAATTTGTACATTAGTTAATGATTTTTCCGCTGTCAAAAAATTATGTAATTAAAAATCCTTATTAAATTGTCTTCATTTGTTATAAACTTCCAGCTTTTAATTATTAAATACAAACGTTAAGAGATATGTCAGCGTGCCTAATTATTATCACGTTAATTCTTCAAACCCGTTCATTTTTGGAAATTGTTTTAAACAATTTGGTCTGCTTTTAAAAATTTTATTTTACTTGTGTGATAATATAGAAACAAAACGTTAGACTTTCTCACAATTCCGCCAATTCTTCTTTTATTTCTTTATCACAGAATCCAATGCAAATCTTAAAACTTGTATTAAATATGAAACGGGCTTAACTAACAGAAAAAATTTCATGTAAGATATTTATTTTATATTTCAGAAGAAACGTTAAACACAAAAAGTGTATTTTAAATTTTTGCGTATCAATTTTTATTTCATTATTATTTTTATCAAAATAAAAGATCAAAATATTTAATATATAATTAACAATCGAATATTTTTAATGGTTCAATTAAATATCTGGTCACGGAACCGTCATTTTCAATTAGAAAAAAAATTCGAAATAATAACATTTACCTTTCCTTGATGTTAGTTAAAAAAGTTGAAGCAAAAAATATTAAAAATATAAGTCCTGTTCGATAATCTTTGCATTATTGAAAAAATAGGATTAAAATGACCCTTTTACTTATATTTATTTGGTATCCTTAACCTTATCAGCTCTCTAAACATTAACAGATGATGCTTGTATTTATCTGCAAAGATGTCTGGAATCTTATACTCAGCAAAATAAGAAAATTTATTGAGAATTTTTCCCAGACTATATATTCTTGTTAAAATTATTTGTAGTTCTTTGATTGAGAATTAAAAAAAAACTTGTAGTAAATTTTCTCCATATCTTTTTTTTAACTTTAATGCAAAATTTTTTTTCTTTGGTTTTTTGTTAAAACTTATGCTGAAAAACCAAAAAAGTTTTAAAAATGTGATGTACTCCCCAACGAAGAATGTATTAAAAATATGTATTTTGAAATCAAAATTTTCATTATAGATGTAAAGAAAAATTATTTACTTATGTATTTTGTAGAGTAATACCAACTTCTTTTAATGATTCTGCAACGATTATTTAATACTTATCTATATCATTTCAAATTTTTGTCTAAAAAAATAAAAACAATCGTTACTTTTTGTTTGCTGGGATATAGCCAGGTGTACGGGTTTGTTAAGTAACACAGCTTTATTTTAAGTCCCAATAGATATTTTTTAAGCATATATCTATTGTATTGGTAGTCACAAAGAAAACTTTTCTTTAAGTATCCTCCCAGAGGCAGAACATTTAACCACAAAATAAAAAATATTGAACAGAATATAAAATACTTAACAATACATACGTTTGAAGATACTAAAGGTACAAAAAATATAAAAATGCAAACTAAAGTTTATTTTTACCAACTTTACAATCTGTTTCTTTTTTTATAGTTCCTCCAAACATTTTATGGGGTTTGTATAGGTTTTGTGTTTTTGAAGATTTTGGTTTTTGTTAGTGTTTGTTAGTTTGTTGTTAGTGTTTTTAAAACGCACATAGATATCACTATTATTATAAAGATTTCCAAGAATATTCTTGTTCAAGGGCTTGGTGTGGTTTTTTGATAATGTGATTAAGAAAAAGAACTGTTTTGATTTGATGCTAAAATAAAAACTACCAAAATCAAAGAAAAAGAATATATCAGTGATAGATCACAGAAAAATGAACTAACAAATGTGTACTGTTACAAAAATAGCACAATTTCTAAGGAAATAGATATAACGAGAAAAAAATAATATCAAAGTTAAAACACCAGATATTGAGACATTAATTATAAATATATATTTAGCGGTAAAGAAGATAAATGGACAGAACCGAAAAAAACTTATTTTATAAAGACACAATTTAATAATAACAATAAGACAAAGAAAATAATTTTCATACCTTTTGTTCAAAATAATAACGAAAAGTTATCAGATGATTAAGCAACATGTATTTAGAGTAAACAATAATACAAATCATCAATAAGGATATTAGAAAATTTTTTGTTCTGCAGCACAAATAAATAATTAAACAGTCAATAAAAAACTTTCAAATAAGTTTAAAAATCACATTTATTCAGATCCATCAATTATGCATAATGGGGTCAGAAGTTATGTGATCCAAAATGCACAATTTGCGTCTTATTTTTCTATAAATAAAAGTATAAAAATTTCTGCAGAGATCTCTTATGCCCAAGAATCTCAGATAAAAAATATTATGGATGCCAAATGAGACAAAATATCATATGTACTTTTAAAGAAGGGTGTGAAGATAAATACGTCCTATAAAAATGTTAAATACCTCCCAGTAAGCACTATTACTGCGCTGATAAAGTTACATGTACATTAAAAAAGCTATTAGGCTATAAATAATTGAAATTATTAAAGAAAAATATAATTAAAAAATTTACAAAAAAAAAAAATATTGTTGGCTCCATTATAACCGCCTAACGTTTTTAGAGAAAAAAATATGAAAAACAGCATATTTTGAAGTGGACTAAGTGGATATTTAGAGAAGACATGAATCTGGTCACCGGGAAAGTGAAAGTAGCCTAGAACCAGTAGATTTCAGCATTGTAAAAACTACGTCTGGATTCAGCCCGATATCGAAGATATAAATTTTTGAAAATTTTGCTTTTGGAGAAAAATAATATTAAAAAAGAGCATATTTTGAAGTGGACCAAGTGGGTATTTAGAGAAGACTTGAATCGGGTCGCCGGCATATTGGGAGTAGCTTAGGACTAGTATATTCCAGCAGCAGACGCTATATGCAACATCACTAATAGAAATACCATTTTCGGCTTGATTTGTGTTATTTCTTAAATTAATAAATATTCATTGGAAATAATTATTAAGCGTTCCTTTTTTTATTTTTTCTATTTTTTACTGAATATTTTTTTTAACTTAAACTATGCAAGAGAGCTGCTGGCAATTTATTAAATTTTCTTTTGTTTTTTTATGTTTTGCACAGTCAAATCATATGTTTTTTTTTCGAACATAAGTTTAAAAAGCAAAACTCAAGCAAAACGCGTGAGTTTTAGAACATGTTAAAAAAAAGTTGGCGTTTTTGAAATCACATGCGAGTGTCAGAACATGCCTGTATGCTTAAATAACAATAAAACAACGCAAATCTGTGAAATAATGTTGAAATTTAAAATCAAGTAAACGAAGCAGGTATGATGTGGAAAATTGAGTACGATCATCATAGTGAATCTATTTTTAAACACGTAGAAAAATAAATTAAATAAAATGCACTGAAAGCGAAAGCAACAAGTAAAAACTTAATTATTTGTTTTAATTTTAGCTCTTTCTTAAATACGAAAAAAAAAAAATTTTGTTTTTATAAAGCAATTATAATAAATTCCAAAGAAAAATTGTAAATAATTATATTTGGCTGTCTACCTTAAGCTAGAAAGTTCTAATATGAATATATGTATTATTTTTACTGTCCAAATGAAAAAAAAAAGAAACAGTGAACAGCTTGCAAAAGTTTTAAATAAATTTTTAAATGACGTTTAGACAAACTATGAGTATTTAAAATAAGAAAATTAAATAAACGCATTTTCAACTTTCATTTTGTTCGGAAGCGTTTTTTGATTTTCGGAATATTGTGTTTTTTCATTTCAGATTTTTGTGTGCCAATAACAACAATTTAAGCCCAACTCCTTTAAAAGAAGGGTTATGGAACAACTGGTGACAAGTTTTAATATCATGTGTCCACAAAATGAAAAATCTTTTAAATAAAACTACGAAAAGGAATAAAATACAAATATAAAAATAAACTGCAAAAATGTGTACTTCTTTTGTTGGAACGACCTTGCGAAACACGTGTGTCCCTCGTATCTGTCTGCCATGATACATGTAACTAAATATTTCTCTGAATTTTGTGGGTTAAAAATTATTCTTTCGCAATCTGGGTTTTTTTCTAATTTTTTCTATTTATCTTTGTTGTAGAAAAAGATGCGCAAGACATTCCGTTCGTGCAACTGTTGTGGTTTTGTGGTAAAGAAATGTACAGTTTAGTGTATAAATATTTTATGTAGAAGTCTAATGATTGATTTGGAACTTAATATCATCTGTAAGACAAGCAGTGAAAGGTTCCAAATATATATTCAAAAAGCGTTCAATCCTACGGAAATACAAATCAGTAGTAAAGACTACTTTTTTGTCTACCTAGTAGTCTTTACTACTCAGAAATCCGTACTATTTAGTACTATTTATTGCATGAATACAAAAGAAATTTGAAAAAAGAATATCGAATAATTCTTTTAAAAGAAACCGACTTCAGAAGAGATTTCAGATATCTGTCTATAACGGGTCAAAAGCTTGACAACGTGCACCAATAAATATTGGGAAACACTTTAATTTCCACACTAAAATTTTATGCTTTTTGTCATAGCAGACATAAGGTGTGTTTAGACTACGTGTACAAGCCATATGGAATGTCAGATTTTCCATGTGGAAATCAATACAAATATTGTAAATCTCATGAAACATAACAAATGTTATCTTTCCTTTGTGTTATAATATGTGTTAGTTTTTTATTTAGAGCACGCTCTATGTGATATGTAAAACTATATGACAACAGATGTTTTCAGTGATGCTAACTTTCAGTTTTAAAATTTTAACTTAATATATTAAAACGATAGCACCTAGATTTCTAAAAATAAAAAATATTTTTTAAAATTTTGTCAGCAATATATATATATATCATAGACTTAACATTAATGTTTGGTCATTTCTATGAATCTTTTTTATTTTATAAAAAAGAAATATTGAAATTTAGGGATGGGAGATTACCGCGTAATACACTTTAAAGAGCAATTATTGCAATTTAGACTCAGCGTAAAAGATAAATTGAAATTTGAATTATTGACGTATTACATTTTCAAATATGATAACCACATTTCTTTGGTGCGAAGAGTATTTAAAAATAAATGTTAAATATGTGTATATATATAAATAAAATAAAAAAAATAATAATGGTGATATTTCTAATTTAAATTTTACAGGTTTTTTTTTAAATTTA
Organism: Cistogaster globosa; assembly: GCA_937654795.1. NCBI lineage: Eukaryota > Metazoa > Arthropoda > Insecta > Diptera > Tachinidae > Cistogaster > Cistogaster globosa. Next base: position 48,345,177 of record OW569406.1, on the reverse strand, counting down.
TGTTTTTTAAGATACATGTGTGTGTACTTCTTTCAGGTAGCGAAAACTTTTAAAAGCACCCTAGAATAAAAGCAACTTTTTCTTCAATGGAAATGTGTCTTTTTTACATTTTATCAATAACACTTGTATTCTTTAATAAATATTATGCATGAACAATTTGCAAGAGTTGTGTGTTAATTGCTTTTTTAGGTCAATTAACAATTTTAAGTGTAAAAATACATTCGTACGGTGTACTTTATACGAACTACGCTACATACCTGAGTACAGATCGTGTTCTTTTAAACGAATATAGCTAAGTACAGATCTATTATATATATATATATATATATATATATATATATATATATATATATATATATATATATATATATATATATATATATATAGTTGATATCGCTGTTTTAAGTATTTAAGTTTACTTTTCCATGACAAGATGTTATGTCACATGTACGTAACATATGCACGTTTGAACATGAAAATTATAGGCCGTATGTTAAACCCTGATTTTGACATACATATATATATATATATATGTTTTGTAAAATCTATGAATTTTAATTATTTAAAAAATCGTATAAATTCTAACCTAATATAAACTATCCTATTTTCCGTGCAACAAGTTGCATGCAATTTTTGTTTTCCACCAGGGCAAGAAAAACGGGTGTTAAACGGATTTTCTGTCATTGCTTTAGAAATTTTTCGTTCAGAGTCATTATAACGAACCTCTTCAGGGACGATTTTTATAACGCGAGAATAAAAAGACTCAACTCCTCCTTTTAAGATCTACTCGTATTTGGTTAATCTCGGTTTGTTACATTTTTGTCACATTGCACTGTAATGTGTTTTTTTTTTTTTTGTTGCCTAGATATAAATATGTCGTTGACGAATGCGAAAATTTTAGAAATTCTTGAGGAAAGTGAGGATGGACTATACTTTGACGATGATAGTAAGGCTGATCCTGAATATTTTTTAGATGAAAAAGATTCCATTTTCGAAGATGTTGCTAATGATCTTGAATATTCTGTAGATCTACAAGACTCCATTTTCGAAGATATTGCGCCAGTTATTGACGATATAATAAAATGTGTAGAAAATGTTAGCACAGAATCTCCAACCTCAGCCGTTGTACTAGAACCAGCAGCAGAAAATAGGCAATACCAAAAGAAGCATTATGCGAAATGAGCAACAACTGGTATTCAAAGGGAATACATCATTGCCGGAAGAGATAAAAAGCCTTAGTGCTCCAATACAATATTTTTTTATTTCCTTTCAAAAGAAATCTTGCAATACATCGCTGATGAATCGAATTTGTATATTACACAAAAGGACATCAGTGATACGTTTCGCGTAGCACAAATAGATATTCAACAATTTATTGGCGTTGTGTACATGATGTCGTTGGTACAGCTTCCTAATGCAGCCAGTCACTGGAGCAACAGCATTGGGACCACTATGATACGAGAAGTGATGCCTTTAAAAAATTTGAAAATTTTAGACGTGCAATTCACTTCAATAGTAACACAAAAAATCTAGCTTCAACCCACAAAGACTATGATAGAATGTTTAAAATCCGGCCAGTCATAGACAATTTAAATAAAAATTTTGGTAAAGTTCCTCTTGAACCACATCTTTGTTTCGATGAACAGATATGTTCTACCAGAAACTATCTAAAGCGTTACATACCCAACAAACCCCATAAATGGGGTTATAAAATATGTGTACTATGTAGTTCTTCGGGATTCGCTTATAAAATTGAGCCAGAAACTGGAAAAGAAAATGTTATTAAAAGTAATGAACTTGACCTAGGCGCGTCTTCAAATGTTGTCGTGAGAATGGCGCAAATCATTCCCAGAAATCAAAATTTTCAACTTTATTTCGACAACTATTTTACTTCTTTGCCTCTCCTCGCCTATTTAGCTAAAGAAGGAATTTTATCGTGGGAATGATAAGAAGAAACCGAATTTAAAACTGTAAACTTCCGGCTGAAAAGGAAATGATAAAGAACAATAGAGGATTTTCTGTAGAGTTTAATTGTAGCGTCGAAGGAATTGATATTGCGACAGTCTCATGGAAAGACAACAAAATTGTAAATCTGGCTTCTACTTTCATTGGTGAAATCCCAAAACGCCCAGTAAAGACGTACGACAAAGCGCAAAAAAAGTACATTGAAATACAACGTCCCTCCATTGTTGGCCAATATAATGCGCACATGGGAGGTGTACATCTTATTGACGCTATTATGGGAAGATACAAAATTCAGCTACGCAGATACCACTTTTTAGATTTAGTAATGGCGAACTCATGGTTATTCTACAAAAAGAACTGTGCAGCTAATAAAACAGAAAAATTGCTACCCTCTGCGGAATTTCGTCTGCAAATTGGTAACACGCTTTTAAAGCTCGATGCCAAGTCTAATATAAAAAGAAAAAGAGCAATTGAACCTGATTTGCGAGCAAAAAAGTTCAAAGAACCGGCTCAACATGCTCTACCACAAGCTGTACGCCAAGACCAGGTTGATCATTGACCAGTATAGGCGGAAAAAAGAATAAGGTGCAAACTGCCAAATTGCCAAGGTGTGTCACAAACGTTTTGTGGCGTTGCATTGTGCTATAACAAAAATAATAACTGCTTTCGTACGTTCCCTCTATCATAAAATATTCATAACTTTTTAGGCAATGTAACATTTCTGTAACACACCATTTTTTTTTTTTTTTTAATTAACAAGTAAAAAATATTTTTTTAAATTTTTTGAATAAATATGTGTTTTTATTTTAGTAATAGAATAATAACTATTTGCATTTAAAATAGCATGTTGCCCGATAAAGGGTTAAGAAAAATAAGTCTGTATAGATCAAATAACATCGTTTATGAAGACAAACCTTTAATCTCAATTTTTAATAATTATAATTGTTGTTGTAGCGTACTTAACAATACACGTTTTATGACAACCTCAACAGTCTTTCTATAATAGTTTAATGATTACGCCTTATACATAGTCATAATTCATCACTTATGGTGACACTCTTTAATTTGTAATTTCAAATACTTATACATAACTGTTTTAACAGCGGTCGTGGCATTACAATTTTATGTAATTGTCAAGTGGTTGACTTTATCGTCTTAGATATATTTATATAAGTTAAATTACATCAAATTACTTTCTGTTATTTAGATCTATAGTGATACCAACTTTTAATAGAAAGAACTACCTATTAGCAAAATGAATTCTAGCTAGAGTTGAGCGATATTTCAGCACCTGTGATTAAGTCACAGTGATCACTGGTCACTATAGTGACTGAGTTTATCAATTAGCAGTTTCACGAAAGAATTTGCACACATACACACTTATATGTGATTTTACTTTGTGCAGATAAATATTACTACTTTTGATCCTTTCACTCTTTCATAAATCCAAGCGGTTTCATTGATGTGTAGCTTTTTGTTGTCTCTACTTATTAACAGCAGCTGTTCTTTTTTCCAAGCTTTATACATACAGATGATGTTTACAGTGTGCACAATCTAAGGTAGATAGATACGAATAATGCTGATGAAGGTTGTAGCGATCCAGAAAATGCTGCATTTCATTCTGCTAGTGTCTAATTTTTCTTGTTTTCTTTGGAAAAGTCCGCATACATTTTTTAAATTAATTTTTCTTTCTAAAAAAAAAAAATTTTTAAAGTTAAAAAAATAAATGAACTCAAGCCAAAAATTAAATTTTAATTCATTTATATCAACAGTTCAACTCCTGATTTTCATAAAAAATTAAAGTTATTTACAATCTTAAATTTAACTTTTTTTTTAACAAAACCTGCGTCTGTTGGCTAAGTGTAAAAATAAAGTGGAAATTTAATTTTAAAGATTTGCTCCAGATCAATAACTAATTTAAAAAATCGAACATATACACTATCAGCTAAAATTTTACCACCGTCGAAAGGAAATTTTTTTAAAATAAAGACAATAACAACAAGGAAATTAATAATTAATAATAAATAATATCACAATGCGAGAGATAGGTATTTTTATATTAGAAAGACAACAAAGAGCTGGAAATTATAGCACACTCCTAGCTAATCATAAGCAAACATTTTTAGGTTTAACCTTCCAGCAAGATTTATGAAGTGGGAAGATATCTTAAAGATAAGAAATAACTATCTGAATCCATTAAGGGGTTTTATAAAAATTTCTCTGATATATTTTAGGTCACCTTATGATTAAAGTTATTATAAAGAAGAGAGCTAAAACCCACTCATAAAGACTCTCAAATATTACAAATAAACTTAATGGTTCTTTTCAGTAAAAATAACATAATTCATTTCTTGGTTATAATTATACGAATGAAGAAAATTTTGTCTTTTTCTATGAAAACGACTTCAAATGCTTATACTCCTAAGAAAGTGCTCTCTGATCGCAGTAAAGTTAAAGCTGTCATGAACAAATTTAAAATTAAAAATGTTGGTGAGTATAATTACTTAATGGAGAGTGTATGTAAAAGAAATCAATTAGAAATTTTAACATAAAACTGAATTAAAAATTCCTAATTTTGAAGGGGTATTAACACTTGCATTTCTATATTTAGAAATTTTTGTCGTAATTTTTAATTTCTATCCTTCTTTCCTAGCTTATTAAATTTATATTATTATATTCGTCAACAATTTTTCTTTTATCTATCCAGTGCTACGAAATTTATGAAAAACCGGATAATAAAAAGGTTAAAAAATATTTAAAGACTTATTTGCTACGAATTTTGTTTATAGCTAGATAAAAACAAATATCGTTAGATTTTGAATGGCTTAATAGCAACCATGTTCATAAGGCGAATAAAGTTGAGTAGAAACCGATTGCCGAAGTATTCCTCATACCTTGCATGTGTCTATTTAACCAGTTATAAGATCACATTGCTTTTTAGCAAACGACGTTTATGTTATGCTTAACTTAATCTATTTCTTGTTTTCGTATTTTAGTATCGAATAATCATTTAAAATTTTCATGGTATCGATTGCAATGATTCTTAATATAAATAAAAAGGATTCATGTTAACGTTTTTTATGTTTATCATTAAAAACTCATTAAACACACCATCAATCAAAAATATTGATGACGACTATAAGGAAATTATCGACTGACTGTTTCGTACTTATAAATGTAATCATTTGAAACAAGACCGTCATATCTAAAAATTTGCCTCAAATGGGTTGTTTATTAAGTTTTTCTGCAAATTTGTTATTTTGAAAATAATAGTTTATATTAATTACAAAAATATAAATAATTATTAAAAAATTTGTATAATGATCCATATGGAATTTAAATAAATATAATGAAAACCATAAATAATTTATAATGTCTATCTTGAATTATGACAGTTTCGTCTATCTGCAACGGGGGAGGATAACGCAAAATTGAATAATAATTCTTAGTTGAAATTTTTTATTATTTGTCTTCTTAAAGGCACTGAAAAGATTTTACATAAATTGTCTTTATGTAAAAGTTAGTATGTGGTACTACATAAATAAAGCGATGTAGGCAATTTAAGTTTTAAAACTTTATTTGTTTCTTATCTCTTTTTCTCGAACGTGCTTAAGGATAGATTTTTTAGAAATTGTCAGAAATTTATTCTCAATTAAGGTCTATTCATTTTAACAAAAAATACTACGGCGTTTTTTAATCGGGTTTTTAATTAAAGTTAATAATTATTCATATTTCTTTTTCAATATATTTAAAACTTAATAATTTTGAATTAAAATAATAGTTAATAAAGAATTCTTTATAAATCGTGGTATTTACTTATATAACCCATAGAACTGGGTCAAATTATGGCACTCGATATCGTTCGAAATTTCATTTGAATTTAGATGGAAATTTCGATTGATATCGAATGCTGCAATTTTGAATAATTGGATTGTTGCTAACGCACTTAAAAATGACCTACTCATAGAGGATCCAAATGGAAATAAGGGATTAATAACGGTGGCATCGAACACCTTATAAGTCGGTATGAAATTAGCGAAAAGAATAACAATGAAGAGTTCTTAGTAGCACTGTTGGGCTTTAATGATTTAGAAATTGGATGCACGCTATTCTCCTGCGAAACATGATACAAAGTCACCTGGATTTCAGGACCCATGACTAGCTTGTGCCCCATCTAGTCAACTTTTGCTTTGACTAAAACGGTACAGGAGGATGCAGAGCCGGTAATATGTCTGTTTTAGCGTAGAAGTCCTTCTTTGCCCCTGCTTTCTGTGTGCCTTTAGATAGCTTATTTGTGAGTTCTCTAGCGACGTTCCTTATTGCTCCTTTGAACTGTTTGTCGAGACTTTTGTAACGCTTATATCTACATATATATATATATATATATATATATATATATATATATATATATATATATATATATATATATATATATATATATATATATAATAATTGATAAATTTGCTGAAAATTCTACCCAATATTTTGGAAAAACTGGAAAAGGGAATCGGAAAGTTCAAAATTTTAATATAAACATGCTTATAACCTAATCTTAAACATACACATACGGTAAAGAACAATTTTCAGGCCTTAAGGACCATGTATAGTTCTTAAAATCAGACAAAAATTGCAGAAATACCAAGAGTTAGAAAAATTTTCAAGTGCGAGTTTCTGATTTTTTCGCACTTTGCAAAGTCAAAATTCAAATCCAGCTTAAATTTTTGTGTTATTTAGTCCGGTTTAGTTGCCATTGTACTGGTGGTCGATATAATTAGATAATTAGAAACTTTTTTTTATTTAGGTGATGAGAATGTATATGGCATGTGCTTAGGAACAGACGTAGTAATGAAATAACAAATTTAATTAATTCGCCTAATTTGTCAGCTAAATGTATTAGTTTTCTGTATATAAATACTTTTTAATAAGATTATTAGAAGTCGAAAGTGTATCCAAACAAATCCAAAACTACTCATGTATGGAAGGAAAAGCTCAATTGTTCCTGAAACAAATGCCTTGACATTCGTAAAATGTTACGACAGGCTCCATGTCTTCTTTTAAATTTTTTTCTGCCAGTAAAATTTATTTAATGTATCTGTAAACTTAATAGTTCAATTTTTTATTATTATAGCATGTTTACAAATTACTCAATATTCAGGTTTTCTCAATAAAAGCCATTATTGAGCTCAATATTCCATACAAAATCTCAATAATTTAATGCGCAATAAACACGAAATCGTTATAAGATTGATTATAAACTGAAATACAATACTGTTCAGAAACCTCAGACATAAAATAATTGCGTCTTAACTAAGTTAAATTTTGAAATTAATCGTCAGACACAAATCAATTGCGTTTAAACCAAACTAGTGTTGTCAATAAACAGAATATTGACTCAATAAAAGTGTATGTATGAACATACTATTGTTACTTAGGTAATGGTACAGGTCTGTGAGAGTTTTTTAATTGATAGACTATGCCTGTATATTCAGTTGTCATGACGTAACTACCTCACCGAATTATATCACAACCAATATATATTGACGAACAGAACTCATTCTGAGTTGCCAATAACTCTTAGAAACTAACCGGTAGACTTGACTTTTGTAACTATTAGAGTTTTTTTTTTACATTTACATGTTAAAACACTTATGAAAGAACAAAAATAACTCATTATTATAGATTCGCATACGACATCGCATACGTTTACGAACAACACAATATCGACCAAAGTCTAACGGATTTAATGCAAAAGGAACATGTTAGAACTATACATTAACTTCATATTACAATAACACTGATAATTGTTTTTTAACCGCACTTTGTTTTTGTATTAAGCAATTTGCAAATTCAAAATAAAACTTATATTAACTTTAAAAAAAACTTTGGATACTGAAAACTTAATAGCACGTTCAGGTTGCCACGAAATTAAAAAATGTCAAGTTGAAATAACGAACGAAATCTGCCTTTCGGTTAAGATCGTCGTCGCTGGCTGTTTATTTAGTACGTTTGGCGACTGCTTTCGATGTGAGAACATAATTTTCAAGCCGTGTTTTGATTAGTACTGGTGTGATGGTGTAAGGTGTTTCTTGCATAGATATTGGTGGGTGCAGGTAATTTTGTCCGTTAGAATGGTGTCTATTTCAATGGCGTAATGCAGGTAGATTGCCCGATATTTCAGTCTTTTATTATTGGGTAGGTAAGTGTTACCATCTGTGGGTGTTTTCCGTTTGTAAGATTGTTTTAATAATTTTAGTGGCTTAAAAATTGTGTCCAAGGTTGTATTCACCTGTTCGTTAACAATAAATCCGTTAAACGTTCGTGTTCTGTATATTTCCATTTTTTGAAGAATGTCCAGTCTTCGTCCTTTTTACTAGGATGTATTAATGTCATAAATATTCATCTATTTCTTGTGCTCATGTGTTTTAAGGTGTATTACGAAGTTGGAGTCTTCTCTTTTCCTTTTATATGATCGTATGTGTTCGGTAAACCTTGTTTTTAATATTCGTCCAGTTTATCCTATGTATGTATGGTTGCAGGTGTAAATAAGTTTGTATACTCCGCTGGTGTTAAATGTATCGGTTATTTCTGTTGATGTCTTGAGATTGTTTCGTAGAGTGCTGCTCGTCTTTACTGCTGTCTGTAAACCTTCTTTCTGGAGAAGGTTTGTTAATCTATACATTTCTGGTCCTGTGAAAGTAAAAATGTGTCGCCGTGTTGTATCAATTGTCTCCTTGTTTTCTTCCTTCTCTTTTTTAGTGTTGTATAGTCTAAGTAGTTTGTCGATAGTAGTGCCGTTGTAACCGTTATTTGTAGCTATAGTGTAAATTGTGTCGAGTTCTTTGTTATATTTGTCTTGCCGAACATATACATGTTGCAGAATACACAAGACCTTATCTGACACAATTTTTACACCACTCAAACTATTAAAACAATCATACAAAGGGAAAACACCCACAGATGGTCAACAGATGATCACACTTAACTAACCAATAATAAAAGACTGAAACTGACTTAAAATTATATACCTTTAATAAACATGACAGATATTAGGCAATCTACCTGCATAATACCATTTAAATAGATACCATCCTAAGGCACAAAACTACCTGAACCTACCTATCTATGCAACAAATATCTTACACAATCTCACCAGTACTTGAAAATGATGTTCTCACATCGAAAGCGCTCGCCAAACATACCAAATAAACAGCCAGTGACGACGATCTTCACCGAAAGGTATGACAGCAGTATAATATTTACTGGCGGAACAAATCCGATTAACTGAAATCTAAAGTGTTTATGCTGGGTTATTTGGCAATTGAATTATTTCGGAAACAGCTGTTTTCATTTATAGTTGTATAATTTGATTGTTTCGCATAATAGTTTTGTACAAAATAGAAAAAAAAGAAAACCATAAATGTTATTAATTGATATTTATAAAACCTCTATTCTTTTTTTCATCAGCTTAGGAAGAGCTTCTTTTAGGAAAAATAAGTCACTATTTTTCTTGACGAAATGTTTAAAGATACTTTTAGAATGTCGCAGAAAGCGTTTGGGCGTCTTTGTGAATAGTTAAAAGACTTCGCAAAAAATGATAGCGATTATTTTATTTGCACTATAATCGTCGTTTGAGTTTATAACCAGCATCCAATTGTTTAGTATGGGAAAATCGGCGGTATGTTATAAATAAATTTACTTTTGCGAAGCATGATTAGCAAGCATGTTTATCAACACAAGGATCACCAGGTATATTTACGGATATGAAAAGTTGGGATTTCCATAATACTTTGGTGCAATAGGTAATTACCCACATATATGTGTATAAGTAGGTAATTTGAAGATTAAAATATGTTTCTCAAAGAGGAATCATGTGACCAGTATAACTATAAAGGCTGGTAATAGTAGATTACCAGTAGATTACTGGCGGTTGTAGATTTCAGGTAAAATTATTTTTATAACTTTGTTAATTATTAACGTACATAAATATAATATTTTTCATGTACAAATAAATTTTTATTAAAGTTGGCAGCCCTGGTCACTGTAATGACTTCTAAGTTTTTGAATAATCTGTTTTTAAACTAAAACTGTCTGAAGATATGTATTTTAAGACCACATTTGAGGCAAATAAATGTAATCATTTGCTAATTTTTAATTGGAGACAGCATTTAGACCAACCGATAATTTTAAGAAGCCTTACTCCTTAGCACTGCAGTATCATAATACTTAAATTATAATCTCTCAAAATGTCGCAAAGTTGCAGAGAATGTTTGTGATCATCTGAAATCCAAATTCAGAAGAATTGGTAAATGTATTGATAAGAACATAAAGAATAATAGCGTGTTCTATACTACACAAATTTTTAATAAAACAAAATGGTACAGTTAACGATCAGTGGTTGGAAGCAAAAAAATTTTGAAGACACAAGACCTCAGCCTAGAAATAGCGAAACTTCCCTGCGATGGAAAAACTATAAGATTATTTAGAAGAGTATCTTTTACATAAAAGCACTTTAATAAAAAATGTTTTAAGTCATTTAAAACTAATAATAAATATATTTATTGAGTGAAGGTTACTTATTATGACTATATTAATAAAGTCAATAAAACAAAAGCTCAGTTTTATAAATTATAAAAAAAATTCATAAAACAGATTAAAGAGTAATTTTATTGCCGCTTTCATCCGATCGGTTTTTAATTATTTTAAATTTCTCTCTTTCTTGCTGTTCCCGTCAGTTTTGCCAAATGGCTTGTTGGAGTTCATCAATATATTAAAATATTTAATATGATAAGTTAATTTAATAAAAGAAAAACATTAAAATGCATTGCTTATAATTTGTATTAAATCTTTTTAACATACATATCTTCCAAATGAATGAATGTGTTATACATTTATATATTATTAACATTCATAAATGATATTACTACCAGAAAAAGTTCTTGTGACATAAGCATTACTTGAGAGAACAATCAACATATAAAATATCGACAACTACTTAAAGTGGTAATCGTAAACTTCTGACTAGAAGTCGAACAGGCTTATTATCCAAATATCTCAATATTTATGAAAGCAAATTTTTCCATAAATACCAACTGCGTAGTAAGGGTCGCTAAATCTTTTAAAAACTTGTTAAACTGCATAAAGTTTAATTTGAAATACAGAGCTACAGCATATAAAGATGTGTTTTTTTAAGCCCATTAAGCATTTCTTTTAGCAGCTTTTTATAAATAGAAAACAACTTTCTTGCATCAGTTAGATTTAAAACAGTTTTGTTTGAAATTCTGTGTCAAATGAGTGTCTTCCATATTAAAAACAATTTTTGTAAAAGCATTTATCCTTTAAATTTCTTACTGATTCATCGCTGCTTACTGTATTAGCTTAAATATTAAGCTTAAAATTTTTTCTTGCAAATGTGAGAAGTGTGATATAAGGTTTTTGATGCAAAATTCCTGCATGTATTTAATAAGATTGGCAGTCCATATTTAAACTGTTTATTTTATATATATTTTTCTATATTCATCACAAAATTCGTTAAAAATATTTTTAGCAGCTTTGTCGTTTCCAACCGTTGATAGAAAAGAAGAATGGTATTTTAACTATGTCCAATTTGTCTCACTTTCCTTTAACGCCTTATCACTTAACATTTAATTTAAAAATTTGTTTTTATGTATATACAAGGCAGATTAAAACTATAAAAGCCAAAGTTAAGTCGAAGCGAAATTGGTTAATTCGCCGATATACCAATATTTTAAGTCGAACTTAAACATATGACATAAAGCTGCAATGTTTTTCATTATTTTTAATTGCAATGTTATCATAAATCATAAAAAATAGCCAAGTATTATAAGTGTCGACAGTTATCTGGCATCTCGGCAATCTAAAATGTTTATAGCCAAAAAGGATTTTTTATCGCCATAACTGACAATACTGATACCAGTTCCTCAATGCAACTTAAGCATTTTCGAATCAGGTGCACTTCCATCTTCAATGTACTGCTTCATGATTTTCTTCTTTTGTAGTTATGTATTACTTCCTGCGATTTTGATGCAACTGCCTCTTCAGTATTTCCTCTACAAAAGCATCGAAGTTATCTAGTATTTCTACACTTAAATTAGAATCGATTTCTTAAAAAATGTTATGGTACAAAATAAAAAATTATGTTTTTATTCAAGCTATTCTTAAGCATCTTGTTCGATGTTGTTCCACCGTTTATCTGCATTTAACTGATTCAATCTTACACGAATATACCAATAAATAATACTCATCTAAATTATCTTTCATTAGCTATTTAACTTTGTTGTATTTATGCTGATCAATTACATAATATGTTAAATTACTTTGCCATTGTAAAGTTTTAAATTTTTATTAAATGGAAAAATATGCAAATATTAAACAAACACTGCTGACGAAACCAAGGCATATTAATTTAACAGGTAATAGCAGTTCTAGGACATATAAACTGTTGTTTTAAGATGTCAAAATCATTTGACGCTGCACATAGGGACAAATATCCGAATTACGTCGACAAAAATGAAATTTTGTTAACTGTAACCGTAAACAAAAAATGTCAGCCAATTTACTGCTGACGAAACGGTCTTTTAAAGTTGTAAATACCCAGCAAAAATTTCAAAAAAGGTAATCGAGTGTGGAATTAAGCATTTTTGGCGGAAGGACTTCCTAACTGGATTACCAACCTAATGATTTTAACAAGACAAGAGACTTTTATAATCAGTTACTGAGAATTGATTACATTGACTATTGCAGGGAATAATAATAATCCTTAGTAATTATTTTAAGGTATTCTTTTTTAACTTAAAGATTCTTACTTTACTACTTTCTTTACTTGCAAACTTATGTAATGTGTTTTGTAAGCGAGTAAAAAAATTTGGCAATCACAAAAGTATGTCATTATATGGCAAGTACTTTTTAAGGTAATGTCTAATTTTTTGCTGGGTGTGAGTAGTAGTTTCCACAAAAATAGCATTGTCTATCACAATTTCAAGTTATTTTCGTTGAAATTAATGAAAACAAGTTAGTTTGAGAATTGGTAAAATGTATGCGAATGTATGTATTTTCAAGCTGATTTCGGGAGAAATCACAAAATGGCTTCATTTCTAGGCAGGCTGAACGCGCTATAATTCTTAAAATAAATAGGATACTATTGATATAGGACTACTCGAACACAGATGCTATTGGCTAGAACCGACTTAGTGTAGCAGTGTGCATAATTCTAATGCCAGATATATACAAGACAACTTTAAATAAATCTACCATATTTTTTTCAGTACAGACGAGGCAATCCCATGACGAACCTATTAAGGACCATCAGTTCTTTGTGCATTTTACGCAATAAGCATAGACTCAAAATAATATATAAATGGGGCCATGATTAAAAAATTTTGATATTTCAGTTAACATGAATTTAAATAAGAAAGAGTGCTACACATGAGGAAACATTAAGTGATACATCATCATGTTACCTTCAATGCACCCTCCTGCGTCTCAAGCATAATACTAGATTTCCTGACTCTATGACCCTAATGGATCACTCTCAATTGAGTTCTACTGCAACCATTTGAAGCTTTCTAACTCCAATCATAACAAAAGACTACAGAAACTTATTTTATTATGGGGTACGAAACACATATTTTTGGAATTTTAATCTGACTGTCTGTTATTCTGTTTGTTTGTGTTCACGACACGTAAAAACTGCTAAATGGATTTGAATGAAGTTTTGGGAAAATGAAGATAAAAATGTGAAAGCACACAATTTTACCGGTAAAATGGTACTAAAACAGTTGTCAGCAAATTCAGTTTTTGAAAATGGAAAGCTTTTAATACTGTTTGCAGAACTCTGTAGTTTTAAATTAGAATCTTAAGAAAATTAGAAATGACACGCAGACGAAGTAGTGGGCGCTGTTTGACTGTGTATATAATGAAGTTTCTGTCGATTTCTTTCTTTCAAATAAAAAATGAAACTATATTAGAAATATAAATTTTGATTTCATACATTTGTTTATTTCTTTTATACCTTTCACCCCAAAAAGCTTGTCATTCCATATGTTATTTGTACAATATCCATTTCCGACACCATTATGCATGACAAAGTCGATTAAACGATGTTCGTCTGTTCAGCGGTCCATCATTGTTAGTATTAAAATCAACTTTTCCAAGGCACTAGCCAGAGAAAATTTAAATACGCCACTCGATTAGACATAGTTTCGAAAATTTTTCTATTGAAAATTAACAAGATCAGTCCATGCAGTGGGATAAATAATACGCTTGCCATTTGGAACAATGAAGTAACTCAATTAAAAAAAAAAAAAAACAAATTTAGGGAGAGATAGAGTATCAAAAATAGAGAAAAAAAAACAGAGTAACAAAATTGGCGCTCGCCCATGTTTTCCGAGTTATATGAATCTAAACCTTTCATAAAAAGGTACACTTGTGCATCACATTTTTTTAAATATCAGTATTGATATGATTGGGAAGATTTTGAAAAATCTTTCAAAAAATGCTAAAATTTTTTCAAAATGGCTTCCCTATTAAGAACCGATAACATTTTTATGTAAAACTTTTTTTTTGTTGTGAATGGTATATAAGGTTTTGCATAGCCGAATATACCACTCTTACCTGTTTTTATTTTTAAAATTTTTTAAAAAAGAAATATTTTTGAGAACACCAAAAAAATTCAAAATTTTTATTTATTTGTACATAATTGATTTCTTACTTTGCGTTTATATAAAAATGTCTAAGAAAAACAACAGCAAAATACGGTGTAATTTAAAACAATACTAATTTCTTATAACTCTAGAACAGGCTGACTTAATGAAATGTGACAAAATGCATTTAATATAATTTTTTTAAACATTGAACAGCATCTAGGGTAGGTTTTCCGGTTTTCGTTATTTTTCTATGCTGTCGCTACTTGCCGGGACTTATTCTATGGGGTATTATAGCACACGATAGAATAACTACGGATTTAATAATATATTTTTCTTATTATTAGTATTTAGTAGGACGTTTTTCGTACTTACGAATAAGCAAACAATGAAACAAAATCAATTAGTTCTCAGCGAGTTTAATATACGTTTGATTTCATAAAAGCCGTGATGAGTCTTAATCACCCTTCGTCATAGGGATATTAGATACTGCCTTCTTATGTTATGACTCCTAATTTTGTAGCAGCATATCCCCGATTTTTACTCTTATGTTGTGAAACGAGTTTTTACTGTTATAATATAAATGAATCCGCCAGGTGTGAGTTGGACTCACACACGAAGGGTTCTATACGATGTATGGGTCACCCTTCACTTTAAATCGTATTTTTTAAACTTGTTACCGCGAAGATAAATAAAAAAATTAAAAATAAGGTAAATTTAAAATAAGGCCCTGTTAATGTGACGTTTTTATTAGGACAAATTTGATTTATTTATACTTGTTTTTATAGGGACTCAGCAATACTACACAGCGAAAATTTATAATTTATATATATGCGAAAATGAAGTTACATCGGAATACTTCTCTTTTATTTTTTTGTACTTATTCTTATAGCGGACAAAGCAGAACATCCTCTGTAAAAATAGCAACCGTTTCCCTATAACGGTTAAAAAGACAAGGCTATATTCAGCAAATTCACCTTCTTTGGACACATTTTTTAATTTCCAAATTTATTGTTTATCTGTATTATATTTAAAGCAGACTTATTTGTTCGTATGAATTCGTGAATTCTTAATATCTTACTAAAACTGTTGCAAAACTAAAGCCATATAACTAAGAACCACGCTAATGTTGGGACTTGTTCCTAAAGCTCATCTGACACTGCAAGTTTGATGTATCTACCTATCACAGTTCATAAAAAATAGTATTTTTATAAATATCACAATATTTCGGAACACCCTCTAATTTTTAATATTTTTAGTTTTAGCAACTATTACGGCATCAAAGATAGACGGCTGTTACAGACGAACAGAAATTAAGACGAAAACAACAGGGTTATGTTTTTTTAGCTTTGTGTATGTAAGCCTTAAAATTAACGTAAAAAAGACTCAATATCCGATAGTTTCAGTAAATTTTACACTTTCGTAAATAAATCTAAAAATAAATGAAACACTTAATTACCCAAAAAGGAAATAAAACCGGGGCCAAGCACAAAATTCCTTGTTGTTATATATATATATATATATATATATATATATATATATATATCTTTGTTTATAATTTAGACATTAAGTTTTGGGTGCAATTATGTTCTCTGTTTAAACTTTTTTTTAGTGAAGTTTTAAATAATAAATGGTTTTTAGTTATTTTTACACTTTTCATTTTTTATAAAATTTTCAAATTTGTTGGGAAAAAAATAATTTTAAATTGAAATTGTGCACAAAAAAATTTAAATGGTGCTTACCTTTTAACATTCAAATTTATTATTTTGATATAATTTCTTGCTGTTACTAAGTTGTGCAGATGTGTTGTAAAGCGTGTACTAAACACAGTAAAATAAATCAAAATCATCTATTTAACAATCATTATAAATCTAATTTTAATTCTATTTATTTTTTTTAGAATAAAATTAATGACTTTAACATTATTTCTTATGTTATTAACACTTTCTATTATTCCTTTGTATGTTTTAAATAAACAATTTTAATTATTTGCTTATTTTTTTTGTTTCTGTATTAACTTTAATTACCAAATCAATATCGCGAATTCGCTAAATATTTTAAACAAAAAAAAAATCCTTTTTACCGGATTTTAATATGTATTAAACTTGCGAATGCAATGTTTTCCGCTCTTTTTTTATCTGCCATTAGTAATAGATTCTTGGTTTTACTATCTAATATCTCACAAGAATGTTTGTGCAGACTTGCTTTGCTTTTTATAGTTTAATTTACTTATTTCCTTTTTTATTTATTAATTTTTTTTTATACAAATTATTGGCCTAAATATAATTTACATACATTTTATTATATTTTTTGCCATATGCTCGCTATTTCTGGACACGTTTAAATATCACGGGTAATTAAATTAATTTACACTTTTTTTATAGGTATTTACTTTATTAGAAAGCAAAGACTTGCTTTAATATATGTAATAAATCTAAATTATTTATTATGTGATATTACCGATAAAACGTTTAGTTTCGATACATTATTTAATTCTAGCAAATTTAAAGCGCATTTACAATTGTGCTTTTCCGCTGGGTCCCAGGTGTTCGCATTACAGCTGAAAAAACTTCATTCTGTTACAACTATGTAGGTATTTACAATTATAAAAACTACACGTTTTAAAGCATTATACTCCCAAGATTTTCTTTTATTGAAATTTTTTGTTCACTATATCAACGTTTCAAGGGATAAATTTAAAAATAAATGAAACTAGAAGACACTAATTAAAACATTAAAAAAATAAAAACCCAAAAATTCAACGCACAATAAAGTCGTTTTTCAGTATATTTCAATTAAGCACTCGCACACAGCAAACATCTTTTTTTGTTGTTGTTCTCATAAACAAAAGTTCACTCACACTTAAAGCAGCGGAAAAAATTATATAGTTATTTTTATTGTATTAAATCATTTGGTGTGCGTGCTTTCCTTAAAAAAAGAAAAGGCAGAATAAAAAATTCCCGTTATAATTATTCGGCTTATACACGCTTATTTTGTTGTATTAAATGATGTTTCCGTTAGAGTTGTTTGTGCGATACTGACTGTAAGTACTCAAAAGAAAATTCCTTTTACTCTTTTCTGTCATTCAATTTCATATTCACAAGTTTTTGTTGTAGCTGTTTTTGGAACGTATTACTTTTACTAAAAACCAAAAGAACAACAAAAGTTTTCTCTGTCCTGTCTACAAAATTTATTTTGTGGTGAAGTGAACATGTTGATTGTTACTGTAACTTACCACCCAAACATTCTCTCTTTAGCAAAACAAGCCAATAAGAGCAATAATAATAACCCGACTTGGTCTGCATTCAATTATGGTTGTGCATTTAAAATAATTTGTTATACACTCTTGTTCAAGAGAAATATTTCCCGTTGGACTGCCAACATCATGTGGATGCATTATTGACAAAATCACAAATTCACCATTTTTTATTTTAATTTGCTGTTTTTTAGCAAACTTGAGTTCCCCTGTGTGAAGTAACAGATCTTTTAATTTCAAATTAAGAGTGCTGTCATCTGTTTGTAAAAAGTAGTTCAGGTACAACAGATCGCAATGTTTGTGGTGTAGTTGTATGAAGTTGGTTCTACGAAAAATCAAAGAGTTCTGATTTTTTTGCAAGTTGTACAACTCGGTCGCAACGTTAGTGATTGTGTCGCACAACATTATTTTATTTTACTTTTTGTTTTCGTTGTGGCAATATAGCAAAACATAGCTCAAAAGTATGCTATACATTCAAATAAAATTAATATATGAATAAAGATGGAGAATTCAGATGAAATACGTGAATTTATATAATTTTACAAATGTGTGCCTGAATTGTAGAACTGCAGAAATTAATATTATAAAAATAAAAATATTCCCAATAAAAATTACAATAAATTAAATATGGCGTCTGTCATACGCATATAATTCCATTGAGCGATGTCCGTCTGTCCGTCCGCGTTAGTGTTGAAATCAAGTTTGCCAAACCACTAAATCAGCTTGAAAAAATCCAATTAATCAGACATAGTGTCGAAAGAGGTGCTATCTGAAAATCAGCAAGATTGGTCCATGTTATTCGACGCAGCGGGTAAACCACTACGGAACAATGAAGTAACTCCAATCAAAAAATATATACATATATATATATGGGGCGATAGAGAATTTAAACATAAGAAATAACAACATCAATTGAAAAAATTGGCGCTCGCCCATATTTTTCGAGTTATGGATCTCTAATATTGTCAACATTTTTAAAATATCAATTTTAAGGAAAAACTAAGATTGTTAAAAAATGCTTCACCCATTAAGAGCCGGTGGCATTTTTATGTTAATTTTTATTTAATTTTTTTAATTCTCTAATACCTCTATATTCCTTTTTTTTTTAATGGAGTAACTTCACTAAACTATGTTTAGATAAATGGTGAAGGTATGTAAGATTTGGCATAGCGGAATAAAGCACTCTTACTTGTTTTTAATTCTTATTAAATGATTCAGCGCTTATTTAAATTACATTGAGGTCCACTGGAGTGCGCACGAGTGTGTTTGGCAGCTGCAATACCAAGCAAATCATCGGCGCCCCTCTAGATCCCCCCCCCCCCCCCACCACAAAAAAATTTATGTATATTTATTCAAAAATTTTTTTCTTATATTAGTTTTCTTTAGTATTACTTTAAGAACTACAGTTAATTAATTTTATACAAATGGAAAATCCTACGCAATATATATCTCCCTGTTTAGACAAAGAACTGAGGATCAAGTTAGTCATATAGCGCGCCTGGCGATAAAAAGCAAGAAAAATATTTAAATGAGACTCTATCTTACTCCGAAAGATATCGTAAATTAGTTCATGTCTTTATTTAACAAAGATTGTAGTTTAACTGCAACACTTTTATTTCTCTGAGAGAGCGGATGAGTTAACTAGTCGCAGCGGCACGTAGTGCTGGTGCTGCGATAATATAAACACCCAAAATACCGTTTTTCACTTAAATTGAGAAAATTCCATATGAAATTTAGAAAATTCTAAATGAAAATAAGAAATTCAATTTGAAATTGAGAAAATTCCAAATGAAAATGAGAATTTCTTTTTGAAATTGAGAAAATTCCAACTGAAATTATGAATTTCAATTTGAAGTTAAGAAAATTTCAAATGAAATTGGAAATTTCATTTTGAAATTGAGAAAATTCCAAATGATTTTTAGAAAGACTAAAAATAATAAGAAATATTTACTGTAAATTATTATCAGATTTGTCACAGAACTCAATTCCGATCGAAAGAGGTTTCGATTCCATAAATTGCTTCTTCAGAAAACTAAAGACGAAAAATTTCTTCAGAATGAAACCACTTTCAAATTTCAAAGTGGAACTTAGTTTCTTTGAAATTTTGTTATTTGCGTTTCTTAAATTTGCTTTTATGATGTACCCTACTTAGATTAGCCTTGTTGTTTACTTTGGTGTGCAAACTACTGCCATATTTAAATAAAATAGTGGAGATTCAATACTTTTCAGAAATCTGAAGAAGTTAAAATATAATCGATCGGAATTGTTAATACGGAATTAAAATCATTCCGATCGGAATGTGTGACATACCTGTATAAAATATTTTTAAATAAATAATTACATGCATTGGTTCATCATGTATTATTCAACTACACAATTTTTCAATAAAATTGAGAAAATTCCAAATAAAAATGAGATTTTCATTTTGAAATTCAGAAAATTCCAAATGAAAATGAGAATTTCAATTTAAAATTAAGAAAATTCCAAATGATATTGAGCATTTCCATTTGAAATTGAGAAATTTTTATTTTAAATCAGGAAAATTCCAAATGAAATTGAGAAGTTAAATTTTACATTGAAAAAATTTAATTATAAATTAAGAATATTTTTATTTAATTAACAAATTAGCATTTATTAAAATAATTAATACGCAAAAAAAATCACAAAAGTATGTGAATTATTGACCGAATCCCGAGCAGGTTGGTTGTATATGTCTACTGCAATTAAAAAGTTATTTTATACATGTTTTAAAAGATTGATCTCCTATTCTAAAAAAATATATCGCTGCTCTTCTACATTAGAGCGCCTACATTCATCTATGTTTAGCCTTATTTTTTATATTTGACCAAATAAGTGTAATGGGCTTAAACATGGGCCAATAAGTGCTCGATCGTAAAAGCGCAGTTTGAGAGTTGTAAAAACGTCTGACAGGAACCGTTTTTATAATTACTTACATAACTCTTCCCAACTATCAAAAACGCCTTTTGGTGCATCCAGTTGAATACAACGTGATGCACCAATGTATGTTACTATTTATTTAAAAATATTTTATAATAATTTAAAGTGAATATTTCGTAACATTTTTTAAATTTTTTAAAAATCATTTGGAATTTTTTTAATTTAAAATACGAATTCGCAATTTCAGTTAGAATTTTCTCAATTTCAATATGAAATACCCAATTTCATTTAAAAATTTCCTAATTTCAAATTGAAATTCTCAATTTCAGTTAGAATTTTCTCAATTTCAAAATGAAATTCTTATTTGTATTTAGAATTTTCGAAATTTCATATGGAATTTTCTCAATTTAAATTCAAAATGGTGTAGATAGCTGTAAGGGTCCGATTGAACCTGATGGCGCAAGTTAATGCGTCTAACAACTCTTTTGATAGTTGGGAAAAGTTAGATAATTAATAATAAAAAAACTCCCTACCAGTCGTCTTGAACTTTGTTGAATTCTTATGTTATTAAGTTCTGGACATTCTACAAGGATATGAAGGAGGTTTGGCTGAAGTATATGACAGTTACAAGTGATCGGTCTAGTATGCCCTAGTCTAAGACGGGTGAATTTTATTGTATCTAGTCTATTTGTATTAAATGATGTTAGATCGTTTATTGTTGTGCGATTGTTGTTGATACTTTTATACCATGAAGAAGTCCTTTCGAAAATTTGGTCTCTGTCTATGGTGTTGTAGTGTGTGTAAATGTATTTGTTTAAATCCTTGTTGTCAACGTTTGCACAAGTGTGCAGAGGGGAACTTATTGCGCTCTTGGCTGCTTGGTCTTCACTCTCAGTGGTGACGCTAAACGATACTGAGTCTTGGGTTTTAGAACCGTCGGTAAAAATAAATTTGTATGAGCTAAATTTGTTTTTCATTTCATTGAAAAGAACTGGTGTGTGATCTTGTGTACTTGGTCATAGAGACGTCAAATATATCTGTTCGAAATGTACATGGTGGGTAGTTTGCTGTTTTTGGTAATACCATTTTTAGTGGTATGTTCAACGATGTGCATTTTTGAATTATCCGAAAAATTTCTGATTGAATTTTTGGAGTTTTCTTTGTTCGAATCAATTTAGTAACTATTTGTGAAAGAGGAGAGACATCATCATATGCAAATGTTGCGAATAATTTCGTTGTTAAAATATCTCTCTGAGTTACGAGTGGTAAGATGTTATACTCAAATAAAAGATTATTTGTTGGCGTTGTTCGAAATGCTCCTAAAGCACTTCGAATCGCGGAGATAATGATGGATTTTATTTATATTAAAGAAGACTTAGGCGAATGGCCATATCTCGGTAGCAGATGATTTATCTTGGATAAGATTATTGATTTAACAATTAATATAAGTGTTCTTGAATTACAGTTGAGCTTCAAGCTGGATAAGCATTTTATTATATTGAGCATGTTAGATAAGGTAGTACTTAGAGAAAATATGTGATCTTTCCAATTGTATCGCCGGTTAAAATAAAGACCTAGTATTTTTAAGGTATTGACCTCGGTTATGTTAAAGGCACCACACTGGACTGTACAATGACAGTTTTTCTTTCTGCATATGTGCAAATATTTGCATTTTGTTTCCAATAATGTGGCTCCAGAAAACTGGCACCAGTTTTTAATGTTATTAAAAAGACTATTAAGATCTAAAACTGGATTTTTTCATCTGATTATATTCAAATATTGATATCATCTGCGTATGCGGAAATACCAATGTCCTTCTGTAAAGGAACTATGCCGTAAAGTTTGTTAAATTCAATTAAGAATAAAATAACCGAAATGGGAGAACCCTGTGGTATCCCATTCTGTATAGAGAGAGGTAAACTGTACTGATTTGATATCCTTACCATTATTTTCCTATTGGTCATGAAATTAAATATGTAATTTATAATTTTAGGTCCTATATTCCACTCAACTAATTGGTCTAAAACGGAATGATATGATCGAACGATATGATCGTAACATGCTTTCTTAAGGAGAGGGCATTCGCGAAACTTATTTTTGATTTTTCGACGGATTCTTATCAAACAGTGATGAAATCTTTATAAACAGGGTTGCAAATAAATTCAGGTTCATCTGCAAAGTAATTTTCGGGTTTCCCAGCTTGCTTTGAAATTTTCTGCAGCAGTCGAATAAAAATTTCTTACATACGCTTCTAGTTTAGCTGGAATTCATTGTGTCAGATTTAATTACGGAAAATTAGACAATATTATTGCATTTTATACAGTGAGTGACTGAGTGCATTAATTTATTGAAAAAATGAGTGCGGAGCAAAAGAAGGTGTCTGGTGCAAAATAGCACAAACTAAATGAAAAGCTGGGACGACAAAAAGATGCAAAAAAGTGCATGAATATTTCCTGTTTACCAGCATTATATAAATTTGTACAAAATTTGCAAACATTTTTTTTAAATATTTGTAAGAAATTTATATTATTTTTGCTAAATATATTAACATGTACTTTGAATAGCGATTAAGTTGTTACTATATGATTAAAGTAGTAACCTAAGCTTTAATGTTCCAAAGTTAAAAGTAATTTTCAATGTTAAATGTATTTTATTATAAGTGATTTTATATTTTTGCAGTACCACCGAAAAAGCCGTAAGCTAGTTACAAACAAATCTTTTAGAATCAGGAAATGAAAATAATTTTCCACCGATTATGAACGATTGCTCACCCAATGATTTTTCAGAAGGTTAAAGGATATAATTTTATTTCATAATTCTTTAAGTTAAATAATGTATGTGACTGTAGATAACGAAAAACATTTTTTAAAAAATAGCACCTAGGTAGAAATAAATTTTTCAAACATTAGTAATAACATCTTTACAAATCTGAAATGCTGTCAGAAAGTCTCAATTTATATCTCATCATTTCAGAATTTTGACTTCGAGAAAAACTCCAAGAAACGCTGAAAAAGTTTGATATTTTTTCTTTTACATGTAGGAGATTCTTTAAATATTTCAGCGTTTTTTTTAATTTTGTTCTGAGTAAAAACTTTTAAAGGCTGACAAATCGCCAAAAAAAAAAGACTTTCCAGCACTTTTTTTGTCTAATACATTTTCAGACTGCTTTTTCAAGCTTTGTTTAAAGATGTTTCTAGTAATTTTTAGCAAATTTATTTGCGTTAGGGTAACGTTGCCTTTTGTATTTCTTAATTATTTTTTTATTTGTTTATGTAGATTGTTCAACATCACATCAGGAAGAAGAGTGTGCCAAACCTACAAAAGAAAATTGTAGTGATTCTGATGTCATAGCATCCGAAGACGAAGAAACAGAAAACTATTCAAGCAGTTGTATGGGTAATAACATTTTAGAATATGATCCTGCCAACCCGCCAACAATTGATTCGTTTAAAAGAACGGCAAGAACAGATTATGGGCTACACCAGCCCCCTTTTTAATTCGACAAATCAGTAGAAGCCACAAATATAGCAAATTTCAATCAGCATGATATCAAACGTAAAAGTAGATTGGGTACAGCGAGAAGCTGGACAAATCGTTTTGTTTCCATGTCGATTTTTTGCCAGAAATAATAGTGGCAATCAAGGTCTATATGACCCAGCTTTCATTAGTGAGGGCTTTCGAACATGGAAATTGGTGTTCAAGCGTATACCAAACACAAAATATCTTAGTGTCATACGTCAAGCCTATGTACTTGGGATGAATATCCTCTTGGCGAACGCCATTGACGCTTCTCGTGAAATTTTTAGGAAGGAAAGAAGTTGAAGTGGAAAATAACAGAATAGCTGTAAGTAGACTAGTTAAAGTCACAAGAACACTTACGAAAGGAGGAAGGAATTTCCGTGGACATATTAAAAGTGTACAAAGTTATGAACGCAGGTGCTTTTTAGAAATAATTGTACTAGTATCTAAATATGATGATCCACAGACCAATCATATTTATAAAAACGCAAAAAAATAACTATCTAAGCAATCGATCACAAAAGGAAATGATACAGGTTTTCGGACAGCTTATTATACAGAAAATCAAGACTGAAGTTGCTAGAAAAGCTGTATCACTCAATTCATAGAAGAAAGTCCAACACGTCACGCAATTTTGGAAGAATTCGTAAAATCTGCAGGTGCTAAACTTCATACTTTAAAATCGTTGTCAACAACGAGATGGTCTTGTCGAGCTGAAGCAGTTACCGCAGTTCAGACACAATTTTTATTTATAGTAGAAGCTATACAGGAAATATTTGACATCAAAGCAACGGGAAAGGGTATTTTTTGCCAACTTAAATCGTTTGATTTCATTATTGCTTTGGATATTATGGAGCCACTTTCAATTGTTAGTAAGAAGTTGCAGTTAGATCTTGTTGTGAGATCCGAACCCTGCTTTTAGGTGTGTTCATTATCGTACGTAGCTTATTCGTTAAGAACACATTAGGTGGCAATATGTTAATTACTTTTTTAAATCTGGCATTCTACCTTCTGAAGAGAGATTTTTTTTTTTTGATTTTGGTGGATGACTTGCTAAAGGAGGAATTAAGAAGTTTCATAAAGAAAAATAATAAAATTAGTTTTTTTGATACTAAAAAGGGATAACGAAACCAAAAGTATTAATAAATGAATTAAAACAAAAAAAAGAGAAAAAGCAGAAGAAAAACAAAAGCAATTAAAGTAAAAATTAAAAAAAACTAAAGCATAAAATAAACCTTAAAAATACACGTGTAGCTGCATGTATAAATTCGTTTTGCCAACATCAAAAATCGTAGAAGTGGTTAAGAATTCATGCAGCCGAAAAGGAATTAAAGTTAAAGTCGGTGCCCTAAAAAAAATATATCAAAAAAGGAGCTACCATTATCTTCCTCAATATCCTCATTCTAATGTGGTCTCATTAATGTTTGCAGTGCCGCCATTATTAAACCATTAAATCCACATTGCATCATTTTTTTCAACCGTTTATTATTCGAGACAGCTTTAACAGTTTCGGAAGTCACCACAAAAAAAAAAAAATAAATAAATAAATAAATTATAATTACTTAACCTAAGTATATAATATAAATATATAAGTTCGAATTTACATAATTTATTTCCTAAATTAATAATAGCCTAGTCTAAAGAGAATAACAACAACAACTCTTGTATGCATATACAACACAACAAGTCAAAAATTATAATAAAAATAAGAAAAAAAATATATTATATATAATATATTAATATTAATATATAAAAAAGAAATCTAAGATAAAAAAAATCATCATTAAATACATAATTACATTATATATACTTATGAATGTATTTAATTGCTCATATACCTATCGAAACCTTTGCATAAAAAAAAATTAAATTAAAAGAGTAAAACTTGCATTTTTTAAGAGAACTGAATGCTGGCGCCAACATTGCAGCGGTATTAAATTATAGGTAAGTTGAAGAGTTGAGATAAAAGATCAGTCATAAGAGAAAGAGAACCGTTCTTATCACACTTTTCTGTTTGCTTGAAACGATTTATCTATGTTTTTTTTGAGCAATTAAATAAATAAAAGTAAATGTTTTCCTTTGAAAAAAAAAAAATAAAAGTTAATAATAATGACATTATAAAATCAATTTTATTTTTCTTGATTTATATTTATATATATTTAAATATATATATATGTATATAGATATTAATACATATTACTTTTTTTTCTACTATATAAGAATATATACATATACTAAATAAGCGAATGAATTGGCACATTAGTTCGATAAATATTATCATTGTAACTTTAATAAAATGAAGCTAAATGAATTTTATAATTATTTCTTTGTGTTCTTGATTTAAAGATGAAGTGCTAGATTCGTAAATTAACTGGGTGGTGTTGATGAAATGTTGCAGGTGAAATATTAAGGAATGGTCGCATTGACTGTTTATTAGACAATTTGGACATGCCTTGGTTTCGGGGAACTGATCTCGATTCTTTTGGCCTGTGAGGCAGTTCAAGGCTACAATGTTCATTGTAGAGTGGTGGGTTGGCCAACCAGGGACTAACGGACGGACGTACAGAGATGTTCACCAACATGCAACAACGAAGACATACTGACTTAGGGGACTATTACTTAGACGATTAGGGTTTGAAATGTCGTAGTTAAATGTGTATTTCTGTTTGTTTTCTGGACACGAAAACTTTATGTTGTACTGCAGGCAACACTGTCTTGGCGCAACCCTGCCCTTTAGCCGACGAGTAGCCTGGGACTATGCCACCGTGTCCTCTGCCAACACTAGACGTGTTCCTAGAACTGACATTACAACATATGGCGCCCAACGTTTAGCACACGAACAATTTCGATATTTTTTTTTTTTGGGGGGAATAGGGATCTTTAACCAAAGTTGCGATAGTAGTTTGGGTCTAGTCGTTTACTGCTTTCATGAACTTGGGTTGTTGCTGCAAGATACCGTTTCTATGATGATTTTCTGGATTGTGTATATTGTTTTTTTTTTTTTTTTGGGGTCGTGAGCGATACAATTTAGTAGAATTTAATTTATTTTATTTGAGTCGTCACAGAGTTTTATATAAGGGTGGGAATAAACTATTTATAGGTAAACGTTTCTTCTTGCTGCCTCTTACGGCATGAATGATTCTTATTATGTTAGTTTATATTCAGTAAATTCTGTTAGGAAGAGGGGGAAATGCAACCTTTCTTTTTATGTCCATTGCAACATGTATTCAACATCACCTAGTTTAAGCATATAATTCGTTTCATCAGTTTTTAATTTTAAACGATTATTTCTTTTCTCGAAATCGAAATACATTGTGATAAGAAAACATAATATATTGTGAAATATAAGTTTTGTAATAATAGAAATATATCTTATTTGCTTATCATTTATTATTATTTTTGGTTTATGGAGAGGCATCCCAGTAACCCTGTAAGAAAAGTTATTTCAAAAGATAGGCGTGTTACCAGGAGCCAGGCCAGGGCCTTAGAAGGCCAAGTAGTTAGCTCAATATTAACCCAAATTGATACTGGACTAGAGCGTCCGGTGGATTTCGTTCCTATCGACTACTTGAATAGGTGCTCGAATTTAATTTTTGGTAGATTATCTTCTGCCGGTGAAGCTGTAAAAATAACAAATGAAATCACAGTTAACCCTTTAGAATCATCACTGAGTTTTTCTCGAAAATTAAATCTGTTAGAAATGTCGAGTAATGAAGAGGAAGGGGCATGTGGTGGTAATAAAAATAATAGTGTATCACCTTCAAACCCTTGCGACCAACTTACTCAAGTAGTGACATTGTTGATGAAGCAAAGCTCTGAAATGGCGAAATGCATAACCGAAATAAATCTAGTAAAGAGTGAATTAGTATCTCTCAGTAATAGAGTTGCAAACATTGAAGTCTCTAGACCTGCTGACTCTAATGCGCCAGGGACTGCTTCTACTCCTGACCCTTCAGGAGGTAACCGTCCTGATAATATTGAAAATGGTGCTGCTGGTAGGCAAGTTCCTCACAGACTGGCTGATATTAACACTAGGCAATATGAAAATAATGACATAACATTCAACCAAAATCAAACAAATCGGCGAAAACCATTTAGTCTTGATAAATGGCACATTAAGTTTGATGGTTCAGGCCAAGATATGACTGTTGAAAGTTTTATATTTCGAATTGAAAAGATGAGAGAGCAATATAATATCACTTACGAACAACTCTTTACTGACTTTCATTGCCTAGTTTCTGGTAGAGCAGCGCTATGGTATTGCAGATCTTAGAGGATCACTCTGACGATGATGAGTTCGGATATTTTTCTCTTAGACGTGAATTGAAAAATTATTTTAAAACATCTGATTCTGATTTTGAAATTGTTAAAGAAATTTTTGATCGTAAGCAACAACAGGGAGAGAGTTTCGAGGACTTTTATACTGAGATACATAACCTAACTTTTCGCTTGAAACGGAAAATACCGGAGTGCGAGCTAATTGACATTATTCGGGGGAATTTAAGAAAAAATCTAGCAGCATTAATATTCTCTTCATCTATTTCTTCTATAATGGAATTAAGAAGGGAATGTCGTAGGGCGGAAAAACTATTGAAAGAAGGTAGCAATAAAGGTAAACCTGTGCATGAGTTATCTTTCAGGAATTTAGAAGAAGCAAGAATGGGGAAACAAAATGATGAGGTAGTAGTTGAAGCCGTTGCTTTTAGAAGTAATAATCAGGGGTCTAGTAGAGTAAAATTTCCTAGAAGTAATCAGAGGCAGATTGCACATTCGGAGTTGCCGCAATCCCAATCACATCAAAATAGTAGGGGTTTTTGCTCATCACCGTTCCATCTCAATTTGTGCTACACCTGCGGCATGCCATCCGATTTCAACAAAAGTTCGGTAAACCAAATTAACACAGCTGCTAACACGTGTAAGTCATCTTTTCATAACATGGTTTGTTTTATTTGCAATAAAGATAATTCATATTGCAAGCTTAATCCCAAGTCGGAAAACAGGAATATGGCGGAGTCAACCGGGGACTCCAGGGTAGCCAAGAAATTCCCGGCACCGGAAAATCATTGAAATTATTGCAAGAAGATAGAGAACATGGGGGCAAAGCGGAGCCTATAGTTTCTGCAAATCAATTATCATTACATAAACGATTATTAAGATATGAGGCCGTAAAAAAGCAAATTTTTGGTGAGGAAATAAAGAAACAGACTAGAAATTATAGAAAAATTGCGAATTTGCGAAGAAGGGATAAAAGGCTAAGGGAAATTAAGAAAAAACTGATTGAGACTGTAGTAAACATAGGAAGCGACAATAGGATTTTCGTGAAAGCATTAATCGGTGGTAAAGAGGTCCTAGCGTTGCTTGACTCTGGAGCCGGGGCTTGCTGCATCGGGAAAAATTGTTTAGAGTTTTTAGCTGGATTAAAGGCAAAGGTACTTAAATTTAAAGACCAAGTGGTGAAAACGGCTAATGGAGGTAATGTTAAGGTGCATGGTGTAGTAATACTACCAGTGCAATGGGAAGGTGTTGTAAAGAACATAGAATTTTTAGTTGTACCTGGTCTGCAGCAAGAGTTTTATTTTGGGATAGACTTTTGGAAGACATTCGATCTAGCTATTGTCAGCAAAAGTAATCCTGTTACAACAGTTTCACAAATTTCTACTACAGAGTTATCGGAATCTAATGAGGAAGGCTTTCGGCCATCTAAGCAGCATACTTTAACGAGGGAACAAGCAGCAAGACTTGAATTAGCTAAGAGTTCATTTCCATCTTTTGCAATTCTTGGCCTAGGGAAAACTAGCTTAGAGCAGCACGTGATCAAGGTCATTGATGAAAATCTTCCAGTTAAGCAGAGGCACTATCCAGTGTCGCCTGTAATCCAGGAACTGCTTTATGCGGAACTAGACCGGATGTTAAGTCTTGGTGTAATTGAGATCAGTAACAGTAGTTGGAGTTCTCCGGTAACACTGGTAAGAAAGGAAAATAAAACTCGTTTGTGCCTTGACGCCCGTAAATTGAATGCGCGAACAGTGAAGGACGCATACCCTCTGCCTCATATTGAGGGCATACTAAGCAGATTGCAGAATACTAGATACATCTCTGCCATTGACCTTAAAGACGCATTCTGGCAGATACCGCTAGAAGAGAAGTCAAGGGAAAAAACCGCTTTTACAGTTCCAGGGCGGCCGTTGTATCAGTACACGGTTATGCCGTTCGGACTGTGCAACGCCGCTCAGCGGATGTGTAGGCTTATGGACAGAGTTGTTCCGGCGGCAATGCGGTATAATGTTTTCGTGTACCTTGATGATCTTCTGGTGTGTTCTGCCAGCTTTGATGAGCATGTTATATTGCTTGAAGATGTTGCTAAATGTTTAAAAAAAGCTAATCTTACTACAAACATTGAGAAGAGCAAATTTTGTTACACTGAAGTAAGTTATCTTGGTTTTGTTGTGGGCGATGGTTTAATTAAAACGGACGATCGGAAATTAAAGGCTGTGGCAGATTTTCCTGAGCCCAAAACACCACGTCAGCTCCGGAGATTTTTAGGGATGACAGGCTGGTACCGTAGGTTTGTGAAAGATTATGCCAGCGTTGCTGCTCCGCTCCATGACTGTCTCACGAAAGAACGTATTAGAAAATTTGAGCTTACCTTTGATGCAAAACGAGCATTTGATGATCTAAAAAAATGTTTAATATCTGCGCCGGTCCTCGTAAACCCTGACTTTAGCCGAAAATTTTATATACAGTGCGATGCCTCAACGCAAGGTGTGGGTGGAGTCCTCTTTCAAATGGATGACGAGGGAAATGAGCACCCGATCGCGTTTATGTCCGCTAAGCTAAACAAAGCTCAAAGAAATTATAGCGTAACAGAGCTAGAGTGCTATGCCGCTGTACTTAGCGTGAAAAAGTTTCGACCCTACGTTGAGGGCCTTCCGTTTACGATTATTACGGATCATGCCAGTTTACGCTGGCTGATGAGTCAAAAAGAGTTGTCAGGGCGTTTAGCGCGATGGAGTTTAAAACTCCAAAGGTTTGATTTTGACATACAGCACCGGAGCGGATCACTAAATATAGTGCCAGATGCACTGTCACGCGCCTATATGGACGAAGTATCCACGAGTGATAGAAACATAGAAATAGACTTAGAGTCATCTGCTTTTTGGTCAGATGAGTATCAGACGTTAAAAGAAAGTATCGCAAGTGAAAAATGTATGTTACCGGATGTTCAAATTTCTGACGGTTTTGTTTACAAACGGACAAATTTTTATTCCGGGGATGGCTTACAGGAAGATAGGGCTTGGAAATTATGGGTACCTTCTGAGTTAAGGCAAGGATTGATATGGCATGCGCATTATTCACTCTCCACGGCACATGGTGGGGTACAGAAAACCTTGAAAAGGCTACAGAGTATATACTATTGGCCAGGAATGGTAGCTGATGTACAATCCCTAATTCGTAACTGTGACATATGCAACATAAATAAAACATCGAGTAAACTAAAAAAACCCCCCATGGGTAACCAATTTATAACTGAAAAACCCTTTCAAAGAATCTATATCGATTTTATGGGTCCTTATCCGAGATCGCGGCGAGGGAATACATTTTTATTTGTCTGTCTCGATCATTTTACGAAATTTGTATTCCTTGAGCCAATGCGCAGCGCAACATCTTCAAGTGTGGTGTCATTTTTGGAAAACAGAGTTTTTCATATATTTGGAGTACCAGAGTTTATACATTCTGATAACGGGCGCCAATTTGGAGCTGGACTTTTTAAAGACCTCTTACACCAGTATGGGGTTACTCACGTGAAAACAGCTTTCCACACTCCTCAGAGCAATGCTTCGGAAAGAGTTAACCGTTCTGTACTGCAAATTGTTAGATCCTTTCTGGGAGACCAGCAGAATCGCTGGGATGAGCATATCTCTGATGTAGCGTTTGCTCTCAGGAGTGCATATCACACAGCGATTGCCATGAAACCATATTATGCTTTGTTTGGCCATCGAATGGTTCAACATGCCTCTGCGTATAATGTATTGCGAAAAATTGATCGAGTAAAAGATATTGATTTATATGTAAACATATTGCCTGATAAACAACAACTGATACGCGATAAAATTTTTGAAAATCTAAGAAAAGCTCATGAGAGAGGAATGAAAGTTTATAATACCCGTTGCAAAGAAATAAAGTTTGTGAAAGGACAACTGGTATTTAGGCGCAACTACAAGCAAAGCAATCAGGCTGAGGGGTATAATTCGAAACTTGGACCTCGACATATAAAGTGCATAGTAGGAGAAACAGTAGGTAATTCCTTGTACGAGCTCATAGGTCTAGATGGCAAAAAAATGGGGGTTTATCATGCAAAAGATATTTTTGTAGCCTAAAATGTAATAGCCCGGCCTGTAGCGGTAGAGTTGTGGGTCGAGGCCACACGTTCAACAAAAGCATGTTTCAGTTTTTTACGCATACGTTCCATGATACTGGTATCATCGACGGTTGCGAGCCTGTTGTGAGATCCGAACCCTGCTTTTAGGTGTGTTCATTATCGTACGTAGCTTATTCGTTAAGAACACATTAGGTGGCAATATGTTAATTACTTTTTTAAATCTGGCATTCTACCTTCTGAAGAGAAATTTTTTTTTTTTGGTTTTGGTGGATGACTTGCTAAAGGAGGAATTAAGAAGTTTCATAAAGAAAAATAATAAAATTAGTTTTTTTGATACTAAAAAGGGATAACGAAACCAAAAGTATTAATAAATGAATTAAAACAAAAAAAAGAGAAAAAGCAGAAGAAAAACAAAAGCAATTAAAGTAAAAATTAAAGAAAACTAAAGCATAAAATAAACCTTAAAAATACACGTGTAGCTGCATGTATAAATTCGTTTTGCCAACATCAAAAATCGTAGAAGTGGTTAAGAATTCATGCAGCCGAAAAGGAATTAAAGTTAAAGTCGGTGCCCTAAAAAAAATATATCAAAAAAGGAGCTACCATTATCTTCCTCAATATCCTCATTCTAATGTGGTCTCATTAATGTTTGCAGTGCCGCCATTATTAAACCATTAAATCCACATTGCATCATTTTTTTCAACCGTTTATTATTCGAGACAGCTTTAACAGTTTCGGAAGTCACCACAAAAAAAAAAAAAAAATAAATAAATAAATAAATTATAATTACTTAACCTAAGTATATAATATAAATATATAAGTTCGAATTTACATAATTTATTTCCTAAATTAATAATAGCCTAGTCTAAAGAGAATAACAACAACAACTCTTGTATGCATATACAACACAACAAGGCAAAAATTATAATAAAAATAAGAAAAAAAATATATTATATATAATATATTAATATTAATATATAAAAAAGAAATCTAAGATAAAAAAAATCATCATTAAATACATAATTACATTATATATACTTATGAATGTATTTAATTGCTCATATACCTATCGAAACCTTTGCATAAAAAAAAATTAAATTAAAAGAGTAAAACTTGCATTTTTTAAGAGAACTGAATGCTGGCGCCAACATTGCAGCGGTATTAAATTATAGGTAAGTTGAAGAGTTGAGATAAAAGATCAGTCATAAGAGAAAGAGAACCGTTCTTATCACACTTTTCTGTTTGCTTGAAATGATTTATCTATGTTTTTTTTTGAGCAATTAAATAAATAAAAGTAAATGTTTTCCTTTGAAAAAAAAAATAAAAGTTAATAATAATGACATTATAAAATCAATTTTATTTTTCTTGATTTATATTTATATATATTTAAATATATATATATGTATATATATATTAATACATATTACTTTTTTTTCTACTATATAAGAATATATACATATACTAAATAAGCGAATGAATTGGCACATTAGTTCGATAAATATTATCATTGTAACTTTAATAAAATGAAGCTAAATGAATTTTATAATTATTTCTTTGTGTTCTTGATTTAAAGATGAAGTGCTAGATTCGTAAATTAACTGGGTGGTGTTGATGAAATGTTGCAGGTGATATATTAAGGAATGGTCGCATTGACTGTTTATTAGACAATTTGGACATGCCTTGGTTTCGGGGAACTGATCTCGATTCTTTTGGCCTGTGAGGCAGCTCAAGGCTACAATGTTCATTGTAGAGTGGTGGGTTGGCCAACCAGGGACTAACGGACGGACGTATAGAGATGTTCACCAACATGCAACAACGAAGACATACTGACTTAGGGGACTATTACTTAGACGATTAGGGTTTGAAATGTCGTAGTTAAATGTGTATTTCTGTTTGTTTTCTGGACACGAAAACTTTATGTTGTACTGCAGGCAACACTGTCTTGGCGCAACCCTGCCCTTTAGCCGACGAGTAGCCTGGGACTATGCCACCGTGTCCTCTGCCAACACTAGACGTGTTCCTAGAACTGACATTACAACAATCTTATAGAAGATATGAATTCCGTCAACAATCTTAAAAATGCTTTGAGGAGTTTTGGACAAGAGCAGAAGAAATTCAAACGAATATTTGCATCGTCTGTTGAGAAATGCAACAAACTTGAAATATCTGTCCCTGCTGCTAAGAACAGACGAGTTTCTTGTCGAATAGAAGATCATACTGAACCTGCATTCGTAGAGACTTTGACAAAATATGTAGTTTGGAAAGATACTTATGTACCTATGCTCGATTCCTGTGTTACCGGTTAGACAGAAAAATCACATATCTCAACTTTTTTAAGGTAGTTTCCGATTTTATATCCATTCTGATCACTAGTTGCACATGTTATAGAAGCTTTTCAAAATTAACGATTATGAAAAATAAACCAATATCTACAATAACGAAAAAACGCTTAGAACCTCTTCCTATTGGTTTTGTCGAGCAAGAGTTAAAAATTCTGCCATTCCTGTGCACGCCACTGTTGATGTCGATATAAGTTCTGCACGTGTGGATTGTAATTTACATTTTCCTTTAATAATTAATCATATATATATATATATATATATATATATATATATATATATATATATATATATATATATATATATATATATATTATGTTTAATAAGCATTCTTTAGGTTATTTAAATATTTACATCAGTAATAATCTAATCTTCATGATTCTAAACCTCACTGTTTATAAATAAAGTTAATAATTGTACATAAAAGTTATACAGTTATTATTAAATTTATACCGAAAAAAAGTAATTTGCATTGAATATTTCATCACTGGCTAGTTTACTTTTAATTCCAAAAATAACTACAACACTTGCAAAGCAAAGAAGAATCTAGGCCAAATTTCTGTTGTTTTAAACTTCTATGTTCTTAGCTAACTTTAAGAAAAATACAAAACAACAGAGTAGGTAACACTACTTTTATATTCTTTTGATTGCCAAGTACTTGTATTTACTTAAATGTTACACACATTTCTTTTGTCAGACATTTTTAGGTAAATTTTTATTGAAAACAAAAGTAAAATATAGCTGTTGGCCAATTCTTACAAGTAAAATTTGTACTAGCAAAAATCTGCAAAAATTTTTCTCCCTCACTTTTTTACGATATTTTTTTACTGTTCTCCTTGCAAGTTTTTCGAGTACGTGAACACGTTCTTGGAACAATAAGCAACAATCAGTTACAATTTTTAGTTACTGAACAAAATTATGTTTAGCACCGCAAAATCATTGTTTCGTTTTTTTTAACATAGTTTTGATAAAAAGCAACTCGCAAGCAAAACGCCTGAGTTTCAAAATATGAAAAACAAAGATTGGCGTTTTTACATCACATGCATTTTCAAAAACATGCGAATATAAACCATGCCTGAAGTGTCGTCTGGGTATTTCACTCCCAACATTCTACTTTAAATAATCATATGCTGCAAGCATATTTAAGTCAGGCCACATTATTTCATTTATTTCCAATTTTTTTCGTATTTTTATTTATTTTTTACGCTTTTATATGTATACTTTTATCCAACGACAATATAAAAAATTATACAGTTAAGGCCGATTTTCTAACTATATATTTAAAAATATTTTTTTACCTACCTTTAACCGACAGTGTTGAAAAAAATCATATTAGACAATTTTGTTAGTGGCCTCGTTAATGGAGTATTTTAGCAAATTCCAAAAATAAATGAATTTTTGTACATAAAATAGATTTTAACCTTTTTTTTATAATATAAAAGTTTTGTAAATACAAAGTAACATATTTAAGTGAGAATGACGACAAGAATTTTGTTTGTCGATACAGTATGAATTGGACTGCATCCTGCGGACCACAAACAGTAATTCTAAATTTGCAATTATAGGTATAACGAGTGATCTGTCATCAAAATATATAAATTTTTTTATTTGTGCGCACATCTTTACCTTTATGCTAATATTATAAAATGTCCGACAACGTCTAAGTGTATTATTGATTTAAATTGTGAGTATTTAGATTAAAATGCCGAATATAATCATTTTGCTACTTTGTACATATCAACCACTTAATGCTCTATTTTCATCACATTTATCCAAAAATACACTTGCTAGTAAACATGTCAATATAAATCGTATCTTCATTCACATATCAAAACCCGATTTGAGTTCAATACAAATGGTCATAAACATACACACTAATCTGTGTAGTAGGTAAACAATTGCTTAATTCACAAAACCCCTTGTATCCGTGTATACTGTGTATTGTTCAATTAAAATACAATAGTGTCTGCTTGTTGTTGGCAATTTTCATATAAAATTTCAATACACTAATACACTTTTATTTTGTATATTTTTGAAAAGTTGTATTGGTAATCGTGTTATCAACTACATGTGCATTCCATATCACATTGAGAAGAAGAAAATAAGCAACAGACATTTGTATTTTTGATGTTAAAAATTTGTTAACAATTAAAAGTAAAATGCTTTTATCAGTCCTATTGTCCATTTTACTTCCTGTAAACCTTCTTCTGCTTACTTATTTTCTTCTTCTTATTTGCTTTTTGACGTTTAATATACAAAATAAATTGATACAATAATACACTGCGTGTTCACAAGCATATAAACAGAAAATGTATTCAATACAAAATACACCATACAAGATTTTGTGAATTAAGCAAATGTTTCTTTAAGGTTGTGGCAAATGCTGTAAAATATTATTTATAAAAAATAATATGTAAATAAAAAAACATAATAAAAATTAATTATTATGATAAAAGTTAATTAATAGTAGGAAGAGAAATTATTCTAAATGAAATTATTACTTCAGCATTTTATCTGGCATTATTTTGAGTTGTATTATCCTGTTCTTTTATATCGATGCCAGTTGGACGGATGTGATGTTTGTTTAAAATTGAAATTGGTTTTAGTTCATTGATGTATAAAGATTAAGATAATCGAATCTAGTATGGCTTCCGCACTTGAAATCTGTATTTCACGTGAACAAAATTTTGATGTACTGGGTTTTATAGTGTTTGTTCTTATCACGTGTTATTGAAATTAACTATGAGTTGAACTATCATATCATTAGAGCCAAATGAATAATTTAATTTTTCCTGAGTCTGCGTATTTTTTGCGTTTAGGGATATTAAAAAAAGATAAATTATTTAAAAATTATGACTTTAATACAGTTTTCTGAATTTTCTGCATTCTTCGTCATCAACATTATTCCCATCTATTTACCCTACATTAGATAACTAAACTGATGTATACAGGAGCTAACATGCTATGTAGGTATATTGACTTAATCAAGTTTGTTACACAAATACATAACGTAGTCAGTGAAGAAGCAGTTTGTCTATGATTTCATAACAACAAACTATCTCAAACAGGTTATAAAATCAAGATTTAAGAAAAGGGTTATTACGGAAGTTATAGACATAACGTAAAAATTCGACACAACAGGAATTCAGATAGAAGGAATTATCGATTTTTTTGGAGCAAGAATCTGAGTGATGAAAGGATAAAAATAAAAAAGGAGCTTAGTGGAACAAAACTTAACAAGGTCTTTGTCATCAGTATATAGTAAATATATAATTTTTTAGTCATCATCCATCTAAGTAAATGTTTATATTATCCAAAAACTTATATGCTTTGTGTATACCTCCAACACGATGGACTATGAATCAAGCTCTAAAACTCTGACCTTATTTACATGATTCCCAGGCTGTAGTGGGATAATAGTTAAGAGACCGGCAAGAAAAGTAAGCCCTATTTTGTTCGACCAGTACAAATTACCAGTCATAATTAAGAATGCCTATGCCGAACTGCTGAGAGTATTTAGTTCAAGGCTGATAAAGTAGGCTAGCCGGAGAGAAGTACCTACACCAATTAGCCTATCGTAATTTCTTTTAACCCACCTCATCATTTATTATCATGCTTATTTTAAGGGTAAAACTGTTGAAAGCCGACTTTAAATTGGGGTAGCTTATTTAGAATGTAGCTTTTAGTATTGGAATGTTAGGTATGCTACACGTATCGATAGTTGCTGTTTATCGAAAAGGCCTATCTTTTCCGATTTACTTCTTTAAAACGAGAAAATGTTTTATTTTTGAAAGCCATAAATAAAAAATAATTTAAGCCGCAGAAGGGACATATAAGTTGTGATTTCACTTATCGTTTATGGATATTGTGATTATCCCTGATATACGTGTGCGTCTTACCTTATTGTGAATATAATAACGATTTTTTTATTTACTATCATAACTACGATACCTTGAATTACGTACGTCACCAGATTAAGTCCCTCATCGTCTATTACCTACGCAACACTGTTTTTAAACAGATTACTGCTTTGACTTATTCCGCATAAAAATACTATCAAAAGTTTTTTCGCATTTCCGGCATACCCGGAGCAGATTGTCGCATGAAATGGGTTTTGACTCGGAAGTAAAAAAGTGGTGGTTCTCATTATGTCTAAGACCTTTCAAAAAGCAGGGTTTCGTGCTCTTTCGCTTGGGACATTTTTTAAATAATGACTTAAAGCAAAAACATTGAGTGTTATTATTTATCCAGAATCAGATGTGAGCTGTAATATCTGAAATGTATTTAGTAGAATAAATATTTAAACTAAAATCATTCTGTACATTTTGTTATCCTTATGTTAATGTAGGTGAAAAACTATATTTGAAATAAAAAACTTAGTAAATTCAAAATTTCCTACAAAAGTATTTAAATCCTGTCACTAGCAAAAATTTCGAAAAACATAAAACGACCTTCAATAATCCTAGAATAACTTGAGCTTCAAAATGTGAAAAATAAAAAAAGAGCGAATATGAATCATATAAAAAATGACCAAGTCCCCTTAAGAATGATACTTAGATACTGTACACCAAAACAAAAAAAAAAAAAAAAAAAAAAAAAAAAAAAATAATACTTATACAATTTTCAAAATAAATTTGAACATGTTCATATGTTTAAGCCGTGTTAGCTTGAGTGTCGACGAGTTATGTGTTATTAATAGTTTAACGGTTAGTTTCCTTTTGAATTCTTAATAATGAAGATGCAAATGCTCTCAAGCACAAAACAAGCCAACCACTAACCAACGAACTAACAAGCTGCGAAAGTAAGAACACACAAGAAGAAGACTTCTCTAAATAATCAAGTTTTGTTCGTAGTTTTGATGTCATTTATCTTTAAAGTGCAACTTCCTTATTTTGTATTTTTT
Organism: Cistogaster globosa; assembly: GCA_937654795.1. Lineage (NCBI taxonomy): Eukaryota > Metazoa > Arthropoda > Insecta > Diptera > Tachinidae > Cistogaster > Cistogaster globosa. The sequence goes on along the minus strand of OW569406.1, from coordinate 48,305,258 downwards.
TCGCTAGTTGTTGTTTTGCATCAATTCAGTAGAATACAAATAAAATTGTTGTTGTTGCTTTGGAAAATAAAAGGCGAAAATGAAAACGTAGAAATTTTTTTCTGCATTAAGTATACATTACGAGGAGTTACGACTAAAACCAAAACCAGCTAAGCTTTCCAGCATGATAAAACCAAAATATTAGCGTCAAGATAAATAGCACTAATGAACAATTCCTAAAGAAAAGGAAGCGCCTGTATGGAAGCATCTGAGCGTCTTAACTCCAACAGGGGACAAACGGTCAATCAAACAAAAAGGTACAAGCTGCTCTTCAAACCAGGGAAATAAAGCTTTTAAGTTCCTCCAGGTGTTCTTGCATCCTATCAAATCAGCATGAAATTTGCTATGCTGCTATTTTAATCAGATAATTCGTTGCTTACATTATTTTGAAGATTCAATAAATATTTTGAAAGGTTTACAGTTTTATAATTTGTTTAGTTATAGTAGAACTAAGAATATAAATTTATGAAACAAAAAACATAAATGAATTCGCACACATAAAATAAAAATGCTTTTAAGATAAAAGAAGAAAAAAAAGAAAGTTACAGGTAATTAGCAAAATAGTTAAATACACTTAGAAAAAAATTTTGATATATGCTGAATGCATAAGGTGCAACCAATGACATTTTATTGAAAAAATATACGAAATTCAATTACTTGAAAACTTTTATTTATTTATCTAAAGGCAAAATAACGAAAACCATTCCAAAAGATATTTCCCCACAGCGGAAAATACAGGTTTTGTCAGAGACATGCGCGCTTTTAACAAAATCCACTCGAGAAGAGAAAAAAAGGGAAAATAAATTTTGATGTTTTTGACCTCAACAACAAAAATATATTTATTTGAGGTACATAGGTGTTGTTGTTATTTTTATTGATGTAGTAACCGGTCCCAGCAGCTACTTGATGTTTACCTAGCGTAAAAAAATGCACAAAAATACAAAAATAAATCCAGAAACAACTTTAAGATTAATACCCGTTTACTAATTTGTAGGGAAATTTGTTTTGTAAAACAAAAATATATACAAAGCGCACATGACCTTAATTAAGGGAGTTTTTTTTTTTAAATTTATTCATTTGTTTAATTTAGACAGAGATCGTTATAAAAATCGGTTCAATATACATAAAAAAGACTGGTTTAGTTGTAGCTCGCAAAGAAAACCTATAGTTATCTTAACCAAGTCTACCTATATTTTATACGTTTATAAATAAAGGCAAAAATTTAATCCCACGAATTAAATATAATATTTACCCAAGGTTTTGTTGCTTCAAATAATTTTGTTTGTTGAAGGTGTTTAATCATTCAAATACATAAATTCAGGTCGAAAAGTATTTACTTTATTTAAAAAAAGTATAACATGTTATTAGCACAAATAAAATTATTGATTCACTTAAAGTTTGATTTTAAGTAAATTAAGTTCATATTAAATAAATATAGTTATAAAAAAATTAAGCCAACTATTCAAAAATTTTTAAGTTCCCTCTTTCAATAAGGACTTGTCCGGTCTTTTTTTCCTTAAATTGTTTAAAGTAGCAGACTCTACTCTTTACAACATTTATGTATTTTCTGTCGACTTTTGGTTTAAATATTCTTTGTTGCGGTAAGGTAAGCCACACAAAATTACAGATGCTTGTTATTTTATTTCTAATTGAGGAATGATTTTTTTTTTTACCCTATTTAAGAAGTATCGCACTTATGGAATATATTAAACAACAAGTAATCTTCACTATATAAGTAAATCTAGTTAAGTGAAGTTACTCCAATAAAAAAAAAAACAAAAATAAAAAAAGCAAATATTGGGGTGACAGATAACTTAGTAAAAATGGGCAATCGCCAATTTTTTCACTTAACGTTTTTTTCTACATTTTAATTCTATATCGCCCCATATATTGGATTTTTATATTGGAGTTGCTTCATTGTTCCAAATTATATGGAATAATCAGAGGCAGGCGTGGTGTTTTGCCTCATTCTTTTGCCTTACAGAAGTTACAGTTTGAGACAAATATATTAAATATTCATGTAAAAAACTATTTGCGTTTCTTAAATAAAGAATAAGAAGAAACAGAGAAAAAAATTCCAAATTCGAATGGCTCAAAAACAAACGATGTAACTTTTCTAACATAATTGTGCATATCGTGATTTAAATTATTAGTTAATGACCCTATTTAAAAAAAACATATTTGGTCGCAATGCTTGCTGTAAAGTGACATGTTTTTTTACTGTTGGTAATAACGATAAGTGGCGGGAAACTACGATTTCTAAAAATAATAAAAAATTGCTCTTTTTATGTTTTGTGTTATAACTGATAAATGAAAGAGGTTAGTGCTTAAACTTTATTGTGGGAAGTTATTTTTAAATACTTTTTACCTTTCAATGTAGCCTACATCAGGCAAAAAAGGTAATATACTGGCATTAAGTTAATTGGATTTGTTTCGCAACTGTTGGAATATTTTCATGTCTTTTGACAAGCTTTGCTTTAGGGCTATTACTGGGGTTTGTTTTAGTAGAATATTGGGGTCTTCAGGTGTTCATTATGGTTGTGGTTACAGGTAGATAGCTTTTATCAACACGAAATTTTCATTGAAAAATTACCAGCGAAAAAGTTAATACAACACACATATCTGGATACAATGTACCTACCAATTAAGTAGCTACCAAATTAGAACAAATTATCTGATCTTATCACTATTTAAACAAACAAAAAACGCTTAACTAACTCACAAATGCTATCTAAAACTTTTATATTTCAGAATGTCTTGTAAGCGATCTTTTAATAACGAAAAAATCATCGCTACTCTAAATGATCCTACAGATAGTGAAGATGGCCTAGATTTTGATGATAACAACATTGCATATCAAAAATTGCAAACATTTCAAGACGAATCTGCGGAGATAGTTGTGGATTATACGTTCAAACTTTCCATTCCAAGAACCCGTAACCAGACTCTTAAGAAAAGCCATCTAAACTAAATTTACGCTGTAAGCAGAAGAAACTCGAGTCGAACGCAAGGCAGCTCATGTTTATCGGCAATAAGACGCTAGGTAAAAATCTTGATCTAGAAAGTCTTATATAGTTTGTTTTTATGAGAAGACTAACATATATTCAGTCCAAAAAGATTCTAGTAGCGCTTGTTGGATAAGTGAAGAGGATTTCAGGCAATTCATAAGTGTAGTGTAGTGTAATGTACATAATGTCTCTCATTCAATTGCCTAGAGTTACCCACCACGAGAGTCCAATACTTGGAACTCCTCTTATATAGCAAACCGATATACTACACATATTTGAAAGAATCCGTCAAACTTTGCATTTCAACGGCATTTCCTAGGAGCAATCCTAATTCTGATCGGCTATATAAAATACAATCAGTGGCTGACTGCTTAAATGAGGCTTTTAGTAAAGACCCAATGGAAGAGCATCTTTGCGTGGACGAGCAAATGTGCTCCAAAAAGCACGAAATACATTGAAGATATATAACCCTAAAAAACCAATACTAACGTTGTCCTGTGGTTAGCGCCGATGATTCCAAGGCACGATAACTTCAAACTCTTTTTTGACAATTATTTTACTTCTCTTCGTTTAATGGAATATTTTGCCAAAAAAGGCATTTTCAGTCTCAGTACTATAAGAAGAAATAAAATACCAAATTGCAAGCTCTCACCAGAACAGATTATAATGAAAAAAGAACGAAGCTATTCAGAAGGATTTGTAGCTGATATTAATGGAATCGATGTCTCAACTGTTGCGTTGAATGATATAAGAATTGTCAACCTGGCTTTCACCTTTGCTGGGCACAACATGAAACTGATGCTTGAAGATGGGACAAACAGAATTCTAGGTATATACATATTAAGCGACCCAATATGGTTTTGTAGCGCAATCGCCATATGGGTGGCTTTGATTTCCTCGACAGCAATATCGGTATATATAAAATACGTTTACGAAGCAAAAGGTGGCCAATGCCAAAAAGCACAAAGGACCTGCTCGACATGTACTTCCAAAAGCAGTCAGACAAGATCAGATTGAGCACTGGCAACAATGGTCCGATAAGATTGTCAGGTGCAGGTTTCAAGTTGTGTTGGATTTACCCACAATGTGAAAAATAAAATTTAGCCTTATGCTACACAAAAATTAAGAATTGCTTTAGAAAATTTCACCTTTCGTAACATGTGCTGTTATATAGATTTTGATCACTTACCTTAGTGTTGTCTAAAAGCAACATACCCAAATTTTGTAAAATTTTCTTCAAATAATTAATATTTGAAAAAATCCAAAAATACGTGTATATTATTTTTCTTCTTACGTCTTCAATACAAAAAATTAAACAAATTGATGTGATGAGTTATAAAGGATTAAGACTCTTGTTGGTGAACCTTTTTGAAAACCGCAATAATTTAATACGATTTTTTAAATAATTTTAATGGTCTAATCGAGTTTACTTCAGAATGTAAATCAGATCAGAATGTAAATATTTTTATTGATCGCTACACTAGTCACAAACATTAGTGGTATCTATCTTTCCCATATATTTTTACCAAACCATTCAATTAAACTTTATGTTTTATCTATTTTTAGCATAATATGCGTTCTTTCGTGCTGCAAAGACAATTTAATTAGAAACAACTATTTTTTTTACTGTTTTAGTATCACTGTTGTTGATAGTGAAAGGCAAGTTAAATTGTCCTTCTAAAAAAAGTTATCTTTTAATTTTATTGAAAGTTTTATGCAAAATATAGTAGCTGTTTTAAAATATGAAAAGGAATTAATCGATAAAAACAAAAAAGAGATATTATTCGTTTTACTTTCTGTTTTTTCTGTGTTTTTATATAATTATTTAAGCAAAGTGTGTTTTGATAGGATTTTAAACAAGTACTTTAGAGTTCCCCACGTCGGCCTATCTTGCAATTAAAACATCCTCGCTTTCTTCATATTGAGGAATATAATCGGTTTTACTGTCAAATAAACAAGGTTTTAATTTGTTTTAGGCATGAACTAAAGAATATTGGCGAGACGTTATTTTGCAATTTGGAAGATCCTCTTTTGCATATCTATCATTTTCAAGAGCTTTGGCTACAATAAAGGGACCCTTGTATCGTAGTTCCAATTTACGAGACGCTCCGCTACTTTGTGGTTGGTTTTCAGTAAGCACAAGTTCACCAAGTTCGAATGATCATTATCGAATTGTTCTTTTGCTTGCTTTCTCTTAACATTAATATTGTTAGAAGTAGTTTCTCTCATTTCTTTCATCTCATCTTCAGAAATAATGTGTCCGAGCAGAATATCGGTTAATAAAAGCTCATCATCAATTAAATATAACGTTACACTTACAGCGACGTCATCTAAAACTACACTTGCTAGAATCTTCTCATTTGCGAAACGTATTCAACCACAAATTGCGGAGATTCTCATGCTACAAGCAACACGTTTAAAACTTATTCGCTCAAAAACCGATCTTTTACTTAAGCTGCACTGACTTCCTGTTTCTATAAAGGCAATTAAAGTTTTGTTGTTCACGTTCACTTTTATTTTTAAAACATCAAACATGATTTAAATACCTATTTCGCGTAATTTTTATCTGTTTGCAATGAATTTCGTTTTTCGCTTGGACCCTATTACATTTTTCACATGGTGGACGTCTTTGGATTTCGTGCAATTAATTGATATATGTCCTAATTCATTGCAATTAAAACATTTATATTCTCTGCCCGATTTCATAGAAGTTTCTTTTTTAAAATTATCGTGATCGAAAGTTTTATTTGCTGTATCGGTTGGTTTTTTAATTTTTGTATCAGAATTTTTGGTAAAAAGACTCCCCGGCACATTTCTTTAATATTCGTTTAAAATTTCACGTAATTGTTTTACCGAATCAATTTTTTTGAGCTGCAATGGCCATTTGAATTTCACGATTTTGTAATTCTTCTCTAGCTTATTACAAAATAGCTTTTTCGCTTTCGTTTTCCTAATGCACAAATTCGAAAACAGTAATCCGCAATATTTTCAATAATTTTACGTGCAGTACTTATCATTTTTAAATGTATTTCTGCTTCATCTTGTGTCAGCGCAAACTTTTCTATCAAATCTTTTGCAAAAGCATCCCATGTTGAGTGCAGAACCTGAAGTGTGTCTAACCATAAACGTGCAACACCTCTCATTTTGCTATAAACTGCAAAAACTAAACATTTTTCCTTCCAATGATAGGCTTGTATAGCGCTTTTAACACGTTCTACAAATTGCTCTACAGATAATGAAGATTCATTCGTCGGATCAAACTCTGGAATTTTTTCGGCAATTTCTCGAGCGGGACAGCTGCTCGCTGGATGCATACTAGCATGTGCCTTTGAAGTTATTCCGTTGCTTAAGCTTCCATACTGTACACTTTCCGCTTGTAGTGAGTTTCGTAAAGATTCCTGTTGACGGTTTTGACTTTGCGTAAACGTTTAAAAAATACTCATTGCACTTCCCAACGTTTCCTTTAATTCACTAACTTGGCGTTGTTAATTTATTACACTGTCGTTGTTTTGCGGAGGTACAGGAGTGCTTGGGTAGTTTTTATTTGGAGGAGCAAATGCTGAAGCCGTTTCCTCAAAAACATCACTATCCTCATCGGTATCCCCAATTTCATCACTACCAATAAAACTTGAGAGATGTTGTACCAACTTTGCTTTTGTTCTTGTGCTCGGAAGTTCTTGTCCACGAAGTAGCCTTTTCAGCTCTTCCACTTTTTACGCTGAAAGCTTTTTTATTTCCACAAATCGTACGTTAAGGTTTTCTCAAATCCCACTTCTGACCTGAAAGACAAATTCAATTGTCCTTCTAAATAAAATTTATCTTTTAATTTTATTGAAAGTTTTATACAAAATGTAGTTTATATACATAATTATTCAAACAAAGTGTGTTTTGATAGGAATTTAAACAAGTGCTTTAGGGTTCCCAACAATAGTCTTTTAATTAAAGAGCATTGAAGACATATGGCAAATTATTTAATAAAATAATCTACATCCGTGTTATGTGTTTAAAATTTTGTTTAGGAACAAAGTGTTTTTATTTTAAATTAGTTTAACATCTAACATTAACATTCTCCCCATTTAGTAATCTTGATTTCCGCAAAACGAATTTTACCGTCCTTCGCATAAAAAAACTTTGGCAATCCATCCATTTATATATATGCTTCTCGTTTCATTTGAATGAGTTCGGGGAGATATTCTCATATCCATTTATTCCTAATCACATCCTTAAGGTCTTGCGATATCTTCCAATGCTTGCGAAGATATATGTTTTCCTTGGATGTGCTTGGAGTTTGCATAGAATTTAAACAACAAAATAAAGAGTGGTTAGGTGTACACGATTCATCCGCGCCTAAGCCTATAGGAATTTTAGTAAGAGATCTTGAATTTCTAAAATTTTCTAACTCAATAAGTTACCTTCTTAGAGTTTTAGAAAATATATTTTATGTTTTTACTAAGGAGTCATTTTATTATGCGAATAAATCGTTCACAAACAAGTTTTGAGCTTGGCTTTCCCGTGCAATTAAAATAACTAGATCAAACAGCCTATACTCCTTCCTAAGTAACTGCTGAGCACGATCGAAATTGGTGTCTTTACTACTTCTTATTCTGATTGGAGTACCTCGACGGTTTGCAAACCCTCGATACTTAAAATGAGTGCATCTGTGGACATTTCATCGGCCAGTTGAATATGGACTGCATGTATCGTGAAACATGTAAAACAACTGACTATATTTTTTCTTTTTTATGGCCGATTTAAACTGTAAAGTGTTCAGAAAGATGTAAACATATGTAAACAAATAGGCGCACAAACCGCGAAACGCTGTCAGAATGTAGTTGAGTAATTAAATGTGCTCCAGGTTCAACAGTATCGTACTTACATATTATACATTCACGTATCACTTTCACAAAAAGAGATTATATATAAAAATAGGAAAATAAGTATCTTCATCATAACGACTTCTAATACAAGGTTAGATATTATCATCCAAATAAAGGACAAGAGAGTACACACTGAAAGCAAATTGCTAAAAAATTGCTTAAGGTTATTAAAACTTAACTACTAACATCATAATTTACTTCTTATTCTTAATAATATAAAATCTTGACATATTTTTTTTTTTTTTTTAACACAAAATTGATATTTCTATTTAATAGTCGGTGACAACAACTGTTAAATAAGTCAGCTCGACCGATTTGTGTCATTACTATAAACATTTCTGTTAATTGAGAAATGCAAAAAAATTAATTCAGCACATTAATACGGATACTCAACTTTTGGTTGTAAGAACCAAAAATCGGTTAGTCAGTTTTGAAAACGAAAGCTTTTTTGACGAGTTACAAAAAAGAAAGTAATAAATAGTTAAAATAAAAACTTCAAACGATATTTTATTAACAAACAAAAAAATTACACACAAGTAACTGTGAAAGTGGAGAATAATTAACCAATTTTGTTGAAAGAAATTTATAACGCTTTATTTAGATCACATTGACAAACCATATAGAAGGAAAACGGAAGTTATTTTAAGATAGCAAGAAATCAGGATGAAATAAGAAGTAGTGATGAGGTCTTCTTCACATATAATTAACAACATTCTTATCTGTTAAAATTATTTTTTAAATTAAGTTTTTTTTTAAATATCAATTTTTTTATTTAATTACAGTAATATTTTTAATTTCTCAAATTTTTTTTAATTTTTTTTTTTTAAACAAATTCGGTTTGCACAACAAATATATTTTCTCTGTGTATAATGAACTATTTTGGAATTATTCTTCCGTTTATAAGAATGGATTTTTCCATATCCTTTATTTTCAGCTTTATAAATTTCTGATGGTTATAAGAATTCAAAATCTCTCTTGTATTTATTAAAACGAAATATCTACTCGAAAGTTTAAACACGGTTTCTTAACGAGAAAAATACTACAACATATCTGTACTAGCAAAACAAAGAAATTACGTTTTTTAGAAGTTGTTAAATTTTGTGTTTTAAAAAAGGTCAAAATTCTTTAAAAATCTCGTGCCTAATAGAGCATAACTCCCTCCCGTCAAACCACGTCAAAAATATATTTCTCTGTGTTATAGCCCAAAACCTCTCATACACATCTATACACTTTATATATATGCGCCAGGTTGCGACCTTGTTCACCAGAGCAATTTTTCTGACCAAAGGTCAGGTACTTTGTGCAAAAATTATGAATACATACGAAATTTCTCAAAAAAAAAATTTTTTAAGAGTTATTATTAATTATTACTATTATTATAATTATTATTATTTTATAATTATTTTAACTTTTTAACACAGAGTTAAAGCCAATTATTTTTTTCAAATTTCCTTGAAAGATGGCGCTTATAACTTTTGCAATGGAATCTAGCAAAATCTAAATATTCAATGAAATTTTGGTTACGCATTATCATAAAGAATTATAAAGGATTAAAGATTTAAAAGGAAGTCTTAAATAAAATACGCAAATGCACACGTTTATTATGGTATTCTTTCGAATGTAAGTTTTATTATCAAATAGGTAAGGAAATGTAAGATGTGCGCACAGTTTGCATGGGGTGATCTGTACCTGATTATTCTAAGTTACCTGCTCATTTTTGCAGAAAAACGAAAGATAAAAGAAAAAATTTCAAGAAAGATATCTTCAGCTAGGCCTAATAATCGTCTAACCTAAATAAGGAGAAGGAAATTCGAATGATGAAAATACTGCAATGATATGATTTTTTTCAAAATCATATTACAAGTCTTAGCATACAGCAGAAAGATAAATGCCAAAAAAATTTAGTAATTACGCAAATAAAACAGCTGCACTTTAGAATAAAAAATACTCTTGGTTATATATGTCTTTAATGGCTTATAAAATTTTGTATATTGGGGAACAAATCATTCAACATAATTTGCTACCAACAGGAGATCTTTCTGAAAAGTGCAAGAAAAAAGAAACAAAGACTACAAATTCTTTCTCGAACATAGCACAAAAAATGTGTAGATGTTGTACTAACGGAGACCTTATCACCATTTTGTTTTGTTTCATCCATATACATATGTCCAACAATCGACAAAAATGGAAAACAACTATTAAAAGATGAAAATCAATGCTATTTATAAAAAATTTTTACTAAAATTGCTTAATGTATGTATATTTGATCAATATTTTTTTATAAATTTTTTTAAAAGTATTTAAAAATAAAATAAAACTTAAACTAAAATATGATTTTTTCATTAAAACTTTTCATTTCATTTTAACTTTTTAAAAATTTTAAATTATTTATTTCAAAAGGATGTTGAAAAAAACCAACCTTTAGCCCTTGTTTCTTTGAAGCTTAAAAATATTACATGGGCCAAAATTTGGCATTTCCTGACAAGATTTAGTTCACAAAACTATTAACAATAAGAACATAACAATAAGACATATATATGAAAAACATTTTTTTTTAATATTTCAACACTCGTCTTTTATGCTCAACTTCAATAATAATGGTAACATATATTTAACCATCCGTATTTCTTTTTTTCGGTTGACTTTTATGCTTTTTATCAAAAATTAAAATTTAAAATCCCACCTACCAAACAAAAAAAAACGCATATCACAATTCCAATCCAATCAAAAGTTACCGACTTTTGACCGCCTTCTCGTCAAATGTACCACTGTGCGCCGTTCGCATACAACACCTGCGAATTCAATGAAATTCACCACAAATATTGTATGTTATTGGACCTTAAAAAAATATAAAATGCAGACTTCAGATTCTTTTGGCTTTCAAAACATAACGTCATAAAAGATTTCAAAAATAATAAAAAATCACAAAAGTCTTTTTACAAACAGTGTACCCTTTAAAATTTTATGCATATTGTGTTTTTTTAAAGATAACTTCAAAGGTAGTTTTTTGGGGTCTTGAATTTAAAGGGCCATATCTGGTATATTTTTTAAAACTCTTTAATCCTAAGTATGTTTTGTATTCGTACAAGACAAACCTTCTTTGTTGGATTTTTAATATGTCGTTAAGGCTTATTATTCGTAATGTATTTTTTATGTTTCTGCCTATGGTTGTACAAAATTTAGATAGAGCTATTTTGTGTTCCCCATGTCGATCTCGCAAAAAGGCATATATTTTTCATAAGTTTCCTGATAAAAGCCTTTTTGTCTTATAAACTTTTATTCAATTTTTCGTAATGGACACAAAATCTTTATTTTCGGGCATACGCCGGCTGATGTCATCGCATTCATAAAACTTTTTAACTGTATCAGCACTTTTACTTGATAAGGATTTGGCCAGCTTTTTATTCGGGTACTTAATATACCTTTTTCGTCGATAATTTTTTTCACTTCACGTGCCATAAAGTTTGATATGTGCAATTCCTCTACCATCATGAAGTATTTTTCTTTTAATTGTGCTATTATTTTTGATTTCGAAAACTGGTGTGATGTTGAAAATGTTAAATCTGGAAAAACTATTTTTTTACTGTAGTACCCACATTAAGAAAATTTTTGCTTTTGTACTTTTTAAATAACATTTTTCTGTACCAAATTGGAGACTCTCCAAGACATTGCTGCGTCTCGTTTAATTTAGAAACTACAATTTCTTGAATCTCTACAGCTTTATCTATGGGCAACGATTCCTTTTGCTCCAACCCGTCAACTGAATCTATCTCTTCGTAATCTATTTCTTCTTCTGAATGTAAAATGATTTTTTTAGTTGTCATAATCTTGGTACACATGCGTGGTATATTCTTTTTGATGTTGAAATAGGCTGACTTCCAAAACGTCAGATTCTTTGTATTCGAAAAATGTATTGTGTTTAATAATGAAGTAGTACAAAATGTTTACAATGCACAGTGGGGCAGAATCAAAATATTTTGGAAATAATTCAGCCATTTGAAAACGGCTAGGCCGATTGATTCAAAATTTGGCACGAGCATAGTACTTGAGCTTAATTCTTGAAGGTGGTTACCCTCCACTTTCCAGGGATGGCGCTATGTGGTCTCAAAGTTGGACACCTCGCTCCTGAAAATTTTTCTAACGCTTGGCATTTCTTCAATTGATTTTTAAATATTTTACATGGTCTTAAAGCTCTCGTAAATATCTACAAAACGGTGCTTTAAACTGCATGTTTATGTTCAAAAATGATCGAGTTATAAGCATTTTAAAATTAAAATTTTTGATTTTTTCCATACCCTGGTCCAGTTTTTTCGAAATATTGGGTACAAATTGCAGCAAATTTGTTTGAATGGGACACTAATCTAATTTTTTAGATAGAAAAAAATTTTCTTAAGGAATATATAAAAATTTTTTATTTTTATTAAAGCTAACTATATGTGTGTACGTTTAAACCAAATTTCGTATAAAACTGATCATTCTTGTAGAAGATGTAAGTCTTTCAACTTGACCTATTTACATCGAAATTTTGACTTTACCCCATATTTTCTAAAATCCCAAAGCTGGGATCGGAAAAGAAGAATACTATAAAAAAGCTATATATACTCCAAATTGTTTCAAAAAGTATTTCGTGAGCCCTAGTCCATATGTGGACTTTATGGGCAAAAGAGTAAAAAATTCCAATTTTGGGATTTTTCGTCTTTATTTTGGGAATTATGGGATTTCCTTTAGCTTAATGTTGCAGATTTTTCTACCGTTTGATTTTAGTTAACAAACTACATATGCACAGAAAATTTTATCTGATTTGCTTAATTAATAAAAGTTTTATAGCATATTTAATATTTTTACTTTTCTCAAATTGGACCGTTTTTACCATAATTTTTTGAAGTTTTCGGAGCTCAGCAACGAATATTAAAATTTTGTTCCATTTTTTTATTTTTTTATGCATGTAAATAAAGATGACGCAATTTCCTATTAAATAAAAAAAGATTCACCTCAATATCATTCTTACGTGCAAAACTATGCGTTCTTAAATATGAGTGTTTCAATATGTATCTCACTTTTATACATTTGTGTTACGGAAGTAAAAAATTGTGTAGAAAAACAATTATACCTGAATAGAGGATAACCAAGAGGCATATCTTAAATTAATAATCATTATAAAAAACATTAGATAAAAAATAAAATTTTCTGTTAATTTTTATTTACGAAAAGTCGTTAAAAGTATTTTTTATTTCCTTAAAATTATTATTTATTTTCTATAAAATAATCTGTCATATCATTATGCATGTCTAAAAGATAAAGTAAATCCTTTAATTCTGTTTTGTTAGAAGCTGAAGAAGCCTCATAATTAATCCAACGTTTTCTCATTGATGAAAGTAAAGGATCAGAAGATAACAATAGGCTATAGAAAATGTCTTCGTTTTGTGACTGCCTAGAACATTTTCGAGAACTGAATATTTGAATGTACTTGAAATCGCAGTTTCTTGCTTCTTGGGCTTCTTCTGTTAATTCCCCAAGAGGAAGAATATTCGATTCTATAATTGTTTTACCATGACATAATATTTTATGTACTGTGGGCGTCATATCCCTCCATGGATATAGGGAAACGAGTAGCTGAGATATTTTTGCTGTATATTCTTTAAAGCGAAAAGAATTAATTTGAGTTTTGCTATTAATTGCCATTAAAACTACGTTAACCATTCTAAGCAACTCTTTGTCAATTCCAGTTATGTTTGAAGTAGTTTCAAAATCCCCAAAAAATTTTCTTGCAGTATTTCCGTCGCTAGTGTTTCCTCCACTACGAAGAGGCTTATCAATTATTAACCCCGTTTGTACTCTAAACTCTTCTTGGATTCTACTTTTCTCAGAAGCTCTTAGAGCTTTTAGTTCATCATTGATTTTTGTTTTTTTTTTTTTTTTTTTGTTATTAAATTTTCTGTCGTACTTCTGTATTTTAAGTCGTATGCAATATGCAGAAAATGCTCCAAAAATCTTATTCTAGCATGAAGGGGGGATATTCCGAAAGATAGAACTTCTTCGTTGACTACGTTGGTTTTTTTTAGCTGAGAATTTTGACTTCTTCTGATCACATATGGAACATTTCCAATAAGAAGATGTGTTAGTTATAGCGTTACTAACTTTTCCATCAATAATTGTTAAACTAAGTTGAAAGGATATGTTAACACAGTATTCTTTTATTTTTATTGATATTGGTTCCAATGATCTTATTTCGTCTTTGATATGCTCGACTAATTTTTTTGTCGTAGTATTTGATTCCTTTACATACTCAAAACAAATAGGCCTACAAAAATTTTTGGATCCTGGGGTTGTGTTTTTCCATATATCTTCAAAAGTGTTTGCACGTACTGATGAAGATGCAACCAGTGAGTATGAACGAATTCTTAGTTGGACTAAGGATGCCATGAATATGCTCTTAAAATCTATTGTATGTTTTTGTTTGTACTCAGGAAGGGCTGATATTCCATCACATCCCCACTTACACATTAGTACTACATCGCAGTTTTTAACCTTTTCTAGTTGGTCAGTAGAAAAATCTGAAATAATCCGTGACGCCGTATTTTCTAGCAAAGAAGATAGTCCAATAGAAGCTTTCGTTTCATCAACTGTTATTGGAGATGGCATAATCGTGTAAGGTTTGTAATTGTTTTGTTAAAAATGTTGTATCTATAGTACTCTTGTTTTATTAAAGAGCCTTAGAGTAGAAGGCGGCTCTATATGATGGCAAAGTTAATTGCCGAAGTTTGTTGAGGAATAAAACAACTCTATTGCTTAAAGTCAGAATTATTTCTGATTTTATTTACAATTTTCCCTAGCTTATATACTATTTCTTATTCTATGTTTTCTTAAAGAATAATCATTTCTCCTATTCGTAATTAATAATTTCTATGTTTATTATTTACATATATATTTATCTATTTCTCCTACTTATTGTTCATATATTTATTAAAAATCTTAAATTACAATATTTCATTCAACACTTGACTTTGCATTTTCTACTAACTGCATTTTTTGTCGGTCATTTACTTTTGATATTTATTTTATATTTTGGGTATGCATGTTTATACCACATGTTTGTTTGTTTGGGTATGCATGTTTATACCATATGCACTACACCCTTACCGTTTAAAAGAAAAAAATTTTTATTGAATGAAAGAAAAAAAAAATTTTTTTTTGTATTAAATTACAAGGTACTATCTACATAGTACATAATTTTATTCTATTCTTATGTATAGTCATAGGTTTATTATTTATTAAAATTGTGACATTTACGTCTTGTGTGTTTATTATTTCAAAAGGACCGGTATATTGGTTTTCATTTTTCTTTGCGGTTTCTTTTCTTAAAAATACTTTATCTCCTATTCTTAATTTGATATCGTTAATATTCTTATCTTTAATATTTTTTTGTTTTATTTTATTTTCTAACAGTTTTTTATATGCCATTTCATGTGCATGTTTTAATTTTATTTTTAATTCTGTGATATAATCTTCATAATTGTAAAATTTATCGTTTGATATTGGTTCAGTTGGCATTGATGCTAATTTTCCAAATACAAGTTCAAATGGGGAAAACCCTGTGGATGAGTGTGTTGTTGTATTATACGCGAATGTATAATATGGAATCCATTCATCCCAATTGTATTGTTCCGTGAAAGAACGCATGTATTCGTTTAAAACTTTATGATTTCTTTCTATACTACCTAAGGTTTCATGGTGATATGCTGTTGAAGTTACATGTTTAGTTTTCATAAGTGTACATATCCTATTAAATAATTCATTTACGAATTCAGTTCCTCTGTCCGTTTTTATTGTATCAAAACATCCATATTTTAGTATAAATTTTTCTACTAATATCCTTCCTATCTCAGATGCTTCTTTAGTTTCTATCGGAAATGCATCAACATATTTTGTTAGTTCGCATTGTGCTGTTAATATGTATCTATATCCATTTGATATTCTTAATGGACCTACTGTGTCTAATTGTATAACTTGAAATGGTTTTGTTGGTGTATTCGTTATTTGGAGTGGTGCTTTGGAATGCCTAATGACTTTATTCTTTTTACAAGATTCGCAATGACTGATGAAATCTTTGATCATTTTATACATATTCTTCCAAATGTATTTTTGCTTTAATCTAATGACTGTTCTACGTACTCCTGCATGACCTCCATGTGGGGTTTCATTATATTCTTTTATTATCTCTTTTTGTCTATCTTTTTCTAATATTCTTTCTGGTTGTTTAAATAATATTACCTCTATGGGTCTTTGTCTATGTTTATTTTTATTTTGCATGCTATTATATATTTTTCTCAATTTTTCCTCACGTATGAGTGCAAAAATCGTATCATCTTTCGCTAACGTTATTGTGAAAATTTGATTATCGCATAAAACCTTAGTTAACTTCTGCAAAACTGAATCTGGATTCGAGTATGCATTTTCATTACAAGATACTGTTACGTGATTCCCAAAAATTTCAACTTTTGGTTTGCTTTTATTCATTTTATCTATAACAAAATTTAATCTTGGATATCCTTTAATTTGTGAAAACGAAATGCTGTTCCACATATAGATGTGATCACTCTCTCTGTCACTTTCTCTTTCCTTATCATTTTCATCTTCTCTAATCAATGTATTTTCTTTACTTCTTCTTAAGTCCTCAGTCATTTTTCTTGTCATTACGCTTATACTTTTTGGTATCATATCTTTCAAATCATTAGAATCTATTTTGATTCTTGATAATGCATCGGCATTAGTATTAATTCTCCCTTGTTTATATATAATCTCGAAATCGTAATCCATGAGATCTAATCTAATTCTAGTTAATCTTGATGAAGAATTCTTATGAGTAAACAATGATACTAGTGGTCTGTGATCAGTTACTACCTTGAATTTTCTTCCATATAAATATGGTCGAAAGTGATTTATTCCCCAATGAATAGCTAAAAGTTCTTTCTCTATCACGGGCTTTTTAATTTCATGTTTATTTAAAGATCGGCTTGCATATGAGATCGGTAAATCGGTATTTATTTCACCTTGTGAAAGTACCGCTCCTAACGCGTAATCAGATGCGTCAGTAGTGAGTATAAGTTCTTTTTCAAAATCTGGGTATTGTAATATTGGTGGATTTGAAACTATAGATTTTAACATTTCAAAAGATTTTTGGCAGTTTTCTGACCAATGAAATTGTTGATTTTTCTTTAATAATTCATTTAGAGGTTTAGCTATCTGTGCAAAATTTTTAACAAAGCGTCTATAATAATTACAAAAAGCTACGAATCTTCTTGTATCATCTGCGTTCTTTGGGACTGGATAAATCTCAAATGCTTTACATTTATTTGGGTCTGTCATTATTCCTTTATCTGTAATAAGATGTCCTAAATAAACTACTTCTGGTTTCAAAAAATTACATTTATTTGGATTTAATTTAAGGTTGTGACTTTTTAATCTTTGAAAAACTTTTATTAAATTATCATTATGGTGTTGTAGCGAACATCCAAAAACAATTATATCGTCTACGTATATAAATGCATTGGAATCTAACCCTGTTAATGCTATTGTCAACATTCTTTGGAAACTGTTTGATGATATCTTGAGACCAAAAGGTAATCTTTTGAATTGATAGTGTCCATTGCCTGTGGAAAATGCTGTAAGTGGTCTAGATGCTTGTTGTAATTCTATCTGGTGGAATGAGCTCGTCATATCTAGCGTTGAGAAATATTTTGCTCTTCCTATTTTGTCTAATACATCATCTAGTTGGGGTAATGGGAATTTGTCATTGACTAATTTTTTATTTAACTGACGATAATCGACAACTAATCTCCATTTCTTTTCACTGTTGTCACTTTTCTTAGGGACCAAAAGTAAAGCAGAATTATAAGGACTAACAGACTGTTCAACCAAATCTTCTTCTATCAATTTATTAACTTGTGTTTTAATTTCTTCCTGTTGTGACTGTGGTAATCTGTAATTTCGTGTGTACACCGGGGTATCGTCCACAGTTTGTAATCTTTGTCTATAGAAATTATTTGCTGTTAAATGGTCTCCTTCTAAATGAAATATATCTTGGAATTCTTTACATATTTCCTCTATGGTTTGTTTTGCGTTAATGTCGACTGTATCTATACTCAGTAATTTTCTTAATTTTTCCCATCTGTCCTTTTGTTTTCTATTTGCATTTTCTTTTTTATTATAGAGAATGTTATAATCTGATAAACGTTCGATTTGTAAATCAAATTGAGATATTGTAACTTCTTTGTCTGAAGCATTTAAAATTCTAATGTGCTTTGTTCCATGTTTTGGGATTATTGTATTACCAACAAAAATATTGTCACAAATTTGCTTTGCACATACCACGCTATCTTCTTCAATATATAATTTTACTGCTTGTATTATTTCAGTTCTTGGTGGTATAGTGATTTTATTGATATTTGTTGTCATTGGTAGAACATATTCAGTTTCATTTATTATAACAGCTAATGTGTATGTCTCACAATCTATTTTTGCCAAATATTTAGTGAAAAAATCTCTTCCTAAAATACCATCTGTTGCTATTGGAAATTCTGTACTTACTATTTGATATTCATGGTTTACTATATACTCTGGAAGTACTATTTTCAGTATTGAAGTACCCATTGTTTGAATTGCATTGTTTTCAATACCCGTAATTTTGCAAGCGTTGTGTTCTTTTATTTCGTTATTTCCTATACAATTTTCTTTACATATAGAAATGTCTGCACCTGTATCTATTAAAAATCTCACAAAATTTCCTTCACATGTTTTAAATGTTACAAAATGAGGTGCGTCTGTGTGCGAATTGTAAGTTTTTAATGCATATTCTTTTAATTGTTTTAACCTCCCTACATCTTCTGTCACATTTACTCTTGAGGATTGCAGGGGTCTATCTCGTTTCCCTGTTCCTGAGCAAAATATATCCTTCTTTGGTTCCTATTTCTAAAATCACCATTTCTCCTGTTATTATTGTTGTAATTACTACCATTTCTTTGATTATTATTGTGATTATTACCATTTCTTTGGTTGTTGTAATTATTATTATTTCTTGGTAGGTTAGTACCGCGGTAATTATTATTCCTAAAATGATTACCAGAATTATTATTCCTATTATGAAATCTGCTGTTGTAAGAAAAATTTGTGTTCCTATTAAAATGCATTACAGAATTCGTTTGTGAAACTACTTCTGAAGCTATTTGGATTGCTTCATTTAAACTTTTGGGTCTAGCAGCCAAAACTGTGGATCTGTGTGGTTCATTTAAACCATTCTTAAAGGTACTAAGAGCAACTTGATCATTCATTTTAATAATCGTTACCCTGCTTTGGGATCCTAGTTCTGAAATATGGAATTCATTGAGAGCAGCTACAAGAGATTCAACCCTGTTAGCGAATTGAGTTACTGTACTATTCCCTTGAATCTGTTTCGCTAATTCGGTATGCACTGAAGAGAGTGATTTCTTGGGAGAAAATATTTTCCTAAGGGTATTTTTGAAAGTTTCGAGCGAATTTGGAGTTTCTTCTGAAATCAACTTGTTCCTTACCTTATTTGTCAATTTAGTGGCTAAAACGAATTTTATTAATTTAGCAACTTCTGTTTCATCTTTGAGAGTGCTAGAATAGAACTCTATTATACCTAAAAAATTACTAATTTGTCCTAGGTCACCATTGAATTCTGGTATTATTTTCGATGCGTCAAGAATGCCAAACGATGCCATATTTGCTATTTCTTTATTTTCTTTTATTTTCAAATAATTTAAAATTTTATTTTCAATTTCACTTACTTCTTCTAGAGGATAGTCTTCATTATTCAATGCAATAGTTTTTAATTCTTCTATTAAATTTAAAGTCTCTATTACATAACTTTTTGTATAAAATCTATTTGGACTTTTCTTTAAATTTTTATATATACTTATTAATTTATCCATTTATTTATACATTTTCTAACTTATTGGCAAATCTAATTGCTTTTTTCTTCATATAATTTTTATAGTATTCATTAATTTTACTTATTACTAATGCTATTAATAGGATTAGGATTACTATTTGTATATGGCCATGAGTCATCGTCATTACACCAGTGTTGTTTTCATTTACGATAATATCCTCCTTTGAAAACCATCCACTTATTATGGTTTTTAATTTTAGTTATTTTTGGAAAGAAAAAATTTTATTATTGGTTGTTCCTAATTTCTTTGATTTCTTTCAACAACCTTGATTTCTCGGCCTTGTTGCCGGTGAGATGAAATTGTCTATAGGTTTCGGCTATTAGTTTTCTCCTCTTAACTGCCTTTCCTCCTCTTTTCTTTTTTTTTGTCTTCCTTTGGACTTTCGGGCTTTGGAATTTGTGTTTTTGTTTCTTGTAACCGTTTGAGATACTCTTGTATGGGTATCTTTTTCTTTGCCGGACAATATTTGGGGACCTCTGGACTCGACACTACTGGCTGGGGTATGTATTTTTCTTCCAACAATCGCTCCCACTTCTGAAACAGACTATCTATCTCCAACTTGGTTGCTTCTAACTCCTCCACGCTCATCTGGACACCAAGACTGTGAAGTATAGGTTTGTAGGATCAATTTTTCTTAAAAACAAAATCTATTATGCCGTATATGTTTCTGTGTTCAGTTTGGCATGTCCTGTTTGGCATGTTCAGTTTGGCAGGATCGCTATGTAAGGTTTGTAATTGTTTTGTTAAAAATGTTGTATCTATAGTACTCTTGTTTTATTAAAGAGCCTTAGAGTAGAAGGCGGCTCTATATGATGGCAAAGATAATTGCCGAAGTTTGTTGAGGAATAAAACAACTCTATTGCTTAAAGTCAGAATTATTTCTGATTTTATTTACAATTTTCCCTAGCTTATATACTATTTCTTATTCTATGTTTTCTTAAAGAATAATCATTTCTCCTATTCGTAATTAATAATTTCTATGTTTATTATTTACATATATATTTATCTATTTCTCCTACTTATTGTTCATATATTTATTAAAAATCTTAAATTACAATATTTCATTTAACACTTGACTTTGCATTTTCTACTAACTGCATTTTTTGTCGGTCATTTACTTTTGATATTTATTTTATATTTTGGGTATGCATGTTTATACCACATGTTTGTTTGTTTGGGTATGCATGTTTATACCATATGCACTACAATCGCTTTTTTTTCTTGAATAGACTTATATGATGGTAATATTGCATGTCCTTTCTCAAGTAAAGCTTTTCTCAAAATTTGGTACTTATTTCGGCTTATTTTCATTTCCAACATCAGAGCAATAGCTTCTTCCTCCGTAAAATTTGACTGCGATGTTGGAGTAGGTATGCTGTTAACAATTCGTTTCAACCGTTTTGGAGATGCGCTGGGAAGAATATTGGCGATGTGCACTGCCTCGGAAGGCTGATTTTCTTTTTTAGCAATTCCTTGAACATATCGGAAACTTCATCTTTTGAAACTGAAAAAAGTTTTTCGGTTAACCTTTTTTTCTTAGACTTCGAACATAAGTCATCATAAGATTTGCAGGGAGCTCCACATAATGCGATGTAGGTTGAGAATTTCGCAACAGTATCCATCCAAGTAAGATACTTTACTTTAAACTTATTTTTGTTTCCGCGAACTGATTTCATTTATTTTTAAAATAATTTTAAAAATTCTTCCAGTTTTGCAGTACCAATGACATCAACTCTGCAGTTGTATGTAGCCTTAATAAATTTTTTCATGGCCTTAATTCTATCAAGTCATTTTGTAGCATCAGTCCACAAAAAAGAACACAATGTCTCAAACTTCAATGTGATCGGCACGAATTTTTTTTAAATATGATATCTATTGTATTTATGCAAATATTTATATGCGTGTTCAGGTCATCGAACAGTTGGGTACCTAAAGAAGCAAAGCAGCTAGCTAAAAATCAAAAAAGGCACTTAGGTAAGACATAATTAGTCATAGGTCATCCTAAAACGAACACCTGCACCATTATTTTTAACCCTTTTTTCAGGTATAATTGTTTTTTTACACAATTTTTTACACAGGCATGAAAATTTTTACTTCCGTAACACAAATGTATAAAAGTGAGATACATATTGAAACACTCATATTTAAGAACGCATAGTTTTGCACGTTAGAATGATATTGAGGTGAGTCTTTTTTTATTTAATAGGAAATTGCGTCATCTTTACTCACATGCATAAAAAAAATAAAAAAATGGAACAAAATTTTAATATTCGTTGCTGAGCTCCGAAAATTTCGAAAAATTATGGTAAAAACGGTCCAATTTGAGAAAAGTAAAAATATTAAATATGCTATAAAACTTTTATTAATTAAGCAAATCAGATAAAATTTTCTGTGCATATGTAGTTTGTTAACTAAAATCAAATGGTAAAAAAATCTGCAACATTAAGCTAAAGGAAATCCCATAATTCCCAAAATAAAGACGAAAAATCCCAAAATTGGAATTTTTTACTCTTTTGCCCATAAAGTCCACATATGGACTAGGGCTCACGAAATACTTTTGGAAACAATTTGGAGTATATATAGCTTTTTTATAGTATTCTTCTTTTCCGATCCCAGCTTTGGGATTTTAGAAAATATGGGGTAAAGTCAAAATTTCGATGTAAATAGGTCAAGTTGAAAGACTTACATCTTCTACAAGAATGATCAGTTTTATACGAAATTTTGTTTAAACGTACACACATATAGTTAGCTTTAATAAAAATAAAAAATTTTTATATATTCCTTAAGAAAATATTTTTCTATCTAAAAAATTAGATTAGTGTTCCATTTTAGGCTAAAATACACAAAAATGCAATAATTTTGGATTTTTTAAATTGAAAATCGTATAATTTTTAAGCCAGAAAAGATATTAGTTTCAAATTTTTTTCAGAAAATCTTAAATTTTGTTTGCTATCTACGGTAAAAAACTCAAACAAATTTGCTGCAAATTGTACCCAATATTTCGAAAAAACTGGACCAGGGTATGGAAAAAATCAAAAATTTTAATTTTAAAATACTTATAATTCGATCATTTTTAAACATAAACATGCAGTTTAAAGCACCGTTTTGTAGGTATTTACGAGAGCTTTAAGACCATGTAAAATATTTAAAAATCAGACAAAAATTGAAGTAATGCCAAGCGTTAGAAAATTTTAAGGAGCGAGGTGTACAACTTTGAGACCACATAGCGCCATCCCTGGAAAGTGGAGGGTAACCACCTTCAAAACTTAAGCTCAATTACTCCTCTCCTCGTGCCAAATTTTGAATCAATCGGCCTAGCCGTTTTCAAATGGCTGAATTATTTCCAAAATATTTTGATTCTGCCCCACTGTGCAATGTTGCAACCGAGCAAGTATCTCACCAGTTTCTAAATTGATCCTTCTTTTCGCAACTTTGTATATGTACAAGATCTAAATACCGCTGTAAAACGGAATACAAAATTTGTATTAATACATTTTGGAAGTCAGAAATATTTTTACATATGACAGTTATCCACTTTAGAGCTCTTCTTAGTCTTAACGATACACATTTATGTCCCACTTTTTTGAACGGGTTGCAACAATACATTCTTTAATGTGACATTTTAAACACAGATAACAATTATTTAAGTTTCTAAAACAAATATGCAGCTTGTACAAAACAAACAATCAATTAAGTATGAACACAAAACATTCTTAGGACCACGTTCGAGTCTAGAATCTACAATGTGCTGGGGAAAAATTAAAGACAAGTCATATAGACTTGACGAAAAAATATATAGATTCGTATGTCTCGCTGTTCGGGTGTTGCAGCAGCTCTTGAAGTGGACACTCTGAATCGTTCAGTTTCCCGTCGTGTGTCTCGCTCCTCGGTTGTTGCAATAGCTCTACTAGCTGACACTCGCGCATTTCTGGTTGATCTTTCTATGTTGGTTTTTTTGTAGTATTTCAAAAGCGTCTTAGAATTCAACGTTTGGTGACAAATGAGTTGCTCAAAAATAGAATCCAATAACCTACAATAAAAAAAAAAATACACATGCAATCTCTCATACTCATTTGGTTGCAAGGTAAAAAACTTCATATTTTTGGCGTACGTTTTATTTCCATATGGGTATGCGCAGCGAAAAAAATATTTTTTCATTTTCGAGTGTTCACAGTCAACACTCGCCAGGCAGACGTGTGCACGTACGCAGAATTAAATGAGACAATCACTGCACCAGACAATTCGTGAGGAAAGAAAGATTTGATATTAAATTTACTCACAAATACCACTGCCACGCTGTAGCGATTTAATTGTTTAATTTTGTATGATGCAGCGCCTATAAACAAACGAAGAATATGCACCATGACTTCCAGTAATGAAAACAATTCGAATGGAAATGCATTTTTATTTCATATTGACTCACCAACTAATCACTGTCAAAGTCAAAGTCACAACCACAATTTGTTATTATTGAGGACAGAAAAAGACACTCTTTGTTTTCTTCTGCCGTCGAAATCAGTTTTATTGTAAGGCCACCGAAAACACTATGTCGCTGTTCCAATGTTTTAACAGAATCGAAATCAACGAACTAAGGCGTGTGCAGCGTTATAGAACAGTGCTTTCAAAAAATTGTTCCACAGCGCCATCCAAAATACAATATGCATATATTTAAAAGGGAGCACTGTCACCTTTTAAACGGGTTCAAAAAAACTAAATTATCTTGTATGGTTTAGAGTTTTCAAAATTTCCTTGGTTCTGATTAACCAGACCACATGAAGTTATTGCTTCATTAATCTGCTCATCGTTTCTACAAGATGACGTGGAAAATTTTGTATTTGTTGCTTGAAGAAATCTATAAGATAACGGCTATTTACAACACTATTCGATAAGTTTTTAAAATTGGCTACTACTTCTGCTAACTGATTGCTTAACGTTGCTGACTAAAACATTGCGTTTAAGTCAGGAGAACCAGGATTTGGTTGGACTTGAATTTTGTATAAAAAATTCAATATTCTTGTATCTCATTTCACGATTCACTTTCTATTGGCTATTAACAAAAAGAAAAGAAAACCTGCATACACTGACTACGCGGCAGTTACGCGAAGTATAGATTTAAACATACCAGTATCTTACGTCAAGCTAAATTAAATTTAAAAATAATATTGGGGGTCACCCAAATCGCCGAACACTTTAGAAAACAAACCAGAGTTTGAGTTTAGTTGACACAACTCAATGGGTTGCTTTCCCTCAGTATTGAGAAAAATATACCTTTCAATGATAGCGCATTGGCTGCCCCTAATGGAGCCTCACCATCCAAATACCTACCTTTCGAAACTTACACCGACATCTTTAAATAATTTATTCAGCTTAAAAAATAACTTAAATTCAGATTTCAAAATATATTTATAAGTTTAAGCATTTCTTGCAATTAGTCTATAAGAACGTTAACAATAATTTTACAACTATTCATCCTACCATACAAGTCCTGACCTAGTGTTTAAGTCAAAAATAAACAGAAACTTTAGAGGCTGCGTCCTATGAGCGAAAAAGGTTCAAAAATGCGTCTGAGCACAGTGCACGTTCATATAAGGGCTGACTTAAAACCAGCGCCAATTTTTGGGGCTCTGCCTTCCTGCGTGACTGACATTAATTGCTAAGTTATCGGCTCATTATATTTCCTTTATAAATTCACGTCAAATCTCACATGCTTATAGCCACTAATTATCTTAAGAATACGTTTTAATAATTGCTATGTCTCCCGTGTTCTTTTCATGCTATAGCGAAACGACATATGGGAGAGGAAACTTATAATCTTCTGGAATACTTTTTGGGTATCTACATATGGTCGGTCACAGGTTGACAACTCTTAACATAATTGTTGTACTTTTCGAAAGAGAAAAAAAAATTATTACTCTGTTGCTAACCTGTTAGAAGTAACAAAGTTAGAATTAGAAGATATTTGTTGTGGGATAATTTAAAGAAAAAAAGGTACTGAAATTATTTTTCATTAAAAAAATTATAATAAATAATCTAATACGATTTTTCTTCGGCGAGTAGTTGTTGTTAACCTGTGACCGACGATATGTTATAAATTGTTACGTTTATTTAAATTTATAAACGTTTATTTTATTGAGTTCCTTTATTGCAAAATAAATAAATACAATTTAATTACTACTTTAATTAAATTACACTTTAATTAGACGATTATTTACTTATTCGCGATCAGTACACAAAAATACGCGATGGCAACTTCACCAATGTATAACAAAAGATCTTCGCTGGTTGATGTTTTCACTAATAATGAATCAGCATGTATGGCCGTTGCTTTTTTACACCCAATGTTAAGGCTCTTGAATATACTAGACCTTGCTCCATCTGTTGGTAGAATATTTCTTAAGTACGCATTTATCATTTGAGACACATGATGATTGTTATTTGATTTCAGAACCTTCCATTATTATTTTGAATTTATTTATACATGCTGTCTATTTTTATTAGTCGTTATGTAGGTGTTTTTGTAGTTGTGTGTTGCGTTTATTTTTATTGCTTTATGTTAGTTGTTTTTGTTTTGCGATTAAGAAGTTTTTGTAGAAACTTCTGGCGTTGTAAACATTCACAATAGGTCATTTCGTTTTACTTTGTTGGTGACAATTATTTTTATTTCTTTTTATGATCTAAATAAAGCATCTTCGCAACACTGCCGCCCACTTAAGCCTTTTCGTCCCGAATAGGCTCAACATTACCTTTGCCATACTTGGCCAGCCGTTCCAGGTGAACAACTTTCATTTTTGATCTCGGATTATGGTATCTCTGTATCCGGTAAGCCACATCATTCAATTTCTTGATCACCTTGTATGGTCCCTCCCAGTGGGTTTGAAGTTTAGGAGACAGTTTTAGTTCTGTCCCAAACAAGATTTTTGCTGGACTACGTGAGGTTGAATCATGTACAGCTGACCGATAAGCTAGTAAGAACTTTGGTATATGTTCATCCCAATCCTTCCTTGTGTGCACTGACCACTTTTCTGAGATATTCCTCTAGGGTACGATTAAATCTTCCTACCATGCCATCAGACTGTGGATGAACCAGCGCCGTTCTCGTCTTTTTGATACCATATACGTCACACATCCCTTTGAATATGGCCGATTTAAAATTTCGTCGCTGGTCTGAATGCAGTTCTAGTGGAACACCGTATCGACACACCTTATTGTTAACAAAAGCGTCCATTATTGTTTTGGACTCTTGGTTTGGAATGGCATTTGCTAAAATAATCTATACCCACTAGCACATATCGGTTTCCAGCATTACTAACAGGGAATGGACCTGCTATATCAATAGCTATCCGCTCAAAGCGGGAACCTGTGTTGTATTGCTGAAGCTTGCCACGACTCTTTCTTATAGGACCCTTGGCCGTAATGCACTGTTCGCAATTTGCTTTCCAATCGGCCACAAATTGTCGGCAGCCTATCCAGTAAAATCGTTGCTTTATCTTTTCCAGCGTTTTTGTAATTCCCATATGACCCCCGCTGGAACTATTATGAAACTGCTTCATTACCTCACTCCTTTTAGAAGTTGGCACGACAATTAAGTCTGTTGTGTTTTTGCTATCTGTGCTTTCCCAAGATCGGTATAAGCAGCCATGTACCACTTTCAGGCTATTCCACTCAGTACAGTACGATTTTGCTAGGCGACTTTCGGCCGATATTTCATTTTGGTTCGGTCTCCTGTTATTTTGCTTAGCCAATATAATTTTTGCCAAAGTTGGGTGCTCATTCTGTGCCTTCGACCAGTCTTCGCTTGAACCAATTTGGGTAAGCCGCACGTCAATGATGCATTCCTTTTTTTCAACATTTGTGCAGTGCTTGCACTCTACATTGCATGGCCGTCTCGAAAGGGCATCAGCGTTGTTGTGTTTTCCACCTTTTCTATGTACAATACTAAAGTCATAGCTTTGCAAACGTTCAACGTGCGAGCTGCACTTAGGGGTTCTTAAATTGCATCAACCGACGTAGTGCGGAGTGGCCCGTCCTTAAGATGTAATATTGACCCTATAAGTACTTGTGGTAATGTTTAACACACTCCATCACTGCCAAAAGCTCTCGTCGTGTAACGCAGTAACTTCTTTCGGGCTTCGAGAGTACCCTGCTGTAGAAGCCAATGACCTTTTCTGTTCCCTCAATCTTCTGAGAAAGTACTAATCCTGCTCCATAGCCGCTTGCATCCGTGTCCAATATGAATTTCTGTCCAACTATTTGATAGGCGAGGACTGGTGCCGTACACAAAAGTTCCTTGAGCTTCTGGAACGCCAGGTCTTTACCGCCAGTACTTTGTCTTCATCAGTTGATATGCCCTCAGCTGTTACACGATGCCCCAGGTATTTGACCTTTTGAAACAAAGCACATCTTTTAACACTTCATTTTAATCCTGCAGCTGTTATACGCTCAAATATTTCATCCAGGTTTTTGAGGTGTTCGTCAAAAGTTTTCCCCATGTACGATTATGTCACGTTTTCCAATTGAGACCCTTAAGAACACGTTCCATTAAACGCTCGAAAGTAGCTGGAGCGTTGCAGAGCCAAATTGGCATCACCCTGAACTGCCATAAACCACCACTCGCGCTAAAGGCAGTTTTCTCCCTGTCTTTATCATCTATCTCTACTTGCCAATAGCCGCTCTACACGTCCAAGGTAGAGAATCATTTCGTTCCAGCCAACGTGTTTAAGGTATCAATAACAGGCAATGGACAACTGTGTTTTTTGGTGACGTTATTGAACTTCCTGTAGTCAACGCAATACCTGGTACTGCCGTCTTCTTTACTAAAACTATTTGCGAACTACACGAACTCGAGTATGGCTAATGACTCCGTTCTTTTTCATTTCGCTGACAAGTTTCTTGACCTCATTTCGCTTTGCTAGGGGAACACTTCTGAATGCTTGATTTATAGCCTCGCTTCACCAGTATTAATATCATGTTTCACAACTGCCATTCTACCTTGGCTTTTATTACTTAGGGCGAAGACGGAGGCATGTTTTCTCAACAACTGCTTTGCTTTGTTTCTGTCAGAAGATGTTAGTTCTGCCACCCATTTTTGCACCTGTTCTGCTACTAAATCTCTTTCTCTGGCAGGTATTTTGGGGCATACGTATTCACCGCACAATTGATTATCGACCTATCTCAAAATTTCTGTTAATAGTCTTTTCGCTATTGGAGAGATTAAGTACTCTCACAGGAACTCTTTCATCGTCGTAGATTGTCACAAGGGCTTTAGCTGTTAAAATGTGGTCTTTTACTTCTGTTAGTTCTACTACCCACAACCGGTTATCCACACAATCTGTCTCCACACGTGCCCATACTATAGTTTCCGCCTCAGGTGGTAATTTCTAGCGTTCAACGGCAAATAGCTTCTTTACGGCGGTCCTGCTCTCATAACCAACATCCAGGGGTATCTGCACATTACACCAGATCATTATTTGCTCGCCCATGTGCAGATTAATACCGTTGGCTATCATGAAGTCTGCACCAATGATAACTTCATCTACTATGTCGGCGACAACAAATACATGGTCAACACTGATGTCTGCTATAGTCAATCTTACCCTGGCTCTTCCATAGACAGTGGCTAAGTCCCCAGTAGCCGTGCGCAGTCGTACATTATTTAGCGGTTCCACTGCACCTTTTACTAAATCTAGCCTTGTTATAGGCTGAAACGCTCCTGTGTCCTCATTGCTTTCTTCCGTTGATAAGACCGCAAGCAGTTAGGTTGCTATTATTCTGTTGCACAATGGAAATCGAGATTGTAGGGCCATCGGTTGCGGGAGCTAGCACTTGCCCCTCGATGAAGTTTAACGGTGACTCGAGCGATTTGGTGTTATTCGCCCGCTTGTTGTCCCTCGTTGACGAAGCAGATCTTGAATTTTCCTTTATAGATCTGCAGTTGCGCTGGAAGTGGCCGAAATTTTCGCAATTAAAGCATTTGGCACGAGACTTACTCTTTTCCTCCTCCATTATTTGTTTGACAATATCCTTTATCTCACTCTTTTTATCGCCGTGGTTATAATCGTCGGTCTCAAGACATTGCACCTTGTACACCTGTGGCTTCGAGATGACTTTTGCGGTCTCCTGTGCTAGCGCGTACGAGATAGTTTTTGCAAAGGTTGATTTTGTATAGCACATACCGCATATTTAACATCTAGATCTCATATACCATTCACAAATGCTTCAATTTTAAACTGATCGAGAAGCGGATGATGTTCGCCTGGGTAAGTCAGCTGCACCAAACGTTCAATTTCCATGGCGATGTCTTGAAGCGTCTCATTCGCCTTTTGAACCCTGCCTCGTAACTGCATTCTATAAAGTTCTCTTTTATGCTCACCTCCGTATTTGCGTTATAAAGCTGCCATTATGTCCTCATTATTATTTCTACATTCGGCTGGTAAGCTTTCGAGTATCTTTGCTGCTGCTCTTTTTAAGGCCAAAATAAGCTCTATAGCTTTTTCATCATTGTCCCATCTATTCTTGTTGGCCACTGTTTCGAACTGGAACCAAAAAACATCAAAGGGTGCGTTGCCATCAAAACTCGGACTATTTATCTTGCTGGCATGCTCAGAGATAACTCTCACTGGTCCTTCTCGAATTCGAAGTTCGCCCATTTGCAATTTTAATTCATTCAATTCTTCGTTCACTTTTTTTTTCTAGGCCGCTGACTCTCAGCACAACGAGGCAACTTGAAGACTTCTGAAATTTCTTGAAATTTCTCATTTAACTCCGCTAAAAGCCTTTCTCCATTAACACTAGAGGGTTCTTGTATTGCTCTGTCTTGTCTGTCTGTCTTGTATTGGCTGTCTTTAAATTATTCTTGAAGCTTCTGGTTGTTTTCTTCTATCTTCTTCAGTGGGCTGTCCTGCTTCTGGTTGTTTTCTTCTATTTTCTTCATCATAGCTGCAAACATAGAATTCAAGTCCATAATGCTGTTTGTTGCTGGGGTTCGTACTTCAATTTTGTCTTGTTCTTCTTTTTTCCGAATTCGTATGTCCCAATATCAATGCCTCGCTGCTTTAATTCGTCTATCAACCGCTTTTGTAATTCCGCTTTGTTGCCCACTGTTGGCAGATCCAATTTACTCAGCTCTATTTTTAACTGCTCAACTTTAAGCTCATCAAATTTCATTGTGATTTGTTAATCATTTGCAATTTCACTTCTGACACCCACTGTTACGTTTATTTTAATTTATAAACGTTTTTTTTATTAAGTTCTTTTATTGCAAAATAAATAAATACAATTAAATTACTACTTTTATTAAATTACACTTTAATAAGACGATTATTTACTTATCCGGGATTAGTATACAAAAATAAGCGATGGCAACTTCACCAAGGTTTAACACAAGATCTTCACTGGTTGATGTTTTCACTAATAATGAATCAGCATGTATGGCCGTTGCTTTTTTACACCCAATGTTAAGGCTCTTGAATATACTAGACCTTGCTCCATCTGTTGGTAGAATATTTCTTTACTACGCATTTATCATTTGAGACACATAATGATTGTTATTTGATTCCAGAACCTTCCACTATTATTTTGAATTTATTTATACATGCTGTCTGTTTTAACTAGTCGTTATGTAGGTGTTTGTGCAGTTGTGTGATGCGTTTATTTTTATTGCTTTATGTTAGTTGTTTTTGCTTTGTGATTAAGCAGTTGTTGTAGAAACTTCTGGCGTTGTAAACATTCACAATAGGTCATTTCGTTTTACTTTGTTGGTGACAATTATTTTTATTTCTTTTTATTACCTAAACAAAGCATCTTCGCAACAATATATATGCACAGCAAAAAATTTGACGTTACCTTAAAAAGTACTTGCCATACAATGACTTACTTTTACGATTGCCATATATTGTTACGTTAGTTCGCAAACAAAGTAAATAGTAATTGAACTACTTCTTTAAGTTAAAAGAGAATACCTTAGAAATGGTACTTCTTAATTATTATTTAAAAATTTCATGCCTTGTTATAATCATTAGGTTGGTAATCTGGTTAGGAAGTCCTTCCGCCAAAAATGATTAATTCCACATTCTGATATTTAATTTAATTTAATTTGTCTACTAAATTATCTTGTACCAAGGCTAGAATTGCTAGTGCGCAGCACATTTTTAAATTCCCACTGGCACCCATGATTCCACTAAGACATTTCTATATTTAAACGTTGACTCGCGCTAATTTGCTTGTATTCTTAAAGTTATTATAAAGCATCACATGGCCATTTGAAATATGTTTGGCTCCAGATGTTATTTTACATACGTTTTCTTATCCATGCATAACGAATCTTATATATATATATATATATATATATATATATATATATATATATATATATATATATATATATATATAAGACTGTAACAGGATTATTTCTGTACATCAGAAATTTGTTGAAAGTTTCGTTGTTGGTGTAGCTTGTAATCGATATGGAATAAAAATCATATTTGTCTGTGTTCGGATCGGGTAAAAACTTTTAGATGGATTCGAATAAAGTTTTGTGAGGAGGTCCTTTAGATCCTTGGTTCAGATATAGAATGAAAGCATCCAATTTTACCAGCATAATGGTTTTCAGCACATTTTACTTTTGTACATAGACAATTTTCGATTCTCTCTACAGAAGTGTACATTAAATACATAAAATACATAAGCTAATTAAAAAAGTAATTAAGATAACAATCGCATAAAAGAAAAAAACTAAATAGAAATCAATTACAAAAAAACGTTATTATCCCAAGTATCCATTTTTCATTTAGTATCTTAAAATGTCATAATAAAAATAAAACTAGACATCCATCTTGATTATTCAAAACAATTTTAGGCTTCTTATAAAATTTTTTAAATTTGTAAATTGATTTTAATTGAGGATTTTATTAAAGGTAGACTATAAAAAAGTCAAATTGTCAATCAAAAAATTAAACATTATTTCAAACTTTATAAAAAAATAATGTTTACCATCTAATGTTTGTTTTTATTGCTTTTTCATTGATATGGGTTCTCAAATGTCTGAAGTCTTAATGTTGGTTGCCCGTCTTCATGTCCGTAGCTTAATAGAACCTTTCTGTTGTATTTCTATTTGTCATTATAAAGAATAAGTCGGCAAGTTTTAAAATGTTACAAAAGCGAGACATTAAACAAAGCAATGCAAATTGTATTCTTAAAGAGTAATCTTTGCTTTTGATGTTTATATATTTAATTCACTGTTTCAATTAATTAAAAACTCTAGAAAATTCAATTCAATCACACGAATGCAATTTTAATTCTTGTCATTCTTGCTTATTTACTTACAACATTATAGATGCTGCTTCAGTATCATATTGATTGTTATGAGTTTTACATGGATGTACGTAACGCTGTGCCGTGCGTTTTTATTATTTTAATTTTTATTAAATTATATTCTGAACTGTGGATATTATAAATGAATTGAAATTATTTTGGCTTAAGTTTATTTCTTTTAAATATTTCTTTACCGTTCTCTCTGAATTTCATCCTGTACATTTGTTTTCGATCGGACGCGAATGCAATTCTAATTCTTGTCATTCTTAGTTATTTGCTCACAACATTATAGATGCTGCTTCAGTATCATATTGATTGTTATGGGTTAAACATGAATGTACGTAACGCTGTGCTGTGCGTTTTTATAATTTTATTTTCTATTAAATTAGGATTTGAACTGTGGATATTATAAATGAATTGAAATTATTTTGGCTAAAGTTTATTTGTTTTAAGGACGTAGTGGTTAATAATAACTAAAAAAATGTGTGAAATTCGGTCAAAATACACTGAAAAAGAGGTCAGAGGGACAAACTTCAAAGGGGAGTATAAAACGAGTTCTGTATGACCAAATGTAACCGAAAATGGAAGATCTCTACAGGATTTCAGAGTTAATTAATTCGCTATGATGTAAAAGTAGAAAACTTGAAATGCCAATCTTTTGCGAGGCTTACATGCGATTACACATTAATAATAAACATCTTATACTTACAAATAATACTACGAAGAAATGAATTTTCGACATCTCTTCTTTTTATTTAGCAACTAACGTTCGAAGTGTTGCGTGCTATCGGGTTTGAATGTGTTGTAAGTGAGCGAAAAGTTACCTACGATCATGCATGCTTACGATAAGTAAACTTTACTTGTGTCTGCGCATGTCATCGTTTTGTTCTTTTTTTTTTTTTTTTTTTTTTTGTTGGCTAATGTTCATGTACAATACGCTAAAAAAAATTTTAACATTAACTGTTTTTAGTTTATTAAGGAAGTTTTCAGCTAAGTTAAAATAAACAAAAATATAGTTGTTTTGGGAAGAAAATTTTTATTTAACGTTTTAAGACTGCTGTTTAGAAAACAAACGACAAAAATATATAATGATTTTCGAAGCAGTCAAAATTATCAATTAGTTTTTTTTAATGTTTCTGTAAAAATAACATTCTTAGTTAAAAAAAAGTTCGACAGTAGAAAAGCACAAAAGCACCTTTTTACAATAGCTTTAGAATATAAAATAAAAATAAAAAAAACTTGAAAAAGTACAATCAGAAAAAATAATTTGTGAAAGAAAAACATCAAAAATATACCGGTAAGTATTTTACATAGAATATCTAGTATCTATTACGTTTTTAAAATTAATGTTCTTTGTTTACAGGTACTAAATAAAGAAAATAAATTATGTAGTCTTGCACATTTGAAAGATTTGCCCAAGGTTAGTTATATAAAATTCCAAATTACAAATGTATATAATATTAGTTGTACAAATATCAACACTTAAAAGTACAAAATTTTTTTTAGCATGGAATAATCCTTAAATTCGTTTTCAAGTAAGGTCGGTCAAAAATATATACCAAATCAAAAAGACCAAGACATTTAGCATTTGTGTATCGAAACCTTTTGATGTTTAAAATAAGAAATCTGTAGTTTTTATTGTTTTGGAATGTTTCTTTTAGAGGGTTCAAATAAAGGAAAAAAGCAGTAAATCATACTCTTTAAGCGGGTTAAATTTTGTAAGGTGAAATAAATGCAGAAACAGTTATTACTAATGTTTTAGTAGGTTATATTTTGTTAGTTTAAATAAATGAAAACACAGTACTTTTTACTGCTCTGATAGTTAT
The DNA here is from genome assembly GCA_937654795.1 of Cistogaster globosa. Classification (NCBI taxonomy): domain Eukaryota; kingdom Metazoa; phylum Arthropoda; class Insecta; order Diptera; family Tachinidae; genus Cistogaster; species Cistogaster globosa. Next base: position 48,270,228 of record OW569406.1, on the reverse strand, counting down.
TTTTTTTCTGCGTTGGAATAAAAGAAAAATTAGAAATTTTTACGTATTTTGTTAGTTACGAAATTAACATTCTAAAAAAATTAAAAAACACATTAAATTTAAATGAAATATAAGTGGATCGTTTTTTAAATGAAAAAGTAGTCGTTAAAAGTGGTTTTTCATTTAAATTTACAGACATAATATTTTGAGTGTATATAGGTTTTTTTTACTTTACTTTAGAAAACAACCATATAAAACAATTCTTCAGATTTTTATGTGATTTTATAAGAATAAATAAAATATCAGTTTTCGTAGTTTTCATAAGATCAAGCGTAAAATTACATTTGGATTTTAGACTATAACACTTAAAGTAAATTTAAATTCATAATTCTTAGGTATTTGACAATCTTAATACTCAGTAGTAAAGCGTGAAACGGGTTTAAGTATTTAAATCTAAAAACTTATTTATATGTTAGAAGAGTGTAACTGAAACTGCAATAAGTTTCAAACGTTCTGAAATTAGTTTTACCAACCATAATGAAAAGTTTTAATTCTTTAGCTCTTAAACGAAGGCATGCCACTTTCAGATGCATTTGACTGAATTGTCATTTTCTTCATTTGAAACACCACTGACACTATGATCCTAATTGAAGTTTTTAGTTTTGATCTTAAGAAGTTTTGACTCGTTTTTTTTTTTTTTTTGTATTTAAATATTCGACTACAAATTGATTTTATGACTGCTTTGTACAGGAGTTCTTTACATTCAAATTCTAGAGTATAACGAGGGCCCATAAGCCATTAGAGATGGCTTAATTTCATCCTGATTTAATTAATATTAGTAGCTTTGTGATGTGCCCATATCAGACGATGGCCTAGGTGAGTACGGCGATACTTTTGATGGTTTTGTTGGGGTATGTTAATTTTTTCTAAGCTTATAGCTTATGTTATGTGAACATATTTTATAGTTTTAATTTTTATCCTCCACCTAATTCATGCACACGTTTTGCAAAGAAAACAAGAATAATTAGAAGCTAGCAGAATGTACTACCGCATTTTCTTGATCACTACGACCTTCATTAGCATTATTCGCATCTATCTTCCTTAAGTTGTGTTCTTTCCGCAACTCGTCTTGTACATTTGTTTTTGCTTCGTAACAACCTTCGGTATGACCTCGGCATGCAATTTTTGTTTCTTGATTAATCATACTTATAGATGGTGTTCCAGTATCATATTAACTGTTGTTGAGTTAAATATGAAGGTATATTATATTATGTTATGATATTTTATTTCCCTTCTTTTGTATAATACACTCTTGCGTAAATTTTTTGTGTACATGAATTTATTGCAAGAAATGTGCTCAAAATTTTAACTAATATATAAAATATAAAATAAAGCAACAAGTAAAACTCACACCGATTTCGCTATCTATTGATTCTTACGTTCTATATTTAATTTTAGATCAAAAAATATTATCGACTCCTAATGGGTTAAGCATTTTTTTTAATTCTTACATTTCTTCTCTTCAAAATCTCTTAAATGATAGGCATATTGACCTGAAAAGTTCAGAGGCCCATATATCGGAAAATGTAGGCCAGTGCCATTTCCCGCATATATGTATATATATATATATATATATATATATATATATATATACATATATATATATTAATTTTAAGAAGATAACAAGATTTTTTTATTAATGACAGTATACATATATCGATAAATATATTATCAACATCTTATTTTCTCTACGTGCCAATGCGCATGGTTGTATTTCCTTTTCAGCTGGAAGCAGTTGTTTTGCTTTTTATGAATTGCGAATAAGACCTATCCTAACAAGTTTACACACGTCAATTTTTCTTGCAGCAGTTCTGAGTTTTGCGTTTTGTGGGTGAGAAAGCGGGAAATTAAATTATTCTGCACTCCTTTCTCTTCCACAAAATTCAGAGTTGCTACAAATTGACGTGTGTGAACTCGGTATGATAGCTCTTATTCGCAATGACAAACTAAGATATGCCCGTTTTTTCACCTGTGGTGAAGGGTATAAAAATTAAGGGTCTGGAATGATTAGTAGTATAAATATTTAAAATATAATTGTAGGTTTGTTTCTTATGAAGTCGTTTTTTTTTTCTTGGAAGAATGGTTTATGTCTCCTTACCCTACCTACTGCAGTAAAAAACATGTCATTTTTATTAAAAAAAAGAACACTTAAAGGGTTTTATTTTAAATTTATATATCAACAGTCTAATACATAAATGTATTTTAAGAGTTTATGAGCCTTTATTAAGCAAACGCCGCCCAACGAGTATTCTTAAATGTTTAATAGCCTATTACCCTTTTATAAACCTTTAATAAATATTAGTTTTTTATTGTAGCCTCTGCCCCACTTTTAACAAAAAATAAAATGAATTTTGTTATCAAGATATTATTTATTTAATAAAAGTTTGTCCTTGGGTAGAAAAAGTAATTTATGAAGAAAATGTTAACAGACAAAATCGGCGGTAACCCATATTTTGAAAGTTATATGTCGATAGAGTATTGATAAATATTTTGTAATATCTTAAACACTCTGTTCCAAAATGGGACTATTGGGGTATCACAGAAGATCCTATCAAAATCCTATGAGGCGCTATACATATAACTACCAAATTTTAAAGCATTATGAACTAATAAGTCTCTCAAGCATTTAAAATGAAAATCTAGGCTTAAAATCTAATTTTAGCAAGCATTCCGAAATTCATAAGAATTTTAGTACAAAAATAAGCCAATTTTGTTTAACAAAGTGAAAATATTTGCAAAATTTATAATGAAAAGTTAAATAACAACTGGGCTAACTGTTTTTAAACATAATTTTGTAAGAATCCTGATAGCTTATTTAAAAAACTTGCTTACAAGAATATTTGAATTGTATATAGAAACCTGAGGAGTTCGTAACTCTGAACATATGAGGTTTCGCAGAATTTATCACATTACATTTTCTGCTTAAAATTCCTTTTACTAAGCACCAGACAACTTTTTATTTCATTTGGAGCTAGACCTTTTCATAAAATAGAAATAAAATAAAACAATTTTATTTGAATAGTGAAGTTTATAAAACTTAAACAGATCGTCATACCAAAATAACCGAAACATATTTAATTATAATTTTGTTAATTACATTTCTTGTTCAGGTATTTTGATGTAACCAAAAACATATATTTTTACTGAAAAGGTTCTTTATTTTGCAAAATATAAATATTAAGAGGAAACCACATTTTGTTTTCGGGTTAATTGAAAATTGGATTTTTAAAGCACTAAGTATTGTCAGGTAAAACGTAGAAGTGTAGATTTTTTTTATTTAATTTTTATTTTTTTTTTTATTTTAAACCAAAGTGTTCAATAACTATTTTAAACTTTAGAACTAAAATAGGAACTTTTTTGAATAACGCACCAAACTCGACAAATCTTAAGCAAAAGAAAAAAAACAAAACTTGCAAAAATTAAGACTGGTAGGCGCATCTACATCGTAAGTGGATGAGGATTTATTTGAGATTTATGGTTTTCCTGATATTATGGAATCAGCTGGTCTTAAGTTACTTTAACTTTAGAGAGATTTTCGAAGGTAGTACAGTTGAATTTTTTTTACGTTTAAACGATCAAAGTAATTTAAAGTAAAATTTAAGGGAAGACTCTAGCCATTCGTTAAATTTCTTTAGCAAGGCTTATTGTTTCAGCTGGTTGGGTTTCTCCGGTTATTATAATAGCGAAGGTATTGTTGCAAAAAGTATAGCTCGATAAAATCGGCTTAGATGATAAAATCGCGCAAGCTATTTTTAAAATTGTCATGATGATGTAGCTGAAATCAGGGTTTCACCTTAGATTAAACATAGAGTTCAGTGAATTTCCCTATTCGTAAGAATTGGCTTTTGATGCAGATATTTATACTAGAAGTCAAATAAGAGATGAACTATTTACTGGTTTCAAAAATAAAACGTGCTGCAAATAAAAATAAATCTATTCGACGTTTAGATTTATGTAAGGCAGTATTATTAGTATGTTTAGTCGGTGTTGTATTTGCCTAGTTCTTATGAGTTGCTTATGTATCACCTTGGCATCTGATCTGCACTCTCCTTCATTAAAGAATCTATTGATATAAAAGCGCAAAAGGCAAGGCTCTTAGAAAGCTGAATGTTCGCCGAAAGAAATATTTTGAAGATGTCAGATATTTGGTTTTGGGGTTTTTAGAGAACTTTTAAATTCTTGATAGTGGTTAGTTATTTTTTATACATTTTCGGTTTTAAATGAAATTTCAAATTTTTTATTGCAATCACAGATTTTTGCAAAAATTAAAATTTTTTGTGAAAAAGGACGCAGTAAATATGTGTGTTAATATAAATGTTTATTTTTTTTTTGCGAATATGGGGTTTTTAGAAAAGTTTAAAATTGTTGATAGTGTTAGTTTTTTTTTTTTGCATTTTCGGTTTTAAATGGATTTACAAATTTTTTTTTAACAAGTAGATTTTTGTGCAAAAATTAATATTTTTAGTGAAATTTTCGTGTAAAAAAATATTTTGGTAAAATTTTAATATTTTAGTGAAATTCCAATTATTTGGTAATCTTTGATATTGCACAATGAAGATATTTGAGGTGAAGTTGAGTTGCAAATGTATCACCTTGGCATCTGATCTGCACTCTACTTCGTTAAAGAATCTATTGATAAATAAGCTCGAAAGGGAGGGCTCTTAGTATGTTGAACGTTCGCTGAAGGGAATATTCTAAAGATGTCAGATATTTGGTTTTCAGTTTGATTTGTACAATTATAATATAAAAATTACTGAATAGTGTAAATGTACTTTTTTTGCGAATATGGGGTTCTTTAGAAAACCTTTAAATTGTTGATAGTGGTTAGTTATTTTTTGTGCATTTTCGGTTTTAAATAAAATTTAAAATTCTTTATTGCCAGTAGAGTTTTTTGCAAAAATTAATATTTTGATGAAAACTTGCTCAAGAGTGTGAATTTGTTTTTTTTTTTTTTTGCGCATATGGGTTCTTAGAAAACTTTTAAATTCCCGCTAAGGGTTAGTTATTTTTTGTGCATTTTCTGTTTTAAATGAAATTCCAAATTTTTTATTGCAAGTAAAAAATTTCACCAAAAGTTTTAAATTTTTAGTTAAATTCATAAAAATGCCATTGGATCTTAATGTGTTAAGCATTTTAAAAATTGTAGTATTTCCTCAAAGATCTCTTCCGAATTTTGCAGAGACCCGTATTTCGGAAAATATGGGCGAGCGCCAATTTTTTCGCTTGGTGTTTTTTTCTTATTTTTTAATTCTCTATCGCCCTATATATTAATTTTTTTGTTACTTTTTTGTTCCAAATGACATGAAAAAATTAGAGACAGGCGTGATGTTTTACCTGCTGCCTTGAATGACATGGATCGATCGTGCTGATTTCCAATAGCACCTCTTTCGACACTATGTCTGATCGAATGACATACTTATTATTTTTTCTAGCATATCTAGTGCCTCCGCAAACTTGATTTCAACACTAACATGGACGGAGAAATGGATATCGCTCAGGCGTATTCGCTATGCATAAGAAGTCAGAATATATATATATACTTCATGGGGACGGAAAGGGATATTGTAGAAATTACACACGGAATGACAAACTTATATATACCCTTTTTCCACCTTTTGTGATGAAAAGTATAAAAAAGTTATAATCTCAATTTTTATTCAAAATATCTTAAATTTTGCTTATTAACGATAATTGAAGTTTCAAAAAAATTTGCTGAAAATTGTACCCAATATTTTGAATAAACTGAAGCAGGGTATTGAAAAATTAAAAGTTTAAATTTTAAAATTCTTATAACTCGATCATTCTGAATCATAAACATGCAGATTACTTCACAATTTTGCAGGTATTGAGTTGACCTTTAAGACAATGTATAATTTTTTAAAATCAGACAGATTGAAGTCTTGTGAAGCATTAGAAAAAATTGTAGATGCCAGGTACTCAACTTAAGACCACATAGCGCTATCCACGGAAAAAAGACTGTACCCAGCTTAAAAATTCAAAATTAAGTGTACCTCTGCTATGCTTTAAAAATTTTGAATCAATCGGCTTAGCCGTTTAAAAATGGCTGAATTATTTTCAAAATATTTTGGTTCTGCACCACTGTATATCGTTTAATTCTATACTGAGTTGTTCTCTACTATCTGCATATATGTTTTCATTTATGTTATCTAAAAGAATTTTATTTTCATAAAGACTGATAATATGTAAAATTATACAAGTGCCTCTAACAATTTCTTGGCTTTCACTAAAGACGTTCAGGTATTTTAATTGTTGCTTAAGTCGTTATGTTATCAATGTTCCAAAAGCGATATTTTTATATTTTGGTTGTTATTTGTGTCTAAAAGCTTTTTACTTCTGAATTAATCGCTTTTTTCAATTTTCTGTATAGTCTTCTCTATTTTCGTTTGGTTTATCACGTACTTTTTTGCTTTTTAATCTTGTTATTGTCTATTTTTTCTTATTTTACACTGCTAGATGCGCATTTAGTGCTTGATTGTTTGTTGAATGAATTGCTTTATTGGAACGTTTTTATTGGTTTGGTGCAAAATTCTGATTTTTTCGCTATTTTATAATGAAATCTTTCCTCTTTCTTTAATTCTAAAAGTCTTAAACTCAACATATGCCAAGTTGTTTTATAATTGATAAATGATTTCTTTCATTAAGCGGAAGAAATGAAATTTTTTTCTTATGTAATCTATATGTACAATTTCGTTTTTTAAAGATGTTTCTTAGAAATCTTTACTTCCTAAAAAACGTGACACTGATTAACGACCCTTTTAAACAATTCCGTGAGTTTTGGATAGTGTATTTTATTATTTATTTCATTAAATATTAATTTTATTAAATATTTAATGTTTCTACTTTAGTATTGGTTAAAATTATGAACAAATCGTAAATAAGTATAAAGGTTATATTTATTTAGGGTTTCTTTCTTAATAAAAAATGATCATCAAATTGGTATTTTTATTAGAAAAATTGACGTTGATGTTTTTTTGTTTGATTATTTTGTAGTTTAGGTAGGAATATTAATAATAAAATAAATAATATACAAGTGGATTTTCGGAAAATCCAAATAACATTTTTTCATTGGCTCAGCAATAATTGGCAGTGCAATATTTTTTATTAATTTATTGACTCTGCCAATTTTTCGACAAATACGGTGGTCACAATATTAAAAAAATATAAAATAAAAATTCGTCTAATGATGATGTAATAGTATCAAAGTTCGAGACTTCAGAAGAATCAAAAAAGGTTTAAAAATTGTTGCCTGTCTAGAGCATATTATGTACTAGCGTATATATATGAGGTCTACTATAATAAAAATTTTGTTCTTTAGGTTTAAAGTTTACAAAAGTTATTGAACAATTTTCGAGTAATAAACTATTATAATAAATAAACTATTATAATTAACTATTATGGTAATAAACTATTTTAAAAATTTGTATAGAAAATCACAGAAAAACAGTCCAATAGCTAATCTTTTTCTTAATGTTTAGCAATTTAAATTAACTGCCAATAATAAAGATTAATTGTTGTTAGCAGCCAATTTTCAATTTATCTGAAAACCTTTATATATATATAAATGTTCAAGATCTATCAACATAATAAACAAAACATATTTAGTAAAAAAAATGTTTTAGTAAAAAAAATGTTTTATTAGACCAAGGTACATGAACGAGAAATATAGAAAAAAAATTGTAAATAAATATTTTTTGTTTATTATGTTGATAGATAAAATAAAAATTATTCGAATGACGAGTTCTATGACGATCTGTTTACGCTTAATATTTTTCCATATTCAAATTTGTTTTTATTTTTTTTTTTATTTTATAAAACAAATCTAGTTTATCCCAGTAGCTCAAAATTAAATGAAAAGTTGTCCGGAGCTTAGAAAAAGCAATTTTAAGAAGAAAATATTATTGATAAATTCTACCAAACCTCATATTTTCATATTTACAGACCCCTGAAGTTTTTATATAAAATTTCTAAAGTTTTTTTAATAAACATCAGGATTCTTTTAAGAATCCATTAGAAACCAGCTAAATGTTGTTTAACTTTTTATTATCAATCTTGCGAATATTTTCACCTTGTTAAACAAAATATGCTCATTTTTTACTAATAATATTTTGTTATATGTAGGCTTACAAAAAAGTTTAAAGCAATAATAAAAAGAAATTTTTAAAATTATGGTTTATGTAAGTAGTTAAAAAATAGTAAACGATACTAAATTGAATCCTGTCCTTAAGATATATATGTTTGTGTATAGCAGGGCGTGTAGGTGATATTTAAAAAATATTTTGTTATATGTACTCATGGAATTACTTACTTAGTAAAATTGGATCTAAGTGATAGCTTTTATTGCTTGAGAGTCCTATTGATTCATATTAGGTTAATAATTTGTTCACGATATGTGTGGAACCTGATAGCAGTTTGATAAGATCTCTTATGTTACCCATATTGTCCCATTCAGAAAAGTGTTTAGCTATACTTAACTTGAAAGTCTAACTCCATTGAAATTTAGCAAGCAAATAAATAATATTTTTGTTTCACAGAATTAAAAAAGCATTATCATTAAATACGGAGCAATGTTTACACTAAGAGATAGTGAAATAAAGGTTAGTGCTACAGTTGGTTTTTGTACATATCAAGAAACTTTCAGGTAGAAATATTTTTTGTCTTTAAAAAAATTACCCACTAACTTTGTTATTTTGGTAGTATGAATGAACACTACTGCTTTAGCAAGCGATAGTATAGTGTGAGTTAAATAACTATTTTTATGTATACCATCTTATTTTCAACTGTTACTATTTATTATAGTTGTTGCTTCAAGAAATAAGACTTTAATTTTCTTGCGATTTTTGAGTCATCAAATAGACAAATTTAAGCGGTTTTAACGTTAAAGTACTTGATTTTGTTAGTTTAAATGTAAAATTTTTTATTTGTAACATTATCGGTAATCATTATAATCATTTTAACTCTTATTTTTTTTTTCTAAAAAAATACAATTTTGAGATATTCCTACACTACTGACGCAACAAATATAGCGGAGAAATTTTTAACGATGTTATTTTTTTAATTCATGTTTTTAAACATTTATTATTTCATTATTATTTCCTACAATATTCAAAAGTTTTTTCTTGAGATAGATGTGGTACGTTGTTAGCATTTTTTTTTTCTAAATAGCATATACAAAACTTAAAAAAACAAGTTTTTTTATTATTTTTTTTTTTTTTTTGTATTTTCTTGAACATTTATATTTATAAAAAAAATTTTAGGAATAATAAACATAAAAGTTAAAAATTATTTTTGTATTATAGTAGGGCGTATAAGTGATATTTAATAAACAGTTAATATTCGTAAATTATACTTATTCTGCTATCCAAACATATAGTAAAACAAGTAAAAGAGTGTCGAGGTCATTGTTGTTCTAGATGGTAGTCGATATAGAATACAAAATACCAATTTTCGATATATTGTCTGTCTGTCTGTGTTCGCATCACGAAAAAACTGCTGGATGGATTTGAATAAAATTTTGTGAGGAGCTCTCTTAGAATCCAGCTTCAAATATATAACACTTTTATAAAAATAAGTCATTTCGTAGAGAGCGTAGAGGTTCAAATATAAAAGCACCCAATCTTACCGGTACAATGGTACCAGGATATCTGTCAGCACAATCTGTTTTTGTAGACGGAAAAATTTAAACACTGTTAACAGAACGATACAATAAAGGTTTGAAAACGCATTTTTCTAACATTGAATTTTAAGGAAATTCAAAACGATACGCGGAGAATGTTATGGGTTCTGCTAGTCTTTAACATATAGTGTTTAAATGTAAATGTAAATTAATTATTTGTATATTTCTTAAAGGTATAAATTATGTAATTAATTATAACTAAATAAATGCGAAATAATAAAACGAATAAGAAGAATTATTTGGCCTTTTAAGCCACTAACAGCAACCCAACGTAAATATGCTAAGTTGTTCACTCTGAATTAGTACTCAAGATATGAATTATAAATTAAATAATTATTGAAATAATCCTCAACAAAAATTATAATTCACTTTATAATATCATATTGCGAACAACTCTTAGCAAATAATACACAATTTTTGGTTTTCTAGTGTACCCTTCTTAAAATTTTGGCATTGCATGTTTAAAGAGCATTACCTTAGGACGCAACCTGACAGAGGAGTCACACTATAAGACTTTTGTAAGTAAGTACATGGCAGAACATTCTGTTTTTCATTAAATAAACCTAAGTAATAAACTCGTACTAGGGATGAGCGATTCCGTGATTAGTAAGGAACATCGTTACCAGTGAATGTGATTTTCAAATCACAGTTCATTTTATTGGTAACCGTGATCACCGTTTGCAGATCCTTTTTTTATTTTATTTAAGCAAACATGTTTATATAGAAAATGTATAGTGCACGTATTAAATAATATATAATGCAAACAATAATCATAATGCAAAAATAATTTGATTTCTACATTTAAAGCAGCTGTAATTTATTTTGAGTAGTAATTTAAAATTCGTTAACACTAAACAGTTTTCGATGTTTGTATTCAATTGGCTTGAATGTGTAAAGTTTGGAAAAAATAAAAGCTGTTGTTTGTATGTAGAAGTAAGAAAAAGCTAGACAGCAATGAAGCCCTTTGACATATGAAGGAACGAAAGGGTCAATAGTACTAATACTTCTCTCCACAAAGTAAAATGAATTTTAAGTTTATATGTGTACAAATGTAGAAGAACCTTCTTTCGTGGAAATGTTACTTGATAAACTTAGCCACTGTTGTCACCACTGATTTTTTAATCACAGTGATTATATCACAGGTATTGAAATATCGCTCATCTCTAATTTTTACAAACATTCTAAGTTTACTTCTTTGATTACTTATTTTGCTTGTCCTGCTTTATATATTCATTCATCCATAAACACATACATATATAACTTCGCTCACTTCGTCAAAAGCCATCTAAATTATTTAAATATATAAATGAAATTTGTTTAGGTACCTATGTAAGTTTAGGTACCTACTTATGTATAACCAAATGCAAACTAACTAATACACTAAACAACAGCTGATTGATTTCATTTTGCAATTTAATTAAAAAGCAAAACATTTTTGAAGTGTAATCTGGTGACCAGTTTACATCTTTTTAAAATACACAAAACAATATATAATTTTATTTCTTAAGCAATATACTTAACGTCTTAGCTGTTTTAATTCATTTTTACCGCAGCCAAAAAAAAAATCCACCTGTGTTTGGTAAACAAGATTCTATCCAATAACTTTTTTGCAGGCCCACATTTTATTAGACTAATATAAACTATATAAAAATATAATAGCTTCTCAGTTTTTATGAGTTTTTTGGGAAACAATTTTAGTAGTTTCAAAGGCTTTATAAATAACTGTTATATATATTATCGAGATGTTATTTTATTTACATGCAAATGCGCAGGGTTGCATTTCTTTTATCAGCTGGAAGTAGTTGTGCTATATTTGAGTTTTGAAGAGGGATGAGCGATCTTGTGATTTTTAAAGAACGACGTTGCCAGTGAAATGATTTCTTTCAATAATTACCTTGATCAGCGTTTGCAGTCCTTTTTTATTTAAGCATACATGTGCCTATAGAAAGTATAAAGTACGCCTATTGCTGTTTTTAGGCGGTTTTGTGTTAACAAGGCTTAGAAAATAAAAATTTATTTTTTTTACACGAATTTTTTTTCACTTAGCACGATTCAAAATTTATTTTTGTTTTTTTTTTTTTTTTTTTGCCAATACACATGTTGATATCTCAATTTAAGAGAAATTCCATTTTTGTCGATAAAAGCAATTTGCTGCTTAAACCAATTAAGTTTTAATTATTATTTTTTTTTTTTTCCTAAAAATTGAATTTCCTATTTTTTGTTAACAACATAGCTATATAAATTATATAGTTGTTTTTAGTCTCTGAAACTATTACTAGGACTTACATTTAAATATAAAACAAAAACAATTTAAATTTTTATAGAGATTTTATTTTATAATTATATTGATACTTTTGTTCACCGGGTAAACAGTTTTCAAGGTTTATTTTGCAAGTCAAATTAAATATTGAAAACATAATAAGAAAAACATAATTTAACTTAGACTCTATTGCAATTAAACGCACCACGAAAATAATCTTTTGATTGTTAAAATTTCAAGCAAAAAGAAAACTATGTTTAAAAAAAACAGAAATTAACATTAAAGATATAGAAAAAACAAATAAAAATTTAACATTAAGACATTAAAAAATCTGAATAAAATTTGATATGTTCATAACCTAACAACTATTCGTAGTTTAACGTTACTTTATTATATTATGTATATACAGAGAAAACTATTTAATGATGTAATATTTCGGCACAGAAGTTAAAAAACTTGAAAATTTTATGGCATTAATACACACCTGCCTCTAAGATACCTTTAGAAAAAATTACAGCAGTCGTAAAGTCAATTATACTTGAACAAACTTAAAATGCATCTTGAAACCAAACAAGTAAGAGTGGTATCTTCGGCTATGCCGAATCTTACATTCCATTTACCATATATGTAAATCTAGTTAAAGAGGTAACTCCAACTAAAAAACTAAATATTGGAGTAAGAGGTAATAAAAAAATAAGAAAAATTATAAGTACAACATATAAGTTTACATAAAAATATCACCGTATCTTAATGGGTTAAGCATTCTTAAACAATTTTTGTTTGTCCTGAAATGTCTCTTCAAAAGCTTTCAAATGTTATTAATATTGATATATTTAAAAATATGCTGCATGATCGGCAAATATCGGCCCATATATTTGTTTTTTACTACAGTTTCTTCACTAAACTATATTTGTTTCAAATACTATGGAAAAATTAGAGGCTCCCTGGAAAGAACTTGCGGTTGGTGTACTGAAATTTCTCTAGCTTATCTAGTGCCTTAACAAAGTGATTTTAACACGAACACGGAAGGACAGACGGACATCGCTCTATCGATTTCGTTATGCATAAAAACTTATACTTTTTTGTGTCTGAAAGAGATACTGTAGAAATTACAAACGTAATCTCAAACTTAGCTATACCCTGGCTCCAACTGTGGTGAAGAGTATAACAAGTTTGGTCTGTTTCTTTACGCAAAAAGAAAAAGGAATATAAATAAATTTCAAGTGTGTGTGTGTTAATGTGAGTATCGGTCTTAAGATTTAGAAATTCCACACGAAGAAATCGATTTCAATAGAAGGAATAAATGTTGCAAAAGTTTTTTTTAGGAATAAGATGTTCAGTTACGTTTTTTTGATTACATTTTTCCGCTGGGTATTTTTAAATACTTGCTTGTAAGTCCTTTGAAATTTTTGTGGTTAAATATAAAAAAATAGTTGAAAAACAAGAGCACAGTCTGCGAAAGATCTAAACAATACTGTAAATGTGTATTTAACATTAAAATAAGTAAAATTTTGTCAAATGCATTACTTTTTATGTTACAGATTGTGATAAAAGGCTTTAAAAGAAAAAAAAAGAATAGATTGTATGTTAGTAAAACTTTATTTTTTCCAGTTTTGAGTTTACAAATCATAATTTGGTGTTTATTTCATTGTTTATAAGTTTAAGTTATATAAACGTATGTTTTTGCAAAGAGTATTTATTGTGTTAATTGGCTTATAAACTTCTCGGAGTTTTTCTTTAACCTTATACAGACATTTACTGTTTAAAAACATATATAAATAAAAATTTGGTAAAATAAAAAAATTAGCATTAATAGAACATACAACAGCCTTTTAGCAATTCTAAAATGTTTTTTATAAATTGAATATATAAAACAGAAGTCTTAATTACTTAAAATATTTTAATGTCAAACAAAGGAGTAAACAGGAGAATTTTAATAGCGTTTTATCATTTGCAAATTTATAATACTAATTGCTTATTTTTCCCAAAACTTACTCTGTTTCAAGTCCTTTTATAACTTTAATAATATTGTGAGTGAGCGAGCCTTGCGTTAACCAAAGTAAAGTTTCGGTTACTCCTTCGCTGCTGCCCTTTCACACGGCAGTGTGTCAAAAAATAAGAATGATTTTATTCTTACATAACGTATGTTATGTCAGAACTATAAAACATAGGAAAGAACTAATAAAAAAGGCACTAGTAATTATTTTAAACTTCTTCGTATTGAATGCATAAAAGAATTAAAACAGAAATCAGAAAATAGTATTGCACATAACAAAGAAATATTTGCTAAAATGAGTAATTTAATTTATTGCTAACTTGACGCAAATGAGAGTCAACTCTTCTGAAAGTACATATGCTTAAAAAATATAAAATATGAAAAATACGCATCACAAAATACATAAAATATTGCCCTACACTTCACTAGAAGTTAAAGATAAATTTAAAAAAGTAATTTAAAAAAAATAATTTCATAAGAAGAACTTAAAAACCACGATTTATGAATGTTTGTTTATGCAGCGTTTTGTTTTCAGATGCTTCCGAATTTATAACGGATTTACGTTTATTATATTCAACTATTGATCTCTCCATACGTTGTAAAGAAAACACACTTTTTAAGAAAGCTTTATTGATGACCTACATAAGTGTTGTCCACAATCGTTGGGGAACATATGAAAATATAGTTGAAAGAATACTTGTGACCTGAATATTTTCAACCTTCAATTTAACTACTAAAGGGTTACAAGCAACTTTGCTTATTTCAATTTTCTATTAAAACGTTAAGATTTTAAACATTTTGTAACTAATTGGTAACATTTATTTGTACGTATGTAAATCTAGGATTATCATTTATACGGTTTAAAAAATCGTGCGATGGGATTTATGGACAAATTGTTTATATAAAACCAAACTTCAATATTTATCTGTATTTAATTGCAAAATGGGAGTTAACTGAGATTAGTTTAACAGTGACATTTTTCTTAAATTTATTTAAATCTTGATTTACTAGTGCATTCACTACCCACTATCAGTAGTGCACATTAAAGTTGAGTGATATTTCAGTACCTGTAATTAATTGACTTTGATAAAAAAAATCACTGCCATCTCATACAAGAAATTTTTTTATATATAAGCAAGTACAAACTTAAATTTGATTTTACTTTATGTAGAAAAATTGTGTTACTATTACTATAATCAGATCATTTAAAACTTATACCA
The DNA here is from genome assembly GCA_937654795.1 of Cistogaster globosa. Taxonomy (NCBI): domain Eukaryota; kingdom Metazoa; phylum Arthropoda; class Insecta; order Diptera; family Tachinidae; genus Cistogaster; species Cistogaster globosa. The sequence goes on along the minus strand of OW569406.1, from coordinate 48,255,019 downwards.
AAAAAAAAAAAAATTAGCTTACAACAAAACAGTCAAAAAATATAAGCAAATTAATTACATTGTACTCGTTTGAGTGCAGCGACAACAAACATAAATAAAAAAAGTCTCTATGTTAGACTGTAGAAAATGAGTGGAAAAATATTTAAGAGTCAAAAGTGCTTCAAGGGACTTCAAGAAGCTGTTGATAGCATATTATGCAATAGCGATGATGTCGAATTTGATATAGTTATTATACCAACCGATCCAAGTGCATTGACTGATGAAGAAGAAGGTGTTAAGGATGATATGATGTTGTGCACTTTACCAAAAAACATACCTAGCGCCATTGAAGTTTTTTTATAACAATGACAGCGGAAGATGTGATTACAGTGATACTGAACCATTAGCGAAAATCGTGATGACAGCGATACTGAAACATTAGCATCAAAAAGATTTCGGCAAGATTTTCCCAGCAAAATTAACTCCATATAGCATAAATGAATAACATCGCACATCTCAATTTTTCAACCGAATTCTGAAGTGTTTGATAATTTGTATAAAATTCGTGAAGAACTTAAGGATCAAAACCCTGTACAAGTATTTAAAAGAATGATATTAAGTTAATCGGAATGTGTAATAAGGATCTTTTTGACATGATCATATCGCATAGTAATATATATACGAAGCAGAACAATAGGCATGATTTTCAGTTGGATATCTGTGATTTGAAAAAGCTTTTGGAAGTTTCGATTTTATCAGATTATAATAAATTACCTAGAGAGCCACTGTATTGGAGCTTGGATGAAGACCTTGGAGTTGATATAGTGGCCTAAGTTTTATCAAGGCATAGATACCGCGATATAAAGAGAAAAGTTGAACACTACTGCAGCAAATCATTAAGTTTTTTTCGACAAATTTTTTACCAGCTATAATCCTTTACTTGACCTTAAAGATTTGGGATACCTTGCTACTGAAATTGTCAGAGTAAACAGGATAAGAAAATGCCCACTGACTAGTGTGAAAGACATGAAAAAGAAAGATCGTGCTTCATATGATTACAGATTTGATAAGACTGTTGTTTGTGAGATGGAAAGATGATGGGTACTAACTATGATTCTATTGAACCATTTGGAGCTGTTAAACAGTCGTGCTCAAAAAAGCGTAAAAAAAACTGACGTAGCAATCCCACACTTATTCCAAAGCTATAACCAAGGCATGTGCGGAATTGATGAGCTCGATCAGTCAATATCGCTGTGCAGAGTTGGTGTGCATGGTAAAAACTGGTAGTTGGTGTTGTTTACGTATATGTTGGACATGTCAATTACTTACTCTTGGAGATTGCGTGTTTTGCGTAACGAGCATCCCATGGATCAATTTATGTTTCGCCATGATGGGCAGAAGAAATCGCGACAGGCTGGATTTGTAGCTAAAGGATTGCCGCAAGATGGAATTGGACACTATCCTGCCAAAATGCAAAATCAGTTGCGGTGTCTCATTTGCCATTCCAGAGTACGTTGGCAGTGCAAGAAATGCTTAAAAGCACTTTGCGTAGAAAAACAGTGTTTCGAAAATTTTCACACATGAGCGGTTAGTGTACTCAATTGAGTACACCCGTAAAACTCGCAAGCAAAAATATTATTTTTTTTTATTATCCTTATTTTATATTTTTTTTTTTGTACCAGTTTTAATAAATACATAAATATAAATTCAAAAAATTGCAATCAGTTTTCGATTGACCTTCAATGGGTTAAACATGCAATTGTTTTAAAGTTCATATTACGAATTCAATCAGAACTTAATTACATGGCAAAACAATTAAAACTCTTGAGATATGACCTGAAAAATAAAAAAGTTGAAAGAAGTGAAATGTAGAAGATTTTTTCTGCTCTCGAGAATTGTTATGCAAAATTTAATATATGTTAAACAGCAATTTCTTATAAAACAACAACATCAAAAAATCAAAATATTTTGGAAATAAGCCATTGAAAAGGGATAAGCCGATTGATTCAAATCAAAAATTTTAATTTTAAAATGCTGACAACTCGATCATTTTTTAATATAAATATATATATTAAGGCACCGTTTTGTAGGTATTGATGAGCCCTTTAACGCAATGTATAATTTTTAAAAATCAGACAAAAATTTGAGAAATGCCAAGCGTTGGTAAAATTTTCAGGTGCAAGGTACCCAACTTTGAGCCCACATAGCTCCATCCCTGGAAAATAGATGGTACCCAGCTTCAAAACTTAAGCTTGAATATTCGTCTAGTATGCTCATGCTAATTCTTGGATCAATCGGCATTGCTCTCTAAAATTGGCTGAGTTGTTTCCATAATATTTTGATTCTATGCCACTGTGCACTGCTATGACAGCACATTTTATGGATAATAAATTCACTTTGTATAGTGCTTTACGCCAATGCGCAAAATAGACATTTTTCACACGTCAGAAAATTTTGTGTCAATGTTAAAGGAGATTGTAGAATATTAGGATACACACGATACTATTTATTAAGGCAGCGCCGCTACAACAATAAAAAGAAAATAAGTTAGTGTTTGTGTATGGCCAACTTCAAAACACAATAATTTACTGTACTGAATCGCATCCTGATTATCCACAACGCATTCCTTTGCCTGCCAATGAGCTTATATCTCTTGAATTATGTGACTTCGTTACAAAAAACACCTATATATTTTTTGTTACTATTTTAAATGAAAAAATTACTGGAATCAGTAAGTGTTTTTTGCTGTGTGATCCTCTTACTTGGGAGCAAAACAAAAACTTTATTGCAGCCAAAAAAGTAGTTAAACGTCTGTTAGTGTTCAATGACATAGCGGAAAGAGGAATAGCGTTGATTACGAGGTTCAATCCAGTATTATCACACCAAGAAGAACAAAAGCAAAGCATAATACATGCAATGGAACAGCACTACAAAAATCTTCCTGCTTCAAATTTTTTAAAAAATAATTTTATTACCTTTTTAAAGACACAACCAAAATAATATAGATTATAAAATGAAATGGATCTTAGTAGTGGTTATTATATTATAAAATATAAGTTTTTTACCTTTAGTGGTCTTTTGTATTACTTGGTCTTAATTTTAATTATTTGAAACTTTAATAAGTTTTAAACTAATAGTTTACTCCATTAATCGAATACTTTTTAAAGTTTTAATCGATTATTCGCTAAAATATAATCTAACTGACTCCATTATACTTACAAAGTGAAAATAATCGTTTTGCATATTTTATTGTAATTAATTATTAAAAATTTAGAGAAAAGTAGTGTAGACCTGAGTCCGGTTTTGGTCATTTAGTCATGAAATGAAGAAAATATTGATCAGAATCTATTCACATAATAATTGTACACAAAATTTTTTATCGCATGATGAAAAGTATACGCATTTATAAGCCTTATAATTTGAAGGGGAGCCACTCGAAATTCCGTTTTAAGATAAACTTTGAATTGGGCCGCTAAAAAAACTACTAACGGTCTTTTGTAGGCTAAAAGTTTGTATGAAAAAATATTTGTAATTTTGTAACGAAAAAAGAAATTTATGTAACTGAATCGCGAAAACCTTGTATTTTAAGAGTTATAATTAAATAAAGCCAAACATATTTTTAACAGCTTTTTAATACGATTTTTACCACTAATGTGCGCGGGGCCTGGCTAGCTTACAATTTAGAAACCAAATTTTGACGCTTATCATAATTTTAATCCTCTAGATGACCGAAAGTGAGCGGGGAGTAGAAAAAAAAAACACTTTTGCAAATCCCATATATTCCATGGGTGCTCTAATATATACGCATACATTTTATTTTATAATTAAATAGACTTTGTACTTATTTAATCAAAGAAAAATAAAATATGATATTTTATGGTGCGTCTTATATATACGTATACAACGTATTATTTTTCAAATATCCGTATAAGTTTTGTAATAAGAATCAAAATTATTTATTTACTTATTGAGTAACTTAGAAATAATAAATTATTATAGGTAACTGCAGAACTACGAGCACTAGCTGCTAGTGCCACCTATGCTATGTTAAGCAAAAAAAAAAAAAATATAAAAACATACAAAGAATTAACATAAACTGTGTACTAAAAGGCGATAAATATACATATGTTTTAGATCTTGTTATAAATATTTGAAGTTTTTAACAGTTTTGTCAAATTATTAACATTGTCATTAATATCAATAACATTGTCTTTTGATATAATATGAAGTAAGTTAAAGAATGAAAAATTATTGAGATTGCATATTGTTATGACATTCGTTGACTAGGTGCTGCATCGTCATCTTATATTCAGGATAGAAAAGGCATTTCGGTGGTGGCTTTTTTTTCATCAAATATTGGTGAGTCTCAATCGTATTTAATTTTGCAAAGATTTCCTAGAAACTGCTACTGGAAAAGTTGGTGCTTCGCAACAAGGATTAAATTGGTTAAATTAATGTATATAAGACCTCCATTCGATATTTTGTTTATTATTAATGTAATCACGTATAGCTGCATATATCAACATTTTATTTTGTATTATCCGTGGCAATTTAGGTACTTCTTTAGCCGCTGTGTGGTTTTGAATCCATTTGATGGTGTTCAAGATTGCGATAGGTTCCGCAATAAAAATTGAATAAATAAAGCAGGCCTTGTTGTATAACGTTAAAGCTGTCGTCAAAAAAAGCGTAGGAAACTCTATTGATTGATTTTGACCCATCTGTTCACATATTAACCACCCTTTTTGATTATATTCTTCCTTCTTTTGTAAAAACAGGGAGAAATAATTTGCAACTGGAGTTGTATTAAAGATGCAAAGGCGGTCGCAGACAAATAAAATCTTTTTTAGGAAGTGAGCTTATGCCAATTAACTCAATATATTCTGTTACGCGCTGAACTGCAGATTTTAATTTTTTATGATGCTTTGACTTTGGTTTGAATCGCAGAATTTTGTTTTCAGATGGCACAAGTAACTTGGTGGCAAGTTTAGCAATATTTAAGAGTTTTGAGTTTTCGAACGTTGGTAATACGGATTTTGTTAAGATATTTAAAATTGGGGTGCTTTTGAAGGCTCCAATACCAAATCTTGCTGTGGCATGATTAAATGTTTGAATTTTGCTTAATGATGATTTAGCGGCAAACCCATAGAAGGGCAGACCGTATTTAATTTTTGAAACAATCAAGGATTTTAAAATGTTCACTATGGTTTTAGGATGCGAATACATAACTAAGCATTTTATATCCAATACGCCATTCTTTTAGCTGTGAAGCAATAGCATGAATGCCTTCCCTATCAAATGCTTTTACAAAGTCCATTTATACAATGGGTAGGTGATTAGCAGATGAAAGTGCTTTGGTAATTTGTTGATCCACATAAAGTAGGATATCACTTGTACCATTTCTGGTCTTAAAAGCTACTTGTTTTGGGTGTATGAGCTTGTTTTTTTGAAGAAACCACTAAAGTCTTTTAGCTATAATTTTTTCCAATAGCTTGCTTACACACGGTAGAAGAGAAATTGTTCTATAACTCTAGTTTATTTTTTTCCTTGCCAGGTTTCTAAAAGGGTATGATTATTAAGATTTTTCATTCTTGAGGAATATTACCAGTCTCGAATATATTATTGAATAGTTTTACGCAAAATTCTTTTTTTAGCATATTTGATCAAAACCAGGTGTTTTTCCTTTAAGAGAATTAAGTGCTGAAATAAATTCTAACAAGGTAATTTAAGACTCAATAAATTTTGAAGTAGTATGCGGGTCGTTGCTTACTGTAATATTAAAAGAGTTTTTTTGTTGCTTTGACAGAAATTTAAATCACCCGATTGTGAAGACCACACACTACCAAATAGTGTTGCAATTTTTTCTGGCTCCGAATAAGTAGAGTTCAAATGATCTATACACTTTATTGTTTGTCTAGTACTATTCCCCTGAAACATGAAGGACTTATTTCGGAAGTAAATTTTAAAAATTATTCTGCTTTTGCAATTTTAGCATGTTTTTATAAAAACGCGTTAGCTTTTCTGTATTCAATTTTATTTTCCAGTGTAGGACAGGTTTTAAATTTATACTATCGGGATTGTTTGGTTTTTCGCAATCGCGCAAGTTTTTTGCTCCACCAATGCACTAGCTATCGTTTAAAGCAAGAAGTTCTAGGAATAGATTCGTTTGCAGATCAAATAAGATTTTTTCAGTCTTACTGCATCCTTAATGCTATTATTCGTCCATTGCAAATTAAAAATTTTGTGGTTAATTAAATTTTGATATAATTTCCAATTTGAAAAATTTGTTTTAAACTTTAAAAATTTGTTGTTGTTATTAGTTTTGGATATTTCGATATAAATTGGAAAATGATCGCTTCCGTGCAGTTGGCTATCGACCTACCATGTAATAAATGGATATAAGCAGGGAGTTGTGAGTGAGATATCTACATGTGTAAGTGTAGAGTGGCTTGTGAAGTGAGTAGGGAAACCGTTGTTAAGAAGAATTAGATTAGACTATAAAAAGAATTCCTCAAACAGTTTGCCACGACGATTTGAGCACGGTGAACCCCAAAATAGATTATGAGCGTTTAAATCAGCTTAAATTAACGTTGTGGAATCGATGCAATCGTTAATCAAATCAAGGTCTTGTTTTGAAATAAGCTGTGATGAAGGCGTATATAAAGAAATTATATTAAGTTTTATTATTGCTTCAATTGTTACACCAACGGAATAAAAGCTAAGATGAGGTGTGAAGGAGTTTTGTTGAATTGATTTTTTTTTATTAATAGAGCAGCAGTTCCGCCTTTAGTGCTAGATGAGTTGAATTGTTAACAATAGTTTCATAGTTTCCTAACTTGATACTATTTGATTTAAGATGAGTTTCGTGTAATGCAATTACACCTGGTGACTTATTATTAACTAGAATTTGCAATTCGTGTAAATTATTATGATAACCGTGAATATTCCACTGAAGAATATCATGGGCCATGCAATTTGAGACTGAAACGATATACACCAGCAACACATTTAAAAATATGCGGGAAAGTTTAAAGTAAATATATCACCAGTGGTATATCAAAGTATTTCAAATTGATATACTAGTTTATATCCATATTGATTCTTGGGATTATACTATTATCTCGTTTTTAAGAAGTAGTTGATTTTTATGTGTATAATTTTCAATATTATATTTGTAGCTTTATTGATCAAGCAAGATTGATTTATGATAGCGCTGACATATTGTTTACATTTAAGGTATTTTCGTTGGATTTGGCTGAGATTAAAGTATTGTTATTGGAGCTAGTTGGCTTATCCTGATGTATTTCAGGTGAGGTTGTTGCTTTTACTTGTGTAATAATTTGATTTATTCTTTTTTTTTTTTGGTTTTTCTATTGCCCCTTCAAGGTCCCCCCGGGGGTACTACAAGAAGTCTGTGCTGATTCTAACCTAGGCACAGACATAGTACACTCGGGGTATAGGGGGAACCAGTCCCCCGGTGTGCAGGCACTGAATCTGGATAGACAAGACGTGGGTCATTGTCGAAGGTCTTACCAGTGTCCTTAAAATACTGGCACCACGGGAACCGGTAGCCCATACAGAGAGCCGCCCATCTCTGTAGCCGGTTATTGGTGAGGTCCCTACGCGGTACACGTGGTGGCTGTCGGTTAAAGTTTAGTGTCCGCGGGGAGGGCGCGGTGCTAAACGAATGTGCTGTTGCATATTCAACAGAGGGGTTGGAAAGTCTCCAACCCTCAAGCAAGGGGAAGGACATGGTTCTGCAAGCCATGTTCTTGAAATTGCAACTCTGTTGGCTACGCCTAGCAGGGGGCGCTAGTCGACGCTTTGTATTTCACTCGGTGGTAAGACCACAGTCAGGTTAGGGCCCACGGCCAGGTACTGACTCAAATCTTGATCACTCTGCCCCTTCAAGGGATTTTCTTGGTTTTTCTGTTGGAATTGTTTCAGTTGATTCGTTTGCTTTATGGTTTACTTCATTGTAGGAGCAGTTGTTTGTAATTTTAATTTTAATGATAAGTTGTCTTCTTTTAAATGTTGGACAGTTTTTGTTTAATGCATTGTGTTCGTGTTTGCAATTTGCACATTCAACTTTGGAACATGACATCGGGCCGTGTATACTAGAGGAACAGATTTCGCATTTCTGTTCTTATTTGCAGTGTTTTTTGGTATGGCCAAATTTAAGCAATTTTTACATTGAATTAGCTGTGGTACATATGGACTGAGCGAGTACAACTCCTTTAGAAATGTTATGGGTGGGATGCAAGCTGACTGTAACGGACACACACCAAAAAGTTTCTTTATGTTTAGAAATTTGTTTCTTTGAGTTGCATTTTTTGTTAGCAATACCCAGTCACGGGTAAAAGTGACTTTTTCTAGTTTATCATAAGTAATTGACTCTAATGCTTTCCAGAGCAAAAAAATGTTCAAGTGTTTTAAATATTTATCTTTAATGCCTTTTTTAATAAGAATATGATTAGGATTATAAGTTTTAGGTTTTTGTATTGTAATTAAATTGGGGAAAATATTTGCATTGTTAATATCAACTTTTGTAACTTTTTTCCGCTTGGGAGCAGGGTCTGGGTCAGGATCTGGGGGGGCGAAATAATTGCCCCCATATTTAATATTCATAATTAAAGAATAAAGAGTTTTTCTTATTAATGTGTATATTTATTTGTTAAAGATCAATGATTTCAAGCCATCCGAAGAATAACAAAAGAAAAACCCGAATATAGACACCGACTAGTTAGCGTATATATATATATATATATATATATATATATATATATATATATATATATATATATATATATATATATGTGCTTCTTTTTCTTTCGTTCTGATAACAAATTATTTTCTTTGTAAAGTGCGCGATTTCTGCTGTGAAAAATAATAAGGACAGTTTTCCGTTTTGGTAAAAATACATTAATAAAAATTTAAAATACTTTTTTTTTGTAAGTAAGTGAGTAAAACACATTTATAGACTTACATTAATTGCTAAATAAATTACAATTTTGTAACTGTTTAGGCAAATATGGGTAGAAATACACACTGCGACCACGCTACTCGAAATAATATTAAAAATTTATGTGAAAGCGGATATTCGTACAGAAAAATTGCACAAATGCTCGGTATTTCAAAAACCATGGTAGAAAATGCTGTTAAATGGATTTTCAAGGATGAAACCCGTGGAAGAAAACCAAAAATTACACTTACTATAAAGAGAAATATTATTCGATGCGTAAAAAAAGATCCATTTATCACGTCTAAACAAATAAATAATTATTTAAACCTTGACGTTGACACATCAACTATTCGAAAAACACTCATCGGTGAGGAATTTAGAGCCCGTAGTGCAAGAAAAGTGCCATTGTTGTCCAAAAAGAATATAAAACAAAGATTAGAGTTTGCTAAAAATCACATCAATTGGCCTAAAGAAAAATGGCGTAACATTCTGTGGTCCGATGAAATGAAAGTAAACTTGTTTTCTTTTGATAGAGGTGTCCACCATGTAAGAAGACCTATCCGTCAAGAATTCAATCCAAAATATTCTTTAAAGACAGTCAAACATGGTGGTGGTAGCATCATGGTATGGGGGGTCAATCTCTTACTATGGTGTGGGTCCTCTATATCGTATCCAGAACATAATGAAATCGGCTGATTACACTGAAATTTTGAAAAATACAATGCTGCCGTATGCCGAAAAAAATATGCCAGTCAAATGGGTCTTCCAGCAGGATAATGATCCAAAGCATACGGCAAAGTACACAAAGAAGTGGTTCCAGGACAACAAAATCAATGTTTTAGAATGGCCAGCACAGTCCCCTGATTTGAACCTCATAGAAAATTTGTGGAACGAAGTTAAAAGGGCAATCAGGGGAACGTGTCCATCAAATTGCGACGAGCTTTGGAATCTTATACAGGATGCGTGGAACGCAATACCGCTACATGTGTGCCAAAATTTGGTCGACTCACTGCCTAGAAGATGTGCTGCTGTTCTGGATAACAAAGGATCCGCAACAAAGTACTAATGTGGCACTAAGGCTTTATGCAACAATATTCAAAATAAAGATCTATTTAGTTTTACCTAAGTTAGTTATAGCTTTAAGATTTCATGAAGTGTCCTTATTTTTTTTCACACGCTAAACTATATAAATTCATACAAAATCATAAAAATTCAAAATATATTATAGGAATAGGAAAAATTTTTTTGGTAATCTTTTTTCTACCGTTTAAGAAAAAATAAATCGTTTGAACAAGAAATAATTTTCGATTTTTTATTTGACTGTAAATGTAATGTAAGTTTGGGTGGGCACTGTCCCTATTATTTTTCACATAACTGTATATATATATTATATTTAAAGACTATTAAAATTAAATTTAAATTGTTTAATGTTATTTAAATTATTTTTTTTTATTCAAATTAAATTTGATTATTATTGAAAAACACAAAAAACAGACTGCTCACTCAGAAACTTTTTTATATGAAATTTGATATTTTCTGCAATGACGAAAATGAATGAATACGCCACTGTCACCATCTGGTACATGATGTCATGGAACTAGCGAATAATATTTCCAGTCATATCCAAATATAATAGAAACAATTTTCATATTTATTGTACTAAACAAAAAAATATTTAAGCAAAAACAATTTTTGAAAATAAATTATTTAACGTTTTACTTGAATGTAAAGTAAATAGTTTAAAAATGGTATGGGAAAACTTTGAAAATAATTTTATTTCGCTTTAGATAACTTGTTCTATAGTGGTGCCGTTTAAGAAGGTTATAGTTGCCATAGCCATTACAAAATCTATACGTAACAGAAAAACTTGGAATTTTTTTATTAAGCCTTAAGTTCAAAGCTGACATAAATGTTTTTGGAACTAAACCAGTATTAAGTTCAAACATTTAACTAAAATATTTTAGATAGAAAACTATTTTCATATTTTGCTGCTGCTATGTATTTTCTTGATCGTATCTTTAGCATTTGTTATTTCTACACTACGAAGTTCACACACCAACCACAACTTTCGTTTTTGCTTTCTTCATTTATTAATACTTGTATTTGTTACTGCTCCTGCCAACAATTGGCAACGAATGCTTTTTTTATTTTTTCATATTTCTTTTTATTTCTTTGTAAATTTTATTCAATAGTTATATTAAAACATTTTGTAAATTTTCTAAGTATCAGCATTTCTTTTAAAAATCACAACTTGAAAGAGAGACTAAACTCAGCTAACATAATTAAAAATTTTAAATCTATTAAAAAAAATTACAAGTCGATCATACATTGAGACTCGATATAATAAGCCTAAATAAAGTTCAAGATTTTGTTAAAACTAATAACTGAAGACTCTTGAAGCCGCACTAATAAGATGAAATTATTAAAGCACTTTCTAAATTTAAATCAGTAGAATTTGTCACGGACGATGTTCAGTTCTATTTGCTACCTTTAAAACCAACTGTGCTCAGGGTTAACGCGATGGTGTTTTTGTTTTAAAAAAATAGAATACACGCTACAATAAAGCTAAAAATAATAGATAGCAAAAAATTACAATATTGAAACACGACAAAAAAAAAAGAAAAAAATGATAGTGATATCAATTAAGTAAAGGAGAAATTTGTAAGAATTTAGGTGTCGTTATTCCTTATTTCTTTAACCCATCCTCCATTACTGCTTATTATTATTATTATTATTATTATTATTATTATTATTATTATTATTTTTTTTTTTTTTTTTTATTATTATTATATTAACATTGTATTTTTTTTCTTTTTTTTCCCAACTAACATTATACTATTTTTTTATTTTGGGAAAGGAGTTCGGTTCTGATTTTCATAGAAGGCAGAAGTACATACATATATTGTTCTATTTTGAAAATTGAAAATGAAATAAAAAATTAAAAAAATATATATGTACGTATATATTCCATTTTTGGTAAAATACAAATCTTTTTGAATTCTGTGTTTGGTCCGCTGGTACCTATTGGTAATAAAATGAAAAACTGCCAGATAAATTTTTGGGTTATCCTCCGACTGATAAGAATTCGACAAATAATGATTTCGTTTCAAAAATCAGTGATACAGTCCGATGCCGTTCAAACAATACTGGATCAGATTACAATGATTGGATCTGAAACGTCATAGTTTAAATAATCTACAGGAGCAAATTCTTATTAAACCACGATCGTGTCCGATTGCATCCTGTGATACTAAGCTCCTTAAAAAAATGATATCATGGATAAAACTACGGATATTTCAAGTTCTCAAGCTGATGATTTCAATCAACACACCAAGGAAGATGTTCAACTTTTTCAAGACGAATGTTCGGAAAAAACTTCAGGTGATGATTTTAATTTTGAAGTAGTCTAAAATAAAAAGTATAAAAGAAATTCTAATGACGATTTGAAAATTGATTTATCAAATTTGAGATCTGTTGATACTAATTTAAAAGCTAGTTTTAGTCAAAATAGGTTTTCAAATTTAGAAGATGTTACTGTTGAGCCAAATATAAATAACGATGTAAAAATGGATCCGGTAACGAAAAAGCCTAAGAATTTTAAACAATTTTGTCTACTGATTTGATTAGTTGAAACTAAAGGGAAGTGAGTTTAAAATAGTGAACAAAAGTAACTTCAAAAGTAAGACTTATCTACAAGATATATTCGTCAGTTTTTAGTATTGCGCGGTGTTTATTATAACTGTAATATTTCTGATATTGAGACAGAGTTGAACAAATTGGTACCGGAAACAGCAATGAAATTGATTCGTATATTAATACATTTATATCGGCCGTAAATGAGTGCAGCGATAGTCGTTCTCAAATAGTCGAATTAAATTCCAAAAGCTTCGGATTTTGTAAAAAAATATTTAAAATTAAATATTTAAAATTTATAACAGAACTTTAAGGCGACACAATTTTCATTGATTTCTAAACAGATTCAAGTGTTTATATTAATAAGGGACAGTAAGTAAAGAGCATATGTAAAATTTTAGTGAAAAACTCAAAATTTTAAACCAGGCCTCCATGCAAGTTTTTAATATATTAGAGTATAAACGTGGGAATACAATTAGTGATTTAAGGATTAATGGTTTAATTATTGATGACGACAGAATAAAGTTAACATCTTTAAAAGATAATTTTTCAAAGGCGCATAGTGGAAATCATTTATAAAGGGCTAATTCACAAATAGATGACTTGTTAGAATCATTAGATCATAATGTTTTAATGAATTTTAATAGTTATTTTTCATCCTTAAATTCTTATAATAACAATAGATTTACAAATTTAGATTATATTCTGTATTATTCTAAAAAACTAACCAATAAAAAATCTGCTGGAGACGATTAAATTTTAAATTTTATTTTAAAAAGTTTTCTTTTAAAGCTTTCGATTTTTAGTTATAATTTTAAATAATTGTTTAAATAATGCATATTTTCCAAATAGCTCGTCCCGATTAAAAAAATAACTACTTCTAATGACATTAACGATTTGATACCTACTTCTCTATTATCGATTTTAGGTAAATTATTTGAGAAAATTGTTTGTGAGAAGATGGATTTTGGTTTAAATGAAAGTTATATATCAAATTTAAAATTCGGCTTTAAAAAAGGACATTCTACTGTGGATGCTTTATCAAAGTTCCAAAATGATGTTATTTGTAATTGTTGTACACTTGCAGATTCTCTTGATATTGAAAAAGCCTTTGATAGAACATATCACAATGGATTTATATTTAAAATGAAGGATATATGCTTTGATATTCACTTAGTTATAGTGTTTTTTAAAGCTTTTTCGATAATAGACGTTTTTGAATTCAATTGAAGAATTCTCTTTCTGATTTTGGGCAAATTTATTGTGGAATTTCTCAAGGCTCAAATTTACGATTTCCCTCACTTGTATTCTTTACGCAGATGATTCACTACTCTATGCTCATCACGAAGCATTGCAAATAGTGTATAGACATCTAACTTTAGTTAAAAGTGTTTACGATTTTGGGAGAATAAAAATAAATGCCTCTAAAAGCGAAGCAATTTGTTTAAGAAATTCTTCTGGGAAATACCCATACTTTGATGTCCCTGAGAGTAAAAGACAGAAACTCTGTTTAAATGGTGTTCAAATACCGTTTAAAGATAAATTTAAATGGCTTGGTGTTTATTTGAATAAGCTATTTAAATTTAATGAGCAGGGAAAATTTGTATTAAATAAAGTTTTTAGAATTAAAAGATGCTTTGGAAGAATTTTATCCAATAAATCATTACCGATTATGACAAAACTGTTGATTTATATAACTGGTTTAAGGCCAGTATTGTTGTAGGCTTTTCCAATTTGGTTTTTATCTCGCCCGAAAGAATAATTTTACGATTTTGTGTCGTATTTTGTTTGAAGGTTTAAAATATATTCAAATATCGTAATTTATAAGGAATTAAAAGTGACTCGTTTAAGCTTTTATACATTAGATGCAATTAAAAATATATAAACAGACTACAACAGCATGCTAATGTGATTCTTGGAGAAAGTAAAAATTCTTAAAGGGGCTACATCTGGAGTTATACCTCTTACATGTCGCCTCTTGGCTTCAAAATAAAATTATAGATTTTAACATAGCTAATTCTTTAACGGATTTCTTAAAAAAACTTGTCCTTGCTCTCATAGAGGTTAATTTTCAGTTTATTTATTATTTTTGTTTATTGTTTGTGTGTGTTTTGTTTTTTGTTCTTTTTTTGCGTTTGTAGTATTTAAGTTTAGATTCTTAACTCTAAACTGAAATTAAATTGAACGTTTAAAAGAGATATACTCTCACTATAATGTTAGCCTCGGGAGCAAAGGCATTTTCTTTTAATTAAAAATAATAATAATAAATCAAAAATGGTTAAGTTTGGTATTGTCTTCTAAATTCATTCATTCATTACGTTACTTTGTTAATTCTTATTTACGTAATCTAACATTGTTTAAAAAAAGGCTCAATAAATTTAACTTGAAATTTTTTATTTTGGGCAAGGGAATTAATTTCCTAGGTGGATGTAAGGCAACAACAAACACAACAATAAAAGACACCATGGGTATTGTTTTTGTTTTGCCGTTTCGAGATGTCAAAAAGCGGTTAACTTATCCAAAGCAAAATGTGAAAAATTATAGATCCCAGCAAACGAAATAAATCATAAAAAATACAAAATCATAAATAGTACAAAAATTAATCATTTTCCAGCCGAAAGCTTTCGGAGAAGCCCTAATTTCTTGCCATTAATCTGGTTCATCCTTGGGCTGTTAATTTGTTTCAGAAATGACTATATATAACTTTTGTCTCTAAAAGTGCTTTTAAGACACACATATTTGAGTTTCATATATGAGTCATGGCGTGAGTCATTTCAAGGTAAGCTCAGAAAAATCTGCATTCTTTTAAGTCTTTTTTGGATTGCCTACTTAATTGTTGGCTGGAATTTTCCTCACTAAATTAAAATTCTGTTTTCTTTCTTAAAAATAAATCACTTATTGTTTATCTGCAGCATTTTAAGTTACTTTTTTTTAATTTTTTGTAATATATATTCTTAAAATAAAATAATTTTAGTTTTGCACATATGTGAATCCACTTTTTTAATTATGTACGTGCGTGCATGTGCGGTAGAACTTTGCCTTAAGATCCAGGGTTTTTAAGGCTTAAGGTTTTGCTTAATTGTTGTTATCAGTTGATCTTCCCAAGGGATTTAAGCTTTGTAATATTTTCAAATGCGTAAATTTTCCATTAGGGGTATCGGATATCTATATAAATTTGTGTCCATGTACTCATTGTTCCATGTATTTATTATCTATATATAAATAGGCATACATATCACTTCGGGATAATTTTCCTGCCCTACTTGTTAACCGATTTTGTTTATTTTTTCACATATTTGTAGACATTGTCGAGCTTTAGTGAACCGTCTTTGTCTCATTTAAATCGAGTTAGTATTTAAGAAATAAAATATCCCTTATTTTGCTACCACTACGCATGCAAAGGAACACATATATTCAAACAATAAGTGTGTATATTAAATAAACAAAGAAAAACTGTAAATAAATTTGGTCCCATGATGACCAAAAGGTTTTAATAATTTTTTACTAGTGAGAAGATATTTCATCTAAACACAAAAAATAAAGAGAATGGATTTTAAATTTGTTATTTTTTTATTCAATAAGTAGTGCGTTTATTACCAACTAGAATAAAAGAAAAACCAAAAAAAAAAAAAAAACAATTTTAAATATGATCTTACATCTAAACATATTGTGCTGTGTGAACAGTTTTGTCTACTTGAATTTCCGACTAGAATAATTTCACTATACGGTTTAATTATTGAATAAAAGACAACATGTATTTTATTAAATAAATTATCTTGTTGCAAACTTATCATCGTATGCCAGTGTGAAAAATTTTATCCTGTTCTATATTAACGAATATTTTTTTTTACTTGTATTTATTTTTTATTTATAGGGCAATTTTTTATACAAAAATACGCACTATTTTTATATATAAATTTTTTGTATCATTGTTTTCTTATATGTACATATATTTTACTTTTATATCACACACAAAATACGCATACGTAACTTTAAAGTTTTCGTACGATTTAATTTTTTTTCTTAAATTTATGTTTGTTTATATTTTAAGAATTTGACTTTTGTTTTCATTTATGTTTCTAAATAAACAATTTCTGATAGGTCTAGCCAGTAAAAGAGATAAAGAAGCAAAAAAACGACTGTGCTATCGACAACATCTGGTAATCAATTTGCTTTGATTTTGGGTTATGATTTAAAAAATTAAAATTTAAAATTAAGAAAATAAATTTAAAAATTTGAAGTGCGGGAATGTTTTTATGTTTAGAGCAGTGATTCATTTAAATGTAAAAATGTAAAATAAATATGTACATCTTAGTAATGTTAAAATAAAACGAGAAACAAATACATAAATAATTAAAGAAAACTTAACACTCACCAACAAAGTCCGATGTTAACAGCGGGCCTGATATCCATCGATGTAAATATTTTGAATAATCATTGAGTTTTATTCTTTTTTATAAGTTTTATGGACACAGAGAAAAGAGATTCATTGTGACAACTGAATTTGTTGCCAATCGAATTTTGTCGATTTTGAGAATTATTTGAAATTCGGTTGAAATAACTGAATGAATATAGTACTCGTAACCAATTAAAAAATGTTTCGAGAAAGAGGACAATCAATTAAAAATATTATTATGAATTAAATAAAAAACTTAATATTTTCATAGAGAACTTTATTTAAAAAATAATTTCAACAGTTAAGAATAATACAAATTATATGTGAAAAAAAAGACCCCAGCACAAATTCTTCTTCTTCTTGCTATTTTAGAACTTCTTCCATTTTCCTTCCATATGCAAGTACTATACGATTGCAAATGTGAGCTACATATGTAAATAAATTGTTTTAAAATTATTTTTGGACTTGCCTTTTTTACTCTTGTTTTAATTATCTTTCAAAAAAATTTGTGAATTTTTCTGCACTTTCATAGTCCATTGAGTTCTTTTTTTTTAATTAAATATTCTTTGGTGTTTTCATTTTGTGAATTTCTTTCTTTCTTTTTTGTTTTTTAATGTCAAAAAAGTTTTCGTTTTTAAAAATTATATAATCCATTTTTGGTTCTTACAACAAACAGTTGTGTATCCATGATAATGTGCTGAATTAATTTTATTGCATTTCCCAATTAACAGAAATGAATATAGTGGTGAAACAAATCGGTCCAGCTTACTTTTTGTACAGTTGCTGCGACCGACTATTATTTAGAAATATCATTCTTGTAATTAATATAGAAAACATGTCAAGATTATATATTATCAAGAATAAAAAGTAAATTATGATATTAGTGGGTATATTTTAATAATTTCAAACGATTTTTTACCAATATGTGTGTATGTTTGTGTGCGAGTTTTTTTTAATTTAGTTTTATAAATTAATACATAAAATTAGTCAAATTGTAGGTATTAAAAATAACAATTAAAATAACCTTCTATGTAGTTTTGATACTACTATATATTAACTTTACTTTTACTGTTTTTGTTTTCGGTGCATAAAGCATTTTATTTCCAAATCTGCTTAGTTATGTAAATATTTCAATTTTAGATACCATGTAATAAATCCTACATTTTGGCTCAATTTGGATGCAGTTCAAACTCATTGAATAATTTTTTTATGTTTTATATTTTTTATGTTTATACGCACGACTAAATCGCAAAAAAATATTGTAAGTAGAAAATTTTTTGGGAAATTAATTTTATTTTGAAAATAGTTTACTCAAAAAAAAATCCTGATTAACTTAACTTTTTATTTTTTTATTTTACTTTATATGTAATATAAAGCCCAGCAGGTCCAAAAATATTGTTATTTACTTAGGAAATTACACTTGAGGTCATACACAAAATAATATAAAAAAAATAATTTGACTGTTGGTCTAACTTAGTGATTTAGATAAAATTTTGTATATAGATACATATGTAGAAGTATTTGCGTATTTATAGTTATACTAAACTGCAAAAATACAGTAAAAGTTTAAGTCAAAAATTTTATTAGTGTCAGAGAAGAGGCGCAAAGCAAAAGGTAATAAATTCCACCATCTAGCTATTCTAACAATATATGATCTCAGGAATACAGATGAACGAATTATAGGTGTTAATATTTGGGGTTTCAAGTCGATTGTATAAAGCTGAAACCACGACAATCGCAAGCACATGCTGAAGTGAAGTTATAAATTTCACTTAAAATAAACTTTAAAACAACAAAAAAAATTTATACACAAATAAAAATTAATATGTTTTCTTTTATTTAAAAAAAAAAACCTATTTTAATTTTTATACATTTAAAATGTTAAATAATAAATTTAAAATATGTTCTTTGTTTTATGAATTGATTGTGTTGGTTTTTTTTCTTGAGTACTTTCGATTTCATAAAAATAGCTGTTATATTTGATGTTCGAAAATATATTGATATTAGTGCAGTTAAACGTATAGCCGGTATTCAAATAAAGAATGCGGTTAATTTAATTTTAATATCTTAAAAAATATTAGGTGCTTTTTAAATGGGCCACTTAAGTGTTAAGGTACCCGAATACTTTTAGAACGATCTGCGCTTCGAAAGTGAATGTTGTAACTTACAAAATAAACAAAAATAAAGTACTAATTACTCACAATGCAACATCATTAATAGAAATAACATTTGTAGCTTGATTTGTGTTATTATTTAAATTAATTAAAAAAATTCATTGGAATAAAATATCTCTAAGCGTTCATTTCTTTATTTGTTTAATTTTTAATTGAATATTTTTTTTAGAAAAAAACTGAGCAAGAGCGCTGCTGGCAAGTTTTTAAATTTTCTTTTGCAAAACGCAAGCAAAACGCGTGGGTTTCAGAACATGTAAAACAAAAGTTAGCGTGTTTGAAATCGCATGTGATTTCAAATGTGACGTAGTGCTATAGTGCGAGTATCAGAACATGCCTGATTACAGTTCTTAGATAATCACGAAAAGAACAACCAACAATTGTGATATATGATGCGGCGTCTTACATTTCTAGTTTAATCCTAATATGTATAGGAATATACAAATTTGTAGAGTATATTTTATGCAATAAATTGAAGATCCTAGCACTTACACTATTGATGTGATGAGAAGAAGAAAGTAAGCTTTCCAAAGTAAGAGTCCAAAACGATGCCTTAGCATTTCAAATAATCGACAAAATGTATTTTAACAATTTAAAAGATAATGTTTAAGTTTGGAGAAAAACGATTTGTGGTGCCAAATATAATAGCCTCTGATTTGAAATATCTTGCTTTTTTTCCCGGTTAAATTATTAAATCACAGATATTGATTATTGAGGGTGAAAGCAAGTGAATGCTCATTTCGCTACCGCTTAAGTAGCTCCTCAGGAAACTTCTCTCAAATATTTTAAATTCACTTTAGATTTTTGTTTAAACAGTAAGGACAAAAATCAAAGTTTAAGAAAAAAAAACAACAATAATTAACAATCATTATATTTTTGTTTATCTACATTATACGGCTGTCGTTTTTCGGCTCTTTTATACAGTTAAAAGATGAAAAATAAAATATGACAGCAACACTACGATAACTCATTTTTGTTCTATGCGCGGGCACTCGCAAATTATTAAATTAAAAAAAGTAACTAAACCCGTATAAAGTTAAGGAATTTGGAACTGTCTAATAAAACACACGGTCAAAACTATATATTATAATGTTTTCAATACATCCCAAAAACCAAAAATATTTGCAGAGTAAAAATTTATCATCGGCAAAGATAAAATATTTACATACAGATAAGTTAGTATAATAAGGAAGACTTTTTACATATAAAATAAACAAAATCAGGTGCTTGAACCTTGTGGAACACATGATAAAAGCAAACGTGAAAATGACCTTAATCCATTGAATTGAAAAAATTGAGTTGTGTCAGTCAGAAAAGAGCAAATAAGACGACAAGTAGTATTTGAGAAGTAAGTCATTCTTGTGCTTAGTGATCATAGTAGAAAAAGATATAGAATTAAAGGCTATAGAAAGATCTAAGGATAGGAGAACTGATAAATTGTTTACCTTACTTTTAATGTAATCAGTAATATCTAAAAGTATTGACGTAGTACTATATTCTTTACGGTAGGCATATTGCTTTTAACCCAGGTAAGAATTTGATCTTTCATAATATACACTAACTCTTTAGACAGCATAGGGAGAATGGAAATGGTTCAAAAATCCTCCGGTCCATGAACCCCTTTAGACTTTGAAATCGAAACGACCCGGGCAGACTTCCATAGAGTAGGAAAATTTACGTAGGGAGGATTTTATTAAAAAGGCTTAGTATATAGTTAGAGTCATAAGGATATATAAACTTAATAAAATGTATTGAAATATTGTCGACACCAACAGATTGAGACTTAACTTTATACAAGGCATTTCTTGCTTCAGATTCAGTAATACAGTGAATTGAAAAAGAGCTGATATTATCAGAAAAACTATTAAAGTTAAAATTCATATGGCTACTAGGATAAGCACAAGTTAAGAAGTAATTATTCAAAACTTTACAAGTTAATTGTCACCCACAAACCCAGCTCATTTTAATACCTTCCACACTTCAGCTATATATCTAAACCTGAAAATAAGTTTAAAAATAATTTTTTTTGCATTACGAACAGCACTTTTGCACTCATTTTGAAGCTTACAGTATGCTTTCTAATTTTCTACCGAACGAGAACATCCATAGAACCAATAAGCCAAATCTCTATAAGATGTAACATATATTGTTTGGTTGGAATTTATCCAGTTGTTATTAACATGGCTCATTTTCTCCTTACAATAGGAACGAAAGTAAATAGTGGTTTAAGAAGAGACGAAAAGTGTAGCATTGCTTATATGTGCTATAGGAATAAAAGCTGTCAGAATCAAAATCATATAAAAATAATAATAAGTCGTTCCAATTTATAGAACTTAAGTCACGAAAAACAATATATTCAGTATATTCTTCCCGAAAAAAAAGAAGCACAAACAAGTTCATGGTAAGAAATAAAAGGACATTGTAATTCATTAAAACAATGTACCAAATATACGTCACTAATCAACCAACAGCCAATCAATCAATGAAGAAGAGGAATGATTAATATTATAGTGAGAGGGCAACGAATTAAGATTTAGCCACATCAAACATATTACAGTTGAAGTCACCTACAACTATAGCATTAGAATACTTGAGAAACATTTCATGACGATAGCTTTTAAAAGACACTAAGTTAACGTTTAATAAATAGACAACACCGAACAAAACTAAGTAAAGAAATTTCAATAAAAAGTGACTCATTAGCTCCAAGCTCGGAAACCCTTAATACTGGTTTGCACTTCAGTTTCGTAGAAACGCAAAGTCAACTCCCCCATCTCTAGAATTTGTCCGATCATTTAGAAAAACATAACCAGAAATGCTTACAGCACGATTAGAAATATATGGTTTAAGCCAGGTCTCAGACATCCCAAAAACATCTATAGCTTTATTTGCCAAGACAACGGTCTTAGACTCTTCCAGTGTAAGTGCCTCGCATTAATAATTAATAGAACTACCACTGAATGCTGGACTAATACTGTGGTTAACTGACAAAGTAAAAAAGTTATACTACTATTAAACAGAATATCATTTTATCTATAAACTAATTAAAAAAGTTATTCACAGAAAATTGTTAAAAGAATTTATAAAAAAAGAAAAAAAATTTTAAAAAGGTTTCAATTGGAATATTGAGGCAAAAGTAATACATTTATTTCAAATTTCCCCATCTAATAGTGCGCACAGCCTGCACTATCTTGTAACAGGTCCTCGCCGTCAGGCATCGTTACTTTCACCTTTAGCTTATCAGTGTTCACCATCCGAAACTTATTGATCATTTCTTACCGGATTAGCTTTACCCACAAAGCATTTACTTTAGATTCAATATTTGTATTTATATTTGTATCTATAACATCACATACTGTATCATTATTTTTTTTTTAATTTGATTAAAATAGATTTGTAGTTATTAAAAGAGCACACATAATATTTATCGCTGTTTAAAACGGGAACATCAAAAATAGAACCGATCTAAATAACAACTGTAGAGAGGCTTACATCCCTGCAGGCAAGTCATTTACAATAATATTTGCACGATTTAGTTCTCTTCTTCAAGGGAGGAAAATATATTTGTGGGCAAAGAGTCCGCATGCTTCATAAATTTGTTGCAGTCTATAAATTCAGCTCTTATACCTTTGAAACAAGAAGCCATTTCAGACCTAAAACTAGAAAAAGTATCAGCAAGTGTTTCTTTAATGTTTTGTTGGTCGTTTGTAATTTTGTTTATAAAACTATCTATCTTGCTATTAAATCGCTAATTTCTGACCGCAAACAGATTTCCAATCTAGATTGCGGATCTTTTTTGCATGAAACGCATTTTATAAGCTTTTAAGACATATACAGTAGTTTTCGCTTGTAGTCCACAACTACAGTTGCACAATTTTTGTGGACTATAAGCGAATTAGAACTATAACCAAATTTCTTTTTAAGCCACTTTATGGACTATAATTGAATCCAGATATAATACACATTTTGGATTATATACAAAGTATGCAACTTCTTCAATAAACCCACTTTTTTAACAAAATAAAAGTTTATTTAAAATATAAGCAAATTTTGATTTAAATAAAATCAATAGCTTAAACAAAAACCCTAACATATTATTATTTATTGTAATTCAAATGTTTTAAAAGCTTATTATAATAAAAAGTTGCCAGAAGTCTAAATAAAAAAGGTTGCCAGTTTGTTTAAAAAAGGTATTAAAAAAACAGGGTGGACTATATGAAATTTTTTTTCTATACAATATTAGCTATGCATGCAAAGAAAAGTTGGCCTTTAAACGAAAATGGACTATAGGCGAAGTGGACTTAAGAACAAATAATTTGTATGAAATTCGAAAAAACCTGCAAGTGAATAGGACTGTTTTGGCTTACATCCGTTTTTGGCCTTTAAGCGGAATGGACTATAAACGAAAAGTACTGTATGGCGCTCTCATGTATACCACTACACGAAAAGTGAAACCATAATGTACACGTTCCACACTGAATGCTATCTTGGGTCTTGCTTATGTTTTCTGTGCAAAGACCACATTTAAAGTTTTTTTGCGGTTTGCGGCATTTTATTTTCATGGATTCGTTACAACTTAACAATGGTTGATCGTACACACAAGTGTATAAAATGAAGTATAAATTTTGAGTATAGCGGCTTTCAGAAACAAACATTTTTAAAGCAGCATAAATGTGTTAAAAAATATAAATCAAAATTGATTTAAATTTAAAAGAAATTTAAGCAATTTGTATTTAACAAAAACTTGGTAAATAATTATTTATTTCATTTTATTAGTAATTAATTAAAAAAAGGTTTAAGAAAAAAGATGAACTGAATTAAAAACACCTTTACTCAGGCAACGCTATTCCTTACTTGCAAATGAGGTGCAAAATGTTGCACATTTTTTTATTTTCAAGTGTTTAGGCCTTTTAAAACTGAAAAAAATAACATTTTGAGAAAAATATTATTGTTTAAAAACAAAAAAATTTTCATATATAGTTTTTGAAAATAAAAATTGAGCGAAAAGAATTTTGGTAGGTATAATTATAAAATGCTCAAATATTTTCTAACGACAATTTACCAGTTTAATATAAAATTGCTACTGGTACCACTGAAATGTCGAAAATATTCTTGCCTTGTAAACAGTGAGTTAAATAACTAGAAATAATTTTTATTTGCATATAAGGTACGTATAAACGTACTATGTAACTATAAAATTTTTAATACTTATTTTGTATTAAAGCTTTGGCTCTGTTTTTGTATTAGTTTAGTTTTTTTATTACATTTTTATCAATAACAAAATAATTAAACCTAAAAAATACAAATTATTTGTCCTTTGACGTCGATTACTTTTCACCCAACTGATTTCTACGTATAAAGTATTTTTGGTAGGCCCATTTAAGTTTGAGATACAATTCTTTCTGCACATTTTCCTTCCGTTTACATAGAACAACAATTTGTTAAAAATTTAAAAGTTATTCGTTGAATTCGCACATCCTGAAAAAACGAAGACCGAATAATATGTGATGGGTTGCCGATTGTGCCGATACGTCTAGCATATTTTAAAAAGGACCAAGATGCCACAGACTTGTTTTGCGCTTTGTGGATTGTGGTCTCTGACATCAAAGCTTTTCATTACGGGAAATAGAAGAGCAAATACATCTAGTAGAAACGGATAGAAAACTTTGCACGGTGTACAGAAGGATTAAAGTCTAACAGCCTGTTTACAGAACACAATTTGCTTTTTAGACGCACAAAAACGTTACCGTTTTAGTTTTTGAGTTTTTTAAAACACAAATGTCATATTTTTTTATAAAATCGTAACAAATGAAAATTTTTTCTGGTTTATGTATCCCGCATTGTAATGTCAGAAACGTCAAAGCTGTGCGAAAAAAAGATACCATTCGTTTAAAAAATTTAACTTATATTTATTTTGAGACCTATTTGTGCTAGTACCTTACCTTTAAGTCTTTTAGTTACACTAATTGAATTAGGTAATTTAATTATAATAAATAAATAAATAACTTACAATCAGTGATTAATGAGTTGGCATTGTAGGACATCATAACACTTTCATAATGGACACATCTATGTATACATCAACTATATTTGAATTATACATACATATAAAATGTACACTCACACTTTAATAATTTTTAAGAAACTATTGTTTTAATTTGTTGTTTGTACCAATTTTTATTTAACAGTTAAAATTTTATACTTTGCTCGTATTAAAATTTCAAGGCGAATTATATTTATCAAGTGGGAGCGATGGCAAATTCATTGATTATCGCCGGTAGGGTAACTGTCAAACTCCATATGTGTATAAAAAATCAATTTACTATATTTTTATATGTAGTTTGACATTCCGGCTAACAGCGAAAGTTAACGAATTCGTCATCGCTCCCACCGTATATTTATTCGCCTTGGGTGGTATCGTTGGCAGCTACTATTTTTTGCTAATATTTGTTATGTGTAGAGTAGCTGTCAAGAGTGTATTATTTTATATTACAATAGTTCTTTCTTTAATATTCTTTAAAATATATTACAACAAGAGTTTTAAATCAATTTAAAAAACAAAGCTTAATAAAAGCGTTAATTAAAAGGTTGAGAAAAAATTGCAGTTATTAAATGTGTTTTAAAGTTTTTCTATACTTAAGTGCCACTTTTTCTTCTTATTGCTGTAGCCACGCTCCCACTTATATGAATTCGTCTTGACAATTTTGTATTGTTTATTAAACTCAGCTGTTACCTTTAAGGCGCCAAAGCAGGGCTGCCATTAAATATGGCAAAAACAAAAAATGTATATGAAAAAAGTAAATAAAAAATATTAATTAATATGTTGGTAACACTTCGATTTGACACAACAAAAATTCATACGAAACACAACGTAAGTTAAGCGAAAAAAACGGAACGTGTTACACGGACGCTAATTATTACGTATTCGTCCATATATCATCCGGTTTCGTTTCGCTCTTAACGTGTTCTATAAACAGGCTGTAAGGTTTCTTTTTCGTTAGAGTTTTAACCGGTGATAATTTTCAAATTGCTAGAGTATCAGCTAATGACATTTTTTTTTTTGTTATTCTTCTTGATATAAATTCAATCATTAAAAGATTTGTACAGTAACAGGTATAAAGCTTAGTAAAAAAAAATTGAATCCAACCATAGTAATATGTCTGTATTAGTTATACAGTCAATCTTTTTTCTCTGAACTGATTTTTAGTAAGGCGTATTTTTTAATGAAAAATTTAAATCAAAAAAGGTAAAAGTCAGCAATTTTCAAACAAGAAAATTGATTAAATTTTAAAAATTTTCATATACAGATTTTTCTACTTAATAATAAAAAAACCTAGCGAGGAATATGCGCTCCGACCAAAGGTTTACAATATACTGGACTTTTAGTATCTTTGTCTTTTTACGTTCCTTCAGTTAGCATTTTGGTAACAGCGAAAACAAATATTTGATCACTTTGCTAAGTTATCAACAAAATCTTACACAAATTAAGGTAAAAGTTTTCTTTCAAAATATTTCCCAATTTTAAAATAAATATGTATTTAAAAAAATGTCCATTTTTTATAGAACTTAATGTAACCCCATTTTTTATAATAAGGTGACTTAAAAACCACAGTTTGTTTTGAACTGGAAACGTGAAAAAGTTTTTAATATTTGTAAAAATTATTTAAGCTTGAAAAACGGATTGATCAAAAGATACCAATGTTTTTTAACATACGATAATAAATTCGCCTTACATTTTATTATAAAAGAAAACTGCTTTATTTAAAAAACAACTAAAAGCGCACAATTCAAGTCAATTTTTCAATTTCGGGGTAACTAATTTCTGAGTAGATCGATTCATGCACTTTTTAAAAATAGAGTATTTTATTGCCTTTAAATTCTTTGACAAGCATTTATTTTGTTTAAAAATTGAATTGACTGGTGCTCAATTTTTGCTTAGGTTTTATTAATTTAAATTAGAACTTGAAAATATCTATAAGAAATGTGTGCACATGTGTATGTTATTTCTTTTAGTTTGGGAGAAATGAGCTCACAATTTTTTTTAACTTTGGCCGACCTTAACTCAGTATTTTTGGCGTAGTACACTTAATGATCGATGTAAAATTTTAAAGATTTTAAAACTTTGTTCTAATTTCGATTTTCGTTAAGAAGTAAAAGCCTCTAAATTAAGAAAATGTAAAATACAAGTTTTTAAGGATCGTTTCTTTTAAGTTTTTTGCTAATGTAATTTAAATTTTCTTCAGTACTAAAAAATTTGTTTTATGATTTGAAAAACAACCTATAGAAATGCAAATAAAATCAAAATTAGATCAAAAGTTGTAACGGTTCTCCTTTCAGTCCTTTCCAAACCTAGCCAAGTTTAAGCCAAAATTTATAAATTATTGTAAAGTTCCTCGAAGTGCAAAGAACAGATTAAAAAAAGTAAACGGAATTTAAAGTCCTCAACTGTTGGCAACATACGACAAAACGGATTTGAAGCAGGGTAGCCTCTTTTGTAAAAAATTAACAA
Organism: Cistogaster globosa; assembly: GCA_937654795.1. Classification (NCBI taxonomy): domain Eukaryota; kingdom Metazoa; phylum Arthropoda; class Insecta; order Diptera; family Tachinidae; genus Cistogaster; species Cistogaster globosa. The sequence continues at coordinate 48,227,372 of OW569406.1, read as the reverse complement.
TTTTCTTGGACATTTCTTTACCTTTTCGAAAATTTATGTGTTAAAACAAAAAATTTAACAACCTGTTTACAGAACACAATTTGCTGTTTAGACGCGCAAAAACGTTACCGTTTTTCATTTTTGAGTTTTTAAAACATGAATGTCATATTTTTTTGAAAACGTAGTTAGTTAGCAGTGGCAGCCTCTCGCGACGAAGCTCACTTGAACACAATCGAATGGCCCGTTGTGATACCACAAGGAAGGCGGCGCGACTCCCCTTACCCAGCCGAGAACCATGAGGATTCACGGATGAACTTCGCTATGTCCCCTATAGAGTGAGATGATAGCTCCGTAAGAGTTCCAGAGAAAGGAGAACCCAGAATTCTTAGTCTTCTTCGAGCCAGGGAGAGGCAGTGGCACAGAAGTGCAGTACGGTCTCTTTCTCATCCTCCGAGCCGCAGCTGCGACAGAAATCATTAAAGGGCATACCGAGTCTTTCAGCATGCCTGCCGATTAGACAGTGTCCAGTAAGTACCGAGACCGTGATACTTATAGATTTTCTGTCCAGTCTGAGCAACTACCTGGTCCGTTTGAGGTCCAGTGTAGTCCACAGTTGTCTGGAGACACAACAGGAACTTTCCTCTACCCATAATTTGCGAGCCAAATTGAGGTAGTGGTTCTTTATGGCCATTTTCACCGTTGCCAGAGGAATTCCAACGTCTGGTAGCGAGGAGACGTTAGGAAGCAATGTGCCCTGTTTAGCAAGATCATCGGCCTCACAGTTACCCTGGATATCCCTGTGACCAGGGACCCAAAACAGGTCAATCTGTGATCGCTCCGATAGAGTTTTCAGTAATGTGCGACAACTCAGGACTAGCTTAGATGTACTGCATGCACCAGCAAGAGCCCTGATTGCCGCCTGACTGTCCGAAAATATCCGAATGGCAAGGCCAGAACGATCGTCCTTAAGCGCTATTTCGGATGTTTTCAGAATGGCCATTACCTCGGCTTGAAAGACACTGCAGTAGTCAGGAAGACTAAGGGAGAGTCTTAGTTCAAGGCTACTGGAGAAGATTCCGCAACCTACTTGTTTAAAATATGTATGAGGATTTTATACATATAATAAATACATATGTGTCAATATGCATATGTGCGTACAGATAATACCCATGTACATATGTCCCAATATCCACTGTACTTATATACAGAGGGTAATAATATAACACACTTTAGTTTCTAGAATTCACAACTTACATTTATTATAATATTTATTTACAAAATTCTTTATTATAATATTTTGGGGGATCTGTGTCAATGGAGCTATACAACCAGCAAGCAAGAGCCCAAAAAAGAAAGCAACCCGTTTATTTAGCGGAAACTAATTCAATCGTTAAATTCGATCCAGGTTCGTTAAGTTTACAATACAGTATCAGAGAAGGGAATACATAAATATATATATTTACTTAACAAAGCTTATAACTTATAAATTCTAATATAAAATATAAAACTCGCAATAGCCTCATAATTCGGTTTAAACCGTTTAAACATTCTGGCCCCCTTGGCCGGATGGCCAATATACTTATAAGGATTTCTGTAGGCGCTTTAACGCTTTCAAAGCTCCTTGAAGGATGCGTCGTGGATCAGTAGAATGGTTTGCAAATGATGACTCCCGGTTACGATCAGCACGTTGTTCTGTGGTGTCTCGTTCTGCTTGACGTCGACGTGGGCGCAGTTGCAGTCTATCCGCCATTCTGGCTGACAGTCGACGAGGTGTTTGTCTTGTACCACGGTTGGGAACATAATCGGTCCTAGCCTCCGCAATTCGACCTCTGGGTGCGTGAAGAAGGGTGTGATGCGGCCATCCACATTTCTTACACACAACGTCGGATGTGCAGTCATCAGTGCTGTGTGACCTTGCGAGGCAGTTCTTACAGTATCCGTGTAAACGTACCCGCCGTAGGCGCTCTTCGATAGACATCCTTAAAAATCTTTTGCAAAATTTTAATGGATGGTACAGGCGACAAATAAGACATAAACGTATATTATGATTTTTTGGAGACCTGTTAATGAAAGAATTTATTAATAATGTTACGAGGATCAATAAAATCAGTAGTAGGTGGCAACAATTCTGTGGGTTAAGGCGAAATAAATGTGAACGAGTGGGGAGATGTTAAGTCAGTGAAAAGGGATGAAAGTGATTGTGGGGTAAAAATAGTGTATTAAAGAAATGGTTTCAGTTTAATTTTCACTAGAAGTGATAGGAAGAACACAAAGTTTAGATATTGCTCTAGTGACGACTCCAGTTTGCGTTCTTAAGTCGGCTACGCGGACTAGGCCATCAGACCCAAAGTATACTTTAGTGATTCGAGCTAGCTTCCATTCATTTGGAGGTAATGTGTCATCCTTAATAAGAACTAGTTGTCCCTCTTTAATATTCTCCTCTAAATTCTGCCATTTGTATCGTTTTTGCAGCTCTTTAAGATACTCGTCCTTCCATCTTTGGGCAAATTGATGGTGTAAGAGTTTTATTCTTTCCCAACGATCGCGAAGAGTGATAGACTCCTTTGGCGTCTCAGGTAGTGCTATCAGCGGAGCTCCTCGCAAAAAGTGTCCAGGAGTAAGGGCTAGCAGCTCATTAGGGTCATCTGACATAGGTGACAGTGGTCTTGAATTGAGAACTGATTCAATGCGTACCAAAAGAGTGGAAAACTCTTCAAATGTATATCTCATACTTTGCGCTACTTTCTTGAAATGCGTTTAAAATGACTTCACTCCAGCTTCCCATAATCCTCCCATGTGTGGGGCATTTGGGGGAATAAAATACCATTGAAAATTGTGAGACGCGTATTTTTCAACAATATCTTTAGACACGGTGTTTAGAAATTCCTCGTATTCGACACGAAGAGCTCGTTCGGCACCTACAAAATTTGTCCCGTTGTCAGACATCACCTTTCTAGGCAAACCTCTCCGGCCCACGAACCTGCTAAAGGCTGCATGAAACGAGTTGGTAGTCAAATCTGAACAGAGTTCAAGGTGAACTGCTTTGGTGCAAAAACAAACAAACAAGCACACGTATCCCTTGTGAAAAGGGGCATTTCGCAAAAGAGATGTCTTTATTGAGAAGGGCCCGGCGAAATCTATGCCTGTGATGGTAAAGGGTAGGGAAAATGAACTTCTTTCCAGGGGAAGAGCTCCCATTATTTGGTATTTCACCTTTTGCTTGTACCAAATGCACGTAACACATTTTCGAATTGCGAATCGAATGGCAGACTTCAGTCGTGGTATAAAATATTCTGCTCTAATTATTCTTAACATTAAATTAATCTCTGCATGCATAAGGGAATTATGAATGAAATCGATTAATAATTTGCAAAAGGCTGACTTCACAGGGATAATTATAGGATGTCGTTCTTTAAATGGTATATCTGAATTGGATATCCTACCGTTAGCTCTCAACACCCCTTTTTCATCTAAATATGGATTTAAGGGTAATAGAGAACTTTTTTGGGCAACACGTTTAGAATTAATTAATGAATTATACTCTTTACGGTAGTATATGCGTTGGGTGAGACGAATTAATCTATATTTAGTGTCGGAAAATTCTTTATAGTCGATCTGTCGAATTTTACTTATTATGATTGCTCCTGTTTCAACCATGCTTATTTTTCTTTTTTGACATACGAGAAATACGGACGACTTTTCTTGATTACGACATCTTTCTTTGGTATTTCACCTTTTGCTTGTACCGAATGCACGTAACACATTTTCGAATTGCGAATCGAATGGCAGACTTCAGTCGTGGTATAAAATATTCTGCTCTAATTATTCTTAACATTAAATTAATCTCTGCATGCATAAGGGAATTATGAATGAAATCGATTAATAATTTGCAAAAGGCTGACTTCACAGGGATAATTATAGGATGTCGTTCTTTAAATGGTATATCTGAATTGGATATCCTACCGTTAGCTCTCAACACCCCTTTTTCATCTAAATATGGATTTAAGGGTAATAGAGAACTTTTTTGGGCAACACGTTTAGAATTAATTAATGAATTATACTCTTTACGGTAGTATATGCGTTGGGTGAGACGAATTAATCTATATTTAGTGTCGGAAAATTCTTTATAGTCGATCTGTCGAATTTTACTTATTATGATTGCTCCTGTTTCAACCATGCTTATTTTTCTTTTTTGACATACGAGAAATACGGACGACTTTTCTTGATTACGACATCTTTCTTTGGTGAATATAATAAACCGAATCACATAGGTCATAACTCTAATGGCCCGGTCCCATTTGGAAAATCGATTTAAAAGATCATGGGTTTGATTATTCTGCATAGTTTCGTTTTCGTTGCGATCACTAGTGAATAAATGAAAGGCTTTGATTTTCTTTTTCTCCTCGGGGCGGTCTTGGATGACCATGGGCTTTGGCCATTCTTCGGGACTCTTCTGAGGCCAAACTGGCCCTTTTCACCACAGCGAGTTATTTATGAATTGATTGGCCTTGCACCCGCGAGATCCTAGGTCTGCAGGATTTTCCGAGGACCGTACATGACGCCAAGAGATATTACCGACATTTCTTATTACCTGTGCAGTCCTGTTTGCGACGTATGTTTTCCATGTATTTGGGGGTTTGTTGAGCCAACCTAGAACAATTAAAGAATCACTCCACAGAAACAGTTCGTAATTATGAAAAGGTAATGAGTTATCAATTTGTTTAATTAATTTCGATAATAGTACCGCTCCGCAAAGCTCTAGACGGGGAAGACTTACTGGGTCTATAGGGGCTACTTTTGTCTTTGATACGAAGAGATGGGAAACTGTTGTTGTACCGCTTTCAATCCGAAAGTAGACAGCTGCGCAGTATGCCTTTTCCGAGGCATCGCAGAAACCATGAATCTGTATTTGACAAGAGGGAGTAAATTTAATCCATCTGGGAATGTGTAAACCAGAGACGACATGAAGATTTTTAGCGAATTTATTCCAATTTTCTAATATGTTGGGATTTACCATCTCATCCCAGCTATAGCCATCCAACCAGAGTTGTTGAAGTAATATTTTTGCCTGTATGACGATAGGCGAAATCCAACCAGCTGGGTCAAACAGTTTTGCGACCTGTGACAGAATTTGTCTCTTTGTAATAGAACTAGATGGACAAGTGGGGTCAATTATATATGAGAAGCAGTCCGATACCGCATTCCATTGTATTCCAAGTGTTTTAGTTGCACTAGTCTCATCAAATTTCAGAAAATCAGAGTCTAGAATATTTTCTTTTGGGACAGATGTTAAAACTTCAGCCGAATTTGAAGTAATCTTTTTTAAGAGAAATCCTCCCGATCTGAGTACATTAATAACCTGGGACAAAGATTCAACTGCAGATTGTATATCATGAGCGCCTGATAGTACATCATCTACATACATTTCCTTTAGGAGAATATGAGCTGCTTGCGGGTATAGTTTTGTAGAGTCATGGGCTAGTTTAATGAGAGTTCTTATAGCTAAATATGGAGCGCAATTTACTCCGAAAGTAACTGTCTTTAATGCGAAATCTTCAATGGGTCCATTTGAGTGCCGTCGATAAAGAATTTTTTGAAATTGAGAATCTTCCTTATGCACTAGAATTTGGCGATACATTTTCTCAATATCACCATTGAAGACGTATTTATAAAGCCGCCAGTTAAGAATTAACCCCATTAAGTCTGTTTGCAGCGTAGGGCCTACGTGTAAGACGTCGTTGAGGGACAACGCAGAGCTAGATTGTTTTGAAGCATTAAAGACAACTCTGACTTTAGTGCTTCGACTTTCTGGTTTAATAACCGCATGATGCGGTAAGTAAAATGAGTTAAATCCGTGACGAGAGGTATTTTCCGACGAGGTTGTGGGTTCCATATGTTTTAGTGTCAAATATTCTTCCAAAACGTTCTTATAGGCTTCTGCAAGTTCAGGCTTTTTTTTCAAAGAGTGTTCGTTGTGTAGATATTGAGCTTTTGCTGCAGATCGAGTTGCGCCGAGACTTAGTTCTTCGGGAAAGTCTGCCTTGAAAGGCAGCTTCACAACATAGCGACCTTCAGAGTTGCGAAAAGTAGTTTTTTGAAAGAGATCTTCACAGTATTCATCTTCCTTTGATTTAGGAAGCTGGTTCAAAATTTCTTCTTGTTCCCAAAATTTTCTTAATTGGTCGCCAGTGGGGTCAGATATGATCTCCTGTGCACAGAGTGCAAAGGTGGAGACACTTTCGCTATGAATCGGACCACTAATAACCCAACCGAAAACAGAGTTTTGTGCCATGAGAGAATGGGAAATGTTTTTAACTCCTTCTAGCAAAATTTTTGGAAGAACGTTACTACCAACGTGATTAGGCAAGTAAAAACTGGGGTCAGCTAGTTCGATATCTTCAAAACCTGCCATAGCAATTTCAACCTTCGCAGGTGCAAAGCTGGGTAGTACTCGAGTAATCTTAGGAACAACTATTGCTGTTACGTCGATGTATCGATGGTTCTTCTCTGAAAAAAGGGTAAATCTGCATATTGCATTCGCCTGAGCAATCGCTTCACCTCCTAATCCATAAATTTCAAAAGCTCTAGGTTCTATTGGTAGCATTAGTTGCCGTTGGAGTTTCTTAGAAATGAACGTCTTTTCCGATCCTTGATCCAAAAAAGCGCGCGCTCTAAAATTCTCCCCCTGGTGATGAATATTTATTATTGCTGTCGGAAGCAGAGTATTTTCGGTGGAAGTCATTTCTTCAGTGACTGTCATATTAGAGGATGTAGGCCGAGACTTACTTTCTTTCGCTTGCCCTGAGGTTTCGGGTTCCATGTTTCTATACTGATTTGAGTTTAAATTGGAGGGTGATGCTCTAAATAAATGTAGCAAAGAATGATGATTCATTTTACAATGGGAGCAGGAAAACTTACTAGGACAATCTTTTCGGAGATGACTGTAAGCTAAGCAATTGATACATATCCTATTGCTTAAGGCAAATTGATTTCGCGCTTGAGGATCGTAGCTTAAAAACTGAGAGCAATTCTTTAGGGGGTGATTAGATTTGCAAATCTTGCATGGATATTGAGAATTGTCTGAATGATAATAACTTATTTTTCTACCAGTGTCTTTTTCATACGTTTTAGGTTGTGTTTTCTGGCTTCGAGACTCCAGGCGTTCAACAACTTCACATCTATGAGCAAGAAACTTGTCCATTTGTTCCCATTTAACTAACCTTCTGTGGGACTCAAGAGATTGTTCCCATAAGGACAAGGTTTCTACTGGCAGTGTGGTTGAGCATAAAATAACAATGAATGGGTCCCAATCATTGATGGGAACATCCTGTGCTTTTATTGCTGCCAGACAGTCATTTATTGTACACTGAATGTTTTGAAGAGATTCACTACATTCAACTGTTATTGGGGAGAGGTTAAGTAAGATTTTTATTTGGTTTTCTACCAGAATTCTTTGGTTCTCGTACCTATCTTTCAATGCTTCCCATGCAAGAGAAAAATTCTGAGAGCAAAGCCTATATTTCCGTATAATACCACCCGCTTGCCCTTGGACTTTCAATCTTAAATGGTAGAACTTTTGGACAGGAGGGATTCTGGGATTTTCAATGTATACTGCCGAAAACATGTCTCTGAATGATGGCCATTCCTCATATCCACCGTAAAAAATATCTGTATCACAGGGCGGGACATGCAGATGTGCAAATTGCCCTTCGCTGTAAGAGGCCTGAAGGTTGTTGTCAGGGGTATTGGCTATGAAGGTTTTCTAAATGTCTAAGATCTTAGCTTTACATTTATGATAGGCTCGGGTACAAGCAGAGAATTTTCCCCTAGAAGCATCTGAAAAATCTTTTGCAGTCGCGATTTCCCCATTGGTATAAAGTGATCTGTAGGATTTCTGTAGTTTAGTCCACCGATCGTTAAGATCATGAAGGTTTACTTCGAGAAGTGATTCCGTAAACTGATCAATAGGGGTATTGTCGAATTCAGAGCAGAAGGTGACCAAGTCATCTGAATCGAAAATAAAATCATCTGCCATATCTGAGAATGCTTGAGAGGACCTTGTCTTTATTTTTTTTTTTTTTTTTTTTATCTAATAAGCTAAGACGGTGGTTTATAGAATTTTTAAAATCGAAAAAGACTGAGCTTATCTTTTATTTCGAATTAATTTCAAGGTATTGCCGACGGTCACACTTGACGGAGCAATTCAGGTTTATCTCTTATCCGCGAACTTTACTCCGCGAGCACGAGAAATCTTCGCTGGGATGTGCGACACTATCTATAGGCAATAAATTTAGGAATCGCTTGAAAAATGTATGCTGGGATTCGCGAAACTTTTATGAGATCTCTTTAATAAATGTTCGCTTGGATATGCGACAATAAATTCTGAGATCACTTAAAAAATGATCGCTGGGATTCGCAACATTAGATATAGACAATAACTTTTGTAATGGCTTAAAAAGTATTCGTTAGGATTCGCGAAACAATATATACAAAATTTTTTCTTAGATTTCGCAGGGATTTGCGGCACAATTTAAAGAATTTTTTTTTTCAAGTTTCTTTTTTAAGAAATGTTTGCAGGGATTTGCGACACAATTTAAAGAAATTTTTTCTCAGATTTCTTTTTTAAGAAATGTTCGCAGGGATTTGCGACACAATTTAAAGAAATTTTTTCTCAGATTTCTTTTTTAAAACATGTTCGCTGGGATTTGCGACACAATTTATAGAAATTTTTTTCTCAAATTTCTTTTTTAAGAAATGTTCGCAGGGATTTGCGACACAATTTAAAAAATTTTTTTCTCAGGTTTCTCTTTTAAGAAATGTTCGCTGGGATTTGCGACACAATTTAAAGAATTTTTTTCTCAAGTTTCTTTTTTAAGAAATGTTCGCAGGGACTTGCGACACAATTTATAAAAATTTTTTCTCAGATTTCTCTTTTAAGAAATGTTCGCTGGGATTTGCGACACAATTTAAAGAAATTTTTTCTTAGTTTTCTTTTTTAAGAAATGTTCGCTGCGACACAATTTAAAGAAATTTTTTCTCAGATTTCTTTTTTCAAGAAATGTTCGCTGGGATTTGCGACACAAATTAAAAAAATTTTTTCTCAAATTTCTTTTTTAAGAAATGTTCGATGGGGTTTGCGACACAATTTAAAGAAATTTTTTCTCAGATTTCTTTTTTTAAGAAATGTTCGCTGGGGTTTGCGACACAATTTAAAGAAATTTTTCTCAGATTTATTTTTTAAGAAATGTTCGCAGGGATTTGCGACACAATTTAAAGAAATTTTTTCTCAGATTTCTTTTTTAAGAAATGTTCGCTGGGATTTGCGACACAATTTAATGAAATTTTTTCTTAGATTTCTTTTTTAAGAAATGTTCGCTGGGATTTGCGACACAATTTAAAGAAATTTTTTCTCAAATTTCTTTTTTAAGAAATGTTCGCAGGGCTTTGCGACACAATTTAAAGAAATTTTTTCTCAGATTTCTTTTTTAAGAAATGTTCGCTGGGATTTGCGACACAATTTAAAGAAATTTTTTCTTAGATTTCTTTTTTAAGAAATGTTCGCTGGGATTTGCGACACAATTTAAAGAAAATTTTTCTCAAATTTCTTTTTTAAGAAATGTTCGCAGGGATTTGCGACACAATTTAAAAATTTTTTCTCAGATTTCTCTTTTAAGAAATGTTCGCTGGGGTTTGCGACACAATTTAAAGAAATTTTTACTCAGATTTCTTTTTTTAAGAAATGTTCGCTGGGGTTTGCGACACAATTTAGAGAAATTTTTCTCAGATTTCTTTTTTAAGAAATGTTCGCAGGGATTTGCGACACAATTTAAAGAAATTTTTTCTTAAGTTTCTTTTTTAAGAAAAGTTCGCAGGGCTTTGCGACACAATTTAAAGAAATTTTTTCTCAGATTTCTTTTTTAAGAAATGTTCGCTGGGATTTGCGACACAATTTAAAGAAATTTTTTCTTAGATTTCTTTTTTAGGTAATGTTCGCAGGGATTTGCGACACAATTTAAAGAAATTTTTTTCTTAAATTTCTTTTTTAAGAAATGTTCGCTGAGATTTGCGACACAATTTAAAGAAATTTTTTTCTCAAGTTTCTTTTTTAAGAAATGTTCGCAGGGATTTGCGACACAATTTAAAGAAATTTTTTCTTAAGTTTCTTTTTTAAGAAATGTTCGCAGGGATTTGCGACACTTTAAAGAAATTTTTTCATTGTTTTAAATCTATTATTTATTATTGTTTTCTTTTCCTTTGTAATGAGTTAGTATAATTCTTATATTTTTGTTATCTACATACATACATACTTTGCTTAAATACCAACCCAAAATAAAAAAAACCTTATTAAATTTACCAGGTGCGAATTATATTTACTCTGTATTCGGCTTTATTGTTTTCTGTAGCGATTTTTTTCGCATTCTATGAAAGTGATCAACATTATAATCTGGCAGCTCCAATTTAACAACCAAAATCTTTCCCGTGTTCGAAAAAAAAACAGAAGAGAAATTGCAATATCGCTCTCTTAGAATGATAAAACGGTGGTGGTTTTTAGCAATAACAAAATATATTGTAGTTGCGGTACTTTATTTGCATGTAATTTGTTGCTGCTTTTTTAATAAAAATTCACGTTTTAAGCACTTTTAATTTTTGTAGATATATACATATGTATGTATGTACACACAGAAAACATATTTATGTTTGGATGTATTGCTTGTATTAAATGTATGTATGCAGGTAATGTATTTATTTATGCGTGTAAATGTACCTATTTACATATAGCAAAAAATGCATAATTCTTATACTCACGGTTCTTCCCGGGATGAAATGTGTGTGTATGAAAATTCTTATATTTGTTGCTCTGTTTAAGCTGATGCTGGTTATTTTCCAGAGGCGAGAAGGTGGCTCTTATCTACTTTAGGAATCGTTGGTGTTTAAGCAGAATGATGGTTCACAATTAATGTTTCCCCTGCTGATTTTCTTGCCAGTGCTGTGGCAATTACAATGGCCGCTATTTTGGTGGATATATGATTTCTCTATACGAGCCAATTTTTAATAAAAATGCTTTATTGAGTTGTGAATATGCAGAATAAATATTGAGTTGAGAATATGCAAAATATGTTGTTTCCAAGTAAAATAAATTTTTCTTTACACAAACTACCGAACGATACGAGTTTCTTTTCACAAATCCACTTTCCTTCTTTTAACTTTTCTGACTGCTGCATTCAACAAAATTGTGCGACTGCTTAAATAAAACAGCGTTGTATAATACGGCGAATTCAACTTACATTAGTCAGCATAAACAAATTTGTTTTTTGTGGACTGTATTTGGGAATGAAAAATTTCTGCTGGTGATAAATGATGTAAATGCACATATATGTATGTACTTTATTTTTACAATTCATTTATTTTATGGATCGAAGGACCATGTTTAAAATATGTATGAGGATTTTATACATATAATAAATACATATGTGTCAATATGCATATGTGCGTACAGATAATACCCATGTACATATGTCCCAATATCCACTGTACTTATATACAGAGGGTAATAATATAACACACTTTAGTTTCTAGAATTCACAACTTACATTTATTATAATATTTATTTACAAAATTCTTTATTATAATATTTTGGGGGATCTGTGTCAATGGAGCTATACAACCAGCAAGCAAGAGCCCAAAAAAGAAAGCAACCCGTTTATTTAGCGGAAACTAATTCAATCGTTAAATTCGATCCAGGTTCGTTAAGTTTACAATACAGTATCAGAGAAGGAAATACATAAACATATATATTTACTTAACAAAGCTTATAACTTATAAATTCTAATATAAAATATAAAACACTACTCTGTCATTCAGTTTCGAGCCATCGGTGTAGATGTCAACAGTACCACCCACAACCACTTCTTTACGGACCCATATCTCCCTACTCGGAATATGGATCTGAAACCCGTGGTCCAGAGCGGAAGTAGAAGAGATGGCAGTGGCACATCCCGATCGATAATCTTAAAGTGCCCTATATCCAGCCTGAGCCAGCGTGAAAGGCTTATGGGCCTAAAGTCTTTGGGTTTAATATGAGATGTCTTTCCCGCTTTACGAAGAAAACAACTCGGGCTACACGCCAACCTGTCGGCATGTAAGTATTTTCCAGGGAAGCATTGTAGATTCGCAATAGCCATGGTTTTCTGAGGTCCATGCCATGTTGCAAGTCCACTGGAATGATATTGTCAATTCCAGGAGACTTAAAGGCATCAAACGACATAATGGCCTACTCTATGTGAGCATTGGTCACCCGGAAAGTGGGTGGACAAATCTACGTGGAATTCACAGTCCCCATCGCTTCGTCAATCCATTCACTACCAGGGAAGGGAGTATCGAGCAGCGTCTCCAAGGTATCGATTACAGAGTCCGTCCATTGACCGTCCGGCTTCTGAATACTCTCAATAACTCTCGGGGACGTGCTAAGAATCCTGCGTAGCCTGCTGGTTTCGGACGAGCTTTCTATGTTGCCACAGAAAGTTTTCCACGATGCTCTTTTGGATCTTCGTATGGCATACTTAAACTCCCTTTGTTTATCCTTATAGGGCAGCCAGTTTCCACTATTTTTGGCACTATTAAAGAGTCTTCTACATTCCCTACGTAACTCTGCAATCTCCGTATTCCACCAAGAGGGGTTCGGTTTACCCCTTGGCTTCGGTGGATTGCAGGCCGCTTTCGCCGCAGAGCATATCTGCAAGGTCAAGAATTCAACCGCACGATCAATATCGCAGCGGTCAATAATCTTGAAGGGAGAAGGCCTTAGGCCAAGCTCTAAAATGGACCGAAATTTATTCCAGTCCGTTTGTTTCCTATTTGTGTAGGAGTGGGACACTCCAGAACCTACTGATTTCAGATATAAGTTATAGGATAAATACCTATGGTCAGAAAAGGAGCACTCTTGAGAGACACTCCAATTTCTGATAATATCAGACCAGTCACCACCTGTCAGGGTAAGATCGAGAACCTCCCTTCTACTCGAAGTGACGAAGGTAGCCTCGCTTCCCCTATTGACAATACTTAAGTCATAAGATAGCATAAAATCAAAAAGAGACTCACCCCGTTCATTGACATCCGTGCTGCCCCACATATGGTGATGAGCATTAGCACCGGCTTCAATGATGACCGGCATTTGACGGTCGTTAGCCTTTGCAACCAGAAGATTTAGCAGGTCATGTGGTGGTGAATTTCCATGATCATGGGCCATATAACTGGAGACCACCCAGACATCCTTCGAGCCTTTCTCCACTGCTATGGCAACGCTGTCTCTGTCACTGAATCTGCGAAGAAAGAAAGCGTTAATATTATACTTAATCATAATGCAGGCCCTGGGCTTACCTTGACCTATGACGTAGACAGTTTTGTAGCCTTCCATAGATAATCCGGAAACCCGATCATCATGCCAGGGGGGGGAGGGTATAGATCATTTAGCGTTACCCAGGATGCACTACGTGGAAGCGATCTATGTTACATCCCTTGTAAAAACGTAACAAATTAAATTTTTTTTCTGGTTTATGCGTCCCGGTTTGTAATGTCAGAAATGTCAAAGCTGTGCGAAAAAAATACCATTCGTTTAAAAATTTTAACTTATATTTATTTTTAGTTCCCTAAATTTTTTTAAAAATAATAAAAAAAGAAATAAATTACAACCAGTGATTAAGGAGTTTGCAATGTTGGACATCATAACACTTTATTGAATGAAAACATTTATGTAGTAGTAGAAGTGGTAAGTCTTTATTATTTCATTATATTATATATACATAATAAAAATATAAAATAAATTTACTTGCGGCTTTGACATTGTCGTCATCCGGAAAAGTGGGCATAATATAAAAAATTTTAGGATATGAATAAATATCTTAATGCTTGTATTCATTTATTAAAGAATTTCGGTACAATAAGGCATTATATATATATATATATTTTCCTAAATTTTCCCAATTAAAAAGTTCTCCATTTAGTAATTTCACAAAATCCTCTTCTGATATTGTTATAGCATGAAACTGTTGGAATCTGATGAAATTCAAAACAGGGCATCGGCATAGAAAATGTTGTAAAGATTCAATTTCTCTTGTATTGCATAAGGAGCATTCTTTATTTGTGCTTGTTGAAAATCGTGTACCATTTAGATTTATTAGGTCACATCTAGCTTTTAAGATATATGTTATATATTTTTGGTCAAGTAATGTCGGGATATATAGTTTTCCTGCTGCAAATTGTAAATTTTTGTAAAATGTTTGGCTTTGAGATGCTCTTAGGAGGCGTTCGTTATTATACTTCATATTATACTCGTCTGCCAATGCATGTGAAAGCCACTTTCTAGCTCGTTAATTGTCTTTGCCTAAAATATGTTTTTTCAGAACCTTTACGCTTAATTTATGTGGAAGACGCGCCGAAATTAATTTAAAAAGTGTATGATGTAAATAGTTTAATCTCAATTTAAATGTATACAAATGGCAGTCTTGTAAATCAGTTTCTAACATTAAGACATAGCTTGGGGTGAAATTTGGTAGTTTTAGGATACGCTTACTAAAATATCTTTGCAGTTTATCCACTTCTTCAAAATGCATACATCTCCAAATTTGGGCCCCATATGATTGAATGGAACGACTTACAGCATCAAATAACCGATACTTCGTTTTAAAAGAAATATTGTTTTTGTTCAGCATTAAGTTCCACGTAACACTTATGTATACATCAACTATATTTGAATTATGCATACATATAAAATGTATACTCACACTTTAATAATTTTTAAGAAACTATTGCTTAAATTTTTTATTTGTGCCAATTTTTATTTAGATACAATTTTATACTCTGCTTGTATAACAATTTTCAAGGCGAATTAATTTTATCAAGTGGTATCAAGGCGAATAAATATACAGTAGGAGCGATGGCGAATTCATTGATTTTCGTCGGTTGGGTAACTGTCAAACTCTATATATAAAAATTCTGCATACTACTTTTTTTGGACATTCCGGTTAACAGCGAAAATTAACGAATTCGACTTAGGTGGTATCGTTGCGGCAGCTGACTATTTTTTGCTAAATTTTAATAAGTGTAGAGTAGCTATCAAAAGTGTATTAATTTATATTACAAAAGTTCATTCTTTAATATTATTTAAAATATAATTACAACAAGAGTTTTAAATCAATTTAAAGAACAAAGCTTACTAAAAACGTTAATAAAAGGCTGAGATAAATTGCAGTTATTAAATGTGTTTTGAAGTTTTTCTATACTTAAGTGCAGTTTTTCTTCTCATTGTTGTAGCGGCGCTCCTACCTTATATGAATTCGTCTTGACAATTTTGTTTTGTTTATTAACCTCAGCTGTTACCTTTAAGGCGCTAAAGTAGGGTTGCTACCAAATGTGGCAAAAACAAAAAATGTATATGAAAAAAGTAAATAAAAAATATTAATTAATACATTGGCAATACTTCGATTTGACGCAACAAAAATTCATATTAAACACAACGTAAGTTAAATGAGAAAACCGGAACGTGTTACACGGACGATAATTATTACGTATTCGTCCATATGTATCATCCGGTTTCGTTTCGCCCTTGACGTATTCTATAAACAGGCTGTAAATTTTATTTCACCTTTTGATTTAGATATATAATTTCAAATTTCTGTATGAATTTTTGATACGTTTTGATATTGTGGAAATATTAATTACATATTTATTTTTTTAAAAATAAATGTTATTTTTCAAGGTAAATGTAATTTAATTAACGGAGCGCGAAAAAAATCATTGGATTTCTTCTACTACCTCTTCAAAATGAATATCGAGTATATATTTAAGTTACAGAAGCTTCCGATTTTTATGTTATAAGTAAGCAAATGCTGGAATTGACTTAGCAAAATAATAAAAGATTGTGCTGATTATAAATAAGAAAAAAATTTATTAGGAATTTTATACAAGATTAATTTTATGTTCTAATTGTTCAAGCACTAGGCCAGTTTTTTTAATTAAAAAGATTGTTTGCTCTTTTATTTATTTTTTTTTAATATTTCGCCATACCGTTGTGTGGAATCTTCAGGAAACAGAAACATTCAACAGTGTGGCGAATTATTGAAAAAAATAAAAGAATAAACGATATTTTTATTAAAAATAACTGACCTAGTGTTTGCACAACTCTGTCGAATTTCTGTTAAGGATTTGTATGACTATTTCTTGCATTCTCTATTAAATTTAATATTGATAAAACAAAGACCGACATAGATCTTGGCATAGAATGTTCTAAATAATTGCAATTTTTACCAAATTAATTTTAACTAAAATTGTTTAGAACACTTTATCGTACTGGTGAACGAAAATTCGCCGAAAATATGTCAAACTTCTAATTCTTCAAAAATTTACAATTTGTTAAAATCATTAATAAATAAATTGGATCCCGTGTATAAAATTTTAAAAATATACATAGACTCGAAAGTTTATTACATAAGAAAGCGATTCGAAAAAAATTGCACATGTTTATTGGCAGAAGCACACAAGAAATTCCATTGCAAAAGACATTTGACTTTTGGGCAACACAAGAAAACGCTGGAAATTATTTCTTTCTTTAAATCGCTGCCTTTGTGTTCAATCTAGAAATTACGCCAATAAGTAATGCAGTTTTAGAAAGAATATATTTGTGCATAAACATTACGAAAACCAAACTGAGGAATAAGCTGAAGTATAAATTATAAATTTAAAGTTTAAAGTTCCTGAAGCAATGATAACAAGTTCTTAATCTGAGAATATATATATTTCTTATCGTTAAATTCTAATTTTCTTATCATTAAATTCTAATTAAGATTGTGTAAATATTTCTTAAAGTATTTAATTTTATCTTGCTACTAAAATTAATGTTTATAAACAATTTATTTGTTTAATATTATATACACGTGTGGTAAGCTAAAAAGAAAAATCATGTAACTAACAAAGCATATGAAATTTGTCTTTTCACTGAATTTCATTAAAAAAATTAATTTAAATACAGTCTTGAGTTGAGTTTGTAAGAAATTAAAAAATATATACTTTATTTCTGTATAATATTGACTGTTCTATTATTCAGTTAAAAATTATAAAATTAGTGACGTACAGGTCTGTTCTACAAATCACATTATTTCTAAACATTCCGCAAAATCACACGTGTGATTTTATAGTTTTTTGAAAATCACACTACTTTAGTGTTTTTCGATGTGATTTTATTTTATCGAAAGCACAAGTAAACAGCTGATTATGTACTTTGTTATGATATTTTTACAAAAACATTTTTATCGTATTCACATTTTTTTTATCGTATTAATTGAACTGAAAAGAAAACAATTAAGAGATGAACGTTTTTAAAAGTTTTGTTTGCGGGTTCTATCAGATCCAATAAATATGAACGAAACTTTGTAGGTAGACGATGATTGAAAACAAGGGTTACATACTTATTAGAAGATTATTTTTAGATTTGTTTCATTCTACCGGCTGAACAAAGAAGCTTTTCAAGTGATATTAGGTGAAATAGCACCGCTATTACCAAAGAGCTCTATGCCGCCAAGTATAAGAGTTGCATCAGTACTAAGATTTTTGGCGGTCTGGTTCTTCCAAGGCATAATAGCCAATGATGCAAATTTAACCATGGAACGCTCCACCTTCTGCAAAATCTTATGGAAAGTGATGCCTTTGTTAGAGGAAACCCTATGCTCAAAATGGATAAATATCGTTTTAGATCAGCAATCATAATTTTATAAAAAAATATTGTATAACCGGCGTAACTGGATGTCCGTCAACACGCTCATTCGCCTATTGAAACAACAGTCGGATTATGCGCTTTGTTTCAGTAGAAAGCGACACTACAGTCTGAATGCTATGGTGTTATGTTGCGAATTTAGACATGTCTGTACTTGTTTAATTTTTTGGTTTTAATTTTAGGTTTATAATTGTGACTTACAAATCCTAGCAATATATGCATGCAGACCAGGATCATGTCACTATTCATTGGGGGGAAAATGAGTGATGTTAAAAGATATTATTCAGACCTGTTTAGTGAAGGCAACCAGAATTTCTGGCTTTTGGCAGATTCGGGATATCCCCTCTACAAAAACTCTTTCTACGGTACAGTACAGCAATGCTTCTGCTAGAACTGTTGTGGAGAGATCAATAAGTGTTCTCAAGAGCCTTTAGTCTTTTAAGCTCCCTTATATTTCTTAAAATTTCTTTAAAATGTACCTTATTTTCGATTATTTCTTCATGAATTTTCAAAATATTGGCGGAAATTTTTTGAAAACTGCTGCCATTTAATCACATCTCCAAAATCCTTATCTTTGCGTTTGCGGCTTTGATTAAAACTTCTAGATATTGCAAGCATTGGAGATCGTGACATCATAATCTCCATTGGTGGCAAATCAAAGTTTTATGGAGACTTCGGCATTGTTGTAAGAGAAGCTGGTTGGAACAAAACGTTTGCTGCAGAAGAAATTGCAGATTGCTCACAATTTCGTAACCCTAAAACGGAGGTCTTTGCCGTTAGAGGAGTTGCAGGCGCATCATTTTTTTCAGTGGAATGCAAAAATTTTTTGGCGCCTTCTAACTTATCCACCGACACATATAAACCACATATTGCTGGTCATCGTATGGTGAAATTATATATTTATTAAAGCGCCGGTCTCAGTTTTGCTCACTTCGACCTTGTTGTGCCCCAACCACATTGACCTTCATGTCAAACAACACCTGATAGTAAAATTTTATTCAGTTTTTTTTTAATATGTAGTTACATTTCTATATACTTACCTTCTACTAGGCTTGCAATGTTTTGGTTGGCAGTCCTGATACATTAAGCTCGTTTGCAAGTTCCACCCGCAACTGTTCAAAATACACCTTGTCTCCATGAACAAAACCTTTTGCCAAGTCAGGGTGCTTCTCCATAAAGGTAAGGAAAATTTCTATTTGAGTTTGATTTTTGTGCTGTCCCCTGAAAATTTACTTATTTTATTATACTTTTGAATTCCACTATTTTGTAAAACTTAGATTTTAATAAATTTTGCCAAAAAATATTAGGCGCAAACTCAACTACATTGTTACCAAAGGAAAAGCAACACAACAGTTGCCGCAGTACACAGTCGGCTTTCATTGCCACTTTCTTAAGTATTGCTGGAGATTTCTTCAAATTAATTTTAGAAAAAAATATAACACACATTGATACATTATTACTTAATTTAGAATAACTTAAATATTTTTTTGACGAAAAAGATTAAAATTTTTATTATTTTAGCGCATTTGTTGCACACACAAAATATTCATTAATCTGGTAAGCTTTCATGTATTCTCGAAAAACATTAACAGCTGAAATCAAAAACACATCTAAAATCACAGAAGAAAACACAAGAGCAGATAACAACTTTGCAGTAATAAAAGTGTCTCTATTTTTTTCTTCCGTTTTAAGCGCTTCTGTAAAATAAAACAAGTAACTCTAATAGTAAACAGGTAAAAAACATATTGCGTGATTTATTAGTAAATATTCAATTTATATATAAATATATTTTATTTTCACAAAAAGTGATTGGTACGACAGACCTGATAGTATATCTATGTATACGAAAACAATAAATTAAAAATTTTTTAATAAAGATGCGTATTTTAAATTGTTTACAAAATTGGAGATTTTCGCTTAGAAATAGGGATTTTCGGGGAATTTTTCTGGCAATACAGGTCACGAGTGCAAATTTATTTTTATTCTTTGAACTTTTTTCTTAACAACTAAAGGTGCGGTCAGAGTAGTCAAATATTTGACCAAAAAAACGTAACCACTATTTTAACAAATGTTTGTTCAATCTTTCCTTATACGTATTATTACGAATGACGATTTATAATACAAGAAATGTGATATCTTACCATTTATACTGAGTAGGATCTTATCTTTTCTAATAAGTACTTAGGAAGAACAAATATTTTTTTGTATTATTTAGTTGTTACGTCTTTTTGGTAAAATATTTGACTAATCTGACCGTACCTTAAGTGGATGCTAATCTATTATTATACTGATTATTGTGTTCAATTTAAGCCGAGTTAGATTCATTCGTTTGTTATAAAACTGACCAAAATTTCAAAAATTAAAATCTATTTTACTCCAAATAAAATATATGTATATGATAAATTTTTGAACGTTAATGTCAAAAGGAGTTACTTTTTATGTAGATAGAAAACAAGAAGAATTTTGTTCTTGTTTTTACAATATCTGAGATAATTTACACTTCACCCTGACACAACATCATTTGAAACAAGTTAACTAACGGCGTTTTTAAATACAAAGATTAGAGATATAATTTTTTACATGATTATTACATCGTAGACAAGTAAAAAAATTGCTGAGCAACAACGAAAATTCAGAAATTCAGAAAATACTCTACAGATAATTACATTTATTCATATATACATATAATAAAACAGTAACAGAGTGATGTTTCATGAAATATTTTTTTAAACTTTGATGTTGAAATACAAAACACCCATGTTTCGAATTTTTGTCTGTCTGTCAGTCTGTCTGTGTTAGCATCAAGTAAAAACTGATGTATGAAATTTTGTGTGGAGGTCTCTTAGAACCTTGGTCCAATTATAGAATACTTTTCGTTTCGTAAATATGTGTTATTTCGTAAAGAAAAAACATGTGAAGTCACAACATTTTATTGGTATAATGGTACTAAAACAGTTGTCAGTACAATATATTTTTGTAGATGGAATATTGTTAAGACTATTAACAAAACTCTGCAACGAATGTTTTTAAACGCATTTTTCTAAATTTTAGTGTAAGCGGATGAAGTCGTAGGCACTGCTAGTTTATTTATACAAGACGAAGCGAGATGACTGCCGAACTAGATAATCATGCAATGCCAACGTAGAAATTCCGAACAACACAAACCACTCGAAGAAGCAACAAGTCATTCATGCCAGAATTGAGTAAAAATTTAGAAGAAAACTTCTGTCGATATATATTTAACATGGTACAAGAAATTAAACTTGCACGAATCAAAGTTGGGACGGGGTATTTACAAACCAATTTAACACAAAATTTTAATTAGCTGAAATTTTACTTTGCACTTCAAACTTTTATAATTTTACATTTTTATAATCTTTCAAGTCAAAGAAGTCAAAAGAATATTACGTGCAACACTGGAAAGATAAAAATAACAAACAAAAACAAAAAAAAAAACAAGAAAATTGCACTTTAATTTCATTTGTTATTGTTAAATTTGTAACAAGTACATGTTTCAGTGCAATATTCTACTTACCTTGCGTTTAGTTATTAAAAAAAACCAAGTTTTTGTTGGCTTGTCCTCAGGCCTTTGTTAAAGTAAATACAGAGAGGATGTTTGTTAATTTTTTCAAAATAGTTGTATGAGAGGACTGCACACAGAGACCAAAGTTCGGTACCATTACTTTTTTATAGCATTTTAGTTGCATTTTCTGCATAAAAACATTTTTTGTAGTTTTAGTTCGAATTAATGAACGTGCTTGTAAATACTTTTATTTGTTTATTTGTTACTTTGATTCTTGTAAATACTTTTATTTTTTTGAGGTTGAACCTTTTTTATATTTTGCTTCGTACCATTGAGTTTTCAGTTAGTTGCAACTTTTTTTTATGTTTTTATTAATTGTTGTGGGGTTATATTGAAATAACGGGGTTTTTGCCCTTCTCTAGTGTAATTGACTTTGCTCTTACATAACAGAAATATCAGTTTGTTAGTTACTGGTTTAAGCTTTTTTATTTCTTTATACATTTTTTATTTATTTTTTATAGATGAATTATTGTATAAAACTTAAAAAAAACAAGTTAGGACCCTTCTATCCCAGTAAAAAAAGTGAGGAAAAAAAATGTAACGAAAACCCGGCATCAACTAGTGACGAAGTGGTGCCAATTCTGGTTAATTTTACATAGGCATGTCGTTGGTTTTTAACAGTGTTGAACTGCTTCTTATCCGCTTTCTAAATACTGAAAAAATCTTAAGTTTTATTCAAAAATGTAATCGTTATGCAAGGAAAAATGTAAATCTAAGAAGTAGATCAACATGTTATTAAAAAAAAAAACATTTAAAAAATAGCATACAAAACCTACAAAATATATATTAGCTTTTTTGGATGTAAATAAGATGTCCTTCTTTAAGAATGACGTCCATTATTTTTTACTGGGATATTAAGATAACGATACGCACATGTGTTTAACTTCACAGAAAACAGTTTTTTAAGCAAATAAATTTTAATTGCATAATAAATAAAAGTTGCTTGCATACATTTTAAGAAAATATGCAATGCTCGCTAGTGTTCGTACATCAGCCGATATGTATCTACTTTAGTAATACCGATATGTTCATTCCTACTGAAGTATCATAACCCCCAACTTTACTATATTCAATCGTCGGCAGCGAAGTAAAATAATTAGAACAATGATTTAGCTAAACTTAAGTTAACTATTCTTAGAATTAAAACTTACAAGCAGCTTCTTCTCTACCCACTCTTAATTGCTGACTGTGTTTTCTTTTTTATAAAACCAAATGGGTGAAATTCATAGCGTATCAAATCATTATATGGATTTAAGACATAACCTTACGTTCTATAAGATTTTCATATTCTTTGTAAAATTGTAATGTAAGATAACTAAAAAATTATAGCGTTTTCTTTTCTGACAAAAATGTTGCATATGTTTAACACATTTTACACCTTTGTATTCTTTACCCAAAAAAATTTCTGAGTGTAAGCCAAATATGAAAATATGTCGCAGGAAAGAGTGTAAAATATGTTACACATCTAACTGTCAATTTAATGTAAGGGTAAGTATGCTAATTTTTGTTTTAGTAATTATTACTGTAGACAAATCTTGCTTACTTTTGTTTCTAAACAGTGTTATAAGACGTTATGTTTGAAACTCTAATAAGCCTTGCTAATAATATAGGTTGTCCAAGCACGCAATATCAGTTTTTGTTTTATTCTTGATATAATATGTGTAGCAATTTTTCAGAGTTTAGGCAACATGTAAAACATTTCAAGTGATTGTTGGGTAACATTTATTTTCAGAAAAGAAATCGTCTTTAGGTTCTCTTTTGTGATCTTCATTTATAGATGTAGGTTTTGGTTTTTATTGTTTTTGTCGTAGTGCCCCCATTTCGATATGCCTGAAATAGAGCTTAATTTGTTTCAATTTTCGATTTTTTCGTTTGAGAGAAATCTTAGCTTTTTGTAAATATTTCATATATTTTTCGAGAAATTTCGATATAAATTTTTTGTTAAAACTTATATTGTGGTCCATTTTTAGCAAACGTTTGATTTTATGCAATTTAATGTTCTTCTGATTTGGTCTTAAAAATAAACCAGATTAGATAAATATAACAAATACTTACTTGAAAACAATCAAATTTTACATGCTGTTTTTTAGCAAAGTATAGGAAGCTAAGAATCTGCATACATCTGTTTTTGTTTTTGTTCAAGTTTTAAAAGCTGTTATATCATCATTTATCAGTTCACAAAGTATAGAATATTTTTTTATATTATATATTTTATAACAAAATAAACAAATTACTTATTACGAAACAATTTAGTTGCTTCTGTTATCTTTTGATTTACATTAATTGTTTTTTTTTTTTTCTTTAAAAACAATTCCAAGGCCAAGCGAGCAGGGATTATATTTTAGCGTTTCGAAGAAAAAACAAGCCATAGCTTTGGTTGGTTAATGGAATTGATAGTGTGTTTTGCCTATTATTGCGTCAAATGAAGGCTATTTCAATAAAGTTAATCAATTCTTCAAAGGCGTTTGCTTCCCTGGGCATACCATGTCGTATGAACTATGAACAAATAAATTCTATGCTATTGAATACCACAAAAGAAAGCACGAATTCTAAACAAAAAGAAGAAATTAGTTACGAAAACTGAATTTGCGAAACAATTTTTAGTAAATTTTAAATGTAAAAAGGAAAAGTATTAAAAATTTAACTAAAGGGAATTACCGAAAATTTAAAAAAAGTGCTTAATTATTGGCGGGGTTAGCAACACATTAACTAACTTTTTTTAAGTCTTCTACTTACAATCCTTTAACTTGTAAGTATTTGTACATTCAATTTTTATTGTGTTAAGATTTCCTTTTCGGGAAAAACAACCGCCAAATTTTGGGTTTCAGTTCTAATATGCTGAATAAGTTTCGTTACATCTCCCAAGTAGTAGAATATATTTTATTGCGATCAGCATTTAATTTAATTTTTTTTTTAATTAATTACTTGATATAATTTGATTTGTCTAGAAATAAATAAAAATACGTCCTGTACCTAATTGTACATAAAGCACATTTAAATACACACGTGCTTGAGATTAAAAGAGCTGCGGAGTGTTTGTATGTCTTGAAAGTCATTTTGATACGTGAGCATCATATTGTAATGGCATGGCAAGCCAAATGAACAAGGTAATGAAAAAGTACTTTAAACCAACACTTGAAAGAAAAAAATATTATAAATGGAAATTAAGAGGCACTTTGTGCCATACAGCAAAAATACCCAAAGGCATTTCGCAGCACATTTCTTATATTACAATATTTTATTTCATATCAGCCTAGTTTGTAATCATAAAGATTCCTTTAGGCGAAATGTTTTTTACATCTGATTTGTCAGAATTTCCACTACAAAATACATGTAAATCGTGTAAATGATTTAAATCATTCCTTGTGATAAATAAATGTGTAAAACACATATGATAAATTTTAATTCAGAGGGTATTCTATTTTTTATATGACAAAGCATATGAACTTCAGTGGTGCCACTTTTCTTCCTTCACTTATACCGTCTTTGAAGCAGAACATAGTTGAAAGCTTTATTATCATTAACAGATCTGCTTACCAAAACAACTGCTGTCAGCAGTGATTTACTTTGTAGGTAATGTCGGACGTAATTTGCATATACGTTTAAACGCAAAATTTTAGGCCATATGTAAAACTATTTTTACAATCATAAGGAATTACATGCGGATTTTCAAACTAAAGTAATGTTTGCAAAGAATTATTTTAAAATAACCAAGATTAAGATTTTATTAAAATATTTCATGTACAGAAATGATCCGTTACTATTTTATAATACGTACATATGTATATGTTGTACATTATTTTATGTTTATTCAAATAAAACCAATGAACAGAAAAATGTTTTACATTATTATGCAAATAATTTAAAAAGGTATTTCAGTTTTAAACATTTAAAATAAAACAATCAAATTTTAGTAACATTCTTCAACAGCTCTCCTTACTAAAAATTTTCAAGGTAAAAATCATAGCCTAAAGAAAACATCAAGTTCTTCGAACTTTATTTAAGGTAAGACCTTTGTAAATACATCTGCGATATTTTGGGTAGACGGGACATACGAGGGCTGCTATATATATTTCCATTGGAAAGATTGTCATTTTTAAGCATAATCGTACTCAAAACGTTTAGACGTACGACCATTATTTGTGTTGTTTACAGTGACTTGAAAAAATTAATATAGAAAAAAATGGAATTAACTCGTGAACATTTTCGTGCCATCATTTTTCACAACTTTCGACGTGGATTATCACGACAAGAGTGCATTAATGAACTTAAATCTTTGTATGGCGATGAAGCACCATCCTATAGCACTGTGAAAAATTGGTATAACGAATTTAATCGTGGCCAAAGCTCGCTCAAAGACGAATTCTGTGAAGGTCGTCCAAAAACGGCTGTTGTGCCAGAGAACATTGATGCCGCTAGTGAACTCATAATGCAAGATCGACATGCGACATACCGAGAGATAGAGACATCCTTGGACATTTCTTCCACCAGCATACATTCGATACTGCATGAACACCTGGCCGTAAAAAAGGATTGTTCTCGTTGGATCCCGCACAATTTGAAAGTCGCTCAAAAAAAGGCTCGTGTCGATTGGTGCAAAGAAATGTTGCAAAAATACGATTGTGGTGCTTCAAAAGACCTTTATAAGATCGTCACAGGTGACGAATCATGGATCTATGCGTATGAGCCCGAAACGAACCAAAAATCGACCGTGTGGGTCTTCAAAGACGAGCAAAATCCAACGAAAGTTGTTCGTGAAAGAAGCACTTCGAAGCAAATGGTCGCCTGTTTCTTCGGCAAAACTGGTCATATGGCGACTGTTCCACTTGAGCAACGTAGGACGGTCACTTCTGAGTGGTACACTACAATTTGTTTGCCTGAAGTCATCGGCGAAATTCGAAAAACCAACAAGAGAAGACGAATCATTGTTCACCATGACAATGCGAACTCTCACACATCGACTCAAACCAGAGCGTTTTTGATCGGCCAAAACGTCGAATTAATGGGTCATCCGCCGTACAGCCCTGACTTGGCACCTAATGACTTCTTCTTGTTTCCGCACATCAAGAAAAAAATGCGTGTTAAAGTGTTCAAAAACCATGTTTTAGAGGTGTCTCAATCGGAGTGGAAAAAGTGCTTCGACAACTGGTTTGAGCGCATGCAAAAGTATATAAATCATACTGGAGAATACTTTGAAAAATAATAAAACCATTTTTGATTAGAAATATTCGCATTTTCACTATTAGGCCCGAAATATATAGAGCAGCCCTCGTATTTCAATTCGATATCACATTTTTTGGCTTAAATCTAGTTTACGGGTACCGTTCTAAAATAAAAAAAGCTACCTATAGGGAGCAAAATGCAATTTTAAGCAACAAATTTAAAGTGAAAAATTTGACGGACACCTTTAGTTACGGAGTTACGGCCCTCCGAATTTTTGTATCTAATGGGGCATATATCGAGTACTCGATGGCGGAATGGAACTATATGGGTATGAGGATCTTTCTTTATGAGAATCTTTATTATTATTAAGTTTATTTACCTATGTATAATATCTGGTCGTGAACAAAGTGCAATACACATCAACGATCCAATTAGAGATTGCTAGATTTTCTGATCAACCTTTTGACAACTCTGACAGTTTTCGCAAAGCTTGAATCTTGTACCATAATCTAATGGAGTACTACAGCTTTTGCAATCCAACATGTTATTTGCCTTTGTGTTACGTCTCAGTATAGTTGATTCCATATTTTTGACTGCATCCTTTAGCAACCAATCTAGATTTATATCTATCTTTATTTAAATATTCCTTTCCATTATCACTTCGCAACACTTTTAATTTCCTTGAGGTTGAACTTAAAAACTTTTTGAAAGCAGTAAGTACATCACCTTTTAATTTTAGGAAATAAACAAATGTCATTCGTGAGCAATTATCTACGAAAAAGACGAAATAATTTGCACCTCCTAAAGCTGAAACTTTCATCGGATCACACATGTCCTTATGAACTAAATCAAGGAAATCATTTGCTCTCGAGGTTCTTCTTGGAAATGGTTTAGAAGTCATCTTTGACTTTAAGCAGATTTCACATTAAAATTTTTTGGAATTTTATTTAAAAATAAACCACGTATAGTTCCTTTTTGTGACATTTCAAGCATGCTCTTTGCGTTTAAATGTCCTAGACGTTTATCCCAAATACTGAAATCTGTCGTATTAATCAGAAATTTTTATTTCGCTCGTTTGCAAAATTCTTATTAAAACATATAAATATTTAATCCCTTCCTAAACCTTTCAACACAACCGCATCATCCGCATTAGCAACCTGAACCTTATTCTTTTTTAAAATAACAGATAAGTTATTTTGAGTTAAGCATTAAACTGAAATAAAGCTATACTTCAAAACTGAAACATACCTTACATTCTTAAGTAAAATTATATTACCAAATGTATTATTCAACTCAAGTTCACCAATTCCTTTAGGAAAAATTTTAAAATCTGCAGCAAAATCAATCCTTTCCATATGTTGTCTCAAAGACTTAAACCAATTTGGGTCACTACAATTATGACATGTTGAACACTATCAAAAATCTATATTCCTTTCTGCAAACTATCGCTACCTATGCCATGTAACAATGCACTCTATTTCTTTGTACAATTACGTGCAATATATCCGGCTATTCCACATTTGAAACATACATACTCACGCTTATTTCTACTAGTCACATTGGGTTTTGTGGACTTTTGACATCAAATTCTGTTGAACTTCAACAGTATCCTGCTTACTAAATCTTCTTTCATAGTCTTCGGATAATTTATTTTTTAAAGCATTTATATCAGGAAACTAATCACGAGACTCAATGGCAACCACAAAGTTATCGTAACTATCAGGCAAACTATTTAACATAATGATTACAAGAAGCTAACCAGTAATTTTCATTTGTATTTCTAGTAGCTTTTCCTCTAAGATTTCCAGTGCTAATAACTTACGAATAAAGAATACCTTTCGGGCAGGTCTACTAGGCAAATTTTTCTTTTCCAGCAATTTCTATGCATCTTGCAAGGTTGACGCATTTTTCACAATATTCAATTGTGCTCTCTTCTTGCTGAGCTAAATCATCGACAGCGCTTTTTAATCCTTATTAATCCAGTCACAACGAAGAGGCAATTCCGCTGGTATAACAATATTAACGAAAACATATCCCTACAAATCATATGATCTTCCGTCCAACGTAGTTATGCTCTTCTAGTTTTTCAATTTGATACATGGAATTCATGGCGAAATAATGCTAGGTGGTCTCAATAGCGAATTCATTGATTTTCGCCGAAAAGTGTCAGACAAAATATTAAAAAAAAAAATATATATATGTACATACATTTATATATACTCAATTTTTTATATATGGAGTTTGACATTTCAGGTTTTGGGTAAAATTAATGAATTTGCCATTGCGACCACCTAGCATTGATTCGCCTTGATCGAACTCATTGCTTGCAACTATAAATTGTAGAGAAGACAACAAAAAAAATGCTTTGAGTTGTGTGTGAATTTCGTCCAACCAAATTAATATTGATTAGTTGGTTAAATGGATGATATTTACAGTATACGCAAATCAAGGTGTTGGATGCAAAGAATGCTGAAGATGGATTTGGCGGTCCTGAAAATGCAGCATTACATTCTGCCAGCGTCTAATTTTTCTTGTTTTCTTTGAAAAACGTCCGCGTACATTTGAAAAATAATTTTTCTTAATAAAAGTTAAATTAAAAATGAACCAAAGCCGAAAAAGTTAAATTTTCATTGATATAAATTAAATTTTAATTGATTTTATATATTTCTGGGCCCATAACCCTTACTGTAGAATATTTTATGTTTATTCAAATAAAACCAGTAAAAAACAATGAACAGAAAAAGTTTTACATTATTATGAAAATAATTTAACAAGGAATTTCGATTTTAAACATTTTAAATAAAACAAGTAAATTTTAGTAACATTCTTGAACAGTATAGATGAAAGAAAAATAGTATCTTTATTATTTACAGTTTTAAACAGGCGAAACCTTTGACATAAATTATTTTATGAGAATCTTTATTAAGGTTCTATTTACTAATAATTTGTAAAAAATATTTAAGGATTAAATAAAGCAGCATTTAAAAATATTATTTAAAACAAATGTATGTGGGTTAAAAGAACACCAACAACAAATCCTACTATGATAAGAATCATTTTTAAAAAAGGCCTTTATAAAACCCAGACAATATGTAAACGAACCACAAAGAAAGAACACAGATCGTAAAGGTGGTATTTTATCTTCTTTTTTCTTTTCTTAAAGTTTCTTCAAATATATGCTTTGTAGATTGTTCGTTTTTTTGCAATAAAATTTATTACCTTTGGGGAATTCTTAAAGAAAAATAAAGTTTTGTTTAGTTTTGTTTTTGATTTACCAATATAATAGATATATCCTATATGCTTTAAAATTACGTTTTAGTATTGTTATAACCAAGCGAACACTAACTTAAGATATTTAAAAATATTCAATTTTTCAAGCAAAAAATTTCAAATGATGCAGACAAATGTTCATTTATTGTTGAAAAAATCAATAAAAGAGAAATATTGTTACTTTTGCAAAAAGCAATAAAATACTTTTTCTCTTTGCCTTTAATAAACGATTTATTATCAAAATACATTCTGGTAATATTTTTCTTTATTGGGTAGCCCGTCTTCAAATTTCTAACAACATTTAGTTTTTCTTTTTATTGCCTTTTTTGGCAACACCGCAGCGTGTCGTACTCGTTTGTGCCTGAAGTTATTTTATTTGTTATCTATTATGATTTTTTCCTTTATTCTCTAGATTATTTCACTTTAAACATAGAAGTTTACTGAATACATTGAAATATATTTTTGAAAAAAAATCTCTTTTACGTTATACCCTTAAAACAAAATATGGAGGCAATACATTATTAGTTGTAATTTTTTTAACTTTCAATCCCTGAGGAATATGGTGTGCCAGCGTAATACAAAGAATAGCAGGAGCTTAGCATTCATGTAAATGAATAAATAAGTTTTTTATCAAGAAAGAACAGTTGAGGAGGAATTTTTGAGTAATTTTGTATATAATTGCTTTGCGAAGTATAGGAGTCTAGAAAAAGAATCAGCGCCTTTTCAAATACATACGTGCATTAATTATTAATATTTTTAAAACTTAATAAAGGCGAGAATACCAACGCAAAGAGCATTTGAACATGACTGCTACTTAAAATATTTATTGATTAAATTCTGTTTACAGGCATGAAGGAAGTTTAAATGTTATCATAAAAAGACAGACTGATAACTTAACAACTGAATGTTTACCTGGCTCTATGCGAAGACAACAAATACGCTTAGACAAGTTACGCTCACTGACTGTCATGGTCAATTTGATCCACCTTGCGCAAATATGTTTTTCAAAATACTTAGTACAAGATTTAAGACCTTACATTTGAGGCTTCGGACTAGAGCTACATCGCTATCTTTCCTAGCGCCCCGTTGAAACCCGACGTTGGAAGCCTTGGTTTTACACAATTTAAAAGCATACGAAATGCGTCCTTATTGATGCGTTGATAGTGTATAAACCTAAGAAAAGAATATAATTATTTAAAATTCCACTGAAAAATACATATTTACATAGCGTCTCTGATTTTTAAAGGATTTGAATGATCTCGCAAAATCCGCCTTTGTAATTTTACATTTGCGAACTCATTGTTTTGTAGGTTTTATAGAATTTTTTTAGATACTATCAAAAAATTCATAATGTATATTTAATTGTTTTTATTTAAAAAGTTTTTTATAAACTTTGCTTTTTAAAACAAAGTTACATAGCTCTTTTTTCGCAGTTCATTACGAATTTGAAAATAGAACAGCAAACCACTAATTTTGCAGAACATCAAAAATGAAAATTTGGCTTTTATAATTTTATTTTACTTTCATTCTACTGCTTTTCTAGAGCATGCCTGAATGGCTTCATATGTCTTAATAACAACAAGAAATGTTTCAAGACGTCTTGACATTTCACGAGATTTCAAGACGTTTTAAAATATTTCTTGAGTAAAGTGTGAAGACAGCTTGTAACCACATAATTATTAAACGTAAGTAAAAGAATAGACACACAAGAGCAAATTATACTCATATTTGTTACTTTTAACTTGTAAGGAATTGTTTACAATTTTTGTTAATTTTTTTTGTACTTTTTTTAAGTAAAATTGGAATAGCCATTGCAATACAAAGGTATGTTCGTATAAATAACCATTTTTAACTGACATTAAAAAAAGAAGGAGGATATCCATTCGTCTATATGTTACTTTTTATGTTTGTGCCTGCAGAACTCAGCCATTCCTAAACCGATTTTGAAATTTTTTTCTTTATTTGGAAGGTTAAAGCTAAGTGGTGACCCATACAACATTTATATTTTTTACGTGTAGTGTGAACCGTTAAGGGTACCACTTTCAAATTAAAAAAACTGCGTAACACTATAGCTTCTAATAGCAAGAAGTAATACAAAAAAAATCTAAAAAATAAAAGGTGTCCCTATAGTTTACGTAAATTGTTCTATATGGGTCCGTCTTTTAAGCCGTTATAGACAAACGCTTAAAAATCGGACAAAATATCGATTACTATGACCATTATAATAGCAGGTATAAATACTCAAAATTATAAATTAACGGGTTTAAGCAAACTGTATTGCTAAGTCCGCTATAACAGCAAGTATAAAATTTGGATTTAGAAATTAAGGAATGTCCCAATAGTAAATGTTATTTAATACATGTAGCCAAACTTTTAAATCGTTACAGCTGAAATTTACAAGGAACCTATATCGCTAACTTCGCTATAGCTATATACAAATTAAATTTATAATTTAATGGTTGTTCCCATTATTGATGTAATTTGACCTATATGGCCTTAGTGTTTGAACATCTGAAAATTAGACAGAATGTCCCCTACTTTAGGCTCAACTATAATGTGCATATACAAGCTTTTGCCAACTTATACAACTGTGCAAATACATATAAATCAAATGTGGTAAACTATAAGGCCCAACAATAATGTGCATATACAAGCTTATGCCAACTTATACAACTGTGCAAATACATATAAATCAAATGTGGTAAACTATAATGTAATTGAGAGAACTTTTCGTCAAGTTTCGTCAAATGTCATTTGCTTAAGCAATATACGAAGCTGATCGTAAATTCCGTACAGAAACAGCTGATTGCGCTTGGTGTATACATACATAAATCAATAAAGAAAAAATTGCAGTGGAGAGCGACATTGAAAAAGATTTTTTTTAATTCAATAGAAAATGTAAAAAAAAGAAGGGTTTATATGAGAGAAAATGATGCGCTATAATTTTTTTTAATTGCTTTCAAATTAAATCAGTGACACCGTTGCATCTTTTGGTACTTTTGACCAAAAATACATAAAAAAACATGCCATTTTTTTATCGAATTTAATTGAAAACTAGTAAAAGAAAGTACATTTATTTAAATCAATGTTATTCTTTGCAAGTTTTATTTATTTAAAAATATATATATTTTTTACGATTTAAACATGAATGTGCAACTGTGGCAAATTATTTTTTAAATTTATGTAAGTACATTGTAGCCACATAAAAATCTTTAAAGAATTACCTAAGCATTTGACAGGCTTTTCGTTGGGTTTTTGACATAAGCTCAAGCTAGCTTATGCACATTATAGTGGATTACCAAGGCTATACTAGTGATATGTTAACTGGTGAATTAGATAAACTTTGGGAAAAAGTCAAAATGTTTAATTGATTTGGAAGCGTCCCCGAAAGTAAAGTCTAGCATGTTAGAAGTTGCTTAAGGGTCATATGCAATCACCCTTGGGATCGCAAAAGTGAACAAATTTGCTTCATTTGTAATCAGAGACATCACACTTTACTTCATCGCAATTCGCCTACAGATAATTTTGTTAATAATAACAATAGAAATAGCAACAACAATGATAATAATATAGGGCCTGGACAGAGTTTGGTTGCGGTGCATATGGTACCACAATTGCCATCGACGTCATTTACCACTTTTGCTAACTTGAGTCGTCAAGTTTTTCACATATCACAGAATTCGCTTTTTTATTGGGAACTGCTTTGGTTTCCATTCTTTGTCATGATACTACGTATCCAGCAAGGGCCTTAATTGCCTCAACTTCAGAAGCTTCATTTATTTCAGAACGTTTGCGAAATCAATTACGAATTCCGTCACATTCTACGAATGCAGATTTCCGAAGATTTCCAGCGTTAATAAAGAAGCTTCATCGACTTCAAAGAAAATTTGCACAATTAGAGTGGGCTCTCCACTGAGAAACTCTTCCTCTTGTTTTACCATCAATTTCGAGTAATTTACCTACATTTAATTTTCCTTCGGATATTAAGTGTGAATTATCTAACACACAATTGGCCGATAAAGACTTTTACAAAAGCAGGCCGGTTGATATTTTGCTTGGCGCTGATTTGTACCACAAAATAATTCTTGGCGAGGTTCGCAAAGATATTTTTAAATCTCTAATGGCTCAGAAGACTGTTTTTTGATGGATTCTGACAGGTTCAATTGAAGTTACAGTTAATAATTCTATTAATGTTTTTTCGACTGTCGTTACCTTTTCCGAGGAAGATAATTTAAATCAAAATCTTTTGAGATTTTGGGAATAAGAGGAAACCCCGAAAAAAAAAATTACGACTCTTCTGACAAGATTTGCGAGATTTATAAGAATACCACTATCCGGGACTCTACTGGTACATATATTGTTTCGCTACCTTATAGGCCTGAATTTCCTTGTGAAATTAATTTGGGCATATCAAGGTCTAGTGCTACGAAGAAAATTATAAAGAAAAAGGCTTCCTTTTTTCGTAAACCTGAGATAAAGAGCGTATATAATGATGTACTAAAGGAATATTTAGAACTAGGTCACTTACGACAGGTAAGATTCTATGATCAAGCTGTCACGAGTACATGCTATTTGCCACATCACCCTGTAATTAAGCCGGAGAGTAAAAGAACAAAATTGAGGGTCGTTTTTAACGCATCGAGTAAGGCCTAGCTGATTTGGTAAATTTGATAGCGCGTTGGCGATTATTCGAGTTTGTAGTTAATTATGATATCTCGAAAATGTATAGGCAGATCCGGGTCCATTCTTTTCATACCCCTTTTCAGAGAATCCTTTATAGGTCGACAATCGAACATCAAATGATTGATTATGAGTTACAGACAGTAACTTTTGGATTCAATTGTGCACCTTTTTTGGCATTAGGACTTTGCTGCAATTGGCTGATGATTGTGAGATTGAATTTCCCCTAACGTCAGAGATTTTAAGGAAAGGTATGTACGTCGATAATGTTTTGACTGGATTGCATGAGGTTACAGGTGCTTTGCTGACCAGGGATCAGTTGACTGTTTTTTTTTTATTTCTTAGTTTAAATAATTTATAAAAGCATATAATAATTTTTGACTAATTAATTAAATTAGTTCTAATGACTACTATTTTTAACATAAGTTGTACATTTCCTTTTAAAAATATATATATTCTCTTCGTTTTTTACTTCATTAGGTAATTGATTAAATACTTGTAGACCCATGTAAAACAGACATATCTTCATTGCATTGGTTTTGGCTCGATGTATTCTAAAATCATTTGCATTTCTGAGGTCATATGGTTGAATTTCGTTGATATAAGTCAGTTGTTGTGTTAAATTTTCTGGAGCCTTTCCTGTTTTCATTTTTTGATAAACATACACGTATTCAGTTGTAGTCTTTGTCGTATATTAAGCCATTGTAACATGAATTGTATAGGGGTATATCTGTTGCATTTAATTATTGAACTCATAGCTTTATTCTGCAGTTTTTATAACTTTTGCGTTTGTACAGTAGACTTGTGCCATATAGTTCAATTTAGTGATCGCTCTTTTTAGTTCAAAGTTTGAATATGATTTAGTTCAAAATTTAGTTCAAAGGCTCTCTTTAGTTCAAAATCTCTCTTAGTTCAAATGTTTTGTTGACATATTGTTCGCACTTTCAACTTTTAGTTCAAACGCTTTCTTTAGTTCAAAAGCTCTTTTAGTTTAAAAGTTCTTTTCAAAATACAATTGCAACAATACCATAGCATTGCCGTAATGAATGTTAAATAAAACGCGTGGTTGCACTAATTTTATGTCGTAAATAGTCAACAAGGAAACACAGTTATGTATTCTAGTTTATCTTGTCTGGTAGTTTGATTACAAATTATAGTTCGAAAATGAACTAGGTGTACTTAAAAGTATGAACTAGTTAACTTAGTTCAATCGATGGAATCGTTTAAATAAACTAGTTCGTTTATGAACTACACACGTCTATTGTACAGCATGTTAAAGCATTGTTGAACCGAATTCAAAATGTGGTTTGATAATTGCTGTTAATATTGAAATTTTATTTCTTATTCTTTTAAAAAAGCCAAGTTTTTTACCATCATATATATTTAACATTTTCCACTGTTTCTTTTACTCGTATTTTATCATTTATTTTAAAATCGGTATTGTTGTTCATATTTATTTCCTTAATTTTAGTTTTATTTTCGTTAGTTTTTAACCATTTACTTAAGTTTACTATATCACAATTTAATTTAATGTGAAATTCTTCATCAGTTTCTGATATATTTATGTGAGAGCATCATCTGCATATAGTTTTATTTCACATTTTTTAAGTACATTAGGCATATCATTAATTTATATTGTAAACAACAGGGCACCAAGGATCGACCCTTGCGGAACTCCATATTCATTATTTATTGCACTTGATTTTACACTATTAACTCTTGTTATTTGATTTCTATTTGCCAGTTATGATCAAACCAGTTTAATTCCTTATCTCGTATACCTCGTATATATAATTACAGTTTGTCAACTAATTCTTTGCCTACCAAAAAAAAAAAAAAATTGTAAATTTTAAAATAAAAATGGATTTCTGATTTAATTATACAAAGTTTTAATTTTACTTCAAGTAGTTTATATATATATACATGTCATATTAGTTGAATACATAAAAAAAAAATTAATTACATTAACAAAAACATGTTTTATATTAGAAAAAGGACAACAATTCAATTTAAGTACTGTCAAATAAATGTTTGCGCAATATGTAAAAAGTTTATTTAAAGTTAAATTTTATAATTTTTGCTATCTTATATTTTGTGTAACCTCCTTGGGAATCAAGTACTGCTTGCAAGCCTCTTCTCATTGAACTAATAAGTTTTAAAATATCATATGTTAACGGTATTTTGTCCCATTCTTCTCTGATAAACCTTATTAATTGGTTTTTGTTTGTTGGCGATCTTTTTCCAACCATTTTTTTAAATGTACCCACAAATTTTCTATGGGGTTAATATCAGAGCTTTGGGCAGGGGTATCGATAACTTTAGTGCAATTGTAAAGCAACCAAGTCCTACATAAATAAGATTTGTGTTTTGGATCATTATCTTGATAATATTTGTATTTGCACTTATTTGGATTCGACGGGTCAATAAAGCCGAATTTGCGAACACTGGCGACCAGATCGTTTTTCAAAATATCAAGATAAACTTCTTTTGTCATAATTTCATCAAAAATCCTTAATTCTCCCACTTCCTTGCTTGATATACAACCCCATACCATGACTGAAAGTTTTCCAAACTTAACTGTAGGAATTAAGTTTTTGTTTTCTAATGCTGTAAGTGGCTTTCGCCAAACTTTTTGGGGTCCATCATGATAGTACAACATCATGTTCGTCTCGTCAAAGAAAACAACGTCATCCTAATACTCTGGAGGCAGTGATACGTACTCTATAGCAAACTTCAAGCGTTTTTCAATATTTTGCATTGAAAGCAGTGGTTTTTCCCTAGCCAATCTTGAAGAATATTTGTGTTTTATCAACACTTTTCAAATGGTTTCATGAGATAAACTTAGCCACAATCATTCTTTACCTGAAGAGCTAAGCCTCTAGTGCTGGAGCTCGGCTTTTCATAGACAGCTTTAATAATTTTACTTTCAACTCGTCTGGATACTTTTTTGGTCTTCCTGTTGATGCTTCTAATTCTAGTCTGCCTTCGTTTTCCGCACGAGATATAATGTTATCAGCGATTTCCCTAGCGGATTTCCCTTTATAATGATTAAAATACACTAATTGTATAATGTCTTTTGAAGTTCGTTTTCCTAGCATTTTTAAATAATATATTAATATATACCAACGCACGCAATAAAATTTTTTTACTACTAAATTCTTAACTACTTCATTTGCATTGGATAACATTCAAAAAAACATTTAAAAATAATAAGGTAACGGTAAACAAGTACATTTGCACTCTTCGCGCAAACATTTACTTGACACATTTTATATTAAGCAAAAATCTTTTTTTATTGTTGTTGTTGTAATGTGTGTATCTATTTAGGACTTGTTGGTGTATTGCTGTTATAAACAGTTATATATATGGTATAAGTAAAAGAAAACAAACAGATTTAAGTGATTTGTTGTTAAATTTCTTAAATTAAAATAAAGTTTAAAATAATTTTTTACTAGGCAAAGAATTAGTTGACAAACTGTATGTAATTATGGTATTGTTATCTGCGGGCTTCGAGCTAAGGAAGTGGACATCGAATGAGAAATCTATTATGAATAGATTGCCTTAAGAGCACTCGGTGGATGCAAAGGTTTTGGCGTTTGAAGAGTCTATTTTTTCAAAAATTTTAGGGATTTTGTGGAATGCTCAGTTGGATAAATTCTTTTTCAAAGTTTGTCCACTGAAGGTAAAATCAGGCTATACAAAAAGGGAAGTATTGTCAACTATAGGTAAATTTTTCCATCCAGCTGGTCGGTTAAGCCCAGTAATTGTCACGGCGAAGATAATTATGCAACGCATTTGGTTGGATTATATCGGTTGGGATGACGTATTAACATCTTCTACGGAAAAGGAGTGGTTGAAATTTGTTGATTTTTTTCACCAAGTGAAGTCTAGTGATGAGCTTAAAATGGTAAAGGTACATTTAGCAGTTATTGCTCAGAAGGTCTATTACGCTGAGGAGTATAAAATTCTCTTATATGCCGTTGTCGCCGAAAAGTTCTTTTGTACCTTCAAATCTCTTTCTTGACGAATTAGCATTGATGCGAATAAATGGAAGACTTGTAAAATCACCTTCATTGTCATATCGTGAAGAGTACCCTATTATTCTACCATATGACTGTCGTTTCGCGAAGCTTATGGTAGAATTTATACATTTGATTTCGATTCATGGTGAGAACTAATTAATGTTGCGGATCTACCGTTGTGAGCATCAGATACCACAATTGCAGAATTTGGTTCGCACTGTACGGTGCAAGCGGTGTATAATTAATAGACAGCGTTCTTGCAGCCAAATAATGGCTGCCCTTCCCCCGGAACGCACTACTCTTGATAGGCCGTTTACAACCACTGGGGTCGATTTCGCTGGACCCTTTGATTAAAAAATTAATAATGGCAAATCGTGTAGAATTACGAAGGGCTATGTTTGTATCATTGTATGCTTTTCTACAAAAGCAATACACCTAGATGCTGCATTTGACTTTTCGACTGACACGTTTTTGGCGGCCTTCAATTGATTTAATCCAAAAATAGGTTTCCCTAACACCATATTTTCTGACAATGGTACGAATTTTGTTGGCGCTTCAAATGAAATTGAAGAGACTTTCGAACCTTTTTAAAAGAATGTCAGGAAAGAATGTGTTTCGTTTTTGACCATATAGGTTTGACATGGCGTTTTATACCAGCTGAAGCTCCTCATATGGGAGGCCTTTGGGAAGCTGGGGTAAAAAGTTTTAAATTACATTTTCGGAAAGAGGTGCAATCTTGCCGTTACACATTTGAGAAACTATCAACAATTTTGGCTGGAATAGAGGCTTGTCTGAATTCTCGTCCCTTCTGTCCTATGCTGGATAATCCTAGTGAACCGATAGCCTTAACACCACGACACTTCTTAATTGGCTTGGCCATTTTGGCTCCTCCGGAACCGACAGTAGTCGTAAAGTAAAGGGTTTGATTCATGGATTTTGTAAAAGATGGAAAGAGGACTATATCGTAGGTTTACACAAACGTTACAAACGGCAACATCCCCAAAGGGAAGTTGCAGTAAATAACCTGGTAGTAATAAAAAATGAACAACTACCGGCAACATCGTGGAAGTTAGGAAAAGTGGCAAAGATTTATACTGGTACTGACGGCCACGTTCATGTTGCCGATACTCGTACACAAAAAGGGATAATAAATCGTCCAATAACCAAACTTATTGTATTGAACGAATAGCAGTTTAAAATCACTTTATTTTATCAATTTTACATATAATAACCTTTCCTTTCCTAGCGTCATTGACTCTACCAACTCTATCAAGAATGCCCTGCACGCCGACTATTTTGATGATGGTTACGAAGAGGCGATGGAAACCAGCGATCCGATGCTGTTCCAGTTGAGCCCTCCGTCAAGATGCCATCTATTTGTATTGAAGGGCCTTTGATACGGGCACCTTCTGTGCCAATTACAAATGAGGGAATTATTCCCGATAAACCCCAAAATAACCCAGCAATAGAAAAAATGGAGGTACTCACCTTGAATCATGTGGTTTAGGCTCATGACGCAGATTACAGCCCTGCATTTCACACCCTAACGTAAATCGTGGAGGATCAAAATGTCCGATTTGTGGTAAAAATCACCCTGTGCGATTTTGCTACAAGTTTAGGGATATGAGCCTGAAGCACAGACTTCGAATGGTTGCGGTACACAGGATTTGTTTTCACTGCTTGTCAAGTGGGTATGTTGGCGAAAATTGCAAGAGTGTGGCAACTGGCAAACATTATAAACAAGCTCACAATTCCTTGCTTCATGAGCATAAGCCTTCATGGAAAAGAGTGAAGGCCAAACAACAAAAATCGGTATCGCTTTATACCCATTTACCGCTGCGTCAGTCCGTTTCGTTTTCGCCTACACTTCGGCTAAATATGCGACAAGGTCGTTCGAGACTTCCATTGCGTTCCGTGTTAGATGCGTATTATCAAAGTAGCTATATTTGCAAGGACTTTGCCAAAAGCTTGCGAGTACCACTTTTCAATGTGGAAAGTGAGCAATATTGCCGAATCGAAGTTTAGTCGATTCATGATACGGCACAAAAAATTACCATAACGGCTCGTTTGCATCAGATGCAAGGTATAAAAACTCCGTCCGTATCTGTGGTTGACTCAATTTTGGACTCCTTTCAGGGTCTTCAACTACCTGACCCGAATTTCAATAATTCGGGCAGTGTGGCCTTGGTCTTAGGACCTGAAGATATGTCATTGATAATGAAAGGTCGCATACACGCCAGTCCTGGGCTTCCATTAGCCCAATACACTATCTTCGGATGGCTCATTTTGGGTTTATCGCATAAATTATACAGTCCACAGGAATACTAAATGATTCAATTTTTAAAAAATAAAATTAACAGGGGCCCTTAATGATCCATTTTTTTACATTTAAATTATAAGTATTTATAATTTATACAGTACACAGGAGTCCTTAATGGCTCAATTATTACATCCTTTTTCTTTATCAGTTTTTTTATTTTATTTTTTATTTTATTTCCGGATTTCTTTCCTCGTCAAGGCAGAAGAAGATTTTTTTTGCAGGCGTTAAATTTCATTTCCGTGTCTTTAACATTTTTTTCTTGGTTGTTTTAGCGGAATGTTATTTAACTATTTCTTGTGTTTTTTGTTTTAATAAGTTTGTTTTTTTAGTTTAAGTAAAGTAAAAGATTT
The DNA here is from genome assembly GCA_937654795.1 of Cistogaster globosa. NCBI lineage: Eukaryota > Metazoa > Arthropoda > Insecta > Diptera > Tachinidae > Cistogaster > Cistogaster globosa. The sequence continues at coordinate 48,186,241 of OW569406.1, read as the reverse complement.
ATATATATATATATATATATATATATATATATATATATATATATATATATATATATAATATAAATTAGTGGTTTTAAATTTTATTTTGATAAGAAATATGTAATTTTTATGTTCTAATTAACAAAAAAATGTGTGTGTGCTAATTATTTCTTTCAGGGCAAGGTGATATGAGGTAAGTGGTTCGGATATAGTGTGTGTGGATTAGGGGACCTAGAAAACGTTCAGCTGGAGAAGGTGTCCTAGGTCGGGTGGCCGAGTGGGGGACACCATCATCTTGTTCTCCCTCTTAAGTGTTTCCTTTATGTTTTAGCTAAATTTTGTTTTGTTAGTGATATTTTTTTTATGGTTATTTTTCTCCGGGCAGCAGCTGATGTTTGGGACCTGCCTTGGTAATGCTACTTAGCTAGCTGGCATCACAGCTGCTGCGCTACTTGAGGCGCGTAACAATATGGCGCCCAAATTGTATGATGATCGATTGGTATATAATACACCTAGATATACTATACCATAATGGAGTACTTCCTGGGGTCTGTTGTATTTTGAAATCATATCTGGACACAGTAAACTTTAAAATTTAGATATTTTATGACACCGCCCTGAGAATAGTGGTATGTTCTAACATTAACAATAAAATGTGTTTGTGCTAATTACTTGTATCAGGGCAAGGTGATGTGAGGTAAGTAGTTCGGGTATAGTGTATGTATGTGGATTAGGGGACCCAGAAAACGTTCAGCTGGAACAGGTGTCCTGGGTCAGGTGGGCGAGTGGAGGGCCCCATCATCTTGTTCTCCTTCTTAAGTGTTTTCTTTGTGTTTTAGTTAAATTTTGTTTTGTTAGTAATACTTTTTTATGGTTATTTGTTTCCGGGCAGCAGCTGTGGGTTGGGTCCTGCCCTGGTGATGCTAATTAGCTAGCTGGCATCACAGCTGCTGCGCTACTTGAGGCATGTAACATAAATGCTTCTTTTCTCGAACTGATAAATGGATTTAAATTATAAAAATTTCACTTCTTTTGTTCAGTAAATAATAATACAAATTTGAAGTTGTAGTAATGCAAAGCTCTTTATAAAGCAAAAAAATCATACTTTTAACTAACGAAAAGTTGCAATAATAGCCCTTACACTATTTATCTTAATTTAAAAACAATTGAAAATTTTTTCTTGTTTTATAAATTAAATTTTATTATTATTAATATTGTAACTTTCCACAATATTTTCTTAACACAATAGAAAACAAATTGAATCAACTGACACAAATATTAGATATGTGTGTTTTATATTATTTATATTATCGATAAACAGTGAACGTCGTCATTGGACTGTTACGGAATACCAAATTAGTATTGATGTTGTGTTAAATTGATGTCGTCTCAAAATTAACGACGATGCTGCCGACGCAATACAGAATAGGTGTATTTTTTTTTTTTTTTTGTTTGTGCGGCGTTTATGAAGTTTAATTTTTTTAAGTGTTTGAAAATTGATAGTATCAATATAAAGGAAAAGGTGTTGGCAAATTTATATGCTAAATTTAGGCAAGGAAATGGGTCCTATTATTAATGTCGAATCACTCGTACTGCATCTATCAACAGTGTCAAAAAATGTAGAAAATAGTTACATTATTCAGTTTGAAAAGCTTAAAACTGAGACAATTGTAGCCTTACAAAACAATTTAGGTATTTTGAATGGCAGGAAGAATAAATTTCCAATATTATATAAATTAAACTGCCAAATATTTGCCATACCGGGATCTGCGCCTTTTCGGAAAGAGTATTTTCAATTGTCCGTACGTTAATAACTGACAAGCAAGCAAAACTTGGTGCGATGTTTGTCAATATTAGCTCAAAAGACTAATTATTAAAATTTTTGAGAAACTCACCTTTATTACCTTCATAACAGATTTGTTTTTTATCAATATTCATCAAAAATTATAATAAAACAACATAATTTTTTTGATAACAGATTTGTTTGTTATGGGTCTTTACGCATCTCTTTGGTGCTAATGCCTCCTCTTCATAAGAGTTCAAATCCTGAAGAGGTGGCATAAGCACCATCGAAATACATAAAGCCGTGCTTAACCCATAACTAAAAAATTTGTTATCAAAAAAATTAATGTTTTTCTATTATAATTTTTGTGACCAGTGATTAGTTGTACATACATAAAACAAGCGGGTATTTAAAATAACAGAAAAAATGTGTTTTTCATATGTTTTTCATGAAAAAGCGTTAAGCCTGAACTTTTTTCTGTTGCCTGAAAAAATTTAATTTAAATAGACACAACTTTCTATGTTTTTTATTATTTATGTTTATTTTATTAAAATATTTGTTTTTCATTTATTTTTTTTTTTCATAAACAAGCGTTAAGACTAAATTACGTTATTTTTGTTACCTAAAAAATAAAATTTTATTTACATAGGTAAGTAGTATAAAATAAATATGTAGTATGTATATCGACATTTTGTGTGAACTACATACTTATTTTTAACGTGTTTAAATTACAAAATTCTTTATCGATCATATACACGAATTTATTATTATTTTTTTTTTTTTTTTTGTTTTTGCTCAAAAAGCTAAAATTATTATTGAGCTATACCCAAAACTATAACGTCTTTTATTTAATACCCCTTGAAATTATGTTTGCATCCTTGTTTGCTTAAGAATGCTCGCAAATATACAAGCTTCCAAGTTGAGTGCATAAAGTTTAACATTATGAACTGCGCATATAATTGTCAATATATACAACAAATCACTTGTTGTATCGTACTAGTAGCTATTGTGTTGTTCTTGCTGAAAAACTGTAACACAGTTTTGTTACTCTCTCTGTCTCTTTAATTTTAAGTATTCAAACATTTTAAGCAGATAACAATACATATGTGCTAATACAGAAAAATCTTATTTACGTACAATAATTCAAAAAAACTTGTATCATTTTAGTGGAACAGTGCGCGTATTAAGTACGCATATCTTTTTAGATATTTTTCGGTTATTTAAGAGGGTAAAAAATTAAAAATAGTGCGGGTTTTGTTTACACAAATTCATGCAATTGCTTTTTAAGTAAACAATAAAAATAAGTCAATGGTAACCCTTAGTATTATAATGTAGACTGTTTGAATGACTCAAAAATTCCGAAAAGACCAGATCGGGCCCTGGACACTATTGTTTGATAAGAAAATCAGGTGCAAGTTTCCAAAGTGTATATTGTATGTGAAAAGTGCTGTGTAGCCTAGTGCCTTGCCGAAGTTAATTTTAAAACGAATGTATAGACGAACATCGCTCAATTCACTTCGCTATGTACTCAGAATAAATATAATTTAGGGGTCAGAAATGGATATTGTAAAAATGAAAAACAGAATGACAAACTTTGATATACCGTTTTTCCACATGTGGTGAAGAATATATTAATCATATACACGAACTTCTCTATTTACTTAGTGCTACGAACACTAAGCGACAGTAATTTACGTTGTTGTAATGAAATGAATTGCTATCCTTATAAACCATTTAAACATAAAAGTGCGTTTGATGTTTAAATAAATTGTGTAGTTTTATAATATGCATTGGAATTGAAGCAAATCGAGGAATATCAATAGGAATTTTATAGGGTTCATATAGTCCCTTTAAATTATTCTATTGTGAATTTATTTTTAAATATTTTACATTTTTTCTTTAATTATCTGAGGCATACACCAAGGAATCGTTCTTAAAAATGCAACTCTGACGTTTATTACTCGAGAATGCATTCTTTCTAATACATACATTTTTATAAATCTCTTGCAATTTTTTTATACGTACGTTTTTTTTTTATTCTAAATGGAGGTTTTCATACAAGACTAATTTTTAATCCGCACAAATTTTGTTCCTTCGTATTCACACTAGACTAATTATGCAGGCATAAAATTGTGCACGTATACACAGCTTTGTGTGTGCGTTAGTGTTTTCTTTATTTATTTCACGTTTGCCTTTCGTTCGTTAAACACATACATAAATTGCGGAACATACTTGGCGGAAATATGGCTGAAATAATTGATGATGAATTGACAATAATTTTAGGAGGAATTTCTGGTGCCTGTAACTTGTAAGCTGCATCATTACTCCTAGAAGCTGAAGATTTCAATTAATATTTTATTCATAAGAAGAAAATGAAGAAGATTTCAATTAATATTTTATTAATATTTGACAAAAAAATCGTTTTCAATTTTTTCCCTGTAAAATACATATAAAAATCAACTAAAATTAACTTTAAACTTAATTTCCCTTGATAAAATATTTTAAGAAAATTGAATTCAATCATATTAAAATTCATCACTCATGTATTCATCTTTACGCGTCGATGGACGACTAAACACTAAAAATCGCTCTGCAAAAAAAAACGCAGAACCTGTGTTTTCATAAGTATGTATGTGTTAGTTTTGTTCTGCTTGTGCGGGGTTGAAGCTGGTTGAAAAATTGTGCCAACCAAAAACCGCTCTCTTCACCGAAAAAGCCTACAAACTGCAATTTTATGCCATCACAATTAGTCTGGTGTGAAAACCCCCAAAAAGAATAATCATACACACAACAATCACACAGTCCACACATAATATTATTTGTAAAAAAAAAAAACAAGTGAAATAAAATGAAAATAATACTATTAAAATTAAATTTAAGCCCAACGTTTTCTTATTCGGTTTTCCGTCATAAAAATTTGGATCTTCTCGCCAAATACTGAACAAGTGACAATCGGGTGTGTAGTGGAAGTGCAAAGTGAATTGGGTAAATCTGAAGCTCCTCTGGACGATTAGTAGCTTCATTCGACATGACTTACATACATATGTACATAAAAACTTTCACCGCGCGTTTGTTAAATTGATTCCTCGTTCCGAAAAAAACATTTTAAAACATAAATACAGTAATTTGAAAATATTATGTATAACATAAGACAACTTGGAAAAACATTAGGAACTTAAAGCAACAAAACAATTACTTCGGCAGTTTTTTGCTTTTGCCAAAATAAATTAATTGAATCAAAAAATTGAAGTGAAAAGAAAATTAATTTTAAAAAAACTGAATATTCTCTACGAGATCAGTGAATTGGCCACTCATGTGTAAATATCAACTTTACATTGAGTGTTAAAACACTGTGTTCAATGCAAATGTTATTTCAATAAGTATACAACAGAAAAAGTTTATACAAAAAAAGAAAAAACCACAAAATTCATTCGAAGAAGTGCGTTTGCGTTTATAACTAAAATAAGTGTGACAAACAAACGTGTAAGGGTCAAAACAAAAGTTCATAATCGATCGGGCTTTATTAATAGACTATTTGTTCCTTATTAAACATAAATAAAACTTTATGCGAAAACCACAAGCGACAAATAAAAAGTTATTAACAGAAATTCGCCACTATTACAGATATTATTGCTGATTATTACTGTAGGTACAATTTTTATTTAAATTTAAATTAAAATGTCTTTGTCGATGAAAGAAACTTAATCCGAGTATCGAATGGAAAAGGCTGCGATTACTCGCACATACACTTTTTCGCAAGAACCACCTCCAGAATTATTCGCGGGGCAAATTGCTTCACCTATAATCCGCTTAGATGCTGCTTGGAAGGAACTAAGCGCTTTACAAGGGAGCTGTACGAATTTGCAGAAGAAAAAGAGTTTGTTGATCCTGGGCAGGCAATAACTGTAAGTCTCAGCACAAATGCCGCTCCTACCAGCGGAATCATCACACACTGTTACACTATTTTCTAGTTGCGCCAGCACTACGGGTGTATGCTGCTGTTTCGTTAGAACATTCAACCTCACTGCCGAATTTATGGCCAGTTGTTTAGCCATGAGATCGACAGGTAGAAAGTGCAGCATAGTAAAGAGGGCCTTCGACGGAGTGGTGCGTATTGCACCAGTGACCATCAAAGCCAAAATACACAGAATTATGTTCAGTATACTGCAGTTTATCAGTCTGCCCATTGCGGGCCATATAACGAGAACCCCATACATTAGTACGAGTTTAATAAAAAAAAAAAAGCAAGTACGCCGTGCTGGGGTTGATACCCCAGTTTCTGTCCATAGCTATAGTCTGTCCGAAAACGGAGATAAGGGTTCCATGACAGTTTGGAGTCAGAATGATACCTAGATATTTCGCCTTGTCAGACAACCTAAGCTCCACTCTATTTAGGAGTGGTAGCGTAAAGTTATGATTCTTGTTTCTTCTCGTAAAGAGCACAAGTTCCGTCTTCCGAGCGTCTGCGCTAAGGCCATTCTCGGTACCCACATACAGACTTAGCTCAGCGCCGATTGTAGACATTGTGATAGTGTGTCAGAATACTTTCCTGACACTGACAGGTCATCTGCATATGCCACAGTCCTGAACCTCTTGGAGTCCATTTCTGTCAGCAATGTGTTTATGGCAAGGTTTCTGAGAGGAGGTGATAATACCCCCCCTCCCCTTGTAGTGTACCCCGCTAACTCAGAGTTTGATAGAGTGCCTTCCTCAGAAATTAGGCTAGCAGTCTCAGCGCTTGCCGCATTTTCCGGAGTATGATCACCACCTTCCGGAGCCAGGTTACACTTCTCGTCGCCCCGATAGACACGAAGAAGGATCCTTTCACATTGAGGAAAGAGACCCGGGTTGTATTTAATGACCTAACAATAGTCGTAAGCAATAAATTATGTTAAAGTTATTTTTTTTAAATTAAAATAATTATAAAATTAGATTTAATTCGACCACCAAACAACACAAATGTGTTTTTTTTAATTACCATCCGAATTATAAACTTAAATGGCGCATTGTGTAGTCTGGTTATCCGTGTTAATTAATAAAAATTAAATACTTATATAAAAAAAAAGCCTGCAGAACAAAGTAATAAAAAAAGAGAATGTCCTACTAAAGTAAACAAAAGCTAAAAGTGAAAAAAATAATAGTGTAAATCCCACAATAACACGGATGGATGTTGATTCTTTATAACGGACAAAATCAAAACACTAGACATTTACCAAAGAACCAGCTCATCTGATCAAGGAATCAGCAACAAAAAGCACGTCTCATTAGAAGAAAACGGAAGTAAAAACCCAGGTCACCTTACAGAAGCCAACAGACTCCAGGAAAATGACAAATATTTTTGTAATACAAATTTTAATGTAAGTTTTGTCTCAAGTTTTATGTAAACGCCTATAAGAAAAAGAAGAACAAGATATTCAAAAATTCAAATTGTACCTCCAAATGTTACTAAAGAAAAAAAAAAAATAATTAAATAGGTTATCTTCGCCAAGGCATATATGGTGACTATAACTCTTCTAACAATCAAGTAAATAATAAACATATAAAATATATACCAGAATATATACATACATTGAGAATGAAGAAAATTTGTAGCAATTATAACAGATAAATATGTTGATAGAAAAATAATGCAATCAGAGCATATGTTGACTTTAGCTCTCATAATAAAAACAAAAAAAGAATAAATAAATAATAAATAAAGAAAATATACATATGTATATACACACAAAGAGAATTTAAAAAAAATCGGAACAATTAAAACAAATAAATAAAATAATCTAATAAGTTATTTTCATCAGGGCATATGTTGACTATAGCTCCAATAACCAACAAGAAACTAATAATTAAATAAATACTCCTATGTACCAATTTCAATCAGAGCATAGCGTGATTGTGAAAAAAAAGACTTTTTATATAAAAAACGGATAATTTAAAGATTGCAATATTATAAACCTTTAGATCCAACCAGAACATGCCGTGGTTGTAATCCAGATAAATATAAACACAAATACAAAAAAGGGAGAAATTTAAAAGACTTCATTTAAGGCCTCATTAAATTAAATTATTATTTAAACTATAAAATTTCATATAGTACTAACAAAAAGTATACTTTGATATACTAAGAATATTTCTTCCACAAAAACAAAATTCAAACAAACAAAAAAAACAGCAATGAACAATTTCAAAAACACAAAAACTTTCAAGATCACTCTCTAACTTAGATAGCGATTAAGAACAAATCACTTACACTAAACAAATCACTTATATACGTAGCACCAATAACGACACTTAGGAAGAATACCTTACCACAGATACAAGAAACAGTAGAAATGGCACAACCAAACCAGACAAATAAAACACATACGGAACTTTTTAAAATCCCTTAGAATATCCGATGCTATCAAAGACCTACCCTACTTTAATGGCAATCCTAATACGTTGTACGAATAATGTAGAGAAAATACTGCTTAACCTTAAGAGTGCGGACAGTAGCCCATACGGAAAAACTCTTTTAAAATATATGATATGATTAAAAATAATTTAATCCTCCACTATTCAAATAAAAAATCCGAAACTTCTGTTATAAACGACCCACATAAGGTTAGGCAAGCTAACAAAATAATATTAGAATTCTATAGCAAAGTAATAGAAATTCAATCGGCACTGTTCAATAACATTCTTATTCATATGAATGACGAGAATGCTATTTCATCAGAAAAAGAACTTTTCGCTGATATGTGTCTCAACAATATGGAACAACCAACTACTTCACGATATCAAACATTGGATCAGTTTACACCACCCAACGTATAGCTCCTAACATAGATCACGTACAAAATTTAATTTTTTTATCAACCCATCGGCATGCTACGTAGACATAAATACTAATAGGTCACAACTAGTCTATGTAGAAATTAAGTCACCAATAAAGAAAGAACTTAAATTTCTGATAGACACAGGTGCTTCATCATGCTTTATAGCACCTGAGGTCATGGACCCAAGTATTAGTGATAGCTGTAGCCCAATTATAACTAAAACCGTTTTAAATGAACACACACTTTCAAAGTAGATAACCATTCCCATTTTTTAAAAATTTAAGCAAACCGGTCAATGTACGTTTCTCTTATTCAATTTTCATACATATTTTCATGGCCTACTTGGTTTAGATTTTTTAACGAAAGTAGGAGCAAAAATCGACCTAACAAACAACACATTAAACACAGGGCAAGTTTCATTGCCACTTCAATTTAAACCAAATAACATTTCAGAGAAGCATATAATCCATGGGTCAACGAAGACTACAATGTATCTGCCTGTAGACACGGAAAATCAAATAATGTATGTAGAACAAACCCAAATAGGTCCCAATCTCTTTATCTCTGAAGGTATATATTCAGCAAATAATTGGAGTAGCATATTTGAAATTACAAACACCTCCCCAGAACCTCAAATAGCATTCATCGAACAACCTTTAAAAACAAAAGAGTACAATAGAGTGTGAAAATTCTCAAACGAGTTTAACAATAATCGTCCTTCATCGGATATATTATATTAGCTACATCTAATTTTGTGTGGAATATCCGCTTCAAAATAGTTTTTGCAATACTTTTGTAAATGAAGCACTGGCAATACTGAAAAAATATAGTTGTAAGATGAAAGATACAAAAAAATATTGCTTACTCAACTGCTTCATTAGAAAGCAAAGAGGATTTTGTATGGCTGACATTATTACATCTAAACTGAGCTTCGAGTAAAAGCTTTCAAAAATTTTGATAGTTTTCATGTATTTTTAATCGACTTAAAAAAGGAGGAAGTTATCTTCCCGTCTGAATGTTGCATTTTAATAACATAAATTTGATTAATACACTTATATTTTTGATTTTTAAAATAAACTTCCACATAAAATTAGTTTATAGGCATTAATCTTAAATTTTTTACATTAACTCTTATAACTATTAACCAAAGTATTGTACAAAAATGCAAAACTGCAAGTTTGTATTCCAAAGGAAACGCAAGGTTCTATACGTGAAATCCTGTTCTGTAATTATTTTTGCACTCGGTAAACGACAAAACGCCTTAAGCAGTTAGTGGCACCGGTTACTACTACAATAAAAATATCAGCAACACACCTTTGTGACAAAAATAAGTAAAAAATTTTTAGAGGTCTAAAGCACAAAAGATTCTTAGAAAAATGTTTATTCTTTTTTCGTGTGGATTTTGATAAAAATGCGCATGGCTCTAACATAAGCGGCATTTCTCACTACAGGAAAATATTTTTTTTTAATTTTTTCTGTTGTGTTTGTCGCTTTGTTAATGAAAGTTTTCATAAATAATAACCCAGAAAGAAAAGGTAATCAATAACACACTACCGGGTAATACAAAGTTTCTATAATATTATGCTTCCAGAATATGTCCACTTTTAACAGAATATTTGTTAGGAAAATAAAAAAATAATGAATTATTTTAATAGTAGAATTCGTTTTTGTAAATGCATTACATTATTTATTAATATTTAAAAAATAAATTGTTAAATTCACTACTTTAAGTGAATTACTTTATTTAGGCATTTTTAATACCATTAATTTTAAAAACCCTAAAATTGAAGGTTTTATTAAACCCAATGAAATTTTTTAATTCTTTGTCTTCACAAGCAATTTTTGGTTCATCAATTCTTAGTTTACAAAAGGAAATGGAAAACATATGATTTTTAAGCATTTCAATCTGAAGTTTGATAAAAGGATAGAATTATAATAAAGATACGAATTTTTAAACATGTGTGATAAAAATGCAATATATAAAATAGATTTCAAGCAAATAGCTAGGCCAAAAGTTACCTGGCTTGGTTTTTTTTATTATCAAAGCTTAATTTACTTTAAGTGATTATAAAAATATGTATGTATTTTTTGTTAATAAAGTAAAACTGCATTTCTCCGAGGCTGATTAGACCTTAGAAATTAAAATCTATGTACAAAATTGACAACAAGTTTTCGGCGCAACTACTTTTAGGTTTTTTCTGTATAAAACTTTTTTTCAACTTTTCTTTCAAAAATTGATTTGCTAGTCCGCAATCTCTCGCCTGTCAGTTACTTTCATCACTTTTTTTCTTCTAAGTACAGTTCAGGATTTTGATAACACAGTACTCTATTTTTGTATACAGTATTTTGTTTTTTTAATTTTCTTCTATTTGTGACACTCATTTTATTATTTTTGTTTGTTTTGAGCTTACTAATTTATAGCTCATGGAGCGATTCGCTGGGCTTTTTAACAATTGAGTTACGTTTGTTGTTTCACCATATACTTTACCATATACTAAACAATTCTTTTTCCGTAATTTAAAAAGAAAATGCGAAGTTCATGAAAAATTCCACAGTATTATTGATTTCAAAATTTCAACTACATGCAGATATTAAAGATTGTATATTTCACTTAACGTCGAAAAATTCAGTCAGTTTTTATCATTTTAAAAAAGATCGCGGATTTTACATATGAATATCAATACGAGTATTAACCAAAAACTCGTTTGTATGGACTCAGCTAGTTTGCTGGTCGATGATTGTTTTATCCGGGCGGAATCACCGGGACAATTATACTTGATAATGCATGCACTTAAACTTGGTTATCGTGTAGGTTAGTAATAACGCAAGCACTTGAACTTGGTTATCGCGTAGGTTAGTAATAACGCAAGCACTTGAACTTGGTTATCTTGGTGGAATAATACAAATGCTTTGTTTGTTAGTTAAATTGAATCTGATTTATTTAAATATAATTGATGTCATAAATACTAATTTATTGCTGATTTGCAATAAATTGTTTTATTTTTTAATAAATAATATATTTGCATATAAATGTTTTTTATAATATAATTTTACTTCTGCCAGCGGAAGTTCCCAGAGGAAGCATGATACCCCAGACAATGCAAAACAATGTAAGCAAAAACCACAATGAACTTAAACAGAATTTTAAGGTTGTTGTTAAATTAAGGTAAATAACAGAAATTAGGGTAATTTGAATTAAAAATAGCAAAGAATGCATAAGTAAACAAAATTCATGAAACCAGTAGTTTAAAGTAATAATTTTGTGCAGGCATATGCATGTAAATATGTTGGTATAAATCGATTACTGGATTTATATAAACGCACTTATTTACATATGAAAGAATTTCATTGTGAGAGTTTGAACAACGTTTAAAATTTTTTAAATTACCTTTTAATTTAATTTTATTTTTTTAAATATCACTTTTTAAACACACAAGACGCCGCGGTTCACATAAAAGTACGAATAAAAAAACTGATGCAAGTGACAAAGTCTTCTTATAATATTCAGTAGTGGTGCAGCGAAAACGTACACAGCCGATTGTTCTTTGTTTTAAATTTGAATTCGTTTAATTGTTGTTATAAATTCCACAAGTCAAATCAATCTACAAATGAGCTACTTGAAGTACTAGTACTCTTCTATATATATTCTATCAATTCTATCAAAGACAATTAACCAGGGTAGAAAAAAAAACGCAGCGCGACGCAACCCTTTTCGCTCTTTTTTCTCTTTGCGCTTGCGAATATTCTTTCTCTGCGCATAGAAAAGAGCAGCGCGTAAAGTGCGCATAATCAATTGCACATTATTCGCTCCGCGCCTTTTGTGCATTGTTCTTTTACAGCAGTATGAAATTTTATAAAATTCTGAAAATCATTTAGTAAATCAAATACATAAATTGGCATGTACGCCAACAACAAAAACATTATTTTTTAACAAATTGATTTTTTATTTTTTCTGTGAAAACATAATTTTACAAGTTTTGTTCCTTAGTATCCTTTTATATATATACACACCTATGTACATACATAAATGTGTGAAAGGGTTAAGTAAACATTTAAGACTTACAAATCTTATTACCAAAAGGAATTTATATTTTTACCTGTTACACTTTTTTCGCTTTCTCAGAAATTGCTTATTGTGTGTTTTTTCGGCCTGTTAGACATTTAAATGAACCCGTTGCTGAGAAAAACCATAAAATACCTACACAACATTTATTTAATTTCTTCTTAGCATAAGTTTTTCTATTAAATGTATTAAGAAATATGTTTAGCAATTCAGTGAGATTTCCTAAAATTGCAAGTTTAAAAAATGACTTAAAAAGGACATGAAATTTCAATTATCTACGCAGACCGTGTTAATATTATTTTTAATTCAATTAATTTTTTGTGCATTTAATATTTTCTAGTTGATAGTAAACTACTGTAACTGTATGTATTGAAACAAAGATTTACCCATTTTTTTTCCCAAGAAAGGGTAATATCTCGAATTAAGATTCTAAAAATGCACATTTAGTTAAATCTTAAAAAAATTTGTCTTGCAAAATTGTTTTTGTAACGAATAAAATCAAACGAATCACCGTTGATGTAAAAAAGAGCATGCGCAATGCGCCATTCTTTTTGCTCAATGAGCAGCGCAAAGAGCCTAACAATCAAATTTATTGCTCTTGCGCAAAAAGCAGAGCTAAAAAAACAAAAGAGCATGCGCTTTGCGCATTTTATTGCTCTTTCTTTTCTGCTTCGCTCTTTGGGCATGCGCTTTAAATAAGAGAGCAATGAAAGAGTTCGCAATGCGCAAAATGAGTGGCCGAATACTTACTCTGCAGTTAACGCTTAAGCTGGATTCACCCACTTTTTCGGAACAAAAATTTTGTTTTTTTTTGAACAATATTTCTGGAAAAACAAAGCTACCACGTGAAACATATGTGTAAGCGAGATGTGTTACTTTACAAGCAGGCAGCACTGTGACAGAAGATTGAAATCACAGAATGCCGTTTTTTGCATTATATGTACATATAATATGATGTGGCAGCTTAGTTAAATTTTCTATAAAAAAATAAAGTAGTTGGCACAGTTTCATTGTTTTGGAACAAAAATTAAAATTAAACCAATTCAAGCTGAAATTGTTCCGAAGTGAGTTTAACTCTTTTTCTCTCTCTCTCTCTCTCTCTCTCTCTCAAAAAGAAACACGTAAACTACATATAAAAAATGTTTCGGAACAAAAGGGTGAATCCAGCTTTATTCTCCTGCAGGGTATGTACATGAAATATTATACAAATACAAGCACATATGTAAATTTTCTTGATAAAAATGTTACAAACAAATAAGTTAAAATATTTTGTATGCATTGAATGTATGCAAAACTGTGCAACAATATCACTATCAGCCTTAAACTTTATTCCTTTTGTTGTTGGAACTTTAATTATTTGTAACACCTCTAACATATACCCACGCTTATAATTATTTTCTATATTTAAAACTGATGCATATTTAAAATTAGGATTATTTAATCTGGCACAATGGGAAGATAATGAAGTTTTTGATCAGATTTATGTCCAGCTATTCTAGTTTTAAGTTTTTTTTTTGTTGTACCTAGTGCTTGAACAATTAGAAAAAAAAGTATCAATACAAAGTTTGTAAATAGTTTTTCCTCCGTTTTTAAACTATGTACGCAAAGTCGCCAAACAAATGATCAACCTTAAAACTAATTCCCTGACTGCTTTTTTACTTATCGACGGCGTGGTGAAATGATCATTGTCAATGCTTTACACTGCGACAATATGAAACACTTTGTTCGAATACAAGGTAATTCACATCTTGGAATTTACTCATTCTGTCCCAGTTTGATGAAAATATGTATTTTTTGGTTGACAGTTAAAATAAAATATTTTTGTAAAAATTTTTTCTAAAATAACACAATCTCATATTTTCTAAAATAACACAATCTCATATTATCTTCTCACTGTTCTGAATTAGGTCACTATCCAAACTTTGAAAATGCTTCAGTTATAAATATTGAAAAGAATTATAAGAGACGTTATATTTTAGAAATGCTACATATAGTTAATACACCAATGACAAAAAGAATTAATTTTAAAGATGATACTGACAGTGTTGCACATATATATAGACATTTAATACATAAAATTACATGATTGTTAGATCACCGCATAAACACGTTTAATGTTTTATTATCTATTTTTCTCTTTTTATTTATTTTGTATTGCATTAATTTTTCATTTGATCTGCCTATTAATTGTATTTAAATTTATTTATCTCATTCTTCATTAAATTCCATTTCGTTTTGCATTTAAATACTTTCACAATTTTGCCTTTTCTAACCCATTGTAATTTGATCACTTTTTCGAGTATGCTAACCCACTGTGACTTGTTTTGGTTGCATCCCGTTAGATTTTATTATTTGTTTCTCACTTGTTTTCTTTTAAATTTTAAATAATATTGTTGTTCTTGTAAACAAAATATTATTTATTTGCAATGATCTTGTATGTACATTTTTTATGTATAGATTTCAATAGGTACAAATTGACGTTATGCAGTAGCAGCGAGAAACAAATAACAACCATAAAAACAGTTAATTCTTATATATGAAATTTGTACTTAGGTTTAAGAAAAATATTTTTAAATAAAGAAGTTAGTGTTAACATTGAATTCGTTCAAACAACTTGTTTTAAATTTCTTAAGTTGAGCCACGGTCGCAGTTCTTCTATTTATCTTGGAAAATAAATTATCGTTGCCCAAAGAACAATTCAGTGGCATATAGATAATAGTAAGAAAAATACTTTACTACTCTATATAGCCGCCGGTGAGGAAAACGCTCCTCATCGTACATTTTGGCGCCCAACGTGGGGCACGATAATTTAAATATCGTTTTGGTTTTGTCGTGCGGTCCGTGGAAAATCCCAAAAACTTTGTCGAAGTGCAACTTTCATTACAAGTGCACAGGTCGTAAGAGAAGTGAAATTCGTAACAAGTGTACGGTCGTATAAAGTGTAACTATTGTGGTGAAACTTATTCAAAAGACTCTTTGCGAGCAAGTTAAATAAGTATTATTTTGAAAAACATTTTACAAAAATATTGTGTAGTCCAGAGGACAATAATTTTGAAAAATAAACTGTGTGGTGCATCAAACATTTTGAGAAAAAACAATATAACAAAAATACATAGAAATATTATTTTACATTTTTGGCTCAGTAGAGAATTATATAAAAAATGTTTAAAATTCTAAAACTGTGTTTCGACATTACCGCTAATCGTTGTAGATAAAAATTTATAAATTTTTTCGTGCTTTCGTTGGTTACAGTTACGGTACATAATATAGACATTATATAATATAGACATTATATAATATAGACATTATTTACAATTTGTTTGGCAAAAATTCGTGGGCATCGGTTACAGTGCTGATCAAAATTGTGTTGCCGATTTTTAAAAAAATATTTGGTGTAATTTTTAGCTCATTGGTCATTGAAATTAAATTTGTTTTGTGTATTTGTGAAATATTTTTGTGGTTCATCGATGACACTAGAAGAAGCTAAGCAGCAACGGGCTAATACGAAGAAAAGCATCACCCGTATGAAGAATCAGGTCGAGGCCAACGCAAGGGGTGAAGGAAAAGTGCTTTCGTCCGCGGAACTCAAGTGCCGTTTGGGGATTTTGGAGTCGTATTTTAAGCAAATCCTGACATATCAAACCCAAATTGAGAAATACGATCCTGAGGATAATGGTCGGCCCGAAATTGAGGATATGTACATTGCCGCGAAATTGAGTATCCAGTCCCAGCTCAGCGAAGATATTCACAACACTTCAATGTCTGAATCTACGGTTTGTTTCCCAGCACCCAGCCATAAATTACCAGCACTCAAACTGCCGACATTCAGTGGTAAATACAGTGAGTATAAAAATTTTATAACGTCTTTCAATCAAGTGATCGATCGTGAGCTTGGCCTTTCGAACATTGAAAAATTTAATCATTTGCTCAACTGCCTACATGGACAGGCACTAGAAACGGTCAAGGCGTTTCAAATTACTAATGAAAATTACCCGAAGGCTCTCGAAAGGCTGAAGACACGTTATGACAACAGCTCACTTATTTTTATGGAAAATATTACCACTCTTTTTGAACTTCCCAACATGTCGAAACATAATTGCACACAACTTCGTAGTCTTGTCGACAATGTTTCCGCTCTCTACAGCTCTCTGCTATCCCTTGGCTCACACAGTGGCATCGCCCAATCAATGCTGATCTACATCGTTATGGAAAAAGTCGATGACGACACTAAAAGGAAATGGAAGGATTCATTGGACTTCACCAAACTGCCATCATGGGAAGATTGCTCTAAAGTTCTGGAAAGACATTGCCAATTTCTGGAATCTGTCGACACCAGCCATACCCATGTGTCTTCTCGTAAGTCTGGTCAAAAACCGTCTGGTAAGTCCAATGATAAATATTCTAAATCTGGATCTAGTTTTTCTGTTTCCAAACGTGTTTGTCCGCTTTGTTCAAAATCTGATCACACAATTAGTCGTTGTCCTCGCTTTAAGGAAATGAATGTCAGTCAACGCTTTGAAAATGTCAAGCGGCTTGGCCTTTGTCTTAATTGCTTATCAAAGGGACATCATGTTAAAAACTGTTCCTCCTCATTCAAGTGCAAAACTTGTTCTCGGTTGCATCACAGCATGCTTCACCGGTCTCAGTCTGCGTCAAGGCCCTCGTCCCCTGCTGCGGAACCAACCGCTTCTCGTGCAACTTTGAGTGAAAATCGTGCCTCGGTCCACACGCATGTGGAAGGATCATCGCCGGAACAGATATTGCTTGCTACTGCCATGGTTCTTGTTCGTGATTCTAGTGGATGCTACCAATTGGGACGCGCTTTGTTGGATTCTTGCTCTCAATTGAACTTCATGACTGACGAATTTTCTCAAAAGCTGCATTTGCCCCGTACAAAAAGAACTACAGAAGTCGCTGGTATTGGAAACTCTCACAGTAAGAGCAGATATAGGTCATCAACAAATGTCAAGTCTCGATTCACTGATTTTGAAGTTTCGCTCTCATTTTGTGTTACGCCTCATATCTCGTATCAACCCGATGCTGAATTAGATGTCTCATCGTGGAATTTGCCTCCAAATACCCAGCTCGCAGATGAAGATTTTTTCAAATCTAAACGCATCGATTTGCTCATTGGTACCGAAACATTTTTCGATATTTTGTCGGTTGGTCAAATTAGACTTGGTCCTAATTTGCCCAAATTACATAAAACACTTTTTGGATGGATTGTAGCAGGTCGTTATCAATCTCATGTTTCTAGTTCTTCTTGTATGCTCTCAATAGAAGAAGAGGTCGATTTAAAGTTACAACGTTTGTGGGAAATCGAAGAAATAAAAGTTAGCTCAAATGGTTTGACTCCTGAACAAAATGATTGTGAATCATTTTTCAACAACACTGTCCATCGTGAATCTTCTGGTAGGATTGTTGTCAAATTGCCGTTTAAGGAACCTGCCGAAACTCTAGGCCTCTCTCGAAACATGGCTCTAAAAAGGTTTGCAGCTCAAGAAAGGCGCTTAGCTGGTGACAACAATCTGAAAACCCAATATGTTGCTTTCATGAAGGAATATGAAGATTGTGGACATATGAGCCTAGTTCGAAACCCTCATTTGGATCAGCCTCATTATTTCATCCCTCACCATTGCGTTTTCAAGCTCAATAGTACTTCCACTAAGCTTCGAGTTGTTTTTGACGCCTCGTGTCCCTCCTCTTCACAGAAATCGTTAAATGACATCATTATGGTTGGTCCAACGATTCAAGATGAACTCTACAAAACTTTACTTCGCTTTCGTCTTCATCGCTATGCCCTAACAGCGGATATAGTTAAAATGTATCGTCAGGTCCTCATTGATCCTCGCGATAGAAGATTTCAATACATTTTGTGGAGAAATTCGGAAGAAGAGGAAATTCGCACATACGAGCTTAACACTGTTACTTATGGAATGTCGTCTGCCCCTTATCTCGCAATTCGAAGTCTTCATTATCTCGCTGATCAATATACGGAGCAGTTTCCACTTGGCTCAAGAACGATCAAATCATCATTCTATGTTGATGATTTTCTAGGTGGGGCGGATTCACTTAAAGAATTGACTCAATTAAAGCGAGAAGTGACTGAAGTTCTTAATCGTGGTTGCTTCGAACTGGACAAATGGCATTCAAACCATAAAGACTTCCAACACGATAACACTATCAAAGATTTGAATATTGACGACTCTGCTATAACCAACGCTCTGGGTATCACTTGGAATCAACAAATGGACGTTTTCCTGTTTTCGTTTTCGCCTAAGTCTCATTTTGATGAGAAAATCACCAAACGTACTATTTTATCGCTCTCATCGTCTCTTTTTGATCCCCTTGGACTCTTGGCTCCGATTCTTATCAAATCAAAAATCATCATGCAGGAATTATGGATTCTGAAAATTAGTTGGGACGAATCTATTCCCCAGGAACTGCACTCGGCATGGAAATATTTCGTCTTAGATCTCGAAACTTTAAGTTTGTTAAAAATTCCTCGCTTTTGTCTTGCTCCTGATTTTCAATCAGTTCAACTGCATGGATTCTGTGATTCGTCAATTCGTGCTTATGGCTGCTGTTTTTACTTACGTGTGAAAACTACTTCTGGAAATATTTCTGTTCGCCTTTTCACTGCCAAATCTCGTGTTGCACCTACAAAAAGGCAGTCGCTTCCCAAGCTCGAATTGTGTGGAGCTCAACTTCTGGCAAAATTGTACTCCAAAATCAAAAACGTGCTCTCGATTCTAAATCTCGAAGTATTTCTCTGGTCGGATTCTCAATTGGTTCTTCATTGGCTCAAGCAGCACTCTTCAACTCTATCCGTTTTTGTCGGCAACAGAGTATCGGAAATCCAGGATCTCACTATTGGCTGTGTTTGGCGTCATGTACCAACGCATTTCAATCCTGCTGATATCGTCTCTCGGGGTTCCTCTGTAGAAGAACTCTCCTCCTCAATCTGGTTCACCGGACCAGAATTTCTCGCTCTCGATCTCACTCAATGGCCGCCTGAAAAAATGGATAAACTTTCGCAAGAAATTCAACAAGAAGTCGACAGAGAAAAACGCAAAACTGCTCTTTGCCTTAAAGTCAGGTCTAATTACATCCTGGATTGCATCGAACACTATAGCTCGTACCTGAAAATAATTCGTATTGTCGCCTGGATGCTTCGTTTTGCTCAAAAATCAAGAACTAATATCTTTAATTCTGACTCTTTGCAGCCCCAAGAATTAGAAACTGCCTTGATTCGGATTGTCTTCAACATCCAGAAGCAGCATTTCCAAGATGACATAGATCGAGCTCAGAAGAAGAAAGATCCGGAAGGCGCTCTGAAGTGTCTCAACCCCTTTCTCGACTCATCAAGTGGCTTTAATTTGCTCAAGGTTGGAGGCCGCCTGGAATACGCAGCTATTTCTGAAGGCCAGAGGCATCCCATCATATTACCCAGAAAACATCATTTTGTCACTTGTCTTGTGCGTCATCTACACCTCCAAAATTATCACGCTGGACCTAAGGCTCTAATGGCGTTCATTCGTGAAAGATTTTGGATCATCAACTCAAGAGAGCTGTGTCGTCGTATTGTTAACTCATGCCCACAATGTATACGCTATCGCCCGAAATTGTTAAATCAGATGATGGGAAATCTGCCAGTAGAACGACTCAACCCCTCAAGACCCTTCGCAAGATGTGCTGTCGATTTTTGTGGTCCTGTCAATACTTACCTAAGAATAAGAGGAAAGGTTCCATACAAAACTTACATCTCAGTTTTCGTTTGTCTCGCTACCAAGGCAGTCCATATCGAAGTTGTCTCGGACCTATCAACTGACGCCTTTATTGCTGCTCTTAAAAGGTTGATCGGACGCAGAGGCTTGCCCACAGATATATTCTGTGACAATGCTACAAATTTCGTTGGAGCAAATTCTAAATTGGCACAATTAAAATCGTTCCTTTTTGATCCTAAAAACTCTAAGGCTATTATAAATTATTGCTCAAATGAATTTATAAATTTTCGTTTTATTCCCCCTAGGGCACCACATTTTGGCGGATTGTGGGAGGCGGCCGTCAAGTCAGCCAAAGGTCATCTGACGAAGGCTCTATCAAACACTAGGCTCACTTATGAAGAGTTATCAACAGCAATGGTCGAAATAGAAGCCATCCTAAACTCGAGGCCCATTTCACCTCTATCTTCCGACCCTAGCGATTTTAAGGCTCTTACGCCAGGCCATTTTCTGATCGGCGCTCCCCTGCGAAGTTTGCCAGAACGTGATGTCCTATCGAAAGAAGTCAACAACCTACAATACTGGGCCCGAATAAGCGCCATCAAACAGAGTTTCTGGAAAAAGTGGTCCCACGACTACCTTAATGAGCTCCAAACCCGCAACAAATGGACTGCATCTAACCCTAACGTCAACCCAGGTTCTCTAGTTATTGTTCGAGAAGATAATCTACCTCCGCAACAATGGCTCATGGGCAAAATCATAAATATCATTCGTGGAAGAGATGACCGGGTTCGTGTTGTCGATATCAAAACTAAAAAGGGAACTATGCGTCGCTCTATCCACAGACTAGTTCTACTTTCTTCTTGAAAGGGTCCTTTCAATGGGGCCGGTATGTTAGATCACCGCATTAACACGTTTAATGTTTTATTATCTATTTTTCTCTTTTTATTTATTTCGTATTGCATTAATTTTTCATTTGATCTGCCTATTAATTGTATTTAAATTTATTTATCTCATTCTTCATTAAATTCCATTTCGTTTTGCATTTAAATACTTTCACAATTTTGCCTTTTCTAACCCATTGTAATTTGATCACTTTTTCGAGTATGCTAACCCACTGTGACTTGTTTTGGTTGCATCCCGTTAGGTTTTATTATTTGTTTCTCACTTGTTTTCTTTTAAATTTTAAATAATATTGTTGTTCTTGTAAACAAAATATTATTTATTTGCAATGATCTTGTATGTACATTTTTTATGTATAGATTTCAATAGGTACAAATTGACGTTATGCAGTAGCAGCGAGAAACAAATAACAACCATAAAAACAGTTAATTCTTATATATGAAATTTGTACTTAGGTTTAAGAAAAATATTTTTAAATAAAGAAGTTAGTGTTAACATTGAATTCGTTCAAACAACTTGTTTTAAATTTCTTAAGTTGAGCCACGGTCGCAGTTCTTCTATTTATCTTGGAAAATAAATTATCGTTGCCCAAAGAACAATTCAGTGGCATATAGATAATAGTAAGAAAAATACTTTACTACTCTATATAGCCGCCGGTGAGGAAAACGCTCCTCATCGTACAATGATTATTTGTTTTTACATGGACGAACACAAAAAAATTAGTTAAGTTTTTTGTTTTTTGTTTTTTCATATACATATATTTGTTTTTTGTTAATATGACTTCAAAAATTTTTCTTTTAACTTCGTTATGAAAAAAAGTTTTTTCACATTTTCAAATTTTTTTTTTTTTTTTTTTTGTTCAAACATTTTTATATATGTATGTACATTTTAATTCCTGAAGATGGTACACAGAGCAGTACCGAAATATCGAAAAATAAATTAAAAAATATTTGCAATTTTTTAAATTAATAAAGGATTCTATTAGTTAAAAAAATTAGTTAATTTATTAATAAAAAAATAGTCAAAAAATTGTTATTTTAATTCAAAAAGATAATCTCAAGAATGATATACATCAAAACAAGGCAGAATTTTCAAGAAAACCAATACTTTTTAATTAATCAAGATAATCAAGATCTTCAAAATTTCAATTTTCAACATAATAAAATTTTTTTGTACAATCAAGACTTGCAACATCATGAAGGCTTTCAATTTCATAGGAATTATCACCATAATCAAGATTTTCACCTACATCAATATATTATATACAATCAAGATTTTAATAAACATCAAAACTTTCAATATAATCAACTTTCTTATTATCAAAATTTTCAAAACAATCAAGAATTATTAAGAAGAAACTATTTTGAAATTAAAAGAAACAACGCAACAAGAAAATTAATTAATATATATTGAAGACGGTGAGGTACAAAATTATAAAACTTAAATTTACTATAACGTTTCTTATAAGATGTAGAAATTCGGGAATCATTTCAAATTTCATTATAAATTCGACAAGAGATATTTCAAATATTTTTAAAGTAAGAAGTTCGGTTGGAATTAAAAGTAAGATTCGTACATATATAAGCGATTTAAATAGTAAAATTCTGAAATTATCCATCAGAGATAATCATCAAATATTGGAGCATTTTCAAAGTGAGTTGTTGTTGATAAAAAGAAAATTAACTAAGTATTTTACGGAAGCTGAGATGATAGATTTTTAAACTTTGAAGATATGATGGCAGCTTCTTTTGAGAAAAAAGTTAGGAAAATACATATCAAAAATTTTGTTGTCTTCGAGTTTTACAAGAAAAAGAGTTAGGTATTAAATTTAACGATAATTGGTTTGTCAATAAAACCAATTTAGACATTCCGTTGGAAGTAAAATCTTTACTCTCATTAGGACCCAAGCATGCACTTCCCTATACAAAGGACGATTTTCCAGGTGTAAAAATGATAACTGAAGGAGAAGATTTTGTACAAACATTAGAAAATAAGAAGGAACAGGAAGTAGCTAAAACAAAGTTGTCTTTAATTATAGACAATTATTTTAATAGAATGAGATTAACCGATAGAGATAAGTTTATATTAGATAAAGTTAAAAAAAACTGAGATTTTTAAAAGAAGAAATAGAGACATTTAACAAAACATGACTACAATATTCGAATTAATAACATTTTAAAAGATACTAGTAAATATCAATTAGATAATAAATGCAACTAGAAAAACAATGATTTAGTAGATGAACTTTTTAAAAAAACAAATTATTACTATTCTTGAAAAAAAGAAACTTACGACTAATATAGCTAATGCTCCTAGGTTACATGGACTTCCAAAGGTCCATAAACCAGATTTTCCCTTGAGATCAATTTGTTCTTTTATAAATTCACCTTCATATGAATTATGTAAATTTGCTACAAATATTTAAAAAAAAATTACACAATTTTCTAAATATAACGTTAGAAATTCTTTAGAGTTCAAAAATAAGATAAAGAATCTTAAAATTGAAAATAATGAAAAATTGGTTTCTTTAGATGTTATATCTCTGTTTCCTAGTATACTAGTTGATTTAGCAATTGACACCATTAATGAAAAATGGGATATAATTAGACAACATACCAAGATTGAAAAATGTTTATTTTTACGAATTTTTAAATTTTGTAATGAGGATAATAGATATTTTCGGTTTAACGAGAGAACATATATTCAAAAACAGCGACTCCCGATGGGATCTCCAGCATCTCCTATTATCGCTGATATTGTTATGGAGAGGCTAATGGATTCGTGTATAGAAAAGCTTATCGTGAAGCCGAAAGTAATTATTAAGTATGTAGATGATTTATTTTGCATTATTTTAGATAGTGCAATTGATGATATGTTTACAATATTTAATTAATTCAATGATGATATAAAATTTACGATCTTTCTTAGATACTTTATTGATAAGACAGGGTAATAAATTGTTAATGGACTGGTATCAAAAACCGACAGCATCAGGTAGAATTATTAACTATTTTTCTAAACATAACAAAAGTTAATTATTAATACAGCTAAAAATTTGACAGATAGAGTCTTAACAATTAGTGATAAGGAATTTCACTTAAAAAATAAAGAAAAGATTAAGAAAATTCTATATGATAAAAGCTTTCCTAAGGGACTTACTTATAAAGTAATTAATCAATTTAGAAATAGTAATAATATTAACACAAGAAAAATTATGGAATCTAAAATTTACAAATCTTTAACTTATGTACCAGGTTTTTCCAAACGTTTAAGAAAATCTAATATCTTTGATAAGAATAAATATAATATGGCCTATAGGACAGATAACACATTGAATCGGTTATTTAGTAGGACTAAGGATAAAATTAATAAATTTGACATTTCTAATATAGTCTACAGAATACCGTGTAAAGGAAACGATCAGGAGAACTGTAGTAAAGTATATATAGGAACAACCAAGAATAAGCTTAAAACAAGAATAGCTGGTCATAAGTCTGATTTAAGATATGTTAATTCACAAAGAACAGCATTATCTTCCCACTGTTCTGAATTAGGTCACTATCCAAACATTGAAAATGCTTCAGTTATAAATATTGAAAAGAATTATAAGACACGTTATATTTTAGAAATGCTACATTTTAAAGATGATACTGACAATGATGCACATATATATAGACATTTAATACATAAAATTACATAATTATTTGTTTTTACATGGACGAACACAAAAAAATTAGTTAAGTTTTTTATTTTTTGTTTTTTCATATACATATATTTGTTTTTTGTTAATATGACTTCAAAAATTTTTCTTTTAACTTCGTTATGAAAAAAAGTTTTTTCACATTTTCAAATTTTTTTTTTTTTTTTTTTGTTCAAACATTTTTATATATGTATGTACATTTTAATTCCTGAAGATGGTACACATAGTAGTACCGAATTATCGAAAAATAAATTAAAAAATATTTGCAATTTTTTAAATTAATAAAGGACTCTATTAGCTAAAAAATTTGTTAATTTATTTTATATCTAAAAAAATTGCTTAAAGAAATAAAATTAAATATGTATATAAACATATGTATATTCTTGGTACTTATACAAACGGGAGTCCACTTAGTGATGACCGTCTGTCTGTAATCGGGTTGAAATAAGTTTTGCCACGTCCCGCAGTGGTTTGAAAACGGTCTTTTATGGACAAAATTGATTATTTCATAACCCTGACAAGATATCTTAAAGCTATCATACAGAAGCAAATCAGAGGTTCTCTTTCTCTATGACTGGTCCCCTAGAGTGAAGGGGGGCTTTTGGGTAGCCCACCAAAGTTGGGTACATCGGACATAAAATTTTTTTAAAATGTAATAAAAAGTTTATTTGTATCTCCAATATTAAGATTTATTAAATTTAGTTATACCTTGAAAAAATACATAACTCTTAAGTCCCCAATTCTTGGCTACATATTCCAAAAAGGATTTATCAGCCCCGTGATTAAAAAAGGAAGGGTAAAACAAAAAAATTCCGGGTATGAATGGCTGACTTCCAAAATGTATGAATACAAAGTTTGTATACAGTTTTACTGCGGCATTTAAACTTTTTTCGTAAGCAAAGTTCCGATACAACGCAACTTTATGCTTTGTTTAAATTTTCATTATGAAACAGGAATGTTGCAATGCACCATTTTTATTATTGACAAACACGAAAATGGAAAGGTCGGGAGTAAAGTTTTTGTTTGGTAATTTTATAAACTATCAGAAAATTCGAGTGGAAACTCTGCACAAAATTTCCTCGCTGCAATAAAATCTATAAAAAAAAGGAATGTTTTACTGAAGCCAAAACACAGTGCAGAAAAATACAAAAAATTGTTAATTTTTGAGAAGTTATTGCAAAAATGTCGGATGCCAAGGTATGGCTGCTTCTCCAGAAGTGTTGTTGCGCTTTTTAATTCTTTTATAAGTACCACAGAATTTTAAAAACTTTCTGGTGACATCAACCCTCGAGAAGGGAAAGGTCTCATCCACATCCTTAATTTCTCTCAAGACTTTCCCACAAAACGATGCGCTTCTTGCGCTTTACGCAAAAATCAGGTTTATTTCGCAACCTTGTTATTAGAAGCAATTTTTTTTTTTTGCTCATGATTTCATTTTTTTCGCTGCAATATGTTAAAAATAAATTTTTGCTATTTATATATATTAATTATTAAAAACAAATTAACTTACTTATGTAAGTCGGTCTTTATTTATAGTTTATGTTTTTTTTTTCTTTTCCTTTTTTTGTGGTTGTTTTTTCATTTTTAATGAGTAAACAAACGAATACCAAACATAGCATCAACTAAAAAACTGATGCCTGGTTGCTTTTTTACTGCCTTAAAAATACTCATTGTTGACGTTTTGAAATCGTATACATTGTAAATATTTTGTACAGCGGCTTTATGAAACAGTATACTTTGTTCGAATGCAAAGCAATTAACATTTTGGAAGTCAGCCAATATGTTAAAACAAACAAAAAATCAAAATTTATTTCACCGTTTGATTAAAAACTCTTTTATCTATATAACTTATCTATATTTTTTGTATGAATATCTTGATGCGTTTTGATTTCGTGTTAATTTTAACTCCATTTTTTTTTCTCAAAAAACTACCTTAACGTTCTCATTTTATATGTAAAAATTAAAAATGTGTATAAATTAATTACCTCTGCATCTTCAAATAACTCTTTTTTGTTGTGCGCTTTTACATTCTTTAGTTGTTTTCAGGCAAAAGTAGGTAAAATACATAAGTATTTTGAACTAACAATAACTTCTTATATCTCAACTCTAAAATAAAAATAAATATACTTCTTAAGTCTAGCCAGTTCTAGACAAAAAATATTATATGTTAAACGGACGAGAGAAGCAATGTCCCTCGTTCTTAGTGGAATGTAACCACGTTTATTAAATATATTGCGGGCCAGCGGGTTAAGATTCATTTCAAGCTTCTGTAAATACGTAACTGCCTATTTCGCTTTTTATGCTTTAACTGTTGGCACGCCTAGATCTTTGTGGATGTTCGAGTTTTTTATATACCAAGAAGCAACTGTGGTCTTTCGTAGAATCTTATTTTGACGCCGTTGAATTTTTTCTACATTGGTAGCTGAGGCATTGCCTCATAATTGGATCCCATAGCACCAGATTGGCTTGAGAATCGAGAAGATATGGAATTCTGTGTTGTTAGCATAAAACACAAACATGACAATGTTTTATATATTTATATCAAAATGAGTTATGCACTAGTCTAACGCTCCTAATTGCTAAAAGGAGAGTTCCTTAAAATTGGTGAATACAAGGATTTCCTTAACTTAAAAATAGGCTATAGGAATTAACAAAGCGGCTGAGAAAATTACTAGAATCTAAAAAATACTTAGACAACCACGCTGTAACTCCACAATCGGAAAGGAAGTAATTTTTTATAAAGCATATATATATATATATATATATAGGGTTATTTATTTGTATTAAACTATTGAATCAATTGTAATATATAATTTGGGCAAAATAAAGGCTTCTATTATTACAGAACTTGAACTAAATGAAAATTTTAAAAAAATGTAATAATCGTGGGGTGCCAGTGTGGGAAAAGGACGAAATTCTATAACCCTTTAGTTTAATTAAAACAGCTGAGGGGTTCCAGCTAGTTATTAGGCGTTCATAAGAACTACCAAAACAATTTAAGAATTCAAAAAAATAATACAAAGGCAAGGACTTGTTGCCAGTTTAAGTTTATAATCTTGAATCTGTTTTATTATTAAATTGGTTCTGCTTATATACTACTTACACGAATTTGCTTAGCCCTTCTAACTTATTCTACCTTATTGTTACAATATTTTTCTCTCACTCTTTACAATAAAAAAATAGTCATGTTTACATTAACAGACCAATCGTTATTCATGCTATTGAGACCCATATCAGTTGACAACGGTCAGTTGAAATTGCATGTCTCACTTTCCTCTAATTTTCTTTATCAATATCTTTATTTTACTTAATAACTATTTGTATATTCATATATTTTTATATTAATGCACTACACCGTTTCGTATTACAGTTCTAAATTTGTTTTTTGACTTTAGTCTAGTTTATGTATGTTTGTGTATGCATTGTATACTGCATGCACTATACCCTTATCGTTTAAAAGAAAAAAATTTTTTTAGTAAGCATATAAAATTAAATTTTTTTTTTTTTTTTTTTTTTTGTCTTAACACAATATTTATAAATATAAGTTTTTTTTTTTAAATTAAGTATGGAATTACATTTGAAGTACTTAAAATAATTTTATTCTATTCTTGTGTATTGTCATAGGTTTATTATTTTTCAAAATTGTGACATTTACATTTTCTACATTTATTATTTCAAATGGTCCCATACATGGACTTTCGCTTTTCTTTGCGTTCTCTCTTCCTAAAAATACTACTATTTTTATAATAACATTATTGGCATTCTTATTTTTAAAGTGTTTTTGTGTTATTTTAATCTGTAACAAATTTTTTCTTGCAATTTCGTGCGCATGACTTAATTTTATTTTTAATTCTGTAACGTAATCTTCATAATTGTAAAATTTTCATTTGGCTTGAGTTCAGGTGGCATTGACGCTAATCTACCATATACCAATTGAAATGGCGAAAAACCTGTGGATGAGTGCGGTGTCGTATTATACGCGAATATATAATATGGAATCCACTCATCTCAATTATACTGTTCAATACTCTATGGTTTCTTTCAACACTACATAAAGTTTCATGGTAGTATGCTGTAGAAGTTACGTGTTCAATCCTCATAAGTGCACATATGCCCTTAAATAATTCATTTACGAATTCAGTTCCTCTATCTGTCTTAACTGTTCTAAAGTTTCCATATTTCAGTATATATATACTTTGTCAGTTCGCACTGTGCGGTTAATATATATCTATATCCATTCGATATTCTTAACGGACCTACTGTGTCTATTTGTATGCATTGAAATGGACCCGTAGGCCTAACAATTTTACTTCTTTTACAACTTTCACAATGACTTACAAAATCCTTGATCATCTTATACATATTCTTCCATATAAATCTCTGTTTTATTCTAATAACAGTTCTACGTACTCCTATATGTCCCCCGTTAGACTTTCATGATATTCTCTTACAATTTCCCTTTGTCTATCTTTTTCCAGTATTCTTTCTGGCTGGTTAGATAATACAATTTCTATAGGTCTTTACCTACTCTTATCCTTATTCTGCATGTTATTATACATTTTTATTAACTTTCCCTCATGTACGTACTTAAATATCATATCATCCTTTGCTAGCACTACTATATGTATTTGGTTATCCCGTAAAATCTTAGTTAACTTCCGCACGACTGAATCTAAATTCAAGTATGCGTTTTCATTACAAGATATAATTACACGATTTCCAAAAACTTCTATCTTTGGCATGCTTTTCTTTACTTCATTTCTAATAAACTATAATCTTGGATATCTCTTAATTTCTGAAAATAAAATACTATTCCACATATAATTCTTTTTAGCTTTATCCTCATCTTCTTTTCCTTTTGTAGTACTGTGCAGATTTGTATCTTTTTCATTATCTTCCTTTGATTTCATATTAATTTTTCTAGTCATTACGTTCACAGATTTAGGTATCATTTCATTGAAGTCATTTGAATCTAGTTCAATTCTTGATAAAGCATCCGCGTTTGTATTTTTATTTTTCCTTGCTAATATATTATCTCAAAATCGTAATCCCTGAGATCTAATCTAATTCTTGTTAGTCTTGATGAAAGGTTCTTGTGGGTAAACAGTGATACTAGTGGTATGTGATCAGTCACTACTTTAAATTTTCTACCGTATAAGTATGTTCGAAAATAGGTAACTCCCCACTGTATAGCTCCTTCTCTATTACGGGTTTATAGATTTCGTGGTTATTAAGAGATCCACTTGCGTATGAAATTGGCAAATCGCTATTTATTTGACCCTCAGAAAGTACCGCTCCTAACGCTTAATCTGATGCGTCAGTGGTAAGTATAAATTCTTTTTCGAGACTCGGGTACTGTAAAATTGGTGGGCTTGTTACTATAGATTTTAATTTTTCAAATGATTTTTGGCAATCTTTTGACCAAATAAATTTCTGGTTTTCCCTCAGTAATTTGTTAAGAGGTTTGGCAATTTGAGCAAAATTTTTAACAAAACGTCTATAATAATTGCAGAATGCTACAAATATTTTTACATCATCTGCATTTGTTGATAATGGATAGATTTCCAGTGCTTTAATCTTGTTAGGATCTGTCATTATTCCCTTATCTGTCATAAGATGTCCTAAGTAGATTACTTCAGGCATAAGAAAATTACATTTCCTTGGATTTAATTTTAAGTTGTGATTTCTCAGTCTTTGGAAAAATCTTGTTAAATTATTATTATGGTGTTGTAAAAACAAAAACAATTATATGTCTACGTATATAGTTAGTTAGTTAGTTGGGAGTGGCAGCCTCTCGCGACGAAGCTCACTTGAGCACAATCTAATGGCCCGTTGTGATACCACAAGGAAGGCGGCGCGACTTCCTTTACCCAGCCGATAACCATGAGGATTCACGGATGAACTTCGCTATGTCCTCTATAGAGTGAGATGATAGCTCCGTAAGAGTTCCAAAGAAAGGAGAATTCTTAGTTTTCTTCGAGCCAGGGATAGGCAGTGGCACAGGAGGTGCAGTACGGTCTCTTCCTCATCCTCCGAGCCACAGCTGCGACAGAAATCATAAAAAGGCAGACCGAGTCTTTCAGCATGCCTGCCGATTAGACAGTGTCCAGTAAGTACCGAAACCGTGATACTTATGGATTTTCTGTCCAGTCTGAGCAGCTGGCTGGTCCGCTTGAGGTCCAGTGTAGTTCACAGTTGTCTGGAGACACAACAGGAACTTTCCTCTACCCATAATTTGCGAGCCAAATTTAGGTAGTGGTTCTTTATGGCCATTTTCACCGTTGCCAGAGGAATTCCAACGTCTGGTAGCGAGGAGACGTTAGGAAGCAATGTGCCCCGTTTAGCAAGATCATCGGCCTCACAGTTACCCTGGGTGACCAGGGACCCAAAACAGGTCAATCTGTGATCGCTCCGATAAAGTGTTCAGTAATGAGCGACAACTCAGGACTAGCTTAGATGTACTATATGCACCAGCAAGCGCCCTGATTGCCGCCTGACTGTCCGCAAATATCCGAATGGCAAGGCCAGAAAGATTGTCCCTAGGCGCTATTTCGGATGTTTTCAGAATGGCCATTACCTCGGCTTGAAAGACACTGCAGTAGTCAGGGAGTCTAAGGGAGAGTCTTAGCCCAAGGCTATTGGAGAAGATTCCGCGACCGACTATGTCGTCTAGTTTCGAGCCATCCGTGTAGATATCAACAGTACCACTCACAACCACTTCGTTGCAGACCCATATCTCCCTATTCGAAATATGGATCTGAAACCCGTGCTCCATAGCGGGAGTAGGAGAGATGTGGTCCACCATTGATGGCAGTGGCAAGTCCCGATCGATAATCTTAGAGTGCCCTATATCCAGCCTGAGCCAGCGTGAGAGGGCATTAAGTCTAGCTGCACAGCATTAAGCCTGTTGCAATACCAGAAGTTTGGTGGGTAACCAGTGGAGAAGAGCATACACAGCCTTTGTCGAAGTAGTTCGGAGAGCCCCAGTAATCAAAATGGCGGCTGTTCTCCTGACTTTATCAAAAGGCTTTTGGTTGACCGTTCTCTCGAGAGCGAGAGAATATTTGGCTCTATAACTGCCTTATAGAGCCAGGAGATGATCCGAGGCTGAAGGCCCCATCTTGGTCCTAGAGCTCTCTGACAGATATAGAGCGCACAGGTCGCCTTCCGAGCTCTTTCGGCAATGTTTGCCTTCCATTGAAGTTTGGGGTCAAGTATCACCCCAAGGTATTTCACACTTTTACTTACACTGAGTACAATGCCGTTCAGCCTAGGTGCAGTAAAAATCGGGATCTTGTATCTCCGAGTGAAGAGCATAACCTCCGTTTTGCCGGGGTTAAC
The DNA here is from genome assembly GCA_937654795.1 of Cistogaster globosa. Classification (NCBI taxonomy): domain Eukaryota; kingdom Metazoa; phylum Arthropoda; class Insecta; order Diptera; family Tachinidae; genus Cistogaster; species Cistogaster globosa. The sequence continues at coordinate 48,153,933 of OW569406.1, read as the reverse complement.
ATCAAGATTAAAATCGCAGCACCATTGAGACAGAAGATTGAGCGAATAATTCACCCGTTCTGTGAGTATTATCAGGTACTTCTCAGAGACTGCGATAGCAATGTCATCACCCTATTACCCGTTTGGTCCAGCCGCCGTAGCAGCGTGTTGACTGCCAGATTTCAGACGAAGGGAGACAATACGCCACCTTGTGGAGTGCCTCTTTTCACTACCCTTTCAACGTGATCATTTCCTAAAGTGGACATGATAATACGTGTCTTCAGTAGTTGCGCAATGAATCCCACCAGATTTGCATCAAGATCGAGATCCAAGAGGGCCTTTATAACGGCACTGGGGCAGACGTTATTGAAAACTCCTTCTATGTCAAGAAACACTGCAAGCGTAAATTCCTTACTATATTAACACGTGCAGCGCTGTTTGCACAGATTTCCCTTTCGTGTAGACATGCTGCGAGTTAGAAATAAGCGCGGGATTTATGGAGTTCCTGATCTGAAGATCAAGAATCCTTTCCAGCGTTTTGAGTAACAAGGATGACAGGCTTATGGGCCTAACGTCCTTGGGTTTAATATGAGATGTCTTTCCCGCTTTAAGGATGAAAACAACTCGGGCTTCACGACAACCTATCGGCATGTAAGTATTTTCCAGGCAAGCATTGTAGATTTACAATAGCCATGGTTTTATGAGGTCTATGCCATGTTGCAATTCCGCTGGAATGATATTGTCAATTCCAGGAGACTTAAAGGCATCAAACGACATGATGGCCCACTCTATGTGAGCATTGATCACCCGGAAAGTGGGTGCACAAACCGATGTGGAATTCACAGCCCCTATCGCTTCGTCAATCCCTTCACTACCAGGGAAGTGAGTATCGAGCAGCGTCTCCAAGGTATTGATTACACAGTCCGTCCATTAACCGCCCGGCTTCTGAATACTCTCAATAACTCTCGGGGACGTGCTAAGAATCCTGCGTAGCCTGCTGGTTTCGGACGAGCTTTATATATTGCCACATAAAGTTTTCCACGAGGCTCTTTTGGATCTTCGTATGGCAAACTTAAACTCCCTTTGTTTATCCTTTTAGGGCAGCCAGTTTCCACTATTTTTGGCCCTATTTAAGAGTCTTCTACATTCCTTACGTAACTCTACAATCTTCGTATTCCACCAAGGGGGTTTCGGTTTACCCCTTGGCTTCGGTGGATTGCAGGCCGCTTTCGCCGCAGAGCATATCTGCAAGGTCAAGAATTCAACCGCCCGATCAATATCGCAGCGGTCATCAATCTTGAAGGGAGCAGGCCTTAGGCCAAGCTCTCAAATGGACCGAAATTTATTCCAGTCCGTTTGTTTCCTATTTATGTAGGAGTGGGACACTCAGGAACCTACTGATTCCAGATATAAGTTATAAGATAAATACCTATGGTCTGAAAAGGAGCACCCTTCAGAGACACTCCAATCTCTGACAATATCAGATCAGCCACCACCTGTCAGGGTAGGATCGCGAACTTCCCTTCTACTTGAAGTGACGAAGGTAGGCTCGCTTCCTCTATTGACAATACTTAAGTCATAAGATAGTATAAAATCAAAAAGAGACTCACCCCTTTCATTGACATCCGTGCTGCCCCACATATGGTGATGAGCGTTGGTATCGGCTCCAATGATTTCCATGATCATGGGCCATATAACTGGAGACCACCCAGACATCCTTCGAACCCGTCTCCACTGCTATGGCAACGCTATCTCTGTCACTGAATCTGCGAAGAAAGAAAGCGTTAATGTTATACTTAATCATAATGCAGGTCCTGGGTTTACCTTGACCTGTGACGTAGACAGTTTTGTAGCCGTCCATAGATAGTCCAAAAAACCGATCATTGAATACCCATGATTACTGGACTAGAACAATATCCTCTCCTTTCTGTGACAGGCGGAGGAGTTGGGCCGCAGAAGTAGCGATGGAATGATGAAGGTTAATTTGCACAACCCTCATCATCATTATTTTTGGCCGTAAGGATAGTGTCGGAATCGCCCTCGCTAGACAGGAGTGATTCCTCGCTTTCTGCTAGATATTCGGATCCGAGCCTCATTTGCCGGAAAAAGTCACCGGAAAACTCGGATAAAGGGATGACACTTCTTGTGTCATCCGACGTATCAGAACCGTACGTGGAGGCCGGAGCCGTTTGTATAGGTTCAGTTTGTCCTGCGGCAACCTCTGGTACCAGAGGTTCCATGGGAGGTTTAGAATTTTCCCCTGTATTGTCCCCCTTATAGATCCTGAGAGAGATCGAGTCAAAACCGTAGTTGATCTCCCCCTTACAGGCGTTGAGTGGGGCGAGGGACTCGTCGTTAATGAGGATGATAGCGTCGCGGAAGTGGCCCTTTGGCTCGCTTACTTTAGCGACCTTCCAGTCGGCCGTAGACAGCTCTTTGTTGCTAAGTTTAATCAGCTCCAGAATTTCATCCGGAGTGGAGGGATCTGCCGGGATTCGGGCGAAGGATCTTGGACTGTTCGGAATCTGATCTTTGGATACAGCTGAGAGCTTAGCACCAGACCAGATTTCACCTAGGCTGGCAATTGCCTGCTTGTACAGGTCCGCTGAGCGTTGATCAGCACAAGCACATGCCCCTGATACCAGCCCGCATCACGGCATGAGGGGGAGGGGCCAGGATTGGCTGAAATTATGTCCTTAAAGATACTGCGAATAGCCGCTTGGACTAACCTCCAGTTATCTGGAGATATATCCAAAACGAGGCGCTATCCTTAACTATCCCGCTAAGGGGACGTGAGGACACCGGTTTAGACGTTGAAGTCTTTGGCCGTTTAGGCAGCTGAGGGACTGTCGTGGCGGTTTCCTCAGCCGACCTTTGTCGTTTCTAAGGTGCCAAGTTAGGTGGAGGCCGAGACTCCAAGTCCTGTTTGGCCCATTTAAGTTTTGTCTGGTCCCTTTCAGACAAAGTGTTCGGATCTTGCCCACCGAGCTTTTGCAAGATCCGGTAGGCAGATCTTCTGGTCTACGTATATAAAAGCATTGGAATTTAAACAGATTAATGCTATAGTGAGCATCCTTTGAAAACTGTTGGACGATATCTTGAGACCAAAAGGTAGTCTCTTGAATTGAAAGTGTCCACTATTTGTTGAAAATGCTGTATGGGGTGTGGATGCTGGTTCTAGCTTTATTTGATGAAATGAGCTCGTCATGCCCAATGTTGAAAAATATTTTGCTTTTCCTGTCTTGTCCAACACATCGTCCGATTGAGGTAATGGGAATTTGTGGTTGACTAATTTTTTGTTTAGTTGATGATAATCAATAACTAACCTCCATTTTTTCATCATTATCACTCCTTTTTGGAACTAAGAGTAGTGTAGAATTGTTAAAAATGAAAAAAGATTTTATATTATTAATTTGGGTTTTATTGCAGCCAGAAGTTTAGCTGTTGATATCAATCATAACAACAATATAACATAATAATTTGAATATAATGAGGAAAATATTCCTCTTTTATATTTAATTATTGTTGATTCAACAATATGGATCAACACCTTATTCTATAAACTTATGGCTAGTAAGTATTAGTATTAAGTTATGGGAAAATGTGTGAAACATGATCATGTGTGTGTATGTCACACACACTTTAACTTTGTTGGCGCAACAACAAGCAGCACAAATAGTTCCGATTTACCATGTAAGCAATTAAAGTATTTGGCCTTGATTCACTTCACAACAAAGAATAAATAAATGTATGGCCAAAACAACGGTCAGTGACTTGGTAAAAATGATGACTGCAAAGGTATTTATAAGTTTAATATTAAACGACAACTCTTTTATTTATGAGTGTTGTTGGTGATAGTGAAATGAAGTTACACTACGTACCGGCAATGTACATAACGTGATCATGCTACGTTACACCTCCACTTTTTATAAGAATGTTCATATAAAATATGTTTTATGGACATTCTTCTGCAAAATTAGTTTAATTATATTAATGCTAATAATTTATAATTACAATTAATTATTTTGTTTCATTTTTAATGAAGCTATTTAGCGTTCTTTTGTGGTCAGAACTAAGTTATATACTTAATTATATGCTAAGCCTAAAATTAGTTTTTATGGGTATGTATATTGATTTTGGTATAGCTATTTAGATGAAACTTTTATTTTTTTTTATTAAAACGCATCCGGAATACAATCTTTTATATTTAATTCTAATATTATTTCTTATCATATGGCTTAAGCCTATTCTTATGTACTATTTGTTTTTTATTAGTATTCTTATCTACTATTGTTACATTATTTCTTAAGTCTATTTGCTCTATTAAATAAGGTCCGCTATATCGGGAGTCTAACTTATGGCCTGTCTCATTTTTAAGTAAAACTAAGTCTCCTATTTTAAAATTAAAATCTAATGTTTCCTTATCATAGCTAAGCTTTTGCTGTATCTTATTCCTATCTAATAGTTTCTTAGCCCTATTTAATGCTACTTCTAGCCTAAATTTTGCTTCTTTAGCATAATCATCTATATTATATAATGGATTAATTCTATCTACTTCAGTAAATTGTTTAAAAGTATTGGGGAGTTTTGAAAACACTAACTCATAAGAACAATAATTATGTACAGTTGATGGCGTCGTATTGAAACAACACGTGAAGTATTTTAGCCATTCGTCCCAATCGTTTTTGTCTACTGATATGTATGAGCGTACATATTCATTAAAAGTTCTATGACTTCTTTCAATTGTTCCTAGCGTTTGATGATGATATGCTGTAGAAGTTAGTTTTTCAATTTTGAGTAGATTGCATAACTCCGTTAATATTGTGTTTTTATATTCGGTACCCATGTCCGAAATGAACGTCTTCATTGGACCATTAGTAAGTATAAAATTTTAAAATATCTCTTTGGCGACTGTTTTGGCTGTTTTATCAGGTATTGGTATGGTTACTAAATATTTAGTTAAATCACATATTATCATGATTGCGTATTTATTTCCGTAAATTGATTTTGGAGATGGACCTTTTGTATCTACATACACCGTATCAAATGGATTGCTTAGTGTTTCTGTAATAGTCATTGGACTTTTCAAGTGTTTTGTTGTTTTTGCCGTTTGGCATTTATGACATGATTTTACATAATTGGTTATGTCTTTTGACATATTTTTCCAGTAGTAGTATCTTTTAATTTTTTGTATTGTTCTATATATTCCACAATGTCCTCCTTCAATGGGATCATCGTGATATTTCAACATTATTTCGAGAATTGCCTTGGCATTCTTACTATTTATTTGGGTCACCTCATTTATTAGCGATACTTTTATTTGCTTTATCATTTTATTTCCCATGTTTTTAAATTTATTAATAGAGATAAATTCGAAAATTTTCTCACTAGGTGCCACTTGTATTTTATATATATTGTGTTTACCGGCCACATATTCGAGCCTAGGGAAAAATTGTCCTAAATCAAAGCTCCCATTAGTAAACAAATCATTAATTTGTATATATGTTACTATAGATTTTCCTCGTTTGATATAACATCTTCCGGGGGAAATTTTTAGTTTATAGTATTTTCTGACGTCAGTATTTGATAAAGGTACATATATATTGGGCTCATTTTTATTATTAATATTATTATTATGCTGCTTATAAGAACTACTGGTTTTTCCTTCTTTATTGGCCATAAATCTAGTCGTGACTCTTAATACTGAAGAAATTTTTTTGATTCATGTCTTTTAATTCATTTATAGTTATACGCGATAGCGCATCGGCGACGTAATTGTCTTTTTCCCTAAGATATTCTACTGTAAAGTCGTACTCCTCCAAGTCAAGCCTCATTCTTGTTAATTTTGAACTTGGGGTTTTCATTGAAAACAAATAAGAAAGTGGTTTATGGTCTGTGCGGACCAAAAAATGTTTGCCATAAATATATGGTCTGAATGTATTATAGCCCCATGTATGGCGGTTAACTCCTGTTCTATTGTTGATTTATTACTTTCACCTTTAGTAAATGTCTTTGATGCATAAGCTACTGGAAGATGTTTGCCATTATATTTCTGCGTTAAAACCGCACCACAAGCATATTTGCTCGCGTCTGTTGTAATGCAAAATTCTCTTGTGAAGTCAGGATATTGTAGTAAAGTGGGGCTCATTAGTGCCTTTTTGAGATAATTAAATGAAAAATTACAATCTTTGGTCCATTCAAATTGTATTCCCTTTTTGGAAAGTCTAGTTAAATGCCTGAAATACTCGGAAAAGTTTTTAATAAATCGTCGATAATAGTTGCAAAAAGCAATAAATCTTTTTACTCCATCGGCATCGGTTGGTGTGGGATAGTTTTCAATTACTAAATATTTACTATCATCCGGTAGTATTCCTTTATCTGTGCATTTATGACCAAGGTAAGTTACTTCTGTTTTGAAAAATGAGCATTTTTCTGGATGAAGTTTTAAATTGTGTTTACGGCATTAGTTAAAGACATTTTTTAAATTTGATAGCATATGTTTTTCTGAACATCCGAGGACAACTAAGTCGTCCATATAAAGGAAAGCTTGATCTGGATTTAATCCACTGAAAGCAAGTGTCATCATTCGTTGGAATGAGTTTGGAGCTATTTTTAAACCATACGGTAAGCGGGTAAATCTATAAGATCCGTTATTGGTTGAAAATGACGTTAAGTCTCTTGAATTTTTATCTAGGCTGATTTGGTGAAACCCCGACATGAGGTCTAAGCAAGAAAAGTACTTTGCTCTGCCTAGTTGGTCTCGAATATCATCTATTCTGGGTAACGGAAATTTATCTGCCACTAATTTCTTATTTATTTGCCTGTAATCTATTACAAGCCTCCATATTTTTTTTTTCTGAGTTTAGGAGTGATTTCTTTGGTACTGATAGTATTGGACTGTTGTATTCTGACTGTGATGGTTCAATAATTTTGTCATCTATTAGCTTTTTTACTTGTGTATTAATTTCTTTCTTGAGTGTTTCTGGTATACGGTAATTTTTTATATATACTGGTTGTTTATCTTTTACTCTCAACTTTTGTTCATAGAAATTGTTAGTAGTTATTAGTTCTTTTTCTAAACCGAAAATATCGCAGTATGAATCACATAATGTTGTTAATGTATTTTTAAATTGCGCTGGAAAATTTTTCTTTAGGATTTTTAGAACTTCATTGTTTCTATTTGAATTTGTATTTTGATTTCTTTTAAATATATTGTAATTTGAGATATTTTCGCTTTTTATTTTGTTTTGGTTAAATTTCTGAATATTGTTTTTAGTATTAAGGATTCTTATGTAGGCATTATTTGCTTTTACTAGTGTGTTTGCAATAAAAACACCTGCTTCTATTTTTTGGTTTGGGATTAATAATTCATCATCTGTTGATAGTAATTTTACTTGCAACTGTTGCTATTGGAGAAGATTCCGCGACCGACTCTGTCGTCCAGTTTCGAGCCATCCGTGTAGATATCAACAGTACCACTCACAACCACTTCGTTGCAGACCCATATCTCCCTATTCGAAATATGGATCTGAAACCCGTGCTCCAGAACGGGAGTAGGAGAGATGTGGTCCACCATTGATGGCAGTGGCAAATCCCGATCGATAATCTTAGAGTGCCCTATATCCAGCCTGAGCCAGCGTGAGAGGGCATTTAGTCTAGCTGCACAGCATTAAGCCTGTTGCAATACCAGAAGTTTGGTGGGTAACCAGTGGAGAAGAGCATACACAGCCTTTGTCGAAGTAGTTCGGAGAGCCCCAGTAATCAAAATGGCGGCTGTTCTCCTGACTTTATCAAAAGGCTTTTGGTTGACCGTTCTCTCGAGAGCGGGCCACCAAAACACAGCACCATAGAGAATATTTGGCTCTATAACTGCCTTATAGAGCCAGGAGATGACCCGAGGCTGAAGGCCCCATCTTGGTCCTAGAGCTCTCTGACAGATATAGAGCGCACAGGTCGCCTTCCGAGCTCTTTCGGCAATGTTTGCCTTCCATTGAAGTTTGGGGTCAAGTATCACCCCAAGGTATTTCACACTTTTACTTACACTGAGTACAATGCCGTTCAACCTAGGTGCAGTAAAAATCGGGATCTTGTATCTCCGAGTGAAGAGCATAACCTCCGTTTTGCCGGGGTTAACATCAAGATTAAAATCGCAGCACCATTGAGACAGAAGATTGAGCGAATAATTCACCCGTTCTGTGAGTGTTATCAGGTACTTCCCAGAGACTGCGATAGCAATGTCATCACCCTATTACCCGTTTGGTCCAGCCGCCGTAGCAGCGTGTTGACTGCCAGATTCCAGACGAAGGGAGACAATACGCCACCTTGTGGAGTGCCTCTTTTCACTACCCTTTCAACGTGATCATTTCCCAAAGTGGACATGATAATACGTGTCTTCAGTAGTTGCGCAATGAATCCCACCAGATTTGCATCAAGATCGAGATCCAAGAGGGCCTTTATAACGGCACTGGGGCAGACGTTATTGAAAACTCCTTCTATGTCAAGAAACACTGCAAGCGTAAATTCCTTACTATATTAACACGTGCAGCGCTGTTTGCACAGATTTCCCTTTCGTGTAGACATGCTGCGAGTTAGAAATAAGCGCGGGATTTATGGAGTTTCTGATCTGAAGATCAAGAATCCTTTCCAGCGTTTTGAGTAACAAGGATGACAGGCTTATGGGCCTAAAGTCCTTGGGTTTAATATGAGATGTCTTTCCCGCTTTAGGGATGAAAACAACTCGGGCTTCACGACAACCTATCGGCATGTAAGTATTTTCCAGGCAAGCATTGTAGATTTACAATAGCCATGGTTTTATGAGGTCTATGCCATGTTGCAAGTCCGCTGGAATGATATTGTCAATTCCAGGAGACTTAAAGGCATCAAACGACATGATGGCCCACTCTATGTGAGCATTGATCACCCGGAAAATGGTGCACAAACCGATGTGGAATTCACAGTCCCTATCGCTTCGTCAATCCCTTCACTACCAGGGAAGAGAGTATCGAGCAGCGTCTCAAAGGTATTGATTACACAGTCCGTCCATTGACCGCCCGGCTTCTGAATACTCTCAATAACTCTCGGGGACGTGCTAAGAATCCTGCGTAGCCTGCTGGTTTCGGACGAGCTTTATATATTGCCACATAAAGTTTTCCACGAGGCTCTTTTGGATCTTCGTATGGCAAACTTAAACTCCCTTTGTTTATCCTTATAGGGCAGCCAGTTTCCACTATTTTTGGCCCTATTAAAGAGTCTTCTACATTCCTTACGTAACTCTACAATCTTCGTATTCCACCAAGGGGGTTTCGGTTTACCCCTTGGCTTCGGTGGATTGCAGGCCGCTTTCGTCGCAGAGCATATCTGCAAGGTCAAGAATTCAACCGCCCGATCAATATCGCAGCGGTCATCAATCTTGAAGGGAGCAGGCCTTAGGCCAAGCTCTCAAATGGACCGAAATTTATTCCAGTCCGTTTGTTTCCTATTTATGTAGGAGTGGGACACTCAGGAACCTACTGATTCCAGATATAAGTTATAAGATAAATACCTATGGTCTGAAAAGGAGCACCCTTCAGAGACACTCCAATCTCTGACAATATCAGATCAGCCACCACCTGTCAGGGTAGGATCGCGAACTTCCCTTCTACTTGAAGTGACGAAGGTAGGCTCGCTTCCTCTATTGACAATACTTAAGTCATAAGATAGTATAAAATCAAAAAGAGACTCACCCCTTTCATTGACATCCGTGCTGCCCCACATATGGTGATGAGCGTTGGTATCGGCTCCAATGATTTCCATGATCATGGGCCATATAACTGGAGACCACCCAGACATCCTTCGAACCCGTCTCCACTGCTATGGCAACGCTATCTCTGTCACTGAATCTGCGAAGAAAGAAAGCGTTAATGTTATACTTAATCATAATGCAGGTCCTGGGTTTACCTTGACCTGTGACGTAGACAGTTTTGTAGCCGTCCATAGATAGTCCAAAAAACCGATCATTGAATACCCATGATTACTGGACTAGAACAATATCCTCTCCTTTCTGTGACAGGCGGAGGAGTTGGGCCGCAGAAGTAGCGATGGAATGATGAAGGTTAATTTGCACAACCCTCATCATCATTATTTTTGGCCGTAAGGATAGTGTCGGAATCGCCCTCGCTAGACAGAAGTGATTCCTCGCTTTCTGCTAGATATTCGGATCCGAGCCTCATTTGCCGGAAAAAGTCACCGGAAAACTCGGATAAAGGGATGACACTTCTTGTGTCATCCGACGTATCAGAACCGTACGTGGAGGCCGGAGCCGTTTGTATAGGTTCAGTTTGTCCTGCGGCAACCTCTGGTACCAGAGGTTCCATGGGAGGTTTAGAATTTTCCCCTGTATTGTCCCCCTTATAGATCCTGAGAGAGATCGAGTCAAAACCGTAGTTGATCTCCCCCTTACAGGCGTTGAGTGGGGCGAGGGACTCGTCGTTAATGAGGATGATAGCGTCGCGGAAGTGGCCCTTTGGCTCGCTTACTTTAGCGACCTTCCAGTCGGCCGTAGACAGCTCTTTGTTGCTAAGTTTAATCAGCTCCAGAATTTCATCCGGAGTGGAGGGATCTGCCGGGATTCGGGCGAAGGATCTTGGACTGTTCGGAATCTGATCTTTGGATACAGCTGAGAGCTTAGCACCAGACCAGATTTCACCTAGGCTGGCAATTGCCTGCTTGTACAGGTCCGCTGAGCGTTGATCAGCACAAGCACATGCCCCTGATACCAGCCCGCATCACGGCATGAGGGGGAGGGGCCAGGATTGGCTGAAATTATGTCCTTAAAGATACTGCGAATAGCCGCTTGGACTAACCTCCAGTTATCTGGAGATATATCCAAAACGAGGCGCTATCCTTAACTATCCCGCTAAGGGGACGTGAGGACACCGGTTTAGACGTTGAAGTCTTTGGCCGTTTAGGCAGCTGAGGGACTGTCGTGGCGGTTTCCTCAGCCGACCTTTGTCGTTTCTAAGGTGCCAAGTTAGGTGGAGGCCGAGACTCCAAGTCCTGTTTGGCCCATTTAAGTTTTGTCTGGTCCCTTTCAGACAAAGTGTTCGGATCTTGCCCACCGAGCTTTTGCAAGATCCGGTAGGCAGATCTTCTGGTCTACGTATATAAAAGCATTGGAATTTAAACAGATTAATGCTATAGTGAGCATCCTTTGAAAACTGTTGGACGATATCTTGAGACCAAAAGGTAGTCTCTTGAATTGAAAGTGTCCACTATTTGTTGAAAATGCTGTATGGGGTGTGGATGCTGGTTCTAGCTTTATTTGATGAAATGAGCTCGTCATGCCCAATGTTGAAAAATATTTTGCTTTTCCTGTCTTGTCCAACACATCGTCCGATTGAGGTAATGGGAATTTGTGGTTGACTAATTTTTTGTTTAGTTGATGATAATCAATAACTAACCTCCATTTTTTCATCATTATCACTCCTTTTTGGAACTAAGAGTAGTGTAGAATTGTTAAAAATGAAAAAAGATTTTATATTATTAATTTGGGTTTTATTGCAGCCAGAAGTTTAGCTGTTGATATCAATCATAACAACAATATAACATAATAATTTGAATATAATGAGGAAAATATTCCTCTTTTATATTTAATTATTGTTGATTCAACAATATGGATCAACACCTTATTCTATAAACTTATGGCTAGTAAGTATTAGTATTAAGTTATGGGAAAATGTGTGAAACATGATCATGTGTGTGTATGTCACACACACTTTAACTTTGTTGGCGCAACAACAAGCAGCACAAATAGTTCCGATTTACCATGTAAGCAATTAAAGTATTTGGCCTTGATTCACTTCACAACAAAGAATAAATAAATGTATGGCCAAAACAACGGTCAGTGACTTGGTAAAAATGATGACTGCAAAGGTATTTATAAGTTTAATATTAAACGACAACTCTTTTATTTATGAGTGTTGTTGGTGATAGTGAAATGAAGTTACACTACGTACCGGCAATGTACATAACGTGATCATGCTACGTTACACCTCCACTTTTTATAAGAATGTTCATATAAAATATGTTTTATGGACATTCTTCTGCAAAATTAGTTTAATTATATTAATGCTAATAATTTATAATTACAATTAATTATTTTGTTTCATTTTTAATTTTTTTTTTTTTTTTTTTTTTTTTTTTTTTTTTAAAAGAGAAGTAGCACTTCAGGCATTAATACCTACTAAGTTATTTTGGTAACCGTGCTACATTCTTTTAGGAAAGGGATAGATAAGAGATAAGACAGGTGGTGAAAGAGAGAGATAGAGAGTTAGTTATTTTACTTCGCCGGTCAGTATGCTATGAAAGAAGTACCGACGAAGGAGGCTGCATGTTTTAATGTAAATTCTGAATATGTATTTATACCATTAAACAGAAAAAAACATTCTTAATTTTTGATTGCCGCAGGGGTCGAACCCTGGACAACCAAGTTTGTAGTCAACGTGTTAACCACTTCGACTACAGCAACCTCAATGAAGCTATTTAGCGTTCTTTTGTGGTCAGAACTAAGTTATATACTTAATTATATGCTAAGCCTAAAATTAGTTTTTATGGGTATGTATATTGATTTTGGTATAGCTATTTAGATGAAACTTTTATTTTTTTTATTAAAACGCATCCGGAATACAATCTTTTATATTTAATTCTAATATTATTTCTTATCATATGGCTTAAGCCTATTCTTATGTACTATTTGTTTTTTATTAGTATTCTTATCTACTATTGTTACATTATTTCTTAAGTCTATTTGCTCTATTAAATAAGGTCCGCTATATCGGGAGTCTAACTTATGGCCTGTCTCATTTTTAAGTAAAACTAAGTCTCCTATTTTAAAATTAAAATCTAATGTTTCCTTATCATAGCTAAGCTTTTGCTGTATCTTATTCCTATCTAATAGTTTCTTAGCCCTATTTAATGCTACTTCTAGCCTAAATTTTGCTTCTTTAGCATAATCATCTATATTATATAATGGATTAATTCTATCTACTTCAGTAAATTGTTTAAAAGTATTGGGGAGTTTTGAAAACACTAACTCATAAGAACAATAATTATGTACAGTTGATGGCGTCGTATTGAAACAACACGTGAAGTATTTTAGCCATTCGTCCCAATCGTTTTTGTCTACTGATATGTATGAGCGTACATATTCATTAAAAGTTCTATGACTTCTTTCAATTGTTCCTAGCGTTTGATGATGATATGCTGTAGAAGTTAGTTTTTCAATTTTGAGTAGATTGCATAACTCCGTTAATATTGTGTTTTTATATTCGGTACCCATGTCCGAAATGAACGTCTTCATTGGACCATTAGTAAGTATAAAATTTTAAAATATCGCTTTGGCGACTGTTTTGGCTGTTTTATCAGGTATTGGTATGGTTACTAAATATTTAGTTAAATCACATATTATCATGATTGCGTATTTATTTCCGTAAATTGATTTTGGAGATGGACCTTTTGTATCTACATACACCGTATCAAATGGATTGCTTAGTGTTTCTGTAATAGTCATTGGACTTTTCAAGTGTTTTGTTGTTTTTGCCGTTTGGCATTTATGACATGATTTTACATAATTGGTTATGTCTTTTGACATATTTTTCCAGTAGTAGTATCTTTTAATTTTTTGTATTGTTCTATACATTCCACAATGTCCTCCTTCAATGGGATCATCGTGATATTTCAACATTATTTCGAGAAATATGCCTTGGCATTCTTACTAATTATTTGGGTCACCTCATTTATTAGCGATACTTTTATTTGCTTTATCATTTTATTTCCCATGTTTTTAAATTTATTAATAGAGATAAATTCGAAAATTTTCTCACTAGGTGCCACTTGTATTTTATATATATTGTGTTTACCGGCCACATATTCGAGCCTAGGGAAAAATTGTCCTAAATCAAAGCTCCCATTAGTAAACAAATCATTAATTTGTATATATGTTACTATAGATTTTCCTCGTTTGATATAACATCTTCCGGGGGAAATTTTTAGTTTATAGTATTTTCTGACGTCAGTATTTGATAAAGGTACATATATATTGGGCTCATTTTTATTATTAATATTATTATTATGCTGCTTATAAGAACTACTGGTTTTTCCTTCTTTATTGGCCATAAATCTAGTCGTGACTCTTAATACTGAAGAAATTTTTTTGATTCATGTCTTTTAATTCATTTATAGTTATACGCGATAGCGCATCGGCGACGTAATTGTCTTTTTCCCTAAGATATTCTACTGTAAAGTCGTACTCCTCCAAGTCAAGCCTCATTCTTGTTAATTTTGAACTTGGGGTTTTCATTGAAAACAAATAAGAAAGTGGTTTATGGTCTGTGCGGACCAAAAAATGTTTGCCATAAATATATGGTCTGAATGTATTATAGCCCCATGTATGGCGGTTAACTCCTGTTCTATTGTTGATTTATTACTTTCACCTTTAGTAAATGTCTTTGATGCATAAGCTACTGGAAGATGTTTGCCATTATATTTCTGCGTTAAAACCGCACCACAAGCATATTTGCTCGCGTCTGTTGTAATGCAAAATTCTCTTGTGAAGTCAGGATATTGTAGTAAAGTGGGGCTCATTAGTGCCTTTTTGAGATAATTAAATGAAAAATTACAATCTTTGGTCCATTCAAATTGTATTCCCTTTTTGGAAAGTCTAGTTAAATGCCTGAAATACTCGGAAAAGTTTTTAATAAATCGTCGATATTAGTTGCAAAAAGCAATAAATCTTTTTACTCCATCGGCATCGGTTGGTGTGGGATAGTTTTCAATTACTAAATATTTACTATCATCCGGTAGTATTCCTTTATCTGTGCATTTATGACCAAGGTAAGTTACTTCTGTTTTGAAAAATGAGCATTTTTCTGGATGAAGTTTTAAATTGTGTTTACGGCATTAGTTAAAGACATTTTTTAAATTTGATAGCATATGTTTTTCTGAACATCCGAGGACAACTAAGTCGTCCATATAAAGGAAAGCTTGATCTGGATTTAATCCACTGAAAGCAAGTGTCATCATTCGTTGGAATGAGTTTGGAGCTATTTTTAAACCATACGGTAAGCGGGTAAATCTATAAGATCCGTTATTGGTTGAAAATGACGTTAAGTCTCTTGAATTTTTATCTAGGCTGATTTGGTGAAACCCCGACATGAGGTCTAAGCAAGAAAAGTACTTTGCTCTGCCTAGTTGGTCTCGAATATCATCTATTCTGGGTAACGGAAATTTATCTGCCACTAATTTCTTATTTATTTGCCTGTAATCTATTACAAGCCTCCATATTTTTTTTTTTCTGAGTTTAGGAGTGATTTCTTTGGTACTAATAGTATTGGACTGTTGTATTCTGACTGTGATGGTTCAATAATTTTGTCATCTATTAGCTTTTTTACTTGTGTATTAATTTCTTTCTTGAGTGTTTCTGGTATACGGTAATTTTTTATATATACTGGTTGTTTATCTTTTACTCTCAACTTTTGTTCATAGAAATTGTTAGTAGTTATTAGTTCTTTTTCTAAACCGAAAATATCGCAGTATGAATCACATAATGTTGTTAATGTATTTTTAAATTGCGCTGGAAAATTTTTCTTTAGGATTTTTAGAACTTCATTGTTTCTATTTGAATTTGTATTTTGATTTCTTTTAAATATATTGTAATTTGAGATATTTTCGCTTTTTATTTTGTTTTGGTTAAATTTCTGAATATTGTTTTTAGTATTAAGGATTCTTATGTAGGCATTATTTGCTTTTACTAGTGTGTTTGCAATAAAAACACCTGCTTCTATTTTTTGGTTTGGGATTAATAATTCATCATCTGTTGATAGTAATTTTACTTGCAACTGTTGCTATTGGAGAAGATTCCGCGACCGACTCTGTCGTCCAGTTTCGAGCCATCCGTGTAGATATCAACAGTACCACTCACAACCACTTCGTTGCAGACCCATATCTCCCTATTCGAAATATGGATCTGAAACCCGTGCTCCAGAACGGGAGTAGGAGAGATGTGGTCCACCATTGATGGCAGTGGCAAATCCCGATCGATAATCTTAGAGTGCCCTATATCCAGCCTGAGCCAGCGTGAGAGGGCATTAAGTCTAGCTGCACAGCATTAAGCCTGTTGCAATACCAGAAGTTTGGTGGGTAACCAGTGGAGAAGAGCATACACAGCCTTTGTCGAAGTAGTTCGGAGAGCCCCAGTAATCAAAATGGCGGCTGTTCTCCTGACTTTATCAAAAGGCTTTTGGTTGACCGTTCTCTCGAGAGCGGGCCACCAAAACACAGCACCATAGAGAATATTTGGCTCTATAACTGCCTTATAGAGCCAGGAGATGACCCGAGGCTGAAGGCCCCATCTTGGTCCTAGAGCTCTCTGACAGATATAGCGCGCACAGGTCGCCTTCCGAGCTCTTTCGGCAATGTTTGCCTTCCATTGAAGTTTGGGGTCAAGTATCACCCCAAGGTATTTCACACTTTTACTTACACTGAGTACAATGCCGTTCAACCTAGGTGCAGTAAAAATCGGGATCTTGTATCTCCGAGTGAAGAGCATAACCTCCGTTTTGCCGGGGCTAACATCAAGATTAAAATCGCAGCACCATTGAGACAGAAGATTGAGCGAATAATTCACCCGTTCTGTGAGTGTTATCAGGTACTTCCCAGAGACTGCGATAGCAATGTCATCACCCTATTACCCGTTTGGTCCAGCCGCCGTAGCAGCGTGTTGACTGCCAGATTCCAGACGAAGGGAGACAATACGCCACCTTGTGGAGTGCCTCTTTTCACTACCCTTTCAACGTGATCATTTCCCAAAGTGGACATGATAATACGTGTCTTCAGTAGTTGCGCAATGAATCCCACCAGATTTGCATCAAGATCGAGATCCAAGAGGGCCTTTATAACGGCACTGGGGCAGACGTTATTGAAAACTCCTTCTATGTCAAGAAACACTGCAAGCGTAAATTCCTTACTATATTAACACGTGCAGCGCTGTTTGCACAGATTTCCCTTTCGTGTAGACATGCTGCGAGTTAGAAATAAGCGCGGGATTTATGGAGTTCCTGATCTGAAGATCAAGAATCCTTTCCAGCGTTTTGAGTAACAAGGATGACAGGCTTATGGGCCTAAAGTCCTTGGGTTTAATATGAGATGTCTTTCCCGCTTTAGGGATGAAAACAACTCGGGCTTCACGACAACCTATCGGCATGTAAGTATTTTCTAGGCAAGCATTGTAGATTTACAATAGCCATGGTTTTATGAGGTCTACGCCATGTTGCAAGTCCGCTGGAATGATATTGTCAATTCCAGGAGACTTAAAGGCATCAAACGACATGATGGCCCACTCTATGTGAGCATTGATCACCCGGAAAGTGGGTGCACAAACCGATGTGGAATTCACAGTCCCTATCGCTTCGTCAATCCCTTCACTACCAGGGAAGTGAGTATCGAGCAGCGTCTCAAAGGTATTGATTACACAGTCCGTCCATTGACCGCCCGGCTTCTGAATACTTTCAATAACTCTCGGGGACGTGCTAAGAATCCTGCGTAGCCTGCTGGTTTCGGACGAGCTTTATATATTGCCACATAAAGTTTTCCACGAGGCTCTTTTGGATCTTCGTATGGCAAACTTAAACTCCCTTTGTTTATCCTTATAGGGCAGCCAGTTTCCACTATTTTTGGCCCTATTAAAGAGTCTTCTACATTCCTTACGTAACTCTACAATCTTCGTATTCCACCAAGGGGGTTTCGGTTTACCCCTTGGCTTCGGTGGATTGCAGGCCGCTTTCGTCGCAGAGCATATCTGCAAGGTCAAGAATTCAACCGCCCGATCAATATCGCAGCGGTCATCAATCTTGAAGGGAGCAGGCCTTAGGCCAAGCTCTCAAATGGACCGAAATTTATTCCAGTCCGTTTGTTTCCTATTTATGTAGGAGTGGGACACTCCGGAACCTACTGATTCCAGATATAAGTTATAAGATAAATACCTATGGTCTGAAAAGGAGCACCCTTCAGAGACACTCCAATCTCTGACAATATCAGATCAGCCACCACCTGTCAGGGTAGGATCGCGAACTTCCCTTCTACTTGAAGTGACGAAGGTAGGCTCGCTTCCTCTATTGACAATACTTAAGTCATAAGATAGTATAAAATCAAAAAGAGACTCACCCCTTTCATTGACATCCGTGCTGCCCCACATATGGTGATGAGCGTTGGTATCGGCTCCAATGATTTCCATGATCATGGGCCATATAACTGGAGACCACCCAGACATCCTTCGAACCCGTCTCCACTGCTATGGCAACGTTATCTCTGTCACTGAATCTGCGAAGAAAGAAAGCGTTAATGTTATACTTAATCATAATGCAGGTCCTGGGTTTACCTTGACCTGTGACGTAGACAGTTTTGTAGCCGTCCATAGATAGTCCAAAAAACCGATCATTGAATACCCATGATTACTGGACTAGAACAATATCCTCTCCTTTCTGTGACAGGCGGAGGAGTTAGGCCGCAGAAGTAGCGATGGAATGATGAAGGTTAATTTGCGCAACCCTCATCATCATTAAGGATAGTGTCGGAATCGTCCTCGCTAGACAGGAGTGATTCCTCGCTTTCTGCTAGATATTCGGATCCGAGCCTCATTTGCCGGAAAAAGTCACCGGAAAACTCGGATGAAGAGATGACACTTCTTGTGTCATCCGACGTATCAGAACCGTACGTGGAGGCCGGAGCCGTTTGTATAGGTTCAGTTTGTCCTGCGGCAACCTCTGGTACCAGAGGTTCCATGGGAGGTCTAGAATTTTCCCCCTTATAGATCCTGAGAGAGATCGAGTCAAAACCGTAGTTGATCTCCCCCTTACAGGCGTTGAGTGGGGCGAGGGACTCGTAGTTAATGAGGATGATAGCGTCGCGGAAGTGGCCCTTTGGCTCGCTTACTTTAGCGACCTTCCAGTCGGCCGTAGACAGCTCTTTGTTGCTAAGTTTAATCAGCTCTAGAATTTCATCCGGAGTGGAGGGATCTGCCGGGATTCTTGCGAAGGATCTTGGACTGTTCGGAATCTGATCTTTGGATACAGCTGAGAGCTTAGCACCAGACCAGATTTCACCTAGGCTGGCAATTGCCTGCTTGTACAGGTCCGCTGAGCGTTGATCAGCACAAGCACATGCCCCTGATACCAGCCCGCATCACGGCATGAGGGGAGGGGCCAGGATTGGCTGAAATTATGTCCTTATAGATACTGCGAATAGCCGCTTGGACTAACCTCCAGTTATCTGGAGATATAGCCAAAACGAGGCGCTATCCTTAACTATCTCGCTAAGGGGACGTGAGGACACCGGTTTAGACGTTGAAGTCTTTGGCCGTTTAGGCAGCTGAGTGACTGTCGTGGCGGTTTCCTCAGCCGACCTTTGTCGTTTCTAAGGTGCCAAGTTAGGTGGAGGCCGAGATTCCAAGTCCTGTTTGGCCCATTTAAGTTTTGTCTGGTCCCTTTCAGACAAAGTGTTCGGATCTTGCCCACCGAGCTTTCGCAAGATCCGGTAGGCAGATCTTCTGATCTACGTATATAAAAGCATTGGAATTTAAACAGGTTAATGCTATAGTGAGCATCCTTTGAAAACTGTTGGACGATATCTTGAGACCAAAAGGTAGTCTCTTGAATTGAAAGTGTCCACTATTTGTTGAAAATGCTGTATGGGGTGTGGATGCTGGTTCTAGCTTTATTTGATGAAATGAGCTCGTCATGCCCAATGTTGAAAAATATTTTGCTCTTCCTATCTTGTCCAACACATCGTCCGATTGAGGTAATGGGAATTTGTCGTTGACTAATTTTTTGTTTAGTTGATGATAATCAATAACTAACCTCCATTTTTTTCATCATTATCACTCCTTTTTGGAACTAAGAGTAGTGTAGAATTGTTAAAAATGAAAAATGATTTTATATTATTAATTTGGGTTTTATTGCAGCCAGAAGTTTAGCTGTTGATATCAATCATAACAATTTGAATATAATGAGGAAAATATTCCTCTTTTATATTTAATTATTGTTGATTCAACAATATGGATCAACACCTTATTCTATAAACTTATGGCTAGTAAGTATTAGTATTAAGTTATGGGAAAATGTGTGAAACATGATCATGTGTGTGTATGTCACACACACTTTAACTTTGTTGGCGCAACAACAAGCAGCACAAATAGTTCCGATTTGCCATGTAAGCAATTAAAGTATTTGGCCTTGATTCACTTCACAACAAAGAATAAATAAATGTATGGCCAAAACAACGGTCAGTGACTTGGTAAAAATTATGACTGCAAAGGTATTTATAAGTTTAATATTAAACGACAACTCTTTTATTTATGAGTGTTGTTGGTGATAGTGAAATGAAGTTACACTACGTACCGGCAATGTACATAACGTGATCATGCTACGCTACATCCCCACTTTTTATAAGAATGTTCGTATAAAATATGTTTTATGGACATTCTTCTGCAAAATTAGTTTAATTATATTAATGCTAATAATTTATAATTACAATTAATTATTTTGTTTCATTTTTAATGAAGCTATTTAGCGTTCTTTTGTGGTCAGAACTAAGTTATATACTTAATTATATGCTAAGCCTAAAATTAATTTTAATGGGTATGTATATTGATTTTGGTATAGCTATTTAGATGAAACTTTTATTTTTTTTTTTATTAAAATGCATCCGGAATACAATCTTTTATATTTAATTCTAATATTATTTCTTATCATATGGCTTAAGCCTATTCTTATGTACTATTTGTTTTTTATTAGTATTCTTATCTACTATTGTTACATTATTTCTTAAGTCTATTTGCTCTATTAAATAAGGTCCGCTATATCGGGAGTTTAACTTATGGCCTGTCTCATTTTTAAGTAAAACTAAGTCTCCTATTTTAAAATTAAAATCTAATGTTTCCTTATCATAACTAAGCTTTTGCTGTATTTTATTCCTATCTAATAGTTTCTTAGCCCTATTTAATGCTACCTCTAACCTAAATTTTGCTTCTTTAGCATAATCGTCTATATTATATAATGGATTAATTCTATCTACTTCAGTAAATTGTTTAAAAGTATTG
The DNA here is from genome assembly GCA_937654795.1 of Cistogaster globosa. Classification (NCBI taxonomy): domain Eukaryota; kingdom Metazoa; phylum Arthropoda; class Insecta; order Diptera; family Tachinidae; genus Cistogaster; species Cistogaster globosa. The sequence continues at coordinate 48,132,827 of OW569406.1, read as the reverse complement.
GGGAGTTTTGAAAACACTAACTCATAAGAACAATAATTATGTACAGTTGATGGCGTCGTATTGAAACAATACGTGAAGTATTTTAGCCATTCGTCCCAATCGTTTTTGTCTACTGATATGTATGAGCGTACATATTCGTTAAAAGTTCTATGACTTCTTTCAATTGTTCCTAGCGTTTGATGATGATATGCTGTAGAAGTTAGTTTTTCAATTTTGAGTAGATTGCATAACTCCGTTAATATTGTGTTTTTATATTCGGTACCCATGTCCGAAATGAACGTCTTCATTGGACCATTAGTAAGTATAAAATTTTAAAATATCGCTTTGGCGACTGTTTTGGCTGTTTTATCAGGTATTGGTATGGTTACTAAATATTTAGTTAAATCACATATTATCATGATTGCGTATTTATTTCCGTAAATTGATTTTGGAGATGGACCTTTTGTATCTACATACACCGTATCAAATGGATTGTTTAGTGTTTCTGTAATGGTCATTGGACTTTTCAAGTGTTTTGTTGTTTTTGCCGTTTGGCATTTATGACATGATTTTACATAATTGGTTATGTCTTTTGACATATTTTTCCAGTAGTAGTATCTTTTAATTTTTTGTATTGTTCTATATATTCCACAATGTCCTCCTTCAATGGGATCATCGTGATATTTCAACATTATTTCGAGAATTGCCTTGGCATTCTTACTATTTATTTGGGTCACCTCATTTAGTAGCGCTACTTTTATTTGCTTTATCATTTTATTGCCCATGTTTTTAAATTTATTAATAGAGATAAATTCGAAAATTTTCTCACTAGGTGCCACTTGTATTTTATATATATTATGTTTACCGGCCACATATTCGAGCCTAGGGAAAAATTGTCCTAAATCAAAGCTCCCATTAGTAAACAAATCATTAATTTGTATATATGTTACTATAGATTTTCCTCGTTTGATATAACATCTTCCGGGGGAAATCTTTAGTTTATAGTATTTTCTAAAGTCAGTATTTGATAAAGGTACATATATATTGGGCTCATTTTTATTATTAATATTATTATTATGCTGCTTATAAGAACTACTGGTTTTTCCTTCTTTATTGGCCATAAATCTAGTCGTGACTCTTAATACTGAAGAAATTTTTTTGATTCATGTCTTTTAATTCATTTATAGTTATACGCGATAGCGCATCGGCGACGTAATTGTCTTTTTCCCTAAGATATTCTACTGTAAAGTCGTACTCCTCCAAGTCAAGCCTCATTCTTGTTAATTTTGAACTTGGGGTTTTCATTGAAAACAAATAAGAAAGTGGTTTATGGTCTGTGCGGACCAAAAAATGTTTGCCATAAATATATGGTCTGAATGTATTATAGCCCCATGTATGGCGGTTAACTCCTGTTCTATTGTTGATTTATTACTTTCACCTTTAGTAAATGTTTTTGATGCATAAGCTACTGGAAGATGTTTGCCATTATATTTCTGCGTTAAAACCGCACCACAAGCATATTTGCTCGCGTCTGTTGTAATGCAAAATTCTCTTGTGAAGTCAGGATATTGTAGTAAAGTGGGGCTCATTAGTGCCTTTTTGAGATAATTAAATGAAAAATCACAATCTTTGGTCCATTCAAATTGTATTCCCTTTTTGGAAAGTCTAGTTAAATGCCTGAAATACTCGGAAAAGTTTTTAATAAATCGTCGATAATAGTTGCAAAAAGCAATAAATCTTTTTACTCCATCGGCATCGGTTGGTGTGGGATAGTTTTCAATTACTAAATATTTACTATCATCCGGTAGTATTCCTTTATCTGTGCATTTATGACCAAGGTAAGTTACTTCTGTTCTGAAAAATGAGCATTTTTCTGGATGAAGTTTTAGATTGTGTTTACGGCATAAGTTGAAGACATTTTTTAAATTTGATAGCATATGTTTTTCTGAACATCCGAGGAAAACTAAGTCGTCCATATAAAGGAAAGCTTGATCTGGATTTAATCCACTGAAAGCAAGTGTCATCATTCGTTGGAATGAGTTTGGAGCTATTTTTAAACCATACGGTAAGCGGGTAAATCTATAAAATCCGTTATTGGTTGAAAATGACGTTAAGTCTCTTGAATTTTTATCTAGGCTGATTTGGTGAAACCCCGACATGAGGTCTAAGCAAGAAAAGTACTTTGCTCTGCCTAGTTGGTCTCGAATATCATCTATTCTGGGTAACGGAAATTTATCTGCCACTAATTTCTTATTTATTTGCCTGTAATCTATTACAAGCCTCCATATTTTTTTTTTTCTGAGTTTAGGAGTGATTTCTTTGGTACTAATAGTATTGGACTGTTGTATTCTGACTGTGATGGTTCAATAATTTTGTCATCTATTAGCTTTTTTACTTGTGTATTAATTTCTTTCTTGAGTGTTTCTGGTATAGGTAATTTTTTATATATACTGGTTGTTTATCTTTTACTCTCAACTTTTGTTCATAGAAATTGTTAGTAGTTATTAGTTCTTTTTCTAAACCGAAAATATCGCAGTATGAATCACATAATGTTGTTAATGTATTTTTAAATTGCGCTGGAAAATTTTTCTTTAGGATTTTTAGAACTTCATTGTTTCTATTTGAATTTGTATTTTGATTTCTTTTAAATATATTGTAATTTGAGATATTTTCGCTTTTTATTTTGTTTTGGTTAAATTTCTGAATATTGTTTTTAGTATTAAGGATTCTTATGTAGGCATTATTTGCTTTTACTAGTGTGTTTGCAATAAAAACACCTGCTTCTATTTTTTGGTTTGGGATTAATAATTCATCATCTGTTGATAGTAATTTTACTTGACGTATTACTTCAGATCTTGAAGGTAGAATTTTTTCATCACCATTATTAGTAATTGGTATTTCTTTTGGATATTGGATATTAAACGGGCGTCGTTTTGGAAATCTAATATACGGTTATATTTTTTAATGAAATCCATGCCGATGATTCCATCGCATGGTATTGGGAAATTATTTTGTACAACTTAAAAATTATGTGGTTTCAATAAATTTTTGTGTTTTAGATCGAAAAATATGCTTCCTATTGATTGTATTTTACCTTGTCCTATTCCGCTCAATGTTGTTATTTTGTTAGTGTTTATTTGATTTATATGAAAATGTTTTGTTTTTATTATTGAAATATCTGCTTCTGTATCTATTAATAAGTTTATTGGTGTGTTAGTTTTGTTAATTAAGAAAGAAATACAGAAACATAAGTTGAGATTTAGGTTATACACTTTTCTATTTATCTTAGGGGTACGTCTTGGTTTTCCGAATCTATTTCATTAGCTTCGGTTGCTCTAATATAAAGTCCGTTTCTACGGTTGTTACTAGGTCTTTGCCTATAATTGTTGTTAGAGTTATTTACATTATTATTATTACTGTGTCGTGGGTAATTATATCTTCCACGAGACTTAGCATAGTTATTGCGGAAATTATTATTGAGATTTTGTTTTAGTCTATAATAAAGTATTGAATTATGTTGTCCAGTTGCTTCTGTGCAACTGTTGACAAATTTACTTATAGAATCATTCATGGTGTTGAATTGTCCTGCTTCCATGACAAGTTTAACCTTATCATTGGTACAGTTTTTAGTTAAAGCTTTTACAGCAACCTGTGTAGAATATTTAGAAGCTAATTCGCATGATATTCCATCTGAAATGTATGCGTTTTCTAAAGATTTTGTCAAGTTTTCAATTTCATTGCAATAAAAGTTTGCTGCTTTATTATTTTGTTTGATGCTCATGATTTTTGCGGTCAAAACTTCGACCGATTCACCCTTGACCGTATTTTTTAGTTTGTTTATAACGTCAATTATTGTATTCTCATTGTTTATGAGGTTTCTAGCATTTCCTTTTAGCTTTGTCTTTATGAGGGAAATGGCTGTGGTTTCATGGGGACCTTTAATTGCGTCCACTAATAACAACAAGTCTATGAAAGTGCGTAGATTTTCAGCTTTTCCATCAAAGTCTGCAATAAGCTTTGTGGCGGTATTAGAAATTCTACGAGTGTTTGATTCATTTTTAATGTGGTTATGGGTACTGAAATGTTATGAAATACACTTTCATGTATGGAATGTGGTAATTCTATTTGTATTGACTTTTTAGCAGCTAAGTTTGAGACACGATTGGTCAAATCGAGAAAAAATGCATCTGCCGCTCTTTGATGTGATATTGTAAGTCTATTGTAATTTGCATTAAACAATGTTCTGATTTCTTCTAAATGTGTTAAAAATTTTGAAAATGATGCTTTACTGTGTCATCTTTAATTTGTCTGTCAATATTTAGACATTTATAAGAACGTTCAAAATTTTCTTTTATATGTCTGGCTTTGGTCAATATATCTAACCAGTCCATTAGTCGTTTTTCATTAAAAAAATTAACTAAACCTTATCAAGGTCGTTTGCCCTGCTAGTGTATTGTTTTCTTAGCGACCTTTTATGCAGGATGTAAATTTTAAGTAAGAGGTCTACTGCTCCTATTATTAATAATATTAAAGTTAGTATCCACAACGAATTGATCTCTCTGCTATGGTCGATAATTTCTACGTTGTTTACAACGTTTGCATTTTGGTCATGTATTTTGGATTGTGGTGCACCCATTTTGCTAATTATGTATTTACTTTTTGTTGTGTTTGTGTGTTTATTTTAATGTTTTTCTCTTTCTAGACGTTCTAACCATCTTAAAGAATAGATTGTTTCTAATTCAAAATTTCCATTAATTATGTATTCCATTGTTGGAGGTTCTTCAATTCCTATTACCCTTCTGTATTCCTTAACAAATTCTAATCTTTCTTCTGGAGTATGTTCTACTTCTTCCTTATATTTAAAATTTAATGGGTTTTTCGCCCTGATTTTATTTTTCCTACCCATAGTAGAGGACCACAATAAAATAATTTAATTATTAATATATTATTTTTATTATATTAATTAAAATCATTGGACTTAAATGATAAAATGTAAAAATTATGTAGAAAAATGTTTGACAAAATTTAAAATTAAATGTTAAAATTAAATTCATTTATTATTATAAAAATAGTATGTATATACATATATGTATTTAGTTAAGTTTAAATTTATTAAAAACTTTACTTTTCTTTTTGTTGTTTCTAAAATTTTTGATGGCAATTTTTATTGCTTTTATTTCTTTTTCACACCTTTTTCTCGTCTTGTTATTGTTGCTAAATTGCAGTTCGCTTTTTTGCACCTTTAGCTGCACCTTCATACGTGAGATGAAGTCTCTTCTATTGTTTTTGATTTTTATTTCTATTTTTGGTATAACTGGCGTTGTCTGTTGCAGTGTTGATTTTATCTTCCTGGGCTTTGGTCCTATGTTGAAGATTTCCGGCTTTGTTACCTCTTGCCCTTCTTGTAGCAGCCTCTTCCAATTTTTCTCTGCTGCTGCTAATTCCTTAAGGATGTCTTCCAGAGGTTCATCCAATATATTCATGTCTTTTGGCCAGACGGTGACTTCCTTCTTTGACTTTGTTAAATATCTTTTGCCTTGTAGAATTGTTAAATATTTTTTGTTTTTTTTTTTCGTTTACCAAATGTGCCGATGCACTTTTTGGATTTTTTCTTTTAATTCAGATAAGTTTTCTGAATACGGCAGGATCACCGTTTACCAAATGTGCCAATGCACTTTTTGGATTTTTTCCTTTATTCCTTGGTGTGCTTAGGCACTTCCAGGATTTGGCAGGATCGCCATGTAGAATTGTTAAAAACGAAAAAAGGTTTTATAATATTAATTTGGGTTTTATTACAGCCAGAAGTTTAGTTGTTGATATCAATCATAACAATTTGAATTTAATGAGGAAAATATTCCTCTTTTATATTTAATTATTGTTGATTCAACAATATGGATCAACACCTTATTCTATAAAATTATGGCTAGTAAGTATTAGTATTAAGTTATGGGAAAATGTGTGAAACATGATCATGTGTGTGTATGTCACACACACTTTAACTTTATTGGCGCAACAACAAGCAGCACAAATAGTTCCGATTTGCCATGTAAGCAATTAAAGTATTTGACCTTGATTCACTTCACAACAAAGAATAAATCAATGCATGGCCAAAACAACGGTCAGTGGCTTTGTAAAAATGATGACTGCAAAGGCATTTATAAGTTTAATATTAAATGACATATGAAACTCTTTTATTTATGAGTGTTGTGATAGTGAAATGAAGTTACGCTACGTACCGGCAATGTACATAACGTGATCATGCTACGCTACAGTAGTGCAGAATTGTAAGGACTAACGGAAGGCTCAACTAAATCTTCCTCTTTTAATTTCTGAACCTCTTTCTCTATTTCCTCCTGTTGAGACTGTGGTAATCTATAGTTCCTAGTATAAACTGGTGTATTGTCCGTAGTTTGTAGTCTCTGTTGGTAAAAATTATTTGCTGTTAGAAGTTCTCCATCTAAATGAGAAATATCTTGGAATTCTCTCCCAGTAATATCGACTCTGTCTATGTTTAGCAAGCTTTTTAATTTTTCCCATCTCTCATGTCCCTTCAAACTATTCTTCCTTTCATTGTGACTTCCTCATTTGAAGCATTGAAAATTTTTATGTGTTTTGTTCCATGCTTTAGAACTATTGTTTTGCCAACAAAAACATTTTCACTAATATGCCTTGGGCATACAACACTATCCTCTTTTAGTTCTAAATTTCTTGCCTGAATCATCTCAGTTCTAGGTGTTATCTTAAAATTATTCGTGTTTGTTTTTTTTAATGGTAAAACGTATTCAATTTCATTTACTATAATTGCTAAAGTGTATGTTTCATAATCTATCTTTGCCAAATATCTAACGAAAAAATCCCTACCCAGGATACCATCTATAGTTATTGGAAATTCCTTATTTACTATCTGATACTCATGATCCTTTGTAGCCTTTGATAATACCAGTCTTAAAATTGATGTGCCCATGGTTTGTATTACTCTGTTCTCAATACCCGTAAGTCTGCAAGCGTTATGTTCTCTTATTTCTTTGTTTCCTATTAAATTTTCCTTACATATGGAAATGTCTGCACCCTTATCTATCAAGAATTTTATAAAATGACCTTCATCAGTTTTAAATGTAACGTAATGCGGCGTATTTGCGTGCGAATTGTAAGTTTTTAAAGCATACCCTTCAATATATCCTATTTCCCCTACATCTTGTATTAAAATTACTCTTGAGGATTGCAGGAGTTTATTCCGTTTCCCTGCTTCTGAGTAATATATACCCTTCTTTGGTTTCTATTTCTATTATTGTTATTATTGCCACTATTATTGTTATTATTCCTAAAATTGCTATTCCTCTGATTGCCATTGTCATTATTGTTGCAGTTGGTTCTCCTGGAGTTATTAAAGCTCCTATTATAATAACCATAATTGCTTCTACCACTCCTATTGTAAGTATTACTGTTACTATAATGTTGTCTTCTGTCGCTATATCTCCTGTTGTTAAATTGTCTCCTGTTTCTAATAAAATGCATTATCGAATTGTGTTGTGGAATTGTTTCAGATGCTATCTGAACAGCCTAATTCAAACTTTTAGGTCTGGCTGCTAGCACCGTGGTTCTGTGTGGTTCATTTAGACCATTTTTGAAAGTACAAAGTGCACCTTAATCATTTATTTTAACAACCGTTTCCCTGCTTTGGGAACCTAGTTCAGCGATTTGTAATTCATTTAGGCAAGCTATAAGTGATTTAATCTTGTTGGCAAAATGTGTTACTGTACCATTTCCTTGAGTCTGTTTTGCTAAGTCAGTATGTATGGAAGAGAGAGATTTCCTAGGTGTAAATACTTTTCTGGGGGTGTGTATGAATGATTCTGTGGAATTTGGTATTTATTTCTTACTTTGTCTGCTAATTTAGTATCTAGAATAAATTTGACTAATTTATTGCTTTCTGAACTATCCTTAAGAGTTTCATTTTAATTGACAACGGTCACTTAAATTGCAAGTCTTACTTTCCTCTAATTTTCTTTATCAATATCTTTATTTTACTTAATAACTATTTGTATATTCATATGTTTGTATATTAATGCACTACACCGTTTCGTATGTTTGTGTTTGCATCTGTATACTGCATGCACTACAAAAATGTTTTTCGTTCAAATATGTACTTATCCAGTTGTGTTACTTCTGTAATCCTGAGAAGTAGCCGCACTTATAGTTCAACCATCGAAAGGCAAAATGTTCACAAAACAGTAAAAATAGTCTGCGCCTTGAGTATCTTCTTGCAGAATGGTAGTTTTATTGGCTACGATGATACTAAAAGCAGGAAAAGATTCAAAAAAGTAGAATCACATAGAAACAATATTAATAGTGTCGAAATGGCTTAAACAAAAATGTATAAATAACCTGAATTATATTTTGAGATAAAAAGCTGATGACACTGCTTTTTTAAGGATATTTTTGTGATAGATCTTGATTCGAAAAGCCAGATAGAAGCGAGCTACGTTGGCGATTTAAATTAAAGACTGTGCAAATAAACGGGCTTATTAAAAAAACACTCTAAAAGTTGTTTCACTTATAGATCTGAACATATATTGTTAGTTCAATTACATAAGAAATATATAGTAAATTAAATTAAAAAAAGAAACAACAAAATAAAAAATATTATGGTGCAAAATTATTTTAGAAATTAGTTTTCAATTTATTTTAACTATACAAAAATATTTCTAGTTTTAAAAATACATAAGCAAAAATTTTAAATCCTTTTGATTACTAATCTTCATGTGACCACTATTTAAACAAGTATAACAATTAATAGCTACACGTGTAATTGTAAAACTTATGTGTATCTGGAGCTAGTATCGTATAATAAATAATTTTATTGACTTATTATTCACTTGTCGTGGCGTTTATGCTATTTTAATATCCATTGCTGTAACGTCTACTGATACACTTTAAGTGTATCAGAACGCAATCAATAAAAATTCAACAAAAATAATTTATCTACTCCATGTATATGTACATACATACATTTTTACGTATAAGTGTTTAAAAACGTAAAAAATTATCTAAATAATGTGGTGATTATACGATCCAGATACGTGATTATGAAAAGGATAAGATAATAATATTTTAACAGCCAGAAAAAGTGGTACTAAATGAAATTAAGCAGACATTCTATGCACAGTGGAACAGTAACGAAATATTTCGAAATTAAGTCAGTGACAAGCTAAACCGAACGGAGCGAAAATTCACGAAACAAAATCAATAAGTTCTAAAGATCTAATTTGCTTCATTTTTATTTTATTGTTCTAAAAATCTATAATTGATTTGGCTATAGTTACACACTCTTTAGATAAATAAACTGATATTTTCCTTAACATAAACTTTTTATTAAAAATCGAAAATAAAACATTTTTTTCGTTTTGCAAAATAATTTATTTGTTGTTGTTAAAAAGTTAAAAATAAATACATACAATTTGTGGTAAATTTAGGTCACAAAAGCTTACATGTGAACGTATGTAGTCTTACTTGTACTAATCGCTATAGTGACTCTCTGAAATTTGAAATCTAGGTGGTGAATAGATAGAAGAAATAATTAAGTTTATATGAAATTCGAACCTTTATTAGAATTGCCGAACCACCACATGCCCTGCCATATAATATGTAGCTATTAATTTAAAAAAGCTATTTGTTGTTACATGTGTCTCTAAAATCAACATCAATATGCTGATTATTAAGAAAATACTCGCGCTCGTTTTTGTGTTGACGTAAGCCGTTTGCGTTCCAAGAACATATTTTTAAACAATTCATGGTACCGCCTGCAACATCATGGATTGCATGCGTACCATTTCTTGCTTTATGCTGCTCATAGAGCTCACAAAACTTTTTACGAGTGAAGTAATGTCTCAATGCTTGCATCAAGATGACTAGAGTTAACGGAAGTATTTTGTTCTTTATGTTCCGGCTGCAAAAGTGGATTCGAATTAGATTTAGGTATCGGGTTGAGTACTGAACTAGATTGGTTTTTAAAATATCTGCGAATGAAACATTTGGCATTTGGTTGATATGTAGCTCGCCGCATTCAATGCAAACTGGAGGCAATTTGCAATAGGCCCTATTATGGTCAAATCCTTGACAGTTTAGACATTAAACGGATCCTGAACGTTTATGTGGTTCTTCTACGGTTATTTTACGATGCCACAGATATTTTAGATGGTTTTTTTCGGCCTGATATCTTCATATTCCAATTTAATTTGGAATAACAGTTGGTGTACACAATCTCGATTTCTAAGATTATCCACACTTTTCACTCTAAAACCGTTTTTTTTTTTTTTTTTTGAAGGCCCGCCTTTATTGGATAAAACTTGGATAAACACTTGAAGTCCCTTGCCACTCTTCAGCTGGTATCTATAAAAATTCTTTTATTTTATTTATTATTTATTTATTTGTTCCTTTATTTTACGAAACCCTTCTTTGTTATATACCTGCATTTAAGGAATTACTAAAAAAAAAAAATAAACAAGTGGAAGCGTTACAAATAGATAACACTCTTCCTGATGCATCTCCAAACGTCTTTAGCGAATAGTAAAAAGTATACCGACACCTTGTTTAGAATATGAACTTTTGAAAGAAAAGGCTAGTAGAAATAAGTATGTAAAATTATGAAATGTATTTCAAGACAAGAGTTTTGTGCAACTCCTGCATACAATGCAATAAGAGAAAAGAAAAAAGAAATAATCCTATTGGTAAGTAAGGTAAGCGGGAAATAAGCGGCGCATTTATAGAGGTACCGGGGATCCTCGAAAATACAGCTTCAAGGCTTTTATCGACTTTTATAAAGAATCAAGCGATTGAACTAAACAACTGCAGCTTGACGCTAATATTCAAGTGGGGATGTGATGGCCTATCAGCCTTACCGTAATACAAAAAAACATCGAAAATTGAGGATTATGGGGGAAGAACCGTTATAATTTTTGACCTAAGTTTTCTTTTATTTGAATTTGCTATAAGTTGTTTTTAAAATGGTTTGAAAAAATTTACTAGTGCCAAAGTAAATTTAATTTACATTATCAAAAAAGGAACATCACATTTTTGCGGAAAATCCTTAAAAACGGAATTTTTACAATTTCTCAATTCAGAGGCTTGTAACTTTTAAACAAAAAGCGCTATCAGAATGTCTTAAAGTAATATTCTGATAATTAATAAGCGAACTACGCCAAAAATACCATGTTAAGGTGGGCCATAATAAAAAAAATAAGCCAATTTTCTCCCAAACTTAAAGCACATGTAAGCCCATTTTCTATACATATTTTCAAGGTCTAACTAATTTAAAAAATCGTAACATATGAGTTAAAAATAAATAAAATATATGTGTGAGGTACATATATAACTTTGAAGGCCTACCTAGAAGCCCCCTTTTCCCTAGGGGGCTGACCATTCGTCACAAAAGAGGTGCTTTTGGAATTTAGCACCATCTGTCAATAAACGATGGAGATATGTAAAAACAGGTAAGAAAATCATATTTGGCCGTGCCGAACTTATATACCCTTCACCATATACGCATGGCGAAATAATTACCAGATGGTCGCAATGGCAAATTCGTTCATTTTCGCCGTTGTAGAGCACCACGTAGATGTCAAAAATAACTGACTAAGCAAATGGAAGCCGAATTTAATTTATCCCTCTATCACCATTTGGTACTTTAAATGAAGTTCTACCCAATTGGTTTCTTTATCCTGTATATGCAGCAATACCTCACATATCATTTTGTGGTTTCAAATTTAATTTTATAAAACCATCAACTTTTTACATTTTCAAATTATTTAAAAATTTGTTATTTTTAAATTTATCTTAAAATTTTGACAACAACACTGAAAATAAACAAGAAGCACCTGGGCTATTAAAACTAGTTAAGGAAAGTAACTCCAGTCAACAAAAAGACAAATATTGGGATAACAGAGAAGTGAAAACTATGAAAACAAATTAAGCACTATATACAATTTTACATAAAAATATCACCGGCTATTAATGGGTTAAGCATATTTTTAAAATTATAGCATTTCCTAAAAGATATCTTCAAAAGCTTTTAAATAATACCCATATTGATATCTTAAAAAATACAGTCAACAATCGTAAAAAAACTAGGATTATTTAAAATAATAAATTTCGTATTGAACTTTTTGTCACGTTTTCTATTTAAAAGGGTATATTTAAGTTTGTCATTCCTTCACACTTTCTACAATATACATGGCAAAAAGTATATATGTTTTGAGTCCCTATGCATAGCGAAGTCGATTGAGCGATATCCGTCTGTCCGCCCGTGATAGTGTAGCTTTACTAAGGCACTAGATGAGCTAGGGAAAATTTGAAAATCCAAATCGATCAGACATAGTTTCGAAAATTCAAAAATTCTCATTTTGATTTTTTACTTTTTATTCCGTGTTCTGACAAAATAAGAATCTTTTCTAACTGCACCCTGTATTCTTTTATGTAAGATGATACAAAATACTCTTGAATGACTCATCGAGTTCCATTTGAAGGTGAGCTTTGCTTCGAAACAAAGATTCACGAGATGACAAGGAGTATTGTTCGATATTTATCTAATTATTAACAGAAACTTTGAAATCGGGCACAAACACGAAGGGTATCATCTAGCTTGATAGGTTAAGCCCAATCACTAAACTTAACTGGCTTCAAAATACCAGTTTTCAGCCTCCTTTTCAAATGTAGGTATTTGAGCGTTTGGTCTTATTCTATTCTAGTAAAACTTCGGTACGGCGTTATCTTTTAGAATTATACGAGCCTTAAACGACTTATAGATTCAACACCTTCTTCAAATACATATTTATATATTGTGCAGTGGTGCTTACATTGTGCGTTGGCATCATCAACTACATTTACTATTTGAATTATTTTAAAATCAAATTTTTTAAAAAGATATGCTCCAAGCAAGTTGTCCCCAACTTCACAACTGTAACAATTAATGGTGACCGGCTTTCCACATTTAATTTTTGTTATTATTCGACCAAGAATACTTAAACAGGTACTGCTATAAAGAAAAAGCGATTTTCTCTAGTTCTCTAAACTTAGGTTTTTTTAACTCTTTATATGTTTTCTTGGTAAGTACTGACATTGAGTACCAGAATCTAAGTGAAATTTTATAATTTTGTCAGCATTTTGCACATCAGTAATAATTTTTTTGTTTTCATTTTTATTATATCAGTTATACTTCAGTGTAATTCATAAATGTACTTTAATAGTTTATAAGCCTTTAATAAAGTCGACAAAATATATAATAAGTTTTTTATTGTAGCCTCTACCCTATTTTCAACTAAACGCAAGTGAATTTTTTCATTAATATATTGTTTTGTTAATAAAAGTTTATCGCTAACTTTGGAAAAAAAATCAAATTAATTTGCTAAAAATTGTATCCAGCATTTTTAAAAACCGCGACCAGGGTATCGAAAAATCAAAAAATTTAATTTAAAATGCTTATAACTCGATCGTTTTAAAACTTAAACATGCAGATTGATGAACCATTTTATAGGCACCGATTACACCTTTACAAATCAGAAAAAGATTGAATAAATGCCAAGCGTTAGAAAATTTTTTTAGGTGCGAGGTACCCAAATTCGAGGCCACATTGCGCTATCCCTGGAAAGTGGATGCTGGGTGCCATCCATCCTTAAAACTTAAGTTTGAATGCTCCTCCGCTATGCTCGTGCCTAATTTTGGTTCAATCGTTCTAGCCCTTTACAAAGGGTTAAGTTATTTCCAAAATATTTTGATTCTGCCTTACTGTGGGGCGTTAAAATATAATCACTTACTTCGTCCGTTTTATATTATTGTTCGCATTGGTTTTAATTTTATTTTTGTTCACATCATTAAAAAAACAACCAGCGGCTATATGACCTCTCCTATGGCATTGATTGAGTTATGCGAATACTATATACAAATTCAAGGCTGTATTTCTTTATTAAACGAAAGGAACGCTGGCACATTTATGCTTTGCTTTTGCTTTGATATGCAAATTTATATCAGTTATGCCTACAAATTGTACCCATTTTAACAAACACCTCATAATTTTAAAAATGAAAGAGTGTCCCCATACAACATACATGTTCTTTGCGTATGTAATAGCATAATGGGCACCAATTTAAAATATAAAATAATTTCGTGTTACTATAGATCCCAGTAGCATAAAGTAAATATTCACAAATATGTTTAAAATTTAAAGGGTGTGAAATAAACAAACGCTTGAAAATTGGACAGAATTACCGCATTTAGACTAAGCAATTTTTCATGAAACTTGCATGAAATGTTTGCTTGTTGGTGAAGCAAGAGGAGTAAGCAATATGGTATTACTGGGATTTTGAGGGTATATTATTTTTGTTTATGATTATTTTTAAATAACGCATATCGCTGCAACTTAAATAAGAAATTGAGAAAAAAATGCCTCAAAAAATTGCATAGTGTAAATCTGGACAATGTCGATTAATTAAACCGTTATAATAACAAAATCGTTCAAATAATTCGATGTATAAGGCTATACTTTAACAGTTGTAAACAGACGGTTGAAATTTACAAGGAACTTGTATTGCTAAGTCAACTATAATAACAAGTATAAAATATCGATTTGGAAATTAAAGGGTGTTCCTATAGCTGATGTAATTTGATGTATTTTGCCAAACTGTTGAACAGTTGTAGACAGAAAGTTGCTATATCCGCTTTAACAACAAGTATAAAATATGAATTCGGAAATTAAAGGATGTCCCAATAGTTATTGTAATTTGTGAGTGTGTGTCGTGCTTTTGTACCTTTCTAGATAGACAGTTAGAATTTACTAGGAATCTATTTTGCCAAATCCGTTATAATAAATAAGTATACAATTTGAATTAATAATTTAAACGCTCTTCCTATAATTGATGTAATTTGATCTACATAGCTCTGTCTTTTAAGCCGTCTTATACAAACATTTGAAAATTAAACCAAATATCCACTTCTTTGTCTTGTATAATAAAAAGTATAAATATCTAACATTTTTAATTAGTATGTTACAACAGTTGATGTTATTTAATGTCAAACTGTTGAACCGTTATAGACAGCCCGTTGGAGTTTACAAAGTATCTGATTTTTTTTTTTTTTTTTTTTTTGTTTGTTTGTATAATACACTATTAAAGTAGTTTGTCACTGCCGCATTTAGAAAACAACGTGTGAATTTTTATTAGAGCGAAAAATTAAATTTCTTCAATTTCAAAAAAACTTTTGTTTTTAATTCTTTAATTCTCTTTTGACTATGTTTAGTCAGAATTCATTTCATTTATTATCAGTTGAAGAAGAAGAAAAAATTTCAATGAAAGAAAAAGTTCCACCGATAATCGTAGATTCTACACATAGTTTTTCAACTGTATTTGGATTAATTGGTGAGCAATATATTGTTACGTTTATCCCTTTTTGGATAAACGTACGGATTCTTTTGATTACAAATACAACTGTTGCACACTATAAATTCGCTCGCTATTTTCTAAACCTCTTATGGCTCTATCTTGGATTCATACTTGATCCTGATCTTACCATTCTTTAGGATCCTATGGTGTCGTATTTACTAAACATGCGTTGCTACAAACGCAGCCATCCACGTTACACTACTGTGCTACTTCGGCGAGACATGAACTACTTAATGCCTTGTTTAGTAACCTCAACCACACACAGATCTCTCCACGTTGCTTTACATCCAAGCCAATCATCCCTATTAATCCAATAGCCACAACTTAACATATGCCGTACACTTTAATCATTCTGTTACTTCCTTTCGCTAAACAGCTAGAACTATTTTCTTTCTTATAAAGGTCGTCTTGACAACTATCTGTTATTTTCATATTAAATCAGTCAGTCTCTCTCTTTCAAGTTGGTAAGACGTGGATAATGGAGCTTTCGAAAACACTGTGTGCTAAGTGTTTTAAATCTTTAAAATCTAAACATATAGTCAGCCACATTTGCAGAGCTAAATTTCATCTCATATGTGCAAATTTAGATGAAAAAGTGGGTGAAATTTTTAAAAAATAACACAAACGTTGTTTTTAATTGTGGCGATTGTTTAAATTCTTCGGCTGAGTTAATTTCACATATCTCTGCATTAACTAAAGAAGTTAGAGAAAATAAAAATGGAACAACAACAACAAATAGTATTGTTGAAGATGTTTTTCTGCTTAAACAAAATGTTTTCAAAATCTATAGAGCCAATTGATTGTCTTTTATAAAGTTCCTGAATTTTAAACTTGGTATATCTTTGCCTTATTGTAATGCAATTCTAAAACCTTCCGTTTGGCTAGCAAATATATGTATTCGCCCTTTCAAGTTTTTTCTAAAGTCAGCGCCCATCAATATTGCTACTAAATAAAAACTGTTTATTGCCTCCAAACAATGTTAAATGTAAAGATAATTTAAACATTTTCTTCCAAAAAGCATCTGGAATCCGCACTAAACTTGGTGATGTTTTTAAATTTACTGCACAAGCTAATTACGATGTAATTGTTATTGTTGAAACTTGGCTAAAATCTGATATATTTGATGGTGAATTTTGTGATTTGAAACAGTATCGAATATTTCGTGGTGGTGGAGTTTTTAAAGCTCCCAGGAGGTCACTAAATGCTTTTTTAATAAATTTATTTGATTCCAACCCTATTTTGGATCAACTTTGTGTATGTGTTTCTGGATTCAAAAAATTGTTCATATGCGTTTCCTACATCCCTCCCAAAAGTGAAGACTCAATCTATGCTGCTCATGTTAATAATGTTGTTCATCTGTCAACTTCTTTCGGAAAAGAAAACCTTTGTGTACTTGGTGATTATAATCTTAATGAAATAACTTGGAATAATTTATTTAATAAATGTAACCTTACACCTTCTAGTGTAAATCGGCCACATGAAATTAATCTAATTGATTCATTTTTAAGCATTGGTTTAGTACAAGTAAATTCTTATAAAAATATGTTGCATCGATTTAATATTTATACCAGATTATTTTAAATATTCTTTGTCAAATTCTCCATTTCCTATGTGTATGGCTTATATGCATCATGTTCCATTAATTTTAGTGTTATCTTTTTGTAAATATATTTCTGCTAGTATTAATGATAATGGCATTTATAACTTTAAAATCTGTGATTACTCCACCTTAGATTTTGCATTAGATGCTATAAATTGGAATATGCTTTTTAAAAACAAAAATACTTCTGGTTGTTATGAAATATTAATTAGTACATTAAGTGACATAGTCAAACGTTTTGTTCCTCGTCTACCACGCAAGATTCATAGACTTCCTTGGTATACCAAAGGATTAAAAAAGTTAAAAAATCTTAGAAACAAGTACTATAATAAGCTCAAGGAAACTGGTGATATTAACTATAAGATAAGTTACAAGCATTATATGAGGGAGTTTAATTTCCTAGATAAGTTTTTATATAAACAATATTTGTTAAATTATGAAAATTCTATTAAGCGTAACCCTAAAGTTTTTTGGAACTTTATGTGATCTAAAAAAAAAATTCTGCTTACCCTTCTAATATGCATTTCAACAATAAAATTGAAAACTCTGGACAAGACACTGTCAATTTCTTCAATTTAATACCACGAGATATTTCTAAATTCATAGAACCGATTGTTGATTTTGGTTTTGTTCAATTAACTAATGATGATATTATAATGGTATAAAAAGTATAAAGATTTCTCATAGTGTAGATATTAATGGGATTAGTTCATTTTCTATAAAGAAATTGGCAAAATGCTTCTCATTGCCTCTTCAGTATTTTTTCAATAAATCTCCTGCAAATGGCTGTTTTATCGACAAATGGAAAGTTGCTAGTATAACTCCGATTTTTAAGGACGGTGATAAGACTAATATTTCTTATTATCGTCCTATCTCAAAATTGTCAAAAATGTTTGAGCACATAATTGAAGAAAAAATATTTTTCTCGCTTAAACGTCATATTTGTCCTGAACAGCGTGGTTTCCACCCTGGGCGTTCAACAACTACTAATATTACCGTGTTCAATAATTTCTGCCTTTCTGTTTTTGAAAAACATAATCAAGTTGATACGGTTTTTTTATCTTTTCAAAGCTTTTGATATGGTAGCACATAATATTCTTTCCCTTAAACTTGAATGTTTGGGCTTCCATGGTATGTTTTTATGCTGGTAAAAGTCTTACCTCTTGAGAAGAAAGTATTCAGTTAATTTATAAAACTTTGCATCTTTACCGTACACGGCTTCTTGAGGCGTCCCTCAGGCAGTATTTTAATTAATGATGTAAAATACTTTATTTTAATTCCAAACTTTTTATTATATGCTGATGACATTAAAATCTTTAAGAAATTCATTCTGTAGATTATTTTACAAAATTGTATAAATGGCATATCTACTTGGTATTCGCTAAATAAATTATTTTTAAATATTGCAAAATGTTTTCAAATGACATTCTGTAAACCTTATACAGTAATTTTGAGTTACCTGCACAACTAACTTTTGCACGACATTTTGTGCAGGTACGTAAAAAACGCAGCTTAGCTTAATGCCCTTACCTGCACAATGATGCAGGTATGTACATTTAAATTTGCTGCCTAAAAGAGCAGTTAGAAGCAAATCTTTTGCATTGACTAAAGACCAATTATGGTGTTTTCTACTAGAACTCTGTTGTTTTTGTCTTAAAATAACGAAAAGCTTGTTATTTTAGCTGTTTTTAATATTTTTGAAAAGTTTACTACACCACTTTCTTTCTATTTATTCGTAATTTCACATAAAGAGAGAGAGAAAGATAAAAAGTTTTTCTTCTCTTTATGTTTCAGCTAATTTTTTGTATTATGCAGCTAAATGAAATTTGTTCTATGAAATCAAATCAAAATTTCCAAAAATATGATGCAACTATCTTAAATGTGCACTTAAAGAACTCAATTTATATAAGACTTGGAGGAATAAATATAAAATAAAACAAATATTGTGCACTTATATGCAAAATGCACTTAAACGAAAGGCAGGTAAGTCAAAACTACTGTATACGTAATCGTATAGCTTTCAATTATAAATTATGTGATCTCGATCTGAATGTTGTCAATGAAATTTCAGATCTTGGTATTGTTTTGGACAGTGAGTTGAACTTCCATTCTCATTTTGAATACATTATTCCCAAAGTCTATTCGACATGGTCGTTTGTAAAAAGAAATTGTAAAGAATTTATGGATCCTTTAACAATGAAAATATTGTATACAACTTTTACCCGTTCTAGATTGAAATACTGCTCCTTTGTATGGAATCCGTTTTGTGGTGTTTATGTCAACAGAATTGAAAAAATTCAAAAGAAAATTGTTAAATTTACTCTTCGTAATTGTAGCGTTATTACGACTTCTACTTAGACGCACTTTACATTAATCAATTTTTGTCGCTGCAATTTTTCTCTTTTATTCCTTAAAATTGCATTCGCGTTTACATTGTACAATTTTTATTGCAGCAATTTTAATAGATGTCTGTATATATTTGTTATTTTCATATTTAAAAACGAAAGGGGGAACAAAACGAATTGCAAGAGTACACGTATATGTGTACTCATTTTAATTCCTCTCTCCCATCTCACCCATAAAACAGGAATTGCAGCGACAAAAATCGTCCAATGTAAACTGGGACTTATTAAACTCGTTGCTTGCTTCTAGATTTAAAGCCACTTTACTTGAGAAGGACTAATTATTCAATTATTTTCAGTTTTGATTTGATCAACAAAATTTTGGATTGTGATTATTTATTTAATTTAATCTCATTTTGTGTTCTATTTCGATGCTTAAGAATGAATAATCTGTTTTATATATCTACCCATAGAACTGATTACGTAATAAATGAATCAGTTCTTCGTGCTTTACGTACGTTAAATAATAAAATTTATAGTTTTAATTTGGATTTTTCTTTATCTAAGGATAATTTTAAGTTATGTTTAGAAAATAAGATATTACAACAAATTTTGTAAAACTGATATTTGCTAGCCTGTAAGAGTTTATTCAAATTGGCGAAATAAATAAATAGACGTTTTCACTAATTTATCTAGCCATGGCTTCACACAATAGTTGTCTTTCGCTTTCCGGGAGGTTTGCACAGCAGTTTCCTAATTTTAAATTGCCTTACACAATTATTATTCTTCCTCTGTACGCATGTCCGAAGATGAGATCGAACTCACGATCTTCTGTTTTACAGCACGCACCTCTACCAACGCAGCCATTGAGGTGCTAATTTTTCGTATTATTCTATCCACACAGCCAATGGTGGTGGAAGTAAATTTTTCACCCTCTGTTTTGTTACCACGCACGAACAGACAACAACAACAGGCGTAGCAATATGTTATATCTGTGACAATATGTTTAAAATTCTTAAGGACAGAAAGTTCTGCTTTTATTCTCACAGGGTAAAATATGGCAACATTTTTTAATTTGTTTTATTTGGTCTACCTCAATTGACAACAGCAGTAATAGAGAATGAGTTTGTTAAGAAGAACCTTACAAAGCCAGTAAGTATAAAGGAAACTACATCCAAATAATCTAATTAGGATGACGTGTTTTATTTAATCAAGTTCGACAAACAGCAAGTTTCAAAACATGAAATAATGAGATATTTTTATAATATATCTGTTTTTTGGAAATGCCCATTTCGTGGAAATGAAGGGCCTACCCAATGCGGCAAATGGCCACTGTATGGTCACGGTGCTAGGAACTGTAACCGAGTCAACGAATGGTTGACGTGTGCAGGTAATCACGATTTTCTTTTTGCACATTAAACAAAAGTACTCAAGATGGAAGTGTAGCTTACAATTTCCATAACTGCGCTAAAAGGAATCTTAGAAATGTTAATCACAATACTGATGACTCAAAGTACCCTTGTCGTAAAGAATATCTATAAATACGCCAGCGTTTAACGGCCAAAACTGGAACGTCTTATAAGCGACTAATTTCCACAAGTTTTAACATTGATGAAGCAAGCTTTCCTCAGTTATCAAGTTTTGAACATCAAGGTAATATTCGTGATTTAAACTTTTGCAACAAAAGACTTTACTATGAAGTTTCGAAAGGCAAGCCCCTTGTTAACAACGATGATTATATTTTCAACGAACGGCTAATGGAAATATTTTTCGATGCTGTTGATGCACTGCAAAAATGTCAAAACAAGTTTGACAAAATAAGAGTATTGGGTATGTAGCTTAAACATGCGATATAATTCAACAGGTACTTAAAATCTTTATGTTATGCACTGGAATGCTCAAGGCATAACGACAAATTCAGTAGCTTTACAGGTCGAACTAATTCTTCATGACGAAAATGTTGATACTCCTTTACTCAACTAAATATTTTTAAAACCGCATCATTAACTTTAACTTAAGAAGCAGTTGAACAAACTAATAATTATAAATAATAATTCCACATAAACAGGGATAAAAATGAGTGTTGGTCAAGATTTATTTGTAAGTTGCATCCCGGCTATAAAAAGTTTTGAAAGCTTAACAAAGCACTTGAAGGCAAGAATTTACCGCTTTCTGATCTTCATGTGACGGTGTCATTCTAAAAACTGGTGTAGATAAAGCTTATGTAATTGCTGATCCATTTGCTAATTCTCACACAATAAATATAAGTATTCCATCAACTATGGATACTTGCGTTGCAGATTACGTGAAAAATCTTAACTATGAGTCCCTGCACAGTGGTAGTAATATGTATATGCAAATGTATTTTCATATATGTACATAACCGATAGTTAACCCGATAGTTAAAAACAAATAATGTTATTCCGCCGCACCAGTTCGGTTTTAGAAGAGAGCATAACACAGCTCACCCTTTAGTAAGAATACGTAACTTAGTGCAAACCAACTTTGAGTCTCAAAAGTCTTCGGGAATGGTGCTACTAGACGTCAAAGCAGCCTTCGACTCGGTATGGCATGAGGGATTAATATATAAAATGATTCGTCTTAACTTTCCTACGGAGCTAATTAAAACAATACAATCATTTTTTAAAAATCGTACTTTCCGAGTACATATAGGGTCATATTGTTCTAGAAATTTTCAAATATCAGCAGGTTGCCCACAAGGCTCATGTTTATCTCCAATATTATATAATATATACACTGCAGACTTTCCTACTTTAGATTACTGTACAATGTCCATTTTCGCTGATGACACGGCAATTATATGCTCTGGTAATCTTGCGAATGACGTTATAGATAAACTGCAAAGAGCCCTGGAAGAAATAATACGCTATTTCAACAAGTGGAAAATTATAATAAACTGTACCAAATCCCTGGCATTATATTTTACTAGGAAACGTAAAGAATGCTATGTCCCCCAAGTTAGTATAAGCATACAACAAATGTCAGTCCAGTGGGAGGAAAACGTGAAGTACCTTGGTGTAGTTCTAGACACCAGGTTAAAATTTAAAGACCACATACCTTACGTTATAAATAAAATAAATGTACTGACACGTATCTTATACCCACTTATAAATAGAAATTCCAAACTTAATATTGCCAACAAGAAACTTATTCTAAAAACAATTTTCCATGCAGTAATGTTTTATGCTGTGCCAGTATGGGCTAACATAGCTAAATGTCACATAAAGAAACTTCAAATTTCACAAAACAAACTACTAAAATTAATGTTTAACTTACCATGGTTTTTTTCAACTACACGTCTTCACGCACTAGCAGATGTAGAACTAGTGGACTCTAAAATAAATAGACTCTTAGAGAATTTTAAACGCCGCTGTACTTATTCGGAATTTAATCACATTAATGAACTTGCTTCATTATATTAGATTTAGCTAGAGTAAGTTTTATTTAAAGACAAAAATAAAAGTTCAAAAAGGTTTTTGTAAATTTTTTCCTCCCACATCCTGTATATATGTATTATATATTCTAATTTACAAAAATTTTTATGTTGGAAAAGATAAGCTCTTGAACTCATCATATGTATAAAATAATGTAAAACTAAAATGTAAATATTATTGTTGTAAATAAATTGAATTGAATTAATAGTTAAATTTATTTGGTTACTGTCTGCTTAATTGCTGACAGTTAATTCTTATAACTTGATATTTAAATTTATTCATATATTATTTGCCTTAAACTGCTGACAGTAGATTTTAATTATTGTTATCACACATTGTATGTTATAAAATGCTTACACTTAAAATTTAAATTAAGATTTTATGTATGAAAGAAAGTGAAATAATAAAATCAATATAAAAAAGTAGTTTTCCTTAAATTTGCTGCGAATCACCAGGATAACATAAGAAAGACTATAACAACGGCTAATGAAGTTTCCTTCGAATCCCACGGGACCCTCCAGGATAATATAGGAAATCGAAAAATCTATTACAACACTTTATGGGGTCAGAAATGGATAGATATACACTTTTGAGATGAAGGGTAGAAACATAAATAAATAATTAAATAATAATTGGTCAATAAATTTTCTTTCTAAAAATGATAAAAAATTAAATTAAAAATGAAACTTTAGCCGAAAAGGTAAAATTTTAAAATATGTAAATATGTTTTTTTCGATTACTAATATTTTTTATTACTCGGTTGCTATATTTCTTTAACGTTACCCCATAGTAATTTCAAAGTCTCAAATTTCGGTAAAAAGTGTTTTTCCACTTCCACTTTAATTTGTCGCTTCATCACTTTAAACAACATTGTTTTTATTAAATAAAAAACATAAAAAAACTGACAGGGAGGCAAAAATACGGCAAAAATTGTTTCACAAAAACGACAAAAAAAGCTACACAACTGGCTTGTGCAAGTGTAAAGTTGGTAGAAATCAGCATAAATCAAGCTTATTAAATAATTGTTTGTTGATATATGACAAATCAATAAATAAATAAATAGACGTCAAATGAGTATTTTAAAAAGGAAAGATTATAAAAAAAGAAAAACAAATAAATCATTAAATGTCTACTTTTACATTGATATGGGTTATAATTTGTTTGCAGTCTTGTTTTTTGTTGCCTGTCTATTAGACTATTTTATTCAACCTGTCTTTTATTTAATAATGTTACACTTTTATTGATTATTTTTTGTTAATTTGCATCGTAGACAATTTAAATTATGTCAGGTATTAACAATTAAGAGTGCTATATTCTGCACGTGATTACAGTTTTTGTTTTGAATTCAATTTCTTAAGTTTTTTTTTAGCAATTTGGATTTGTTAATAAATACACTTTTGTAAAAATTTAAGCTTACATTGTTTTCTTTTTGCGACTTTTAATTTTAAGTTACTACAACTTTTGTTTTGATTGTATTTTCTTAAATTTGTTAGCAAAATAAATTGAGAAGATGTACAAATCATTATATTTAGTTTTAATATCTTTTGTTTATAAATAATGGGTGGCATATGTAAACATCAGGGTTCCTAGAGTTGAACTGGGTCGCCTGTTGTCACGACAATAGATCGAGCCGTCGATTTTTTCGTTGTTTTGGCTTCAGCTACGGTTGCGTTCTCATCGGTTGCAATTGTTTCTTCTTCTTAGGTATCTACGTTACCGGCTAATGATTTTCTAACTTTCCGATTTTCGTATTTCGAAGATATTTTTTACCGTTGTCAGTTTGAACTATTACCGAGCGTGGATAATAAGTATTGTCAATTATAGATGCTGAGGTCCACTTCTGATGACCAGTTTGTATAACAACTGTATCACATACTTGTAAGGATTTTCTGGACGACTGTATTGTCATATGTCTTTTGTCCAGTAACTATTTTTGGTAAAAGTTGTTGTTTTGTCGTTGGTACTGTTGTCTCCGATTTACGGCTGGATAATCTTTCTGCTGGGGATTTTATATATTGTCACGATCAGTGTTTCTCCAGTTTAGCAATTCCTTGTATTCGTCAGTGCGATCTAATGAACACTTTTTTTTGCATTTTGGACATTACGTTCTGCAAAACCGTTGGACTTATTATATATACTCATTACATATATATATATAATTATTATTACTTATTCGCGATTCATACACAAAAGTACACGATGGCAACTTTACCACTTTTTTAACGGATAGAACTGTTTTACCACAAGATCTAGATGTTGTCAACAATCATTAAGCATCTTGCTTTTATATATCCTATTTTAAGGCGTTCTCGAATTTACTAGAAGCTTCTTGCCATCTATTAGTAGAATTTTCCATTATCATTTCAAACACATAATGTGGGCATTGTTATTTTCTTTTAGAACCTTCCATTTTTTTTTTCGTTGTGTATGTATGCATGCTGTGTGTTGTTATGCAATGCAGGTGTTGGTTTGTATGTGTGTCGCTTGTTTACTCTTTGCTTTGTGTTAGTTATTTTTGTTTTGTGGTCAAGAAGTTTTGTAGAAACTTCTGGCTTTTTAACACAGACACAATAGATCATTTCATTTCACTTTATTGGTGACAATTATTATTATTTCTTTTCGTAATGCAGAGTGGTCCGACCTTAAGATAAAATGTTGACCATGTAAGTATTTGTGGTAATGTTTAACACATTCCAGCACTGAAAAAGCTCACGTCGTGTAACGCAGTAGTTTCTTTCGGTCTTCGACAAAATCCTGCTGTAGTAGCCAATGACCTTCTCTGTTCACTTAATCTCCTGAGAAAGCACTCCTTCTATTCCGTAGCCTCTTGCATCCGCATCCGGTATGAATTTCTGTCCAGCTAGTGGACAGACGAGGACTGGAATGTTTGTTCCAGTGCTATGGTTGAGACTCCCTGGTCAACCCATGCAAGCTAGCAGCCACTTGAGCAAAGTTTGGCACAAATCTAGTATAGTATGTGCAAAGCCCGAAGAAGCTACGCAGCTCATAAAGCTTTTGTAGGCGAGGCTAGGTCTTTTCTGTCAGTACTTTGTCTTCATCCATTGATACGCCCTCAGCACCAGGTATTTGACCTTCTTTTGAAACAAAGCACATTTTTTAACACTAAATTTTTATCCTTTAGCTATTATATGATTTAATACTTCATCCAGGTTTTAGATTTTTTCGTTAAAAGCTTTCCTCATCATGATTATGTCATCCAGATACACTAAACACGTATACAATTGAGACCCTTAAGCACACTTTCCATTAAAGCCTCGAAAACAGCTGGAGTGTTCCAGCGTCCGCATGGCATCACCTTAAACTACCATAAACCACCACTCTCCCTAAAGGCAGTTTTCTTCCTGTCTTTATCAGCTATCTCTACTTCCCAATAGCCGCTCTACACGTCCAAGGTAGAGAATCATTTTGTTCCAGCCAACGTGTCTAAGGTATCAATAATAGGCAATGGACAACTGTGTTTCTTGGTGACGTTATTGAACTTCCTGTAGTCAACGCAATACCTGGTACTGCCGTCTTTCTCCTTTACTAAAACTATTTGCGAACTACACGAACTCGAGGATGGCTAATGACTCCGTTCTTTTTCATTTCGCTGACAAGTTTCTTGACCTCGTTTCGCTTTGCTTGGGGAACACTTCTGGGTTCTTGATTTATAGGCCTCGCTTTGCCATTATTAATTTCATGTTTCAAAACTGCCGTTCTACCTTAGCTTTTATTAATTAGGGCGAACACGGAGACATGTTTTTTTCAGCAACTGCTTTGCTTTGTTTCTGTCAGAAGATAATAGTTATTCTACCCATTTTTGCGCTTGTTCTGCTAAATCTCTTTCTCTGGCTGTTAATTTGTGGCATATTGTATTTGCCGCGCAATTGATTATGGCTTCTGCTGACTCACATCAACCATTCTCAAACTTTCTGTTAATAGTCTTCTCGCTATAGGACCGATTAAGTACTCTCACAGGAACTCTCCCACCATAGCAGATTCTCACAAGGGCTTTAGCGGTTATCCTCACAATCTGCCTCCACACGTGCCCATACTAAAGTTTCCGCCTGAGGTGGTAATTTCTGGCGTTCAACGGCAAATAGCGTCCTCACTGCGATCCTGCTGTTATAAACAACATCCAGGGGTATCTCCACATTGCGCCATATCATTATATGCTCGCCCATGTGCAGATTAATACCGTTGGCTATCATGAAGTCTGCACAAATGATAACTTCATCCACTATGTCGGCAACAACAAATACATGGTCAACGCTGATGTTTGCAATAGTCAGTCTTATTCTGGCTCTTACATAGACAGTGGCTAAGACCCCAGTAGCCGTGCGCAGTCGTACATTATTTAACGGTTTCAGTGATCCTTTTATTAAATCGGGCCTTGTTATGGACTGAGACGCTCCTGTGTCTATGGTGAGGACTTGCTTTCTTCCGTTAATAAGACCGCAAGCAGTTTGGTTGCTACTCTTTTGTTGCACAATGGAAATCGAGATTGTGAGGCCATCGATTGTGGGAGGTAGCAACTGCCCCTTAGCGCTAGCTCGATTAGTTTAAAGGTGACTTGAGCGTTTTGGTGTTATTCGCCTGCTTTTTGTCCCTCGCTGGCGAAGTAGGTCTTTAACTTTTCTTTGTAAATCTACAATTGCACTGAAAATGGCCGACCTTACCGTAGTTAAAGCATTTGGCGCGAGCTTCCTCCTCCATTATTTCTTTGATCAACTCTTTCATCTTGGTCTCCTGGGATAGCGCGTAAGAGATAGTTTCTTTAAAATATTATTTCTGCATTTCATGTATCAATCTTGAACTGATCCAGGAACGGATAATGTTGTCTGGGTAAGTCAGCTGCACCAAACGTTGAACTTTCATAGAAGAAGTTTTGCAGCGTCTCGTTTGCCTTCTGCAGCCTCTCTTTTGTGCTCGCCTCCGTACCTGCATTGTAAGACTATAATTATGTCCTTATAATTATTTCTGCGACCGGCTAGTAAGCTTTCGAGTATCTCTGCTGCTGCTCTCTTCAGGGCCAAGAGAAGTTCTATAGCTTTTTCTTCACTGTCCCATCCATTTTGGTTGACCATTGTTTTGAGCTGGAACTTTAAAACATTAAAAGGTGCGCTGCTGTCAAAGCTCGGAGTGTTTATCTTACTAGCATGCTGAAAAATAACTCTCACCGGCTCCTCTCGAATTTGAAGACCGCTCAATTTGCACTTTTAGTTCAGGCAATTCTTCGTCTACTTCTCTCTCTAGGCCGGACAATTTTTTGGCAAACTCGCTGACTCTAATTTTTACGACGTCCACTCGTTTACCGAAGACGTCCACACATTTACCTGCTCTAAAAGCCTTTCCCCGTTTAAGCTAGAGCTTTCTTGTATTGTTTCCATTTTCTTTATCATGGAGGCAAACATAGAATTCAAGTCCATATCGCTGTTTGTTGCTGGGGTACGTACTACAATATTTTCTTGTTCTTCTTTTTTTCCGATTATTAACCGCTTTTGGAATTCCCCATTATTGCTGCTGTCGGCAGATCCAACTTACTCACCTCCATTTTTAGCTGCTCAACCTTTAGCTCAAATTTCATTGTGTTTTAATTATTATTTGCAACTTCACTTGTGATACCAGTTGTTACATTTACTTAAATTCATAAACGCGTATTTTATTTATTAAATACACACAATCTATTACTGCTTTTACTAAAAAAAGTATACGATGGCAACTTTGCCACTGTTTTAACGAATAGAACTGTTTTACCATAATATCTTTACTAGATGACGTTAACAATTAAAATAAATCTGCACTTATAGCCGTTGCTTTTATATACTCCATTTTAAGGCGTTCTCGAATTTACTAGAAGTATCCTGCCATCTATAAGTAGAATTTTCCATTATCATTTCAGACACATAATGTGGGAAATATTATTTGCTTCTTGAAACTTCCATTATTATGCAATGTAGGTTTTGATTTGTATGTGTGACAGTTGTTTAACTTTTGCTTTGTGTTAGTTGTTTTTGTTTTGTGATCAAGAATTTTCGGGCTTTGTAAACAGACATTGTCATTTCGTTGCACTTTATTGGTGACAATTAATATTATGACGTAAATAAAGCATCTTCGCAACAACACATAAAATTAAAATGATTATCTGTCATTGACACATGTATATTTAGTGTAGAGGAAGCCTAATAAAATTCTGATTTTCTGATCTGTTAGAGTTAGCGCTTTTCAATATTGTAGATAAACGCTACGTTGTGTTCCATTTTATTTATGTAAAATATGGTAACACAAGTTTTTTTTTGGGTCCTAGCTTCCTTCTATTATTGTACTCGAATTTTTAAGCACGTTGTTTATTTTTATTCATATTATACAAATTCTAATATCTCTAAATAATTTTTTTTTATCAAATTGAATTAATAAATTTATGAACTTATACAGGTAATTTTATTTACTGTATGTTTTGGCTGCTTTTTATTCGCAATTATTTCAACAGGTTAAAGGCGCAGGTGTTGGTGGCAATTAAATAGCATTCACATATGAGTGTAGATAAATCCATCATTGATCAAACAGGTGTTGTAGAGGATTCAGCTATCGTGATTGACGCAGAAGTCTCCTTGATTCATCCAAACGACAAATATGTCGTATGTCGGCAAATATGTCGTAGGTGTCAGAAAAAGTGTATCAGATACATCGTTTCAACGGGCAGAATTATCAATTATGGCGGCGAGGGATAGAAATTTACATGGCCGAGAACAAGTTGAGGTCATAAATTTTGGGTATAATTACGAAGCCGACAACGGGTTCTGAATCTTGGGAAGAAAAAGATGCGGAGGCTCAAGCATTTATCATGCGAGTTTTGGAATTGAAACAGCTGAAATATTTAACCGACTGCTATACTGCTGCTGAAATGTGATAAAGGTTAAAGATGTTGCATTCGGAAAGAAGCGACCAATCCGTATAGGTATTACTAGAAAAATTTATTAACTGTAAGAAGGTTCGACGCAAGGTGACCTAGCCAGCTTAGGATGGTCTCAAAAAAAACACTTAATTCCTTTATTTCTATTTGTTTATTCTTTTTTTAATCCCTTTTTATTTTTGTTTTACTTATTGCTTACTTAAAAAATAAGATATTCGAGAATTATAAGGTCCAGCAAAAAACAAAAGACTTTCCGTCCCCGTGTTACTCGTTCTTCGGCTTCTCAGACGAAACTATCGCAAATTTCATTCCCAGAATAATATTGCTTACGCAAAGGTTAAAAGACATAAATCTCGAGCAAAAACCCCAGTGGTAATTGCAAAGATTTTAGGTAGTCTACCAGCAAAATACGATCATGTGCGAACCGCATAGTATGCTGCAGCTCGAGCTGAGTAAAATGTCGAAAGTTTAACGGATCATTTAGTTAACGAAAAATGTTTGCTAAATTCTGTCTCTGCGCCTAGTACAGCTTACAGCGCTGTTTATAACAAGAACAAAACTAAATATAATGCAACAAAACGTACAGGTAAATGTAATTACTGCCACAAGCCAGGGTATTGTGACAGAGATTGTTTTAAGAAGAAGAATGATCAACGTGATAAACAAGAAAATGATTTCACCAAAAAAGGGGGAAGTAACAACTAATAGCAAACATTTTAATGCAACTAAAAATCCAACCGAAAAAGTTTCACATTTATTTATGTTGACAGTTGCGAATTCTAAAAGTAAATCAACAAACGAGTGGTATGCTGATTCTGGTGCCATTGACCACATCTGTTTTCAAAGAGAGATGTTTAAAAATTTTGTTTCAGTTTCCCCTGGCTAGTGGTATGTACGTATTGGTGACGGCAGTGAACTCATTGTTAAGGGAAAGGGCGATATTGAAGTCACGACAAATTATGACAGCGGTATCGTTCGTACTTTAAAAGAAGTGGTGTTAGTTCCAGAGTTTGACAATAATTTTGTTTCTATAATGCGCGCGACTGAAAAAGGTTTGAAAGTTATTTTCAAGAGGGTGCAGAGAATGTATATTTTATGAAGAGTAACGAGGTTTTTACTGATGTCGTACGGCATGAAATGTTATACAAAATGAATTTGTTTCCTGTACACGAAACTATATTAAATGCTACAACATCATCGATGAATTCGCTAATGCTATGGCATGAACGTTTAGGTCATGTCAATTTTAAAACGCTTCAGGAGATGAACAAAAATAAAATAGTTGATGGTCTGAATTTAGACGTAGCAAGTGATAATATACCGTTCTGTTAGGGATGTGCTTACGGCAAACAACATCGTTTGAGTTTTCCAAAATCTGGTGCAAGACGATCAAACAATCCGTTTGGGACGTTTCATGTTGATTTGTGTGTTTTGTATATTTTCTTAAGAAGAAAACATATGTGCAGTTCTATGCTGCAGTACAATCGGATGGTCATGTCATAAAAAGGCTTAGGACTGATGGTGGCTTAGAGTTTTACAACAACTCTGTACATCAATTTCTTTTAGAAAAATACATCAATCACACAGTTTTATCACCCAGAGCTCCTGAGCAAAATGGCTTTCTCGAGCGACAAAATCGCACCGTGGTTGAGAGTGCAAAAGCATTTTTTAAAACCGCCTAATAAACTTCAACTTTAAACCTACAAGATATACAGAGAAGACCGGTTTACTAACGACAGAGGTGTACTCATATGTCACAAGCCATGTATGATTTTTGACGGCACCGAATATAGCCAAAGTAACGTACACGATACACCGGATAGCTTCTACATTTACGAACACTTAGCTGGATACTTTTATATTAATCTCAGCCGATTTTGTGTTTTTAAATTAATACTACTTTTATTTTTTAATTTTGAGTAAACAAAAAAACTGACATAATATTATAGTTGTTATATAAGATTACAAAAAAAAAAACAATATTGGTGTCGGGCCCGAATTTAGCAAATAAATAGTTATATATATATATATATATATATATATATATATATATATATATATATATATATATATATATATATATATATATATATATATATATATATATATATATATCTGTTCTTTGTAATTTTTACTTTTAATTGATTTTTTTAATCTTAATTTCTTACTTTTTTATCCTTTTACATGCATATTTTATTTGAATTCTTTTAGTTTTCAATCTTAACTTTCTTTTTCTTTAATTTATTCCTTAAAATTAGAAAAAAAGCGAATACCAGACAAAATGTTCATTCCTTTGGCATGGAATGCTCCGGCTGTACACTTTTTTATATAATATTTTTGGACTCACCCAATTATTTGCCGTCTCCACCACTTGGCACCGACACCGTAGTTAACCAGTCTTACTTTTTCGTAAAAGCACTAATAATTAATTAACGGGCTACAGGGACTGGAATTTAACCGACCTGAAGTAAGAGATCCGTGAGCCCTTCAGCACAGAACAATATCTTTAAAAGCCAAGGAAAAGGAAACGTACAAAGATTTGACTTGTGCAACCAGATTTCATTAAATTATACAATATAAAATGACTGATACCTCGTGTTTGATTTACTTATAAAACTTTAATAAATTGTAAAAATTGTTTACATAAATGGGCCGGCCGCAGTTGACAATGCTCTTTTATCAAATGACCATGATTGCATATTTTCTTCGTCCATCAGGTACCTACTCAATCAATTCGCTGCACTCGTTGATATCCCTCCTAAGAGTGTTTTTGTCCCATTCTGGCACCCCTTTTTCTCTATGTCCGTTATTATCTCGCTTAACCTCATACCTTCTAACCTTATTAGCCTATGGGTGCATATTCTAACCTACTACTGTTAATATTGCCTGATGTTAAAAAAAAATTAACTAAGTGGTACATCTAGAAAGTTCAATGACCCACTTGTCCTCGAAACCAAGCAATCAATAATCTTATTCTGGGGGTTCTATTTGCCTAATAACAGCATAATCAGTTCATCATCCGTAACAGGTTCTCAGCAAAATAGCAAGGCCGTTAATTTATTTATTTTATTTTCAAGTTACCCCATTTTCTCCCATTTTGTCTAAAATCCTCTGTCTTCCCGTTTCCCTAACTTCAATTATCAGCTGATCATAATTTTCAGTGTAAGGTTACCAAACCACAACAGAACAACAAATGCCTCGACCAGTATTAGTTTTTTCTTCTACAACTGCTACAAGCGTTTCGTTTTTCAACGCTTGCTGACGAAAAACGAAAGAGTGGCTTGTCCCGGATAAAGAACAACCCAACGCAGGCAAACGTCCACACCCTGAGTGTCAGAGTCTCAAACTCTACCAACTGAGATTACGGGCAATACATTTTCGAAAATGCCAAAAACTTTAGTGATTCTAATACGGCAACTTAATATATATAAATTCACTAACGTGGCAGCCTTCTTCGTATGTCAAAATACGAAGAAAAACAAGGCAACAAAATATGCAGCAAGGCGAATCAATTACCAGGTGTATAAAAAATATACACATATTCAAAGCGCATCTATAAGGTGTAGTCATCGGCGAATTGATACAACAAAGCAACTTTTTTGTACGAGGCCGTGTCAAAAACAAGTGGTTGAAGCGAATAAATTTTGAAAAGCAAACAGTCAAAAAATTCAAAACAAGAATAACAATATTTAAAAACCAGGCACTTAATTTTAACATAAGAAAAATAAATTCTGTTTTTTAATATTTTTGTCCTTTTTAATAAAAAATATCGTTTCAGTAAAGAAACAACATTACAAAAAGTTGTGGAATAAGCTTAATCTTGGAACAAGAAATTAGATTTTTGCCAGAAAAAAATCAAACAATTTTTTGTAGTGTTTGTACTTATATATACATACAAACATACTTACATACACTCAGGATCAAATGATTATAACACCTCAAAAATACAAATATGCTTTTTATATAGAAACAACTTGCATTTCTTCCCATCGTTTTCAATGTATTTTTTAAGTTTCCGACAACAATTATATGATATAGCCCAATTTTTTGTGCAATGGCTTCATAGGCCGTTAACTATTTAAAATACTTTTCTTGCCCATTTTTCACTATTGTTTAGCAAAAGATAATTCAATTTCCACTAATATTCATAGTTATTAAACTAAATTAAATGCAAATACTTGTAAAAATTAAAAAAAAACTTAAAAACTTTTGCCTTAAACTCTGATCTTTTCGTTGTTATTTTTGGAATCTTAAAAAAATCTCATTTCCAATGGAAGTAAATTGAGCTCTCTAGAGGAAGATATGTCCTACTAAAACAAAAATTTAATCAGTTCTAATCATTTGAACTAGAGTGTATGTTCATATATAACCAACTCGAATTAATACAGGTGAACACACGGCTACAACAATCCAACAACACTAAAAACAACAGGCAATTTGTTGCTACAAATTTATGCTTGTTGTCAAAAAATATTATTTTCAAAATGAAACAAAATATAAAAACAAAACTTACATAGAACACAATATCAAAAGTGGTTGTAACGTTGAAAATAAAAGTAAACAAGAATTAATTTATACAAAAATAAAAATCTAGGCTAAAAGTGACCCAAAAACAATATTGTGCTACTAAAGAAATATTTTCTGCAGAATATTTGGGTGTAGTGCGTTTCTTGTAAACTTGTTGGTGTGTTGTGATCCATTAGCGTATGTATATCAAAGATGAGTTAAAGTAGCATTTAAAACTTATAAAGAATGTGTTAATTCAACAGATTTTGCAATATACATATGTACATTTTATACCATATTTGAAATGGAAAACTGCTGGAAGATATGAAGCACCTGTGTGTAGAATTTAATTCTGATCAGAAGTGTTATCTGTAAAGTGTTAATCTCCCAGCATAATAATAACATCTACTCTCTTGGAAAGTTTGTTGCCACCCGACGTTTAGAAAATTCTGGCCACTCAACCTTTGGATTTTAGGTGCATAGTAATACTCCTGTAAGTTAATTAATTCTAAGTTGTTATCCAACTAAGTAATGTAATGTGTAGTTTCTTTTTTCTTTAAGGTTGATGATTTTTTTGTTTATATACCACCATCCACAGAAAATAGCATTAATGCCCGCGAAACTGTTGTAAATGTTTGATCATGTACTTAAAATTATAATGAACTTCAAATATAAATTGCAAAAAATATGTGATTATGTAGAATAATATCTCTAATGGAAGCTATTTGATCATGTTATAAAAGAAGTTAATCGTTTATAATTGGCCTTACTATCCTTTTATTGGATAAAAACAGTATAGATACGTTTCTTGTATTTGTATCTTTACGAATTTAAAGCTGAAAAGCATGTTTTTAAATCGATCGATTTTCATAACATTCCTAATAAACTCAAATGCTGTTTTACAGGTTTCTTTAATTATAATAAATATATTTTCTTCTAACTACAACACATATACATACATATGTACCAATCTTTGACTATTTCAAAAAATCGTTTTGCCTCCTTTAAAAATATGAGAAAGTTAAAAAATTCATTGTAATACAAATATATATTAAATTCAGTTTTATTAAGATAAAAAAATTTACAGAAGAAATGTATGGTTAATTAATGTGTAACAATTTAGTTTTCTTATATTTATTATCAATCCAATTAGTTTAAAATAAAAACAAATAATACAATGATGGCAAATAAACACACAACCATTTGTCGAATTGAAGTCCATTAAACTTTTTTATAACCTGCACGATTGACCGTCCTCTTCCTACGGCAGATTTTGAATTTAAAATAAATTAATGTAACTCAGCACGAAATTAGCCATAATTCAATACATGATAATTTACTAACATCTGAAAAATACAAAGATTTTTTCAATATGGTTTTTGTTTATATAATTATAGGTTAAAAACAAAGAGATTAAAAAAAACCTAAAATAATATTCGTTGAATAATCTGAGGATGCAATATTATTTCTGAAAAAAGATGATAGAATATTATTATTATACATATGTAGGTATAAAAATTACTTTAACAAAATAAGGGTGGTTTTGGAAAAGTAATACCCAACTTACACAAAGAAGTACAACAACGAATATCGAATTAAAAACAAAATTTCAAAAAGGCGATGGCATCAAAAAATTTATTTCACGATGAAATTCGGTGCAACTTTAAAAAAGAATCGGTAAAATGATATAAAAAAATATCATGTGTTATAAGTCTAGTCTAATTTACTTACCGTTTTATAGATTAAATTTTATTTGGTATTGTCAACTAGTGCAAAATAGTAACCAGTTAACAAATTACAAAGGATTTGGGGTGGGTTTTGCATAAGTTTTCAATTCCTAGAAAAAAATACAAAAAGCATTTTAGTTAGTGTATATGTACACATACGTGTGTATATAATACTTACGTAAAATTTTTAAAATTTCATTTTGACTAATTTGGAACTTCCCATTAATCTCTGCTTGTCCTTTTGTTTTTTGAGACGTTGGTTTAAATGTCTTACGCGAAAATATATTCTGCATTTGAAAAAAAGTTTTTTTATGTCATTTGGCTGATTTATGCATTTGCTAAGCTCCAATAGCTTTTCCTTTATGTTAGGACTGTGAGATATTTCGTCTCCATTTAGTGTAGCAAAGATTTGTTCCAGTCTTTTGATTTCTTGTACGAAACTGTGTTTTGGTTTTTTCAAGGAAACCTTTGACACTTGATTGGCCCAAGTAAAGGAATTTTCTAGACATTCGTATCCTTCAAGATTCAGCTTTTTTATAATATAACCAGATATATATTCTAAGCCATCCTCTTGAAGCATACCAATATCTTCTAAATTGGATTCATCGAGGCCATCAAGTTCTTCCTGTTGTTGAGCTATTTCGTCACAAATTTCCTCTCTCTTGTTATCTTGTGCATTTGGTTTCGTTTGTGGATTTGCAAACCTTTCGTTTCCGTTGGTATTAAGCCAGTCGGTGGTGTCAAATTCTACATTCCCTTTACCATGGAGATACTCTGTATTTCTAGCTATAAACATAAAAAAATTTAATATTATTTTAAATATTATTTTAATCTTAAATTACACTTTTTTAACCAGAATATATTTACGCAGTCTATATTTAAAGTCCATTGGAGATGGATGGTCATTTAGG
This sequence comes from Cistogaster globosa, assembly GCA_937654795.1. NCBI lineage: Eukaryota > Metazoa > Arthropoda > Insecta > Diptera > Tachinidae > Cistogaster > Cistogaster globosa. The sequence goes on along the minus strand of OW569406.1, from coordinate 48,095,966 downwards.
CCACCCTTGCTTCGGAAAGCACCACAGAAGTTTTCCAAAATGTCTTGGTTAAGTCTATAGGTAAGCAAGTATGTCATGTTATATTTTTCAACATATTTGTGCAGCATTAGTAAAGCAGTGTTAGACATTAAAATTCCTCTTTGGAAAAATTCTAAACTGCTTTTGCCAGGAATGATTGGAGCTGCCATAAGCTCGCTCATTTTGTTGAGTACACTTTTTTGTTTTTCTAAATCTGTACCAACTGGCTCCTACAACAAAAAATTATGAATTAATATTTCTAAAATAAGTCTAAGTAATAAATTATCTTACCTTTGCAGGGTATTTAAATGTACCAATTTTTGAATTGTGAATATCAAACCAATCATTCACTAGTTGGATGAAGTCTGCTGTCTCTGTTGGCTTATACAATTCCATACCAAGTGAGTAGCATCGTCTAATTGTATTGGCAATTGTGTGTGAAAATAGCTGTGCAGCTAATTTCACTTTTTGTCTGGCTAAATTTAAAAAAATCATGTTTTCTTTATTTTCTTAAAATCCGATAAATAATTACCTGCACCCTTAACCCAGATATGGTCATCTGTCAGTTTGAATGTAATTGAAACATCAGAGGAAGACGTTAGGTTTCGCAGCTTTTGTATGGTTCTCGAAGACAACACTTGGTTTTGAAAAACCAATCCAGAATCTAGGTAATGATTCCGAATTAATTTTAACAAGTACGGCACATCGGCAAAGCAAAAGATTTTCTCTTCTCCACACACGGGGTTAGGAAACCATGGTTTATCTAAAAAAAATGTTTAAAAATTATTAATATTAGAAGAATATTTTTAATATAATTTTTTCGTGTTAAAAAAGGGTTGAAGAGTGTTATTCACAAAAGTAAAAAGAAGAAGAACTAGAAAGAAATGTTAAAGGCATTTAAAATTACCAATTTTTTTAAGAGTTGAAGATTTGTACCGTAAATCCTTCCATTAAGAATACATTGACATTTCACTGAATATCAAAATGATTCATCCTCAAAGTTGTTTTATGTTTGCAGTTGTGTGGAGTAAAAATTTTGTGTTGTATAATGTTTAATGGTGTTTATTTAATACATATGACTTACCTGTTGTAACACCTAAATCGCTTCACAACTTACGGCTGGTGGATCCCATATCGCAGACTGTAGCCACCACCGGAAATCCTATGGTGCAAAGTTTACAAATAATGGTTTTGTCATTTTGCAATCATAGTCATAGAAGACAGGCTGCTTCTATGACTTTTTTAAACCACGAGCCATGACAACCTGAACGTAGTTTGCAGGCTTTCTTACAACGTCTTCAACAGGATCATACTCGAAAGTTTCCGCTACCTTCATTTCATCAAAAGCTAGGATACAAATATTTTCTTCTGGTGTCAGATCAGTTGTTTGGGACATAAAATTAAGTGATGAAGTTAATATTCCTTCCTTAATACTGACACTTGCACACCACCGTTGTAATGTCGACACATGAGGTAGCGGAAATCCTTGTTTGTAAAGGTGATTGTATGCCCTTGGGCCCGAAGCGTGCAAACATATAGCACTTGAAATATCTTTCCATCTCCATTGGATTGGATCACAAGATCCTAACTTCCTTAACTGCCCTTCGGTAAATATTTTTTTCATTGTAGAAATCGCCGCATTAGCCTCGGCAAGTTCGGATTTAAGGTCTGCATTTTCTGTTTCTAGAACACGAATTCTCTTAAAATATTCTTTCGCGTTTATTGTAAATATTGAAGGACTAAAATTAGGATAAAGATACAAGTTAATGCATAAAAATATCAAAACTTAATTTTCCTTGCAAACTTTTAAATAACTAAAAATACATGTTTTTCGACTTACTCAGTTTGAGTTCCCTGTTCTTTTCCACGTTCTTCAATAGGTTCTTGTTGCATTGAAGGCAAATCCGAATCGGTTTCTCCAAGGCAAATTGTGCTTAAAATAAAATTTTGTGTTTATTAAACTATTGTACCAATTTAACAAATAAATGTATTCATTTAATTTATCTTTAAGTAAAATAACCACCTATGTATGTGTTTATCTAATAAATATGTACTGTTATTGATTTTTTAAAAAAGTACTTACTCTGTAATTGATGTTTTAATTGTATTATTAATGGAAACATCGAACTCATTAAACTGCTGAGAGAAAGGCTCAGCGTTTGGTAACAGGCATACTTTTTTCCCAGCACGAACAACACTAGATGGTAAAAAGTGGTCAACACAAACCAACAAAGTTCGTTTAAAACTTCTTTTACAAATTTCACCCCACTTTCTTCTATTTTGCTCATCTTTTGGTTCCATTACCCTTAAAAAAAGGTTTATGGCAAACTGAACACCAACGCATTGTTTTGTTTTTTTAATATTTGTTTTTGTTTTTAAATTTGTTGCAAATTGTTTAAAAAAATAATATTTTAATATTTTGTCACACAAATTCTTTGGAACAAATCTAGTTTACGGACGCAGCTTAAAAATGAAAAAAAAAGTTATCTACCGGGTGTAAAATTTAATTTTAAGCAAAAAATGTAAAATGAAAAATTTGGCGGCGACGCTTGGTTTCCGAGTTATGGCCCTCTCAAGTTTGTGTGGACAATATGGAATATATCGAATATTTTGTGGTAAAATGTGGCAATATGGGTATCATTGGAAAGGTAATTTCAATATCTATTCAATTTAAAAGGAAAATATTAAAAATAATAATAAAAAAAATTTTTTTTAATTTTCCGACCAACTCTTAGTTTTGGAGCTACGGACCTTTAAAATTTTTAAGTATAATATGGCATACCTACATTAAAGAATTTACGGCAAAATGAGATGTAAAAGGCATCATACATATTAAAAATTTATTTTCTTAAACAAAAATTAAAAAATTAACAAAAAATAGTTCAAGTCAAAAAATAAAAAAAACAACTTCTTTACAACAACTTAAATTACTTTATCATTTTATCTATAAAAAAATACAATTAAAAACTATTTTATTAACAACTGTCACTATGTTCTTCTTCACTGCTATTTGCAATTTCTCTTACTTCTAAGTTTTCATTTGGGTGAAGAGGATTATACATTTTACCCGCAAACTTTAAAAATTCAACAAATTTATTTTTGCTTTCAGCTTTACACCACCTCAAAAAAATAAATTTTTGAACATAGCCATTAAAAAACTTTTTCCTCCTATTGTATTCCGGAACAGACCGCTTTAAGTGTCTCCACAAACCCTCTATCGTAATTGTATGCTCACCACTAGCTTCGTCAACAAAGGCAACGGAATGGTTAACTTTGTAGTGAACATATCCCTCATTTCCGATATTGTCATAGGCCTAAAAATCCAAATAAATATAATTTACAAAAGAAAGTTAGTGTTTATTTCCTTACCTTCCAACAATCTGAGACTACTATAGAGCCAGGCAAAATATACCTTTTAATTAACGGCATTAATGTCTCACTATTTCTAGATTCCACAGGAACCATGAAACATTTGCCGCTAATTCGCTCCACGCCTCCAAAAATCCACTGGCCTTCAACAGCATGCCCTCTATTATATTTTCTTCTGCCTATTTTGCTTTCATCAATTTCTACAATTATTTCAGGCCCTCCAATTGCTAAATTTGTTTGAAAGCTCCAATAGATCACCACCTCTCTGCAGAAGCTGTTCCAATCGACTGCAGTCTGCAGACCTTCAATTTCCACCTCTTTCATTATGTACCTTATATTTAAGTTTTCTAACCAAAGGTAACTAAACATTAAAATTTGACAAACACTTAGGTGAGATTTCTCGAAAAACGTTCCTTTTCGAAAAGAGACCTTTTCATTGCACCTTTTCCAACATTTCTTTGAACGCGTTACCTTACCCCAGCAGCTAAAATTTAAAATAATTTTGAACAGAAAAAAAATATATATATATTCTACTCACCGCCACGCCCAACCGTCAATACCATCACATTTTATTAATTTTAAACTATGTCCGTTACGACAAAAATATTCACTTTCTTTTGGTATAACTCCCCAGTCTACCAAAATAGGAATAACTTCCTCTGGAACACTACCTTTTAAATTATTTTTAAAAAGACCATAAATCTCCGTTGATCTATTAATATTCATTTTTTACTTGTACACTTGCACTTGAATAAAACTTTATTGTATTAATAAATTCTTCGTTTTTAAAAATCATACAACCTAACTTGTTACCGTTAAAAAATGAAGGTCAACTCAACTGTATGATTACTTTAAAAACAATTTAACCCTTGTTTACTCACATGAGTCAAACCGAATTATTATTCAAAAAGAATTTTTATCGTGTAGTTTTTTTCTTTTAAATTCTAACTTATAACTAAAAAATTTACAAAACAGTATTAATATATTCAAAACTTACAAAAGCCAAACAACATTTATTTATTTATTTATTTTTATTTTTTTCAACATTAACTTCGCTTACTAAAGACCTTTTGCATAGCCGGCCTCCGGCCGGACGCAAGGATTTTCTCCTCTATGGTATGACCAACACCGGCTTCGCTTACTGAAGACTTTTTGCATAGCCGGCCTTCGGCCGGGAGCAAGGATTTTCTCCTCTATGGTATGACCAACACCGGCTTCGCTTACTAAAGACCTTTTGCGTAGCCGGCCTTCGGCCGGGCGCAAGGATTTTCTCCTCTATGGTATGACCAACACCGGCTTCGCTTACTAAAGACTTTTCGCATAGCCGGCCTCCGGCCGGACGCAAGGATTTTCTCCTCTATGGTATGACCAACACCGGCTTTGCTTATTAAATCTTTTTTATTTTTTTTTTCATGTAGTACTGTCACTAAGCTTAATTTATTTAATATATGTAGGTACTCCATGTTTATATGGAAAAAGCTATTTTTTTGATCGTTACCTGTTTTTATTGTATTTTTTTAATATTTTCCTTTTAAATTGAATAGATAATTAAATTACCTTTTCAATGATACCAATATTGCCCCATTTCACCACAAAATACTTCATATATTCCATATTGTCCATACAAACTTGAGAGGCCCATAACTCGGAAACCAAGCGTCGCCGCCAAATTTTTCATTTTACATTTTTTGCTTAAAATTAAATTTTACACCCGGTAGATAACTTTTTTTTCATTTTCAAGCTGCGTCCGTAAACTAGATTTAAGCCAATTCTTTTGATTATTACCACAACACAAATCACAAATTTTTTAAATTATAACCACAACACAAAAAACGGCTTTTAAAATATTTTCAAATATTTATTTATTTTTGACAACCTCCCCAAACAAGCTCAATTTGCCTTGACAAGTGCAACGTATACAGCTGATGAGCTTTTTCGCCCGTGAGTTCACCTGTATTATTTCGCCATGTATATAACAAATAAAAAAACATAAGAAACGAAAAATAAACAGAATTGAAAAAAAACTTTGACGTTATTTCGAACAGCACTTCATGCTGATCATGGCGAAATAATTTACCAGGTGGCAGCATAGGCGAATTCAGTATTTTTTGCTGGCGTACACCACTGTCAAACTCTATATACCTATTTGAGTTTCATTTAAATAATTTAATTTAACAACTAAAATAAAATCAAGTTTACATATGTCCTTAACATTTTGCTGGAATTTATGAAGGCAAAAAAAAAACAATGATGTTAAAGAAAACAGACATTACAGACATCGCTCCTCTTAAGTTGGCTTCCTGCAAATCACTGCCAGACAAATTACATCGTTCCAAATCTGCACCAGCTAACACTGCTGCTCTAAGATTACAATTTTTCATATTTGCATTTCTAAGATTAGCAACTCTCAGATTAACCCCCGCCATATTAGAACTTTCTAGACAAGCCCCCTTAAGATTAACACCTTCAAGGTTAGTACGTAAGCCCAATGGATCTTCGAAGTTACACCCTCGTAAATTAGCACCTTCCATGTTAGCGCACAGCCCCTCATATATAGTGTGTTGTCCAACATCAAGCGGCACTAGGGAAACAAGTTTGCTAAAAAAGAAGAAAATATTTGAAAATTAGAATTTTAAGCAAGCAAAAAGTTTAAAAAGTGGAGATTATTAATACTTTCCTTTTTTCGTGTTCCATATATAGTGTGTTGTCCAACATCAAGCGGCACTAGGGAAACAAGTTTGCTAAAAAAGAAGAAAATATTTGAAAATTAGAATTTTAAGCAAGCAAAAAGTTTTAAAAGTGGAGATTATTAATACTTTCCTTTTTTCGTGTTCCATATATAGTGTGTTGTCCAACATCAAGCGGCACTAGGGAAACAAGTTTGCTAAAAAATAAGAAAATATTTGAAAATTAGAATTTTAAGCAAGCAAAAAGTTTAAAAAGTGGACATTATTAATACTTTCCAAAAATTGACGGACTAAAATTAAGTAAAATTATGATTGCAAATTGTATAGCTAATTGTCCACTACTGCTATATTTTTTAAATACATGTATGTAGCTGCACTTTTATATTTATTTGATTTCATTTTACTTACTCAGTTTGAGTTTCTTGATTTTTCTAAGATCTTCAACTGGATTTTCTTGCTCCACAGATATAAAAGAGACATCTACTGGACAAGACATATTCATTAAGTTGACCTGTTTTGCACTGCTAGTAAAAAAAACATTTTTTTAATGGACAATTGGCCTTTTTTACCATCAAACATATAATTGTTTATATAAGAATCTACTTACTCTGAATTTGTAGTCTCACTAATTTCATTTATAGAAACTTCCATCTCTTGTACTTGCCTAACCATAGGTTCAGTATTGGGCAAGAGAGATACTCTATTTCCAACACGTACAACGCTAGTTGGCGCAAAGTGGTCGGAACATACCAAAGAATTTGGTTTAAACTTCTTGCCACAAATTATACTCCACTTTGTTCTGGTGTTTTCATCTTTGGGAACGGTAAATAAATTTCCTTCTCCCTTCGAATATCCCTTATGACACACAGAACACCAACGCATTTTATTTTATTTTAAATAAAGTTTATAATAAAAACACACGTTTCTTTATTTTAAATAAAGTTTTCAATTTCAACACAAGTATTTTTTTTTTTGATTTTTTGTCAAGCACACTTTAATTTTGTTAAGCACAAATCAGTTCTAAAAATTTTTTGACCGTTTTTTTTGGCGCAACCACATACAATAAGAAAAAAAAAGCAACAATTTTGACAACTCGAAAAAGAAAACAGAAAACATATGTTGACCGTATGGCGGGATGCAGTCACCTGTTTCAATTCGCCTTGTGCATATTGTTCTTTTAACCAAAGAAAGTTTTTCTTTGGTTATAAAAACCTTATACTGTACTACACTAAAGGAAGAAATACAAAATGAACACACTATTTTTAGCTTAATTATTCTTGCTTTCCATAAGTCGTGAACCATAATCAGGTAATGGCGAAATAATACAGGTGAACGCACGGGCGAAAAAGCTCGTCAGCTGTATACGTTGTAGTTGTCAAAAATAAATTATTTGTTAAAATTTCAAAAAATTAAAGTTTTGATTGCTAATAAATCAAGATAAAATATTGTTAAAAAAAAATAATAAATAAATAAAATAAAAAAATAATATGAAACCGTATTTGCAGTTCCTGATGCTTATAATCGAAACAAATATAAAGAAAATGTACCATTATTGTTAACTCGTTTATTATCTCGGTCTTGTTTTCTTGTGCAAGATTAAGTGGTCTCTGTTTCTATTATTATGGTGGTGTTGATACGACACACAAATAAGATTTTGTAATTGGGAGATGGATGTGTGGTAGCTTAACGGTTGCATTTCCACACTGAACTGTTGAATATAACATCAAAATGTCGTTTAGTAAGTTAACAGTTTCACTGTAATTAACAATATTATCCAGAATATCTTTTAACACAGAGTTTCGTCAGAGTTCCTAATGGTTCTGCTAATCAACTTTAAGATATTCAATGTTCGCTACCAGAGAAACTGCCGACGATAAACTTGTTGTAGCAGACGAGATATGGAGATTTTTCTGTCCGTCTATAAATGGTCAACTTGTACTCTCAACTTTATAATTGTGCAGAGTATAGAACGTTGTTCAACAATCAAATAAAAACAAGTTTCGAAAAATATTTTTAAAAATTTATTATATTTTAAAGGTGAAAGATGGGAATACAAATTTGATGCAGTTTTAGTTATTTACACATTTAAAATTATATACATTATATTGCAAAACTAAATCGAACTTAAGCCTTCTGTAAAAATTGATTGTGAATTTTCTCTAAATGAAGAGACTGTTTCTAGGGCGCTAGGGACTTAATACTTTGCTGTTTACTTCACACTTGTCAGATTCCTTCCTAGACAGTTTTTGTCGTTTATGTGGCATGTTATCGTAAAGAAAGTTTGCTGAAGACGATTGAGGATCGTGTTGGATGTTGCGCCACTCAGCTAAACGTTTCACCTTAAGTGAGGTAATCGAAATACGTTTTTATTGCTAAAAACACAATGAAAGTTACGATTAAATTTCTAAAGAGTAAAGTAAAGAGTTTTAATTAAAAAATTAATTTTCTCTGATTTACCTTCATATCTGACTTGATAGTGGCTCGAATGGCTTCTTCGTGATAACCATCAAACAATCACTGATGGCTTTTGTATAATTTAAGCATAGCACGGGGATTAAGATTTTGGAAACCAGTGGTACAATTTTGGTCACACTTTGCCCTGATTTTCATTATTATAAACATTACTTGGTTTCTGTATGTTTTTTTTTCTTAAAACTACATGCACTTTTGATAAATCAAATATTTTTTTTTTATTTTCCTTTTTTTAACATTATTTTTGACAACATGCATAGATTTTGTAGCAACAAATTACCTGTTATTGTTTGTGTTGTTGCATTGTTGTAGCCGTGCAATCACCTGTATTAATTCGCCTTGAATCAGGTGCTCGGATATCGAAAAATGCTGGTGTCAAAGGGGTAGTATTATATACACAGCGGTTTCATATTATTTTCATGACGGGAAGTGCTTTATTTGATTCGAGAATGAAATTAATATCTGTGTAAAAATTGTTTACTTATTATTCATTTAAGTTACTGTACCACAAAAGAAGTTCATATAAAGGAAACTAGTTTAAAAAAATGCGTCGTAGAGTATATTAAACTAGACATCACAAACGGGAAATTTGCAATAATCTGGATAATAAATAATGTAAGCGGGACAACACTAACAAAATAAATATGAAAATATATTGTGTTGCTCCATTACGAGATATTGCAGAAAAGGGATTTATCAGAGATTATTGTTTAATGTCTTTGGCTTGGTAAACACCGAGACTTTTGCCCTGAAGTGTTCCAACTTCCTACATACTGTTGCCGATTAATCTAAGTATCCGGCATTTTCTAAATTTGGGGACAAATTTTGGCTTAAAGTTTTTACCAAAATTGCTTTACACGAAACTTTTTAAGGTATACTTCTTGCCCTATAGTAAAATGTACACTATGCAGCTGAAATAAATAAACTTAACAAATTTTCAACGAGATGCGTTGTTAAATTTTTTTTTTTTATCATTTTTTAATTTATTTATTCATCATTATGAAAGCAAAACAAAAACATATAATTTTAGGTTAAAAACTTTAGTGACTTCATATTTTTTTGTACAGCAAAAGTCTTGTTACCTAAAAAAGATATAAAGAGATATTTACGATAATGTTGTAAATGAAAAAAAAAAAATAAATAAATAAATAAACCTAATATCTAGAGGGATATCCCTTAAGGCGAATAACTTCGTTTAGCCTATTTTTAGCCATTCGGCCATAAGCAGAGTTTTAAGCTTATTTTTACTAGAGATTTGGTGATTATGTAGCATCTGTTTAAAAAAAAAAACAAAACGTACAAAAACGGAATGAGTTGCCAGATAGTTAGCCACTCTGGCATGCTGGCGTTCGCACCGGCTAGGGCTCGCCATCTTGGGATGGTTCTTTGGCCAACCAAACTGGGTACCTGGGCAGCTACAAAAAAAGTAATCATGCCAGAAAAAAAAAACTTGAAATGTTAATAAAATGAGGCCCGAAGCAACCCCTGTCTGCTCCCTGCTGCACACACTACTATTACCTTGGCTGTTGTTCTGCCAGATTTATGGCCCTCCCACTTGGGGTTAGGAACCTCACCGTGACATTGTATTTCATTTTTTTAATATCCCAAAGAAACTCCTTTGCAACCACTTACCCCACCCTACTTACCGTTAAAAAGTCTTAAGCCTTCATATTAAAATTTACACACGCTCAAATTAAATTCATTATAAATTCGTGGGTTTTATTAGTAACCAAAAACTAAATTTTCTTTCTTACTGACATACATTGTAAAATAAAATATAAAGAAACGATGATGCCTTAACTACTAACAATATTTGTTATTAATAAATTAAATTATTTCAAAACGAATCGATAAAAAATGTTTAGTTACTAATATTTGTTTTTTTTTTTATTTATTTCTGTTTTTCTTGGTTATGCTGCATCTCCAGGTAGAAGCCGTCCATCCGTTGAGCTTAGGTACGGGTTCTGTTTAGGTAAGTTTTCTTTTAAACCGTTTATACCACTTATATTTAACTTTGCCCAATTTTTATTCTTTTCTTAGGTAAGGAGAACACTACGGCGATATAACCACCTGATGACCGCGATACAAAAACATAGGCTGAGCTTACCCTATACCAACGCGCACTCAAGTCTAATGATGCCTGAGGAATGAAACGTGGAAAACGAGAAGGTATATATATGTTTCCCTTACTATTTTGGCTAAAGATTAATATAATGTGTTTTATTTTGTTCGTAGGTCGTCTGTCGTCGGTGTCCGAAGTCCTTGGCTGAATACCTAGCACCGCCGGAAATGTCGATGCTGATGAGAAGCTGGTCCCACGGTGTATGTGACAGCTATGGTGTGGCTGATGGTGCTGGTTGCTTAGCTTGTTTGTTTAATTTTATAGTTTTTTTTTATATGTAATTTAAACGTTTTCTTTTACTGTTTTCTCTTTTTTTATGGCTAATTTTTTTCTCTTAATTTGGCTACAATGTATTATTATAATTAGTTTTGGCCTTTTCCAAATTAATTTTTATAATATTTTTAATATTTTATGTTCACTATATCTTTCTGCTTCAGGTTTAGTTGCTAGTTTTCGGTTTAATTTTTATAATTGAGTTTAAGTTTTCATAATATTATTTAACTTTACTTTAAGTTTGCCGATTTAGTTTTAGCACCTTCTGTTTAAGTTAAATACGTTATACATAGCTATATGTAATATTTACTTTAACAATAAACACCTAAGTAACCTTTCTTAAATGTGGTTTTTTATTTATATTTTGTTTAAGTTCTACAATTTTCCTTTCTCCGAGCCACTTGTCATACCTTACTTCGCACAATCAGAAAAGATCCTAATATTGCCTGTGGCTCTTCTTCTTCCTTTTTCACCATGCATGCTGAAGTATATAAGCTGACAGCACGGTCTTTACAGGGCGCACACGACAATTACGCACCATTTTTTCTAAATAATCCACACGTGCTCAATTGAGTTCAAATCTGGGCTTTGTTCAGGTGTGTTATGCATGTGTGGGGTATTGTACGTAAGCCACATCTTGACATCAGCTGCAGTGTTCGTTGTTCTGTTGATAATAAAAATCATTTGAAATTTGCAGTTTTTCAGTACTTTGACGTTAAGTACTCTTCAGTATATATTAATAAACTCTCTTATTTATAATTTCATCTATAAGCACCAGGTTCCCCACACATGCAGCTGATATACAGCCCCATACCATGACACTACCACCTCCATGTTTAACAGTTTTTCTTATGTTCTTCGAATTAGGCTCTTAATTTGTTTTTTTTCACACTAATGCGCGGCCATCCCCTCCAAAAATATTATATTTTGATTCATCTGAAAACATAATTTTCTGCCAAAACTCAATTGGTTTGCTTTTGTATACGTTTGCAAAGTCTATCCGCTTCTTTCTGTTTGTTGCGCTAATGTACGGTTTCTTTCGTGCTATGCGTGCGTTATACCCAGCTCTTTTGATTGATCTGCGTTTTGTATCTGCAGAAATACTTTTGTACAGAGTATCACCTAACTCGGCGGCAATCTGTGGTACACTTTTAATTGGATCCTTCTTGATTATTGCTTCTATTGTTCTTTCTTCCCTGCTAGTAAGTTTCCGAGGGCGACTTGTTCTGGGTTTGTTTTCAATTCTATTTTCTCGTATAAAGCGGTTTATAATTTTTTGGATGGTAAATTTGCCTTGATTTGTTATAATACCTATTCCAGAATAAGATTTCCCTATTTTGTGGTTATTAACAATGATAGTACGTTCTTCAGTAGTTAATTCCTTACGAGACATTGCATTACTTTTTTTATCATCAAAACTCAGTTTTTTCTTCTACTTGAGCTAAATCAAATTTCCGCCAAAAATCAATCCCTAAATAGAGATCCTGTTCTAAAGTAAGACATAACTAAAAATTAATTTCCATGGAAAGGTAATTTGGCCTTTAATTTGATGAGCTTGGCCATCTGCTGTCTTAACCTTTGAATTGTAACATGAGGCAACGACATTAAACTCTATTAAAAGTTCATCACATTCTTTACAGACGCTTCGGTGTCCAATAGGCCTTTAAGTAACTTACTTCCTATTTTTATTTCCGCAAAAACTCTTGAGTCACTACTGAAGACGGCTTCTACAGAAGAAGTTATACTTTCTCTTATTCTTCTTCGGTCTTGGTAACGTTTTCGGGCTTTTAATAGGTTGGAAACTCCGTTTTCACGTCATCGGCAAATATACGATTACTAACTTGAATATAGTTTTGTAATTTTTTACAGTACGATTTGTTAAGCTTAGAATTAACGTTTGGTAAGTCATGTGTTATATCTTGTAAATTATGATTTAACTGGTACTTTTCTTTCTCGGTGCCTATTTTCGTGGCGATGCGGACGTTTGGGTGAAGCGTGACTCGACCGCTTTTGCGATGCTCCTCCTTCGGTTTTCCATTTTATTACAATTTGGGCATTAAGTTATAGATCGTTCTAATCCACACTTGAAGCAAAAAAATGTTTTGTATATCGGAATCGCAATCCATATACGTATGCCCAATAGGAAACTTGCTTAAAATTAAAAAATACGTATTACTATAGCTCCCAATAACGAAAAGTAATACAAAAAGGAATACAAAAAAATCTAATAAAAGGTTTCCCCTTAGATGACGTAAATTGACTTATATGCGCCTATCTTTTGATCGTTATAGACAAGTGCTTGAAAATTGGACAGGATGTCAAAATTATAAGTTAAAGGGTGTCCCAATAGTTAATGTAATATGATGTATGTGCCCAAACTTGTGAACCGTTATAGACAGACAGATGAAATTTACGAAGAACCTGTATTTCTAAATCCGCTATAACAACAAGCATGAAATTTGAATTTAGAAATTAAAGAGTGCTACCATATTTGAAGTCAATTGATCTATGTGGCCCTATCGTTTGAACCTTTGTATACAAAAATCTTGAAAATTAAACTGTTTTGTTTAGTATATTAGCAAGGATAAATATTGAAAATTATAAATTATAGAGTGTTACAATAGTTGCTGTTATTTGATGTATATGACTAAACTGTTGAAATGTTGTAGGAAGTTGATTGGAATTTGCACCGAACCTTTATTGCTAAGTCCGCTATAACAAGTAGCAAACTTGAAATTAGAAAATAAAGGGTGTCCCTATAACTGATGTAATTTGACCTAAATTACCATATCTTTAAAACCGTTACAGACAAACTCTTGAAAATTTGACAGAATGTCCATTACTATATCAAGTATAATAACAAGTACAAATATTTAAAATTAGAAAATAAAGGGTGCCCTAATGGTTCTAGTTTGATGTATATGGCCAATCTTTTGAACAGTTAGAGACTAACGCTTAGAATTTAAACAAATTTTGTTCTACTGTGTCAGCAATAAACTGCTAATTTTTCTTGTTAAATCTGCATTCATATTTTGTTCTACGACATATAAAAAATCCTGACGCAATCCTTCTGGTATATAATATAATTAATGTATAATTACTGTCCTAAAGAAATATGATTTTAAGTTTGTCTGTTGCCTGAGGGCGGTTTTTTTTAAGAGTCCTTGTCGAAAGGCCTTTTTTGTTCTTCTTAACGGGTAAATCGTTACGGTATTTAAATTACTTAAGTTATGTAAGACATTTTGTTTTTAATCGTTGATTGAATACGAAACAAGCATTTCGTTGGACGAATTAAAAAAAATATAAATCAAATAAATTAATTAAATATAAATTTAAAAATAATTAAGAGTTGATTAAAATTATTTCAATTTGTACAGTGCGGTATTATTGCATAGAAATTAATTGTCAATTAAAAATTTTTTCGTAACAATACGTGTGTTAATAGAGTATTATTATTAGTTGAAAACACTGATTTGTTAATTTATATTGTTATATACTACTCCATTTTTACATTTATTTCAATTGATTTTAAAGCATTTTAATTCATTTTTTCTAGCCAGTGAGATTTGTGTAAATTAATATGAGTTTTAGTCACCCTGCTGTTGGTCGGTTTGACTTCTTTTTAGTTGGTTTCTGTTTGTCTCCCTCCTTAAAGTTTAAAATAAATTTATATTTATTTCGAAATGTCGGAAAATATTTTGAAAGTTTAACTCGTGCTTTTGATGCCTTCTTAACTTTGAAGTAAATTTTAGTTAAATATTAACTGGTTTCTTAGATAAGCTTTGGTAAAAAATCGAAATTGAATGCGATCAGTTTTTAATTGGTTTAGAAGCGTCTCCGAAAGTAAAATCTGACCAGTTAGAAGTTGCTGAAGGGAAATATAGAAGCAGCCTTAATGCGTACGTTTAGTGTAGGAATGCAATGAAAAGTGATGAAAAAGGACAAAGGTTAAACCTAAGCGTTCTAAAAGTTATGAAGAGTCGTAATTCTTGCCATAATCCAGCCCTTATATATTTACAATAGCCGTCGTAGTAGTATCGAACGATTTGGTCAAGAGAACTGGGAAAGATAATAAGGAAATCGCCTTGAAGTGTCCGTTAACTTAACTAAAGGGCACTTTTGACAATCCTCGAATGTTGGTTAGTAATCAACTAAAGAGTGTTTTAAGCCTAGAAACTATAACGAAGGAAACTATTTGGGCATTAAAAACTTACAACGTGGTATTAATAGTGTTTTAACTTCTATGTCAGCTTACGAAATAGATACTCTAATTGGGATTCGAAAGTTGTTTTAATTAGACTTTAATGATTGCCAAATTAAACAGTCACATTTTGGGAGCAAACTATAAAGGAAAAAATCTTCTTTTTTTCTTTGGAAGGACTTAGACTTAGACATGAACGCGTTTTTACAAGTATGGAAAAAGATAGAAAAAATTTTGAACGAAAAATTAATTCCATCTAATACAGTTTCACCGAATTACTGTTTTTTATGTCCAAAGCAGCAGCATTAGCTTTGATTTTGTCGTCGGTTTAAACAATTGTCCATATCTGAGAGTTTTTCTACCGTGCAAAGATTTCATTGCTGCGTAATGTGCTTATAGAAATCCCAAAGTCAAGGATTGCAAAAGTAAACATAAATTCTTCATTTGTAATCAGAGACATCAACCTTACATTATTGCTATTCGCCAACAGATAATTCTGTTAATTATAACAAAAATAGCAATAATAACAATGATTATAACTTAAGTTTCAGACCGAGTGTGCTATGCACATGGAGCGACATTTGCCATCGACGTCAGCCACCACTCGTGCAAACTAGAATCGTCAAGTTTTTTACATATAACAGGATTTACCTGCTTTTTTTGGGAACTGGTATGGATTCTATTCTTTGTCATGATACTACGTGTTAATTAAAGGACTAAATTTACCCAGCTTAGAAGCTTCATCTGTTGCGAGTTCGATCACATTTTACGAATCTAAAGATTTTCGCCATTAATAAATAATCTTCATCGACTTGAAAAAGAAAAATTTGCACAACCCGTTTGGTTTCTCCAGTAAATAAAAGAGTTCAGTTAAAAACCTTGTACTTCAAGTAATTTACCTACATTCAATTGTCCTTCGGCCGACAAGAACTTTTACACAAGCGACCCAGTTGATTCTTTGCTTGGCGCTGATTTGTACCTAAAACTAATTTTCGGAGAAGTTTGCAGACATTTTTGGATCCCTAATGGCTTAGAAAACTGTTTTTGGCTAGATTCTAACAGGTCCAATTAAAGTTTTAGTAAATAATTCTCTTAACGTTCTTTTTTTTTACTGCCCTTCATTCTTCTAACAAGACATTTAAATCAAAAACTTTCGAGATTTTGGGTACTAGAAGATTCATTTCGCTTCCTTGTAAGCCTGAATTTTCTCATTAAATTAAATTGGGCGCTATGAAGCAATTTATGAGAATAGGGAAACTTTTTGTAAACCTAGATAATTTCGAATTAAGTTACTTACTACGGGTAAAATACTGTGATCAAGCTGTCACAAGTACATACTGTTTGCCGAGTGATTAAGCCGAAGAGTAAAACAACGAAACTTAGAGTCATTTTAAATGCATCCAATAAAACCTCCAATGGCAATATCTTAAACGATTGTCTTCTCGTAGGGCCTACTCTGCAAGCTAATTTGGTCAGTTTGATACAGCGTTGGTGATTATTCGAGTTTTGGTTTAATTGCGATATCTCGAAAAAGCAGATTAACTATGACTTACAGACTGTAACTTCTGGATTAAAATTCGCACCATATATTGCGGAATTTTATGTAATGCTTAATTGGTTAAGTTCTTTTTCAAAGTTTATCCTCTGGAAGTTAAATTAGGGTATGCTGAAAGGGAAGTATTACCAACCATAGCGAAATTTATTGGTTGGTTGATTAAGCCCTGCTTGATAATATCCGTTGGGATGACGTACTAACATCGTATACGAAAAGGAATGGTTAAAATTTGTTAAACTTTTTCACCAAGTAAACTTCGTTCAAGTGCCAAGATGGGTAAACTATTGGTTTGTAAGTTAACGCAGGTACTTGTCATTCTAAGGAATGGCATTTACCTCGTTCGCATGTTCCTAAGGCAGCAGTACCAACCGGTAATTATGGGTGGCAAGATGTTTCTTCTTGATATGTATTGCAGATCAGCCGTACCAATTCATGCCTTGTAGGATCTCCCTTACCAATTCGAGGGCAAATAGCCTGGGCTTTAGTGGTCCCTGGGGCTACCAACTCCTTCGACCCTTATTAATTGGCGCGAATTATAAAAATACAGAAATAAACTAAACTTTACGCTTATACCACCGAGTATCTACCGCTGTCCAGGCACTATTGCCTGTATAACTTCCCTCATTCCCGAAGAAAGTAGTGTGAATGGAAAGAGGCGCGTTTGAATGATGAAGAGGTCTCTCTGTGTGCATGTATCGAAGCGGAACTAGCTCATCGAGGGTGTGTTCGCTTCATGAGTGATTCATGCACCGCACTGTAGAAGCGATCAATTGCGAACCTTCCTTAACCGTTTGAACGCTTTCAACTGTGGACAAATTGAAGCCGTGAATGCATAGGTACCAAACTAGTGGAAGACAAGTAATCATGAGAATGCTTCAGAGGTCCATCCTTTAGTGGAGGACCCAATTAAAAACTTATTTAATGTCTCTGGAAGATCTAGATAATGATTACTTCAGTGCACATTACCTAAACTCGATTGTGCCTAGTTCCAACCAGGATGATATGGATCATTTTCTGCATATTAGATTATATTGACGAAATATACTCATCCAATATCTCAATCCGGCGGCGGATTTCTTTCCAACCCCTCCTACCTTTACCAGCAGACGTAAGAGACGTAGACATGAGTTCTGTTCATTTACTTTACTAGCAGGAACTTGCAAAGAGAGAGTAAGAAAGAATTTTGCAAAATTGCTCTCAAAAAGTTAAAAAAGTAAATGAACGCTTTACTAGCAAAAATTAGCAAAGAAAATGACCTGGCTTCGGGAGTGATATGTAAGACGTAAAAACTTTACGGTATGCACACAAAATAGTACTATTTTTAAAGCAAATGTACTAGAGTGCAAAAATGTATAAAACAAAGATCACTGAATGTCAGCAAACTCACGAAAAAAAATTAGAATAATACTCCAAGTACCAAATAGAATGATACGTAAAATGTTTTAAATATCCTTTTAAATATTTGGTAATTTGCAAACGCGTTTATAATGTTTAGGCTCATCATGTATAGAATTTTTTTCTACAGTTAGTTCTAATAAACATTCTTATTGTAATTAAGATGTAAAAATATTTATATTAAAAATAGTTTTAACATCGATATAACTTATTTTTAATAATACATAAGAATTGTAAAACTCTTCTTTAAATTGTACCGAAAAAAGAACATTATATTGAATGTTTCATCACTGGCTTGTTTACTTTTAATTCTAAAAACAATACATATAAACACCTGCAAAGCTCGAAGATTATAAACCAAACTTCTGTTGTTTTACACTGCTTTGATTTGTACTGCCATAGCTAAGTTAAAGAAAAATTACAAAATAATATTATTTTTATATTCTTTTAATTGTCAAATACTTGCATTTTCTTTAATGGTACAAAAATTTCTTTTATCAGGCATTTTTAAAGTAAATTATTTTGTAACCAAAAGTAAGAAACAGCTGTTTGGCTAATTCTTGCAAGTTCCTGCTAGTAAAGTAAATGAACAGAACTATTTACTTGTAAGAATTTGCAAGATATTTGTTGTATCTCATTTTTTACTCTCTGTTTACACTCTCTCGCTGCAAATTTTTTGGGTTAATGAACTCTTTCCAATAACAATTGTTACAATTTTTAGTAAATGAACAGACCTATGAATATGCGAATACACAAAGAAATTTTTGAAAGCACTTTTAACCACCAAGAGAAATTATGGAGCCGAACTACAAAAGAATTTATGAGTATGCGGTAAATGCGGGCCCCTCATTGAAAATACATATCGCTTGACATTCCGTGGGTTAGTTATGGTATTTTATTAGTGTTTATGATATTAGGGACGTATTACCCCCTCTTACTACCTCAACCGGTCTAGACGGAATCACATCAAGACAGTTAATGTCCATCCCAGTCGGTGTGTTATGCAGGATGTTAAATCTGATGACGTAGTGTGTTAAGGTGCCGAGAAGTTTTCGGATGACTCGTACGGTCTTCCTGCCTAAGAAGCATGTCATCGCTTCCAGAAGACTTCAGACCGATTACCTTAATGCCTATTCTTATGCTTTATTCCATTTTGGCGAAGAGACTTTCGAAGACTGTTAAATTCCATCAATGTCAAAGAGGTTTTATGCCTGCTGACGGATGTGATGATAACACGACCTTTGTTGACCTGCTTACGAGAGATCACCACCAAAACTACGCGACTTATCATATAGGGTTCCTTGGTGTTAGTAAGGCATTTGACTCAGTGTCCCATAACACCATCTATGAAACAGTAGAATCGTATAGTCTCCCAACGCAATTGGTTGACTACATATGTACGTCGTGTTTTCTACTTCGACAATCAAATTCTCGGGCCAGTCATGGGAGTCTGACGAGTTAGTTTGTTGTGGCAGAGGAGAAAGGCACTGTGCTTTTTAACCACGCACAGAGGCGTGAAATACAAAAAAGTGAAAGAAAAGTCTGGAACTTCTAAACTATTTACCCGATTTTCATGAAGCAAACTGCGATTTATAGAAGATAAAAATAAATAAATAAGCCTTTCACCTATTGCATTTGCATACACCTTGTTTCCGTACAGGGTAGTACCACAGAGCGTCGAAGTAGGTAACCTAGAATTTAAAATTTTTTTCAAAGCTTATAACTTTATTAAAAGTGAACCTTCCTATTATAGGTAATCTACATAGATAGATAAAGAAAAAACGTGCTAGGATTTTGCAAGGTACCTTTTATACTTTTAAAGAAATTCTACTCTTATATTTAAAATACAAGACTTTTTACCTTATCATTTTTTAGTATTTCACCTGTAGTTTTTTTTTTAAATACAAGATAAAATTATTTTAAGAACAGATTTAGAAAGTTAATACTATAAGAAATAACTTGTAGAAAAACTTTTTTCTTTGACTTCATTATATGAGTGGTAATCACCCCTATTCTGTGTTTCGATTAAGTCTTCGCATTCAGTTCCGTTGCGATCGTAAATTGGTATTCTAAAGAAAAACTGAATCGAAAGAAAAAGAAGAAGAAAACAATGTTTACAAAATTAATAGCATCACTGTGGAATGTGGAAATGAAATAGCAAAATAAGCAAGTTTGTTATCATTTTCACAAACAAATGTAAATTTAATACAAAAAGTTGTACGTTTCCATACTTAAAAATAATTTCTTGATCAAGTTTAATAAAAAATTGTTATATAAAATAAAAAATTTTAAAAACAAAATAAAAATTAGTTGTTCATGGCAACTAATTTTTGCGCTGGCATTTTTTGTTGGAGGACCTAGTGCATTGAGGATTCCTGCAACTTCCTCCCTGAACGCTGCTACTACTTCCTTTGATCGCTGGTGGTATCCACATGTAATATCTGCTTTAGATGCCATTACATCTGCCAGTTGTTGTTTTTGTCCCGTAATACATAAAAAACAAATCAGATTCGGGTACAAAAATTAACAATTGAAAACAAAAGAAAATGTATTTAATTAAATGAATAAATTAGTTATAAATAATTTAATGTGTTTTTTAAAACCGTTTCTAAACATTTTATCTCATTTTCTTCTTATATTTTTTCAATTTTTAACTTTCTAGCTAAAAAACACAAACCCCTCCGTTGACAAAAAAAAAAACAACAACTGAGAAAAACGGAGCTCCGATCGTAATGCAGAATACATACAATCGAAAGAAACTGAACGGATTTGAAACCCAGAATACCAAAGTTGTCAGGCGGAGAAAATTTCAATTCAAATCGAAACGCAGAATAGGGGTGAATTTTTTTAATTTGAAATTTCATAAAAGTTTAAAAAAAATGTAGATTTTCAACATTTTTTTACTAAATCTACAAAATTTCGAACTTTTTCTTTAGATAAAGCCTTGGGTAATCCATCTGATCTGCTTTTATGGAAATCTTTCGAAGCACCCTACAGTCAGCATTGTTTGAATATGGGCAATTTTTAAACAAAAATCCAATTACTATTCTATAACGATTAGTTTTCAGTAGCCATCCAAATTTTGTAGACATCCTGCACATAAATGGGGTCTGGGGTGGCGATTAAAGAAAAAATTAAAATTTTTGGGAAGAAATTTTTTATCTACATAAAAAATAATATTTTAATTTATTGTTTGCCAAATTTCTGATTGATTTTAGTTTCGTAAATATCTTTTATATGTTAGGAGTATATACGTATTGACATACGTATACGTATTGACATTCAAGGTAAAATTTCATTCGCAATATTTCACTTTTGCTTTACAATTTGTACATCATTACTAAAAATAATAGCAAGCATTAAATCAGTTTTTGAAGTTATTAGAAAAAATTAACGCATATTACAGAATTCCTAGAATTATTTTAATATTTTTTCCTGTATTTGCGCTTAATGTCTACTCCACTTTTATCTTGAACTGCAGTTGACATGCACAGTGAGTGACATTATTTTATTCAGTGCTAGACTTTAGATTATACTATGATCAGTATTGAGATTTCTTGCTGTCTATCAGGCATCTTCTGACACTCTCACGTTTTTGAAATCGTATGTGATTTCAAAAACGCCAACTTTTGTTTTACATGTTCTGAAACTCACGCGTTTTGCTTGCGATTTGCTTTTTATCAAACTTATGTTCGAAAAACATATGATTTGACGGTGCAAAACATAAAAATCAAAAGAAAATTTAAAAAATGGCAGCAGCCTTCTTGCTTAGTTTAATTTCTTCAAATAAATATTAAATTAAAAAAAGAAGAAACTAAAAAACAGATGCTTAGAGATAATTTCAATCTATTGGATATTCCAATCCATTAAATATTTATTAATTTAAAAATTTTATACAAAGCAAGAAATAATTTGGCGACAAATGAAATTTCTATTAGTGATGTTGCATTTAGCAACTTTGAAGAAAAAGATTACTCAGGTCGTGAGTAATCAGTACTTAAAAATTATTTTTGCTTATTTTGTTAGTTATAACATACACGTTCAAAACGCAGATCGTCCTAAAAATAATTGAGATATATTTATTAACGTACATTAACACTTTAATTGCCCATTTAATAAGCACCGAATATTTGTGTAAGATTTTAAAATGTGAACAACCGCATTTTTATTTGACTACCGACTACACATTTAACCGCACTAATACTTATATATTTTCGAACATCAATAAGAACAGCTGTTTTTATGAAATCGCAAGTACTCAAGAAAAACCAACACACACAATTGATAAAACAAAGGGCATATTTTAAATTTTTTATTTAACACTTTAATTGTGTAAAAATAAAAATAAATTTTGATAAAAATAAAAGAAAACATTAATTTTTATTTGTGTATAGTTTTATTGTTGTTTTAAAGCTTTTTTTAAGTGATATTTATAACTTCACTTCAGTATGTGCTTGCGATTTCAAGTCGCCAAATTTCTTGCGATTGTGAACTACAAAACACCTTTCATGTGATTTCAACTCACATCGCAAGTTTTAGGCGATTGTCAGAACATGCCTGATACAGGCATGCGGAAAATCTTTAGTAAGTGAAGCCGGTATTGGTCAGATCATTCAAGGGAAAATTCTCACGATTGTCCAAAGGAAGATTATGAAGGAAATTTATAGTAGGCAGTCATATAAAAAATATTTGAGAACAGAATGCCGGCTATGAAAGAAATCTGCAGTAAGCGAAGCAAGTGTTGGTCATACCACTTTTCATTTAATTTCGTTTCTTTAAACGTTATTTTTATTACTTTTCCTACTCATAATACCCCGTCCGTAATCGCTCTGAAAATTTTCTTTAAATTGCATTAATTTTATACGCACTAGGCTACTTTATTTAAGCATCGTCACCAAACTAGATTTGTTCCAACATATTTCCAAATAAATAGTATACTCAAATAACAGCGTAAATATAAAGTATTAAAAAATCCCGAAATTAGTTGACAAATGCATATTTTTTCGAGTGCAAAGCTATAATGGATATTATTCAAACTAAGTCAAAGGATAACAAAAGCTAAAGGTTGAGAAAATTTGCTGTTAGTCTCTCATTTCTCCTTCTTCATCCTCATCATCGACGCCTTTAATGTAAAGGACGTTGTTACAACGTATTAGAACCTCACCCAAGTTACCTGTAAACAAAGTTTGATACTGCAGCTAACGACGATAACTATAAAACAAATTTTATAATAGTATACCAGTTACATGACCATCGATATGCTCTTCTGTGTTGGCCAACTGCATATTCATATACCCATCGACGGATACCAGATAACCCTTGTATTCATGGCCCCATTTAAGTTTTATTATCACCGCCTTTCCCGTAAGACCATTAAGAAATGGTTTCGGATTAATTGGCATTGCAGCAGACATGATGTTTAATTTTATTTATAACAAATAATGTGTTTATATACGGTAAACAATTTATACGCTTACAAATCGTTTGCAAAAAAACAACTGTCAAACCTCAGGAACAAGGCGAATCAATTACCAGGTGGCAGCGTAGGCGAATTCAGTATTTTTTTAATCAATATCATGGCGAAATAATACAGGTAAACGCACGGGCGAAAAAGCTCATCAGCTGTTTACATTGTAGTTGTCAAGACGAATTCAGGTTGCTTAGGAAAATTGTCAAAAATTAATTTTAATAATAAATAAATTTCAAAAAGCACAAAAATTTTAATTTGTTTTGTTGCCAAAAAAAAAACATTTCAAATTATAAAAAAAACTTGGAAGCGTATTTGCAGTTCCTGAAGTGTATAATCTAGGTATTCTTAAAGAAATAGTAATATATATATTAACACCAATTTTCAATAAAATATTCAACATGTGCCACATTGTACTGAAAAACTTTTTTATATTCTTGAACTATGCTACTAAACGAGATTTGTTCCCTTTCTTCAATTTGGAGGTGAACGTGTGGTAGCTTCCTGATCACTCTTTTATACTGAACTGCTAGACATAGCAGCAAGACTGTCCTTAGTATGTTTACAATATCAAAGTTGTCATCACCTTCAAGGTTCTATGGCTGATACTGGAGAAACTGCAGGTGAGGAACTTTTTGTCGTAGAGGACAAAATACGAATAACTTCAGCATTCGTCTACAACTGGTTAACTTGTTTATCTTGTTATTACAATTGTACAGAGTATATTAAGTTGTTGATCAATAAATGAAATACAAATAGGTCTTGGAAGGGTTGAAATAATTGTTCTATTTAGGGAAAGAAAATTAATGATTTTCTTAACAAAATAAAAAACTTGGTACAGTGCAGTTTACGAAATTTATGTTGCAATGTAATGGTTGTTTTCACATTTAAAAACATATATGTAAGCACATTATTTTTGGGAAAACTAAAATAAACTCTAAAATACACGTTTTTTTCTTTTTCTGTAAAAATTGAAAAAGAAGCAATTTGTTAAATTGTTTGGGAATTTTCTCTAAAGAAAACATACCTTCTGGATATGGTTACTGTAGCTAGTGGTCTTTTGGCAGTTAATGTTTATAAAGTGCTGGTGACTTCACCACTTTGCACTTTGCCTTACATTTCTCTGATTCCTCTTTAAACAGTATTGTTGTCTTCTGCGTGACATTTTATCTTGAATAAATTTAAATGGGTGTTGCCCTACTTATCTAAACGTCTTATTCTTAAATGAACTTGAGAAAGTTGTACAAAAGGTCGCAGCGTGTATTTCTTGCATAATGCATCACCGCCGAATTCTAGTAAAAAAAAATTTAAAAATACTTTTGTCTAATTCTTTTTTTCCAATTTCTTATGTTTGTTTTTTTTTTAATTTTTTTTGACAATATACATAGATTTTGTAGCAACAAATTTCCTGTGGTTTTTTGTGTTGTTGCACTATTGTAGCCGTGCAATCACCTGTATTAATTCGCCTTGATCAATATTCAAAAAACGCAAAATGAAAAAAAAAAACAGAAAAAAATTTATAAATATTTTGTGTATTTGAAAATAATAATTTGCAAACTCCTATCAATGGAAAACGTTGTAGATAACTTGATTTATTATTATTTTCATCACTGATATTTATTGCAAATGTAATTATTTTTAAAATGTTTCATAAGAAAACGTTTTCGTTTTGAATTAATGCTTTTTGTTCGTTCGTGTTAGTTTATATATATATATATATATATATATATATATATATATATATACCCTACTTTGGCACGCACACCCTTTTTATTTTTCATCCAACGTTTTATTCGTTTGTTTTAATGTTTTATTATTAAATCAAAACTATTTTCTCGATTTTAAAATAAAAATCTTTTCGTTTTTTAAACGGCGCGTCGATAAAATGTAAGCAAGTTTTGACCTTGATTCAAAAAAATGTGCAAAGCGAATTCGATCACAATTTGTCTTGCAAAAGTCCATAACAAGTCGAACAAGGCATATTATATTATATATTTATAACGTCTTGACGAGACATTGATTCGTTCAACCATTGAACAATTTCATGTACGCACATTAAAATGGCTTGTGTAGACCATCGTTGTCCATGTCATGTTCTTGTTCAAACAGCGTTGTCAGAACATTTGTTCGAACAACGATGTCTGCCATCAAACTTCATTTTCATTTTAAAAATTCTAAAAAAGATTAAATAGAGGCAATATTTAAACCAAAAAGACTGTTTAGTTTTCTATTTATATGTTATTTTATATTATTGAACAAAAAACAATAATATATATTTTATTTAACAAAAAAAAAAACAATATATTAAGAACTGTGAACAAACAATACATAAACATCGCCACGTTTTTTCCACATATGAAAACATGAACAAATTTTTGTTCCCTCTTCTGCCGACGTTTTGTTCAGGTGGGAACAAATGAACGGCTCGTCAAGACGTAGTGTAAGCCTTGAAGTCGAATCTGTTACGAGGTGGCAGCGTAGGCGAATTCAGTAATTTTTTCTTGTACATACCAAGCCGAATTAATACAGGTATTCTCATGGCGAAAATGAATACAACACTGCGAAAGAAATATGTATAATTTGTTTATGTAAAAAACGTCTTCGGCTGTCAAAAAAGAAAGAAGTACAATAGGAGAATATAACTTTTGACATTCGAAGATGAAAAATTAAAAAAAGGGTAACCTATGTTTGTAATTTCTACAATATCCATTTTCGACCCCATAAAGTACATATATTCTGAGTTTATGCATAGCGAAGTCGATTGAATGGTGACCGTCCGACTTAATATTGAAAACAACATTGATAAGGCAATAGATGAGCTAGATAAATAATCCAATCGATCATACATAGTGTTGAAAACTTTGCTATTGTAAATCAGCAGGATTGGTCATCTTCTTCGAGGCAATGGGCAAAGCATTACGCCTGCCTCTAAGTGGTGCCATATTGACGTTTTTTTTTCTTATTTTTTAATTCTCTAACGCCCCATATATTTATTTCTTTGATTGGAGTTACTTTATTGTTTCATATGACATTAAAATATTATATGTAGGCGTGATGTTTTGCCTGCTGACTCGAATGACATGGACCGATCGTGCTGATATCTAATAGCACCTCTTTCGACACTATGTCTGATCGAATGACATACTCTTTTTTTTTCTAGTACATCTAGTGCCTCGGCATACTTGATTTCAACACAAACACGGACGGACAGACGGACATCGCTCAATCGACTTCGCTATTCATAAGAAGTCAGAATATATACACTTTATGGGGTCGGAAATGGATATTGTAGAAATTACACACGGAATAACAAACTTATATACACCCTTTTCCACTTTTTGTGGTGAAGGGTATAATAAGAAAAAAACATCAAGTGAAGAAATTGACGCTCGCTAATATTTTCCGACTTATGGGCCTCTGCACTTTTCATAGAGAAGTACAATTTCAATGTTTCAATTCTAAGATTAGCGGTCTATGTAATTTTTACGTAGATAGTGAAGGGTACATAAGATTCGTCATAGAAAGATGTTTGCTCGCTTTTAAAAAAAACCGACAGTAAGACGCCACCACCGGTGTGGCGATTTATTCAAAAACTGAAAATAAAAATAATAATTTTAATTTAAAACTGACCTAGATTAAACACAAGGTAAGAGATTAACAAGATTATATACCCTTCACTATCTACGTAACTACAGATTAGTGAAGTAACCCCAATAAAAAATTTGTCAACTTTTTGTGGTGAAGGGTATAAAAAAATTATTCACTTGTAATCAATTCGCTTTGCTAAAACTATGTGTTTTTAGTAACAAAATCATCCATTTCCCATTTCATGGCACAACACGGATCTTTTAAAGGGCAAGGAAGTGGAGACATGATTAATTTCTTCTCTCACAAAATTTAGCAATTCTTTAAATAAAATTGTGAACAGGTATATTACAAAAAAGCCATGTTTTGGAATAAGAAATATAACGTTATAAGATATACGAATAACCATGGCGCAATAATACCAGGTGAATGCATTACCTTTTACGTGTATTTCTTTTTTTTTTTTGTAAAAACTTATTCGAGCTGTCAAAAACGTCTGGCAATATGTGTGTATGTATTCCAATATATTTTAGTGGCTTTCTTACATATCACAAGCACATATTACTAAACGTTTTTGATAGGTTGAATAAGTTTTTACAAAAACAAAATACACGTAAAAGCTAAAAAATATGATGAACACATGATCTGATGCAGTCACCCTTTTGATGCGCCTTACGCATAACTTTTAAAAAATTCACAGTTATGTATTTCGTAGCAGTTTTAATACGTTTTAGCCAACTCTGCATATTTGTTTTCCAATTGCGACTCGCGATGCCAACTGTTTGAGAACTAAAACAATGTTTTTGACTTTATATCTTCCCGGTAAATTTGTCTTTTCAATGAAATTTATGTTTTATTAAATAAATATATCTGTGGTGTACGTTATAAAATGTCAAGTTTTGTAAGTTTAATCAATAACTTATGCGCTGAGTTACGTTCAGATAAAATAACCACACGTAATAAAGCTGCCGAACAACTAGATGACCATCTTAGTTCATCTAAAAACGAACTTTTCGCCAAATTGGATAAGCGTAATAACACGGAAGTTTCTTGGACTACCATTTTTAATAGCGCATTAGATGCGACAATTAAACATGCCATTAAGGTAGATGAAGCAAAGAATTCGAAAAACTACCAGACAATGCGTAACAAAAACTATGTATACAGTGCCATAGTGCAAAAGTTAATAAACTATAATATGGAAGGTAAAAAGGAGGAGGGAGGGCTCAATAAATTTTAATTGTTTTTCTATATTTTAGATCCTGAACATTTGTTTTCAAAGTCAATACTATTTAACGCTTTTCAAGAAGGATTTAAATCAAGAGCAGCTCTTGAGTACTTTAGTGATACATTTTTGAAAATTTTAAATGACGGTCTTTTAAAGTCTCCCCAATATATTCGTGATTTAAAATTAAATGAGTTCAGCAGTATGTATTAATATAATCATCTTGTAATTTATTCATTATTTATATAAAATGCTTCACACTTATTTCAGTTATATTATCGTACCTTTTTGAAACAAATATGGATAACGATAACCTATTTCTATTTTCTGCATTGAAGTCTATAAACAGAACCATTGAACTATCCCACGAATATGTACAAATGAGCGCTGACGTTATTGCGTACTTTCCGGATGTGAAACATTTTGCTAGAAAAGCTTTTAAAGATTCACAAAAAGCAGATATTGTTAAATTATATTATTTAATGGTTTCTCAGGTTTGAACAAACATAATAAAAATCAGTTTTATGTATTTTGATTTTCTTAATAATTTAGAATTCCGTTGATTATCATACTATAATTTGTAATGGTCTTCAGGACGTATTACCCATTTTAGTTGGTTTTTATCAAACAGATATGAAATCTGAAACAAAGGTATGTCAAGTTTTTGTATACAAAAGCTGCAGTTTAAGATGATTAAACTGTTCCAGAAAACGACAGGCTTTTGCAATAGTTTGATAGATTTGGAACAGATTATCTTGAGTTTTCTACTTCACCAATGAATTTTCTCTAACGTCTAATTTTAATTTTTAAGGAACTTCTATTTAAATCAATCCTTATTTCTTTACAATCATTGTACCCCTACATAAAACAAGGTAATATAAATACGATTAATATAGTACTTTGTGATACTTGGTCAAAAACTTTGAAAAAATTAAGAACTCTGGTGGAAATGGAAATCAAAGAAAGAAATAAAAGTTACTACCAACAAAGTCGAATGCAACAAAATGAAAAATATCTCAAGACTTTTATCAAAATGGCAACTTTAGTAGTATATTTGGTAGGCAAGCATAATAAAAAATTAAACAGAAACTGGTTTTACAATTTTTTTTATAGATGTTATGGCATTTTGAAAGTAATAAAAGCACAAGCCCAGACAGCATGGAGTCAAAATCAAAAATCTCAAGACCCGAGGATAAGTTGGAATCCTTATTAAATTTTGTCCAGCCAGCTAAAGAAGAGTATAGTGAAATCTGGTGATTGATCTTAAAATATGTTTTTCTATTGTTATATTTTTAATTTTAATAACTGATTTACTTCTTAGGTTATCTATTTTATCTGAGTTGGTGGTGGAAATAGAAAACATAGTAAATATTGCCAATTATCAACCCTTACTTACTTTAAATTTAAACATTATAAAAAACTACAAAACTGGTAAGAATCTACAAATCATACGTTTGTGTTTAACACAACTTTTGAGCAAAGAAAGCGAATTTGTTGCCGTCAAATCTATACCTTTAAACTACTGTCAAGATGAATGGCTCAATATAAAGAAAATATTAATAACCGACACGTCTTCTTGTGCAGAGGTTATAGCAGAGAAACAATTGATATTGCAACAACTTTTAAAACACCATAAACTTAGTGCCGAAGATTGTACCATTTTGTTGAATTCATTTATGACAAATGCAGCGCTAAAACGTTCAGAATGTATTTTAACCATACAGCATATTTTAAAACAAGCCGATGAAATGAGCCTGGATAAGACTTCTCCACTCATAGGTCAATGCATCGTATGGCTATATGGTGAAAGAAATAAAAACGAACCAAAAACCATTTTGTTGCATATCGAACCTGCCAGACCAGCGTTAATAGCTGAAACTTGTGCTATAGCAGTTATAAATTTCTTGGATGTTACAGTGCTAAAAGGTCAAAAACACGATGAGTTAGTTACACCGATTGAAACAAACTCTATACTTGAAATGTTGCAATTTAAATATAATCGCAAATTTATTTGTTTTCAAAGACATGGCAAGGAGAAAAACAGTATGCAACACCAACAAATCGTAAATAAAATGAACAAACAGAAAAATTGCCTATTTCAAGCTAGTTATGAGTTGCTAATGAGAACTTTAAACCTTGAAACAACCAAAGGTACTAGTTGCAAGGATATTATTTTAGATCTGCAGTCGCTAATTAAAATTTCTCTGCTAATGAAGTCCTTCTTAAATTATGAGGTATTTGACGAGTTTTCTTTCATGCAGTGTCCTTTAATTAAACGTATTGGTTTTTTTCTCAGTCATTTAGAGGTATTTTATAATATATCTTTGTTTCCAGAGTAAATTTAATGTCTCAATTATTTACAGTTACAATTTAAAAATAATTCGCCATGCTCGGTGGAACGTTCAATTTTGTCTGAAATTTTAAATACATTAAATGAAATCATGGTTTGCTTTACCAGCAATACATATCTTTTACAATATCTTGAGAAGCAACCTATTGAGGAAATTATAAAATTTTTGGGTGCTACATTAAAATTAAGTGGTAAGTAAGAACAAAGCAAATTTATAAAAATTTAATTCTTAATCTTGTAAATGATATTCGTTAAATCAATTTTAGACCATCAAAATTAATACCAAGGTGATAAAAACATATTTACATAGATTATTTTTTTAACAAATAAATTATTTTCATATATATTTTTGGCTGAAGGTTAATCTAGAACAACAATATTTTCCACTATGTAATTATAATATATAAACGACTTTGTTAAAAAAAGTTTTAGTATAGTAATTAAGACTTTATTTTAAATATTGTATTGTTTATTGTATTATTGTTTGTGATACTGAAACATTATCTACTATTACAAAAAAAAAATGAGTAAGAAAACTGTGTTAGGTTAGGTTGCGCAGGCTACCGGTCCCGACTTACTTGGGTCCTAATGGGTTCTTTCTGTTGTCTGAAAATAAAAGGGACTCTTAGTTCACGAAGATTTTGTTTTTACCAATTCTGTAACGCCGATAGCAGTTTGAAATTTGAAAGTCATGTAAATTCTATAGAATCAAAAGTTACATTCACGTTACAAAAACTTTACAGCTTGGACTTTTTGGCCGTTTTTATTAAAAAAAATAATTGTTAATAAGCTTATAATGCCGATTTTTCTATAACGATTAGAGGTTTACTCAGTCATCCTGGGATATGTTATGCGAAGAATAAAATTAGCATTCAATAAAGTTATTAGGTATATGTACTCGCTCAGTTTATCAATACATGTTTCAGCATTTGTTAAAGAATTTTTAGGATTTTCTTTTACCGATTTTATAAAGTTTTTTTTTTTATTTTTTGTAGATTTAGACTATTTCCTAGGTTGACTTCAATATTAGCACGATCTTTTTGTGTTAGAGTATCACGTGCCAAACTCTTTGAAATCATTTAATGTTATAAGAAAATACAGTTTAAAGAGCTTTCAAGCAATACTCCGTTTTGATTTTGTAATTAATTACAGTTACCATTTTTACCATGATTTACTTTTCTTGATGCGTTGTTAAAATATTAATTATTTTCGGTTTTTAAATATTCAATTCCTTAGAGTAATTTTGTTTTTCGATTCCTTGTGCGGTTTAATTGCCTTTTAGTATTTTATTGATTAATAATGTAAAC
Organism: Cistogaster globosa; assembly: GCA_937654795.1. Taxonomy (NCBI): domain Eukaryota; kingdom Metazoa; phylum Arthropoda; class Insecta; order Diptera; family Tachinidae; genus Cistogaster; species Cistogaster globosa. The sequence goes on along the minus strand of OW569406.1, from coordinate 48,063,940 downwards.
GTTTTTACAAATGCTACTATACATTTATAAATATATGGTAGTATATAGTATAGTATGATTTTTATTGTTAAATTTTATAACATATTTTATTATTACATACATATCAGGTCTGTTCTGAAAATCACGTGATTTCAAATCACGAACGGTTTTAAAATCACGGCAACGATTTGATGCTATTCTGAAAATCACGCGATTTTCAATTTTTCGGCGAGACTGTAAAAGTTTGAAAACGCAAGAAAATAACTGATTTTTAGATTTGTGTTCTTGTTTTTTTACTTTTTTTAATTCGTAACAAAAATATTATTGGAAATTCAATAAAGTCAAAATGCATAAAGCTAAAATAATACGAGAATTTTTATTTGTTTATAGTAGTACATATCGCTTATTTACTAGAACAACGTCACAACTCAAAAAAATTGATTTCGAGAAAAACGATTTCAAAGTTTTTAATTCATATGTAGGTCCTATGCACAACATGGCAGTATTTTCGTTCGTATGTGGAGATTATAAGAGATATTATTCTGAATTTTTTTACAATATGAATTACTGTATAGCGAATAATTTTGCATGATTTTCTCAAAAATTGTTTTTTTTTTTTCAGTTATGACACTGTTTTAGTAAATGAGCGATATGTTTTTACTTTTATTTCCTTATTGACGCTTTTTATCTGTGGTTGTTTTATTTATTTCGAAAATATTGATTCAATTTACATTTAACTTAAATGGTAAAGAGTTTAGGTACTACGTACCTTTTTTACTTAGAAGTAAAATTTTTTACAGGATAATATATACATATTTAGTGCGTTGAATTAAAATGCTCGTATATATATATATATATATATATATATATATATATATATATATATATATATATATATATATATATATATATAATCAATTAATTTAAAGTTTTATTATATGTGTCATGAAAGTTCTGTATACACTAATTCTTTTTCGCGTGTCTTTCTTGACTGAAAACTACGTTAAATTTAAAACTCTGTCAAAGTCTGATGAACGTCAATGTTGCAACCGTGGTGATGCCAGATCTAACACCAGTGTGGTCACTACACCACCCCCCTTCCAGACTCTTTGTGCACTACGTTCGTACGCTTGACTTTAAATCTTACTCTTCTTGGTTTGTGGTGTGCTCTCCCAAATTTCGACATTTCCGCGGGCACATATGTTGGTTTCAATCTGTCTATCGATACCGTTTTCGTTCTTTTGGGACATAACCGGTTTCTTGCCGTGTTGTGTTGTTGAGGTTGGGCGCAAGTTTTCGAAATGTTGTTGAAGCCTGATTAGGAATTTGTTTTCGCTGATGTAAGTGTTCGAATTTCTGTTACGAAATCGCTAGGTGGTCTGATTGCTTGTCCATATATCATCTCGGCCACTGATGCGCCAAAATCTTCTTGTACTGCTGTCCTTAGGCCCAACATAACTATAGGTAATATTTCGGTCCAGCTTGTGCTAGCCCCATGAAATTTTAACGCGTCCTTTAAGACTCAATGCCAGCGCTCTGTAAGGCCGTTGGCCTGTGGGTGGTACGGCGTTGTCCCAATGTGTTTTATGCCCAACATTTTAGAAAGGTGGTTGAAAAGGTCGCTTTCGAATTGTCGGCCTTGGTTCGTTGTTAAAAACTTTGGTATTCCAAATCGGCTAATCCAGCCACTTAGCAAAGCCTTAGCTACCGTCTCAGCTGCGATGTCCATAATCGGAATGGCCTTGATCCACTGGGAGTACCAGTCGACACATGTTAAGAAGTACGAGTAGCCGTTGGACATCGGTAGTGGTCGACTAAATCAATATTTATGTGTTCAAATCTTCTGTCTGGTACTGCGAACGTTTCCAAATCAGTTTTTGTGTGTCGTGTCACCTTGCGGCGTTGGCACTGTTGACCATTTTTTTACAAGTGTTTTTATCTCCGCTTTCATTTTACTCCAAACAAAGCTTTTTGATATTAACTTTGTCGTCGCTTTTACTCCAGGGTGCGACAGGCCATGCAAAGTTTCGAAAATTAGTAAACGCATTGTAGCTGGGATATATGGGCGTAACTTACCCGTTGATTTATCGCATATGATCTCAACAACGGAACCTGGCATCTTGATTTTTTGTAGATTAAGAGAGGTTGTATCCGATTGCATGAGTGCTTGTAATTCTGCGCACTTCAGTTGTTCCTCGGATAGTAATCGATAGTCTATTGTATTGAGCATTTGTACTGCATCTAATCGTGACAACGTGTCTGCCACCACGTTCTCGCTGCCGCTTATATGTTGTAAGTCCAACAAACAAAGTTCATTAATGTGTATGTATGGCGAGGACAGACACCTTGCGTTGAAATTTGAAGTCAACCTAGTCAGCTCTATATGAACTGGTTCGAAGCCTAAAAGAACGCGTAGACGGCGAGTTGAGTAATGCCACGGCGGATTGTATACTATTTTGACAATTGATGAGTACCAAACTGGAGCACAATAAAATAGCACAGGGTGGAAAATTTACTTGATGATAAGGTTTTTATTCTCAGTACTTAACTTGGAGCTTCTATTTATTAAGGGATATAAAAGTATTATCAATTTGTTAATTTTGTTAATGATATGCGGTATATGACAAGTAAAATTTATTTTGGTGTCAAAGATGACACCTAGATATTTGACCTTGACATCCCAAGGTATATTAAAGGCCATGAAACGTAGTGAATTTCGGGAAACAAAGCAATCCTTTCTCTTCCTTGTAAAATAAATAGCTCGAGTTTTTTTTAGGGTTTATAGCTATTTTCAACTTGTTGAGTATAAGTGCGAGCTAAGTATTTTAGTATCGTCTGCAAAAATAGACGACATACAATTTAGGAACTTAGGAATATCTGCAGTAAAAATGTTGTTTAGTATTGGTGATAGACAAGATCCTTGAGGGCAGCCAGCCAGGATGTTAACTTTGTGAGAAAATGTTTTGCCCAAATGTACCTGAAAATGTCTGTTATGTAGAAAATTTCTTATAATTTTTATTATTTCCAACGGAGAATTAAATGAGTGAGATGTTTCCTGAAGAGCTAAGTAAGCGGTAGCGAAATGGCCATCGAAACGTGCTTTCACCTGCAATAGTCAATATCGGTGATTTAATTAATACGGTCGGGATAATTAGCACGAATTTTTAAAATTGAAAACTAAATTAATAAATATTCCCGTGATTTGAAATTTAAAATTTTTTTTGATTTAAATACCAAACCGTTGTGCCAGACGGTATCAAAGGCAGATTTGACATCGAGTAATACCATGCACATTGATTTTCCAACGATAAAGTTCGTTTTAACTAGGTTTCTAATTTTTAATAACGGTTGTGAAGTGTTATGTTCACTTCTGAAGCCAAATTTTTGGGGTGGTAAAATATTATTTTCATTGATAAAGTAGTAATTTTTTCCTTTAAAAATTTTTTTTAACAATTTACTTAGTGATGACAGTAAGCTTATTGGTCTGTAAGGGGAGACACTGCAGGTTTGTTTGGCTTAAGTATTGGGATGGTCTTTGAAATTATTCACATAGAAGGAAAATAGCACAGGTTTTGGCCAGGCGTTAAATATGACTGTTAAGTATATCCTTTGTTTGGTAAATTTTTTAGACATTTATTGTTGATTCGTGAGGCGAAATGAGAACTAGGTGGTGTAACAGACATATTTCCGATTTGTGTTACCATAACGTCAACTTAAGAGATAATGAATAGGTCGCTTAAGTACGCAGAAGAATTGTTATTAGAAATAAAAGTGTGAGTCAAGGCTTCTTCCTTATATCTCAGATTAACATTGCTTGTGATAGGTAGATGATCTGATCATAAGTCGTTGAGCACCTTGACCGCTGACATATTTGTTGAAATGTTGCTTAGAAACATATCAAGAGTTGATGGTTGCTTTTTTGGGTCTGAGGGTATATATGTGTGGTCATGAGGAAATGCTAATTGGGTTTGATTTAACTGAAGTTTGTTATATGAAACATTTCCCCAGGAATTATTTCTGAGGCAGCCCCAGTACCTATGTCTCCGCCAATTATATATTTATTTTTAATTTCTGTTAGTTTACGTAGATCGGAAGTAAAATTATTTCTTTTTTTCTTATTTGGACCAGCAGATCCACCAAGAAGTATCGGGAATAAATGTTAATAAAGTCATTTTCGTAAATAATTCTTACTCCTATGTTTTCAATAACTTTTGTATTTTTAGATGGCAACAATTGATGCTTTAAAATTTTGCTAATTAAAATGGCTACACTACTTCTTCCTCCAATTTGTCTATCAAATCTATAACAGCAATAATTTTTGTGTTTTATTGATAATTTACTGTTTAACAATGTTTCACAAATTAAGCATATATCGACTTGGTTTTTCTCCAAAAAGTGAAATAGTTCGTCTTTTTTTGTGCGAATGCTACGAGTATTCCATGATACTAACTTTATTACCTTGTTCATTGGTACAAAAATTTGCACGCACGATTTGTAACAACCTGAATTTGCTCTTCGCGTGACTTACAATTTTTAAGATCCGTTATTAGCGCGAAAACAGATTTGTTGAACTGTTGGTACTGTCAAACATTTGGGTTAGAGGATGGTTATTTATACTAAATGGGGTTGAAACAGCACGGCTCTGATTTAATGTGTTCGGAATTTTATTGTTATAATTTTTCCTATTACTAAATTCGATTTGTTTTTTTCTACGACTCTTGGGCTTTTGTATTCCCAGCGAACTTTAATATAATTTATTACTGAGTAATTTTGTCTCAAATTCCTTAGCGTAATTTACTTTCTCTCAAAATAAACTATATAAATGATTTGCTCCCTAGAGTTTTGTAAGGATCTAGTAACAATTTTGACATCAGTGCATTTAAGACCTATTTTTATTAGTCGCGCTTTTACAACAGATGGATCGCTTTTGTTTAGACCTAAAAGAACTGCCTTGTATGGTTTTTTAAAGCATATGTAAAATGTTCGTATTTAACTTTTTTTGTAAGTTCCTCGAGGACTTTATCGTAGTCGCCTTTGTTTGTGCAGAATAGTTTCAAACGAATTAAAATTTTGCGAGAGAAGAGTCCTTAACATTTAATATTCTACAAATTTCGTGCACTTGCTCTATTTGGCACTTTAATATAGTTATTGGTGGCATGGTTTCCTTAGGAGATTTTTCGATAACAACTTCATCGTTGTTGTCATAATCTTCATCAACAGTTTGTTGTGGGGCATAAAAATTGTAAGATGTAGCTGCCTGAGTGCTACTAACATTTGCTTTTCTCATGCTCATGTTGTGCCCATCGAAGGCAACAACAATGTCTTCAACGTTCCTACGTTTAATTTTGTTATTTACTTGTTTTTTATTTTTGTAAAAAGTAATAAGACAGAAAAGAAAAAAAATACCGTACACTTTTGATCACAATCAAATGTAACACAGCTAAGAATGACTTTACACATAAAATGACAATGCAAGACTGATTGACGCTTATTAAATTGCTTAAAACTCGGCGTCAAATAAAAATTCGTAAAATAAAAAATGAAAAAAATCTAGGAAGCTGCCACTCTTTTCAATAAAAAACTTTCTAACATTTTGCACTTAGTTTTTTTTTTTAAATTTAAAAAATAGTCCAACTATTGACTTTTATTAATTTTGTTTAACAGCAATGATTAAATTTTGCGTTAGGTTTATGTGATTACATCGAAAGCACTCGCCGATAAACCAAATATGCAGTCAGTTCGCATATTAGGAATTCAAGCATAAACTAAATAAATCTTAGATGCTGTTTTAACACTGTGTCAATTGGGAAAAGTTAAAATTTACTTCCAAAAACAGCAACTAACTGCTAAGGAAAAGAAGAAATCACGAGCATTGTTGAATAAGCAAAAAAAAAAATTATAAAACAAGCAGTGTCTTCAAGAATTTAATAAATAAATAAATTCGTTTTTGTCTGTATAAAATCTATTTTTTTAGAAAAATAAATAGAATACATAGTATTTAAAATAAATATAATCAATATTATTATATTCAAAATAAAATAATTTGAAAAAATAAGCAAGTGGTTTCAAACCGGCAGTCAATCGTTTATAAATCACGTGATTTCAGTATAATTTGTAGGCAGAACACCTTTTACGTGATTTGAACACCTTTTACGTGACAGAACAAACCTGTATTTTGTAAATCAATCTTGTCAAATTGATTTTAAATCACGCAAGAGGTGTTCTGCGTTCAGAATATTCTGAAATAACGTGATTTTAAAACGCCGAAAAATTAAAAATCGATTGATTTTCAGAACAGCACCAAATCGTTGGCGTGTTTTAAAACCGTTCGTGATTTGAAATAACGTGATTTTCAGAACAGACATGTATAATAGCCTTGTTGTTGAATTCTAAACGATATTGAAAAAAAAAACAAGCACGTGATTTGGGATCGGCAGTCATGTATTTAACCGTTTTTATATCACGTGATATCAGTATAATTTGTGATTTACAGAACCTGATAGTTAAAAAAAATATGTGTTTAAGTACAAATTCTTTATATTTTTCGGTTTAATATAATTGTCTAAGTATCCATTTGATACCGTTTTTTACATTCTTGTTAAAAACATTTTGTTTTTAACAAGTAAACCGCTAAATAATATTTTAACTAATTTTCGCCAAAACATTGGTTCTTCGAGCCGGATTTTTTCACAAGAAACTTCTTCGAAGAAGAAAACTTACAAGTCTCCTTTACGAGGAAATACATCTTGGACGAAATATCCAAGATAATCAATGGAAAAATAAGTGTTTTAAAAGTGTTTTATTTTGAAGTGAAATTATATTTTTTAAAACAAATACTAACAGTTTTTATGTGTGTGTTTGGTTGTGTAATAACAAAAAGAGTAAAACAAGTTGTTATTGAAAATATATATATATATATATATATATATATATATATATATATATATATATATATATATATATATATATATATGTATATATATATATATTTGTAATTTTATATGTAAGTTTGTTTACGCGGAGGGACGGCTACAAAATAAACATTTTTATTCCATTAATCAACTTGTTGTTACAAAATGCAATAATACAGAAACCAAACCAAATTATAAATTTAATTTGTTGCGATTTGTTTTAAAATAAATTTTGTGCGGTTTGGTAAAGTATTGTGCATATGCGTAAATTTGTTCAACAGGTACACAATTGATACTTGTAAAGTGCTTTATTTATTGCGAATATTTTATTTATTTATTTATTAAAAATATAAATATAACAATTATACAAATTTATGAAGTTGCAGTAACAGCTTTTATTCAGGGTTGTCATAGAAACCAATATTTTTAGAATTGGTTTTAAAACCGACAAGAAAAATGCTTTGGGTTCATAGAAACCAATGTTTTGGTTTTATGCTCGAACTAGAATTAGTGTCGGTTTTAGGTGTTACAATAACCAACGTTATTGTTTTTTTTTTATTGGAAATAAACCAAGCAGCTGACTGCTGCCAATTTTCATTTTTGCGCGCTTAAGTTTTTATTTTTTTGCAGCGGGATATTTTTTAGAAATGTAAGTAAAGTAATTTAATTTAATATTTGCTTTATGAAAAGAAAAATTTTTGCATTGCCTTTTTATTTTCTAGGGAAAAGCATGAATACAGTACACAAAATACCATAATCATGGAATTCTTAGAAAAATATCCGGATTTAGCTTGATGCTTCACGAAGCGCGACAAACCAACAGCGAATGGATTGAGTAGAAGAGCAAGATAAAAAACTAGTTCAAAATAAGACAAAGTCTATGGTAACTGGCGGTGGATGATTTGCAAAGCATCCCCTGACAACAACAGAAGAGGCTTTAGTACGGCTATGTGGCATTTCGCAGTTGGTGGAAGGTGTTTGTGGCGTAGCAATTGGTCTTAACGAAGATGTAGGTGCTGCATGTGAGAAAGAAGTGCCATCTACATCTTCAAAACGACCATTGCCTCCCATTGTACCAACCGGTACTGCAAATAGATGTAAAACTGAAAATACCGGGGAGCGTCAAAAAAAATTTCTAGATAAAGACGACAAAAGAAAGAAAGAAATGAACGATAAGCTTGATGAATTATTTCAAACTGAAAAAGAAAAGTCAAGCAGCTTAGGACTCTTTTGTTGAGCAATTGAAAAAGGCAATGAATCTGTCGCAAATGCTGCAACTGATTTGAAAAAGGAATTTGCCCACGTAAATACAGCAATTTTGGAATCCTTGCAAGAAGAAATAAATTAAAGAAGAGACAATTGGATCTGGATATTTTCAATAAACACACTTTATATTTCATACAACAAATTATAATTAAAATTGTAAACAATTATACAAATGTTAACAACAGCTGATTCGAATATTTGTTTTATTTGCATTCGAAGACAACAAAACCGACTTGGTTTCATGACACCAAATGAAACCAATATTGGTTTTCAAAACCGAGAAACATCAAAACCGACTTGGTTTCTATGACACCCCTGATTGATTTGAGTAAATATTTTATTGTTGTACAGATTATTTATTTATTCCTCTTCTTCCTCGTTCATAAGTGGTCACCCTATAGTCGGTCGATTCAACCTGTACGGTTAAACAAAAAATTAAAAAGAAGCGAAATAAAATGACTAAGTTAATCGGATTTGTTCTGCCGGTAAATATACTGTTGTCATACCTTTCAGTGAAGACCGTCGTCACTGGCTGTTTATTTGGTACGTTTGGCGAGAGCTATTGATATGAGAACATAATTTTCAAGCCGCGTTTTGATAAGTACTAGTAGTTTTGTCCGTTAGGATGGTGTCCATTTAAATGGCATTATGCAAGTAGATTGCCTGATATCTGTTATGTTTATTAAAGGTATATAATTTTAATATTTCAGTCTTTTATTATTGGGTAGGTAAGTGTGACCATCTATGGGTGCTTACCGTTTGTAAGATTGTTTTAATAATTTTAGTGGTGTAAAAATTGTGTCCGAGATTGTATTTATGGGTGACTTCCTAAACGTATATTTACAATGTATCAATACAGTATTAACACCAAGTTGATACATTGTATAATTACTTTTTTAATACGTTGCATACTAATACTTTGCAACACTGAAAACGTTTAGGAACATTTATATGCATTGTATCATTCATAATAAAGCGAACAATGGCAGAAGAGCATATTTTAGTGGGAAATTTGTTAGATTTGTGCGAACAGGGAAACTCCAGCCTCCAAATTGCTGGTAACATTTTAAAAAGAAAACATAAACGATTTGCTGTCTTGCTGAAAGAAACACGGGTATCAAAAAGAGTACCAAAAACAAAAGGCTTTGTGGAAATCATTAATGAAATGCCTGACGATGTTTTTTACAGCCACTTTAGAATGGGAAGGAGGACTTTTGATGTAAGTAGTATTTATGTGAATAAAAATCTGCACGTAAAATTTTTACCAAAGTAATTTGTAAAACTTTTATTTACTTTTGACAACAAACTAATTTGTTTTAATTTGTAGAAACTGCTGTGTTTGTTAAATGTTTCACACAAAAAGGCTCAGACTGGACGTCCTGGTCTTGAATTAAAGAACATTCTTTTTATAACTCTGTGGAAACTTTCAAATCAGAACAGTTTTCGTGAAGTAAGCGATCGTTTTAATGTTGGAATGGGTGCGTGCTACAGAGGTTTTGTTGATTGTGTTCAGCTTATTGCTAACCAAAAACAACTTGTAAAATTTCCCAACTCGGAATCAAGCCGGAGAAAAATAATGGATGGTTTTGAATCATTTAGATCTCATCCTTTTCCCTACGTCTTGGGATGTATTGATGGTACACACATCAGAATACCACAGCCATCAAATGATAGTATCAGTTATTATAATCGCAAGGGAACATATTCTATAATAGTGCAGGTACATTTTTATTCTTAATTTTTTTGACTCACCTTACTAATTACACATTTTATTTATTTATACAGGCTGTGTCTGATAGTGAGTTCCGATTCCTTGATGTTTTAGTGGGGCATCCAGGTCGTTGTCACGATGCATCAGTGTGGGCCGATAGTCCTTTAAAGCGTGCAATTGCATCGGGCCACATTGCGTTCCCTTCTAATTGCCACTTGTTAGGCGACGCGGCCTATCCCTTAGAAAATTATTTAATGGTACCTTACCGTGATAATGGATACTTGTCAGCTGAGAAAATCAGATTTAATACAATCTTAAGTTCAACTCGAGTGTGTGTAGAACAAGCATTTGGAATATTAAAAAAAAAATTCCGAATTTTGAATTATTTAGAAGTCCGTGATGTAAAGCTAGCAAAAACTATAATTATGTCTTGCTTTATTCTGCATAATTTCATTATTAACACGGATGGGTCTCCTGAAAACGTGGAGATTGTTCATGAAATAGACTCTGTAAATTACAGCAATAACATTCCAAATGACGAAACCCCAAGAGAACAAGCAAGAATGAAAAGAGAAATGCTAACTACTTTTCTATCAGCATAGATTAAACAAACGTTTTTATTTAATGTTTATATTTATTTTATTTAAAATTAATTAACAGAAATAAATTCATATTCTGATTAATAAAACTAAATTAACAAAAACAAAGCCGACGATATACTATTTAAAGAAACAAAATTAAAAAAAAAAATCATATTCTAATTAAAGAAACTTAAACCCTTTTTTTATCCAACGTAGAGGTTTATGTCGAAAATTTTAAAATTGCAAATTCATTTACGAGCCGCTAATATAGCTTCACGTAATTTCCTTATTTCCTCAATTTTTTCTTTTTCAATTTTCAATTTTTCTTTCTCACAGTTTAGAACATCTTCTAACAGTTTTCTATCTGCTTGGCTTTCTTTTGCTAAAAATTCCATAATATCGACGCGATTGCGCTTCCGTGCTAGAGGTGAGCTTTCACGTTGGGTCGGAGCTGCTTGAGACGTGCTTGGCTCGTTACTCTCATCGGTCAGATCTGCAAACAATGTGTCTAAGCTCGATTCCAGATTGCATTCTGGTACAGATATGTCACTCCGGCAGCCATACACTTCGTCTAGTCGGTCATAGAAGTCCCACGTAGTTGCTGCTTCGCCCGACGTCTTGTTCCGTTTCTTAATGCGCTTATACGTCACCATGAAATTTAAAAATTTTCTATATATGTCGTCCCGTGAAAATGGGAACGTGTCATCTATGGACTTAATATTTTGCAATACACGTTCCCATAGTACAACGCGTTTCTTTGTTTTTGCACGAAATTCTTTTTCCATATCCAACCTTGCATTAATTAATAGATTTTTAAAATTATGCGTCCATTTTTTACTGCAATAAAAAGTAAAAAATAAAACTGAATAGAGAAATATAATAAATTATAAAAAAAAATTCTTACTTATCTTCCTGCGTCGCCATCGTGTTTTGTGTTGCATTCGCTTTGCATCTACTTTTATTTGGATGCCTTTGTTGCTTTTCCTTGCGTATTAACTACAACAGTGTTGCAAAAGGGAACAAGATACATTGTCAAAATTTTCAGGGTTGCGTTTACGAACAGGGTGCAATGTATTACTACAAAGCAACATGCGTTTAGGAAGTCACCCTATCTGTTCGTTAATAATATCTCCGTTAAACGTTTATGTTTCCAAGAATGCCAATTGAGAGGAATCAGCAAACCCACGGATATCAAATGTTGTTTGTGAAGATGCTCCTACAAATCTAGGTACTTAAATTTTTGTAACATCAGGAAGACTTTGTTTGATTTGTCTTCAGCGGTTTGTAAATAATACATTAAGTGGCTTATCCCAATCTATTTGTTGCCTCGACATTTCCTGAATTAAAATTTTGCACGAAATTAAAATAGGACTTAGTAAACCAAGGATGTCAAAGATTTTTGCTACAGCTTATAATACTGATATTTTTGTTGGAACTCCAATAGCTTGCAATTCAAAACGAAAACAATAAAGGTCATGTTAAGGCTTCCATGACATACCAAGAGCCTTTGTTATGTGCTCGTCATTTGAGCAATATTAGGACAATTCAAATTCCACTTTGACAATTCCATACCTGCCTTGTATAAAAATTCCATAATTTCATGTTTTTTAGTGCACAGCTCATTAAAATTGTCTGCCCCCGTCAATAGATCGTCGACATATAAATCTTGCCTGAGGGTTTCAGATCGAACAGGGAATTTGTAAATCTGCGATAAAAAACAAACTTCTTACAGCGAGGAACGGAGTAGCTGATGTGTCGTAAGTCACAATATTTAATTTATAATAATATTAACTGAAAGTTTCGATCTCTTTCATCTACTAGAGCTTGTCTGTACATTTTACAAATGTCAGCTGACAGCTAATTTATTTAATCGAAAAGATAAGAGCGTAATTATAAGCTCCTGTTGTATCGTTGGGCCTACCATTAACGATTCATTTAACGAAATATTGGTACATCAGTACGACACGAGGCGTCAAAGACCCCTCTTAATTTTTTAGTGGTGCTTTGAGGGCGAAGAAGAGGATGATGAGGTATGACATAATGTAAAAAATTAAAGCTATCAAAACTAATTGGTGACATATGACCAAGTCTAATGTATTCGTCCATGAAATCCAAATACATTTTCCGTAGGTTCTCGTCTTTTGAGAATCGTTTTTCTAAATATAAAAATCGCCTATGAGCTGTTTCTATTGAGCTACCAAGTTGCTTTGTAGATGACTTAAAGGGCAAACGAACTTGGACTCTTCCATTAGGATCAAATATAGTATTTTGTAGAAAATGCTTTTCACACTGTTGCTCTTCTTCAGTAAAAATAGGTGAAAGTTGATTGAATTTTTCAATTTCTCAGAACGCTTTTAGCAACGAATCCAAATCCTATTTGTAATAACATTACACGGCAATGCACTTTGAGAGGGATAAGCGTTTATACTGCCTCCAACAACCCATCCTAGAGACAAATAATGGACTACCCTGTCCATTTCCTAGAAAAATTTTGCCATCGATAAGTAATTCAAAGAAAATTTCTGAACTTATTAACATATCAATTCGCTGAGGTATATTAAATTGTGGGTTTGCCAGTTCAATACCAATTGGGACACTCCAGTTTGATACTTGAATTTGTTCAGATGGGTGTTGAGATGAAATTGATTTTGTGACCAAAAAACATCTGTCCATTCAAATTCAGAAACACGCGATTTTATTTTAGCTGTAACAAAATATTTTAAGTGCGTACGAATATTATAAACACCAGAACTAAATTGTGGGTATGCCAGTTCAATACCAATTGGGACACTCCAGTTTGATACTTGAATTTGTTCAGATGGGTGTTGAGATGAAATTGATTTTGTGACCAAAAAACATGCTGTTCATTCAAATTTAGAAACACGCGACTTTATTTTAGCTGTAACAAAATATTTTAAGTGCGTACGAATAATAGGAACACCAGAAATTTCTTGAGTTTTTTTAATTTGCTTTAAACGAAGACGACTAACAGCTTCCTGTGTAATTAAATTGATCTCTGAACAAGAATATAGTAAAGCTCAAAAAGGTTGTAAATTACCAAATGAATCTTTTACAAAAACTATAGCTGTAGGAAGCAAATTAATTCGACAACTGCGTGTAACTAATGAAGAAAATTTAGTTAAATTGGATGATTGGTTCGACGATAAAAATGTTGGTTGAAACGATGAGGCATGTGGGTATTTAGCCGACAAATGCGAAGAGCTGTGTTGAAATTGTGAATTGAAAGGAGAATGGGGTTGATGTGAAGAAGTATTTGAATTATTTGCTGGTTGAAAGCTCGAATGGTGTAGTGATGTGTGGTGTTAAACTCTACAAGTTCGAGATTTCGAAGGACATTGTGAAATTACATGACCATTTCTAAGGCGGTTAATACAAAGTTTTGAAGTTTTAACAAAATCAAAGCGACGGGATGTTGTTAGTGAAAGATAATTGGAACAGCTTCCAATATAATGTTCTTCAGATTTACAATACTCACAAAGTGTGCTTGCCACAACAAGAGATAACCTTGTGCGTTTAGATACCTGCTTGAACTTGCTATCACGAGCTTGAAATGAATCTACTTCTGCATTATGGCTTTTTAAAAATTGACAACGACGGCTCAGAATTGCGAGGCATTGATCCCGTGATGGCAAAGAGTTGAAATCTTGTTTTTCGTCGTAAATCTTTTTTGACTCTTCATCAATTTTCGCTAGAACTATATGTATGATGATAGCGTTCATTACCTCTAGTTCTGAACCTAATGAGAGCAAAAAACTACGTAGAGCATTAAATTTATCGAGAATTGAACGTAGCGAAGAAGCGCTTGGTTTAGTCGTGGGTGATATTGAAAGCAGTGAATTGATGTGATCGATAAATATTAAGGACTTATTATCATATCGCTCTATAAGACTGTCTAAGGCCTTCTGGTATTTCATTTTAATAACTTAAAATGGAGCTATAAGTGCCAATGCTTGGCCCGACAAACAATCAAGAAGATAATTAAGTTTGTCTATTGTAGGCATTCTAGACTCGTTATGTACCAATGTATTGAATGTGCTCAAAAATCGAGAAAATTCCGAGTACTTTCCGTTAAACTTGGGTAATTTAATTTGAGGCAAACGATGCTGGTGTGGTATTAGTGATTGGGTTGTACTTAAAAAGCTTTGCTCGACATCACTAGAACTGCGGTTTTATTCGTAAAACTTATTAATGGCAGAAATAAAAAGTTCTTCAATGTCAGATCAATTATTATCGGCCTTATCTAACTTCTCAATTTGTGATTGAATTTGGCTAAGTTGCTTAAAATATGATTCTAGTATCTGAAGTCGGCATTCAAGAATCGTAAAATCTGATAAGGCACTGTCTTTCTCGATCTTTTTTTTTCATTTGCGTTATGTTTTTTTCATGGTTAAGCGCTGTTGCTTTAAAGAAGCAAGTGTGTTGGCTCCAGCTTCGGTTTTTTCGTTGTTCATGTTCTTTATTTATTTGCAGTTCTCACGAAATTATTTTAGTAAGATTTTAATAAATCGCAGAAATTTTGATTTTCTAATGATAAACTGCACGTTGATAAAGAGTACCAAAGTTTTTTGAAAAAGGACCAAACGTTGTTAAATAGGTACCAAAAGTTGTGTAGAAGTACCAACACTGGTATAAGTGCCAACACTAATTTCAATTTATTATGATGTGAGTATGTATGTATGACCACAAAGAATAAAACAAATAATGTGAGCGACAGCGAAAGAGATTTTAGATGATTTCACTTACCTGCTTTAATGACGAAGCGTTGAATGTTGTTGTTTGGTATTAATGATAACTTACTGCGTTGATGAACAAAAACTGCGGCAGAGGGCGACAGCTAGCAAATGAAGTTTACGATGATAATGGTGATTGTGTGTTACTGAGCTACACAGCAGCGAAGAAATGATTGTTAATACAAAATGATGACTGCGACTATGATGATGTTAAAGGAATAATGGTGAATGCGTGTATTCTAAGCGATGAAGAGATTGATGATGAAAATTCCAGTAGCGACGGCGTTTATGTGTTAATGCACAAGCGATGATGATGATGAAGTTTTTTTTTTTTTAATTTTAATTAATTTAATTTTTTTTGTTGGGCATAAAATGCCTTTAATTTAATTTTTATTTCCAATTTTAATAGGAACTTGTTACTAATTATTGAATGTTCTTGTAACAAGTCCTTTCACGGTCGCCAGAAATTATGTTAGGTCAAACAAAAAGTTAAAAGGAAACGAAACAAAAAAGACTAAAGGCCCAACTATCAGGCATGTTCTAACACTCGCACGTGATTTCAAAAACACCAACTTTTGTTTTCCATGTTCTGAAACTCACGCGTTTTGCTTGCGATTTGCTTTTTTTCAAACTTACGTTCGAAAAACAAAAACATATGATTTGACAATGTAAAACATAACAATCAAAAGAAAAATTGCAGCAGAATTTTTGCTTAGTTTAATTTCTTAAAATAAACTTTAAATTAAAAAAAAAAGAAATTAAAAAAAACGAATGCTTAGAGATAATTTCAATCTTTTGGATATTCCAATCCAATAAATATTTATTAATGTAAAAATTTTATACAAAGCAAGAAATAATTTAGCGACAAATGAAATTTCTATTAGTGATGTTGCATTTAGCAACTTTGAAAAAAAAAAGATTATTTAGGTCGTGAGTAGTCAGTAATCAGGCCTATGCACATTATAGTTGGGCCTTAAGTTTGTAGGCACAACTTTATTGTTCAAACGCTCAAACTATAATAATCCACATTGAAATTTTCCAACTTATTCAACTGCGTAAAGGCTCTACTATAATATGCATAAGCTAGCTTGAGCTTATGTCAAAAACCCAACGAAAAGCCTGTCAAATGCTTAGGTAATTCTTTAAAGAGTTTTATGTGGGTACAATGTACTTACTTAAAGACTAATTTGCCACAGTTGCACATTTATGTTTAAATCGCACTTTTCCAAAAATTTATTTTTTTTAATAAATAAAATTTGTAAAGAAAAAGGCATCGAAAGAATATATTATATAAATTTAATAACATTGATCCAAATAAGTGTACTTTCTTTTACTAGTGTTCAATAAAATTTGGTTAAAAAAATGACATATGTTTTTTTTTTTTGTCTATGTATTTTTGGCCAATAGTACCAAAAGATACAACGGTGTGCATTATTTAATTCGAAAGCAATTAAAAAATAAATTTTATAGCGAATTGTTATAATAAAACGCGTCCTTTTTCTCATATAAACACTTTTTTCTACATCTTCTATTAAATTTAAAAAATCTTTTCACTCTCGCCCTCCTTTGCAATTTTTTTTTATCAGTTTATGTATGTATACACCAAGCGCAATCAGCTGTTTCTGTACGGAATGTGCGATCAGTTTCGTACATTGCTTAAGCAAATGACCTTTGACGAAACTTGACGAAAAGTTCTCTCAAGTACATTATAGTTTACCACATTTGGTTTATAAGTATTTGCACAGTTGTATAAGTAGGCATAAGCTAGTATATGCACATTATAGTTGGGCCTTAAAAATGATAAATGTAATACAGTTATGTTTTATATATTGCTCACATACTATTTAAATATGCGTACTTGAGGAATTGTAATGTTACTTAAACAAATTTACATTCACATATAGAAACAAGATAAAGAAAAGGAATTAGGCGACAAAATAAGTAAAAGAGTGCGTTCTTTAAAATATATAAAAAGTATATGTAAGACAAGATGTTATTTATAATTAGTTTGACAGAATACAACCTACTGTTAGCGTCAAAATAAAGTGTACACCATGGCTTGTTATAACTAAATTTTTATTTCAGTCTTTTAAAACAAAATAAATATCAACAATATTTGTTTTTTATAAAGCTGTATTAAAGGTAATAAAATGCTCGAAGAACAACATAAAAATTTTTTCAACAACAAAAGTTATGATACAAAAACAAAATATACTCATAATTTTACGCGTCAAAATAAAGTGTACAGAGCATCACTGCAAAAAAGAGTGAAGATTTTATACGGTAAAAAAACCGTTATATTTTTGTATTTCCATCAGTTTTGTATTATAAATGTGAGTTAATTTAATTTTACATTCACTTAAGTTGCAATTGACAAGTGTAAAAGAACTTCGCGTTTAGTTAATAGCTTTTTTTAAAAATGGGAAAACAAACTTCCATTGATGTTCGAGAGCTTGTGATAAAGTACCACGAAGAAGGTAAAAGTTTACGCGAACTCGGTTCCATTATTAACAGATGCCATAACACTGTTAAAAAAATAATAGATAAATATAAATGTGTGGGAAAACTAGAAAATTGCCCAGGTGCTGGCAGGAGGAAAACTTTAAATGAGGTTCAAGTCCGATCAATAGTGCGCGATGTTAGGAAAAATCCAACAAGAAGTGCTGTAAAAATAGCAGAGGACATTTCAAAAGCATCAAACAACACCGTAAGCGCCAGTACAATTAGACGAGCTCTACATGAAAGTGGATTACATGGACGAGCACCGAGAAAAAAGCCATTTATATCAGCAATCAATCAAAAGCGACGTCTCGAATATGCCAAAAAATATAAAAACAAAGATGTTTCTTTCTGGAGCAACGTTATTTTTAGCGATGAAAGCAAATTTGAGGTTTTTGGACGGAAAACCCCCGTAAAAATTTGGAGAAGCAAAAATCAACAGTTTGCCGAACAAAATGTAATATCCACTGTAAAGCACGGTGGGGGCTCTGTGATGGTGTGGGGGTGTATGGCGGCGAGTGGCGTTGGAAGTTTGGTGTTCAATGAAAGTACCATGAATAAAATGGATTATTTAAACATATTGAAAAACAATTTGCGAATTAGTGTGGACAAATTAGGAATTCAAGGATCTTGGTGCTTTCAACAGGACAATGATCCTAAACACACAGCCAAAATAGTAAAAGAATGGTTACTCTATCATACACCTAAGCAACTGGATCATCCCCTTACAATCGCCTGACTTAAATCCGATTGAGCACTTGTGGGAACATCTTGATCGTCAAATTAGAAAAAGGCCGATTAGTAGTATGGACATGCTGAAATCAGTTTTAATGGATGAATGGCAGAAAATCTCGGGCGAATTTACAAAAAATTTAGTTAACTCGATGCCTCGACGATTAGACGCTGTTATCAAAGCCAAAGGAAAAGTTACAAAGTACTAAAACAAAAATTAGTTTTAGATATCTTCTCTTGTACACTTTATTTTGACGCGTAAAATTATGAGTATATTTTGTTTTTGTGTTATAACTTTTGTTGTTGAAAAAATTTTTATGTTGTTCTTCGAGCATTTTATTACCTTTAATACAGCTTTATAAAAAATAAATATTGTTGAAATTTATTTTGTTTTAAAAGACTGAAATAAAAATTTAGTTATAACAAGCCATGGTGTACACTTTATTTTGACGCTAACAGTATATAAAGTTACTCGTTTTATTTTTATTTAAGTATTTGACTTTTAATAATATAAACGCTTCTGTTTTTGATTATATAATAAAAATGTCAAATATTATTGAAAATTTGCTCGGCTTCGGATGCAATTTTTAAATTTGAGACGAATTTTAACAAAACTCGCGACAAAGATCATCACGTTTACACTATAGAAGTTTTGAGTGATAAATTGAAATTTTTGTAGGCAAAAGTCAAAAGTGCATATAAAGAATGTGTCGAATGCTTTAACCGTCAACAAAAGTAAAACTCAGAGGTTCTTGAAGTAACTGAAGGAAAATACCAGAGAACTCTCACTGCTTACGCTCGTTGTAAAAAAAAATAAGTCTAAATTGTGATGAGTTTGAGGCTAATTTGAAGCCAAAAGCCCTGATTTGTGACAACAATGACCCGGCATCGGATAAATTTTTATATAAATAGAACACGTCTAAGTAATATAGAACGACTATGTTATTTAGTTAAAAGAACCGATAAGGACGCTAAAGAAATTGTATCAAGTGTTCGCTTAGCAACTCCAGTTTTAAAGTGGCGTGGGAGTAACTTACAGATAGGTAAGGGAATCTGTGCATGTTGGTGAATAACCAACTAAAATGTTTATTTAACTTAAAGTCGATTTCAAAAGAAACTAGTGCGACTCTGAAAACTTTACAAAGGGGTATTAATAGGTTTTTGATCTCTATGTCAATTTATGACATTTCTACGCAGAATTGAAACCCGATTATAGTTTTATTTGTATTCAACGATTACCAACTGTAACAATCTCATTTGCTCCGATTTTGTCGTCGATGTAAGAGAATGTCTGTGTCTGAGCGTTTTTCCGCTATTAAAAAGTTCCATTGCTGCGTTAACTGCCTATTAAAATCCCATAAGGTCAAAGATTGTAAGAGCGAACATAACTGCTTCATTTGTAATCAAAGTACCAGACTTTACTTCATCTTAATTCGCCTACTGAAAATATGGTAACTAGTAACTTGAACTCAAGGTCAATGCTGAATACTGCAAAAACAGAACAGGAGATGCCTTCAACATCGGCCACCGCTCGTGTTTACTCAAATCGACAAGTTTTTCATATTTCACAGAATTCGTCTGTTTTATAAGGAACTTTAGTGGTTTCTATAACTTGTCATGATAGTACGTATCCGGCGAGAGCCTTTATTGACCCTTCATCAGAAGCTTCGTTTATTTCAGAACATTTGTAAAGTCAGTTACGACTAAAGTCACGTTCTACGAATGTTACGGTTTCCGTTCTGAATAAGGAAGCTTTTTAAACCTCTAAAAATTTGGTACGATTCGAGTAGGATCATTACTAGATAAGCATATTGAATTGGAAACTCTGACACTTATGTTGCCATCAATTTCTGGTAATTTACCTTCTTTTATTTGTCCTTCGACTATTAGGAGTGAATTACGAGTACCTGATTTACAGTTAGCGGATTTGAATTTTTACAAAAGCAGGACAGTTAATATTTTGCTTGGTGCCGATTTATACTAAAAAATAATTACAGGTGAGGTTTGCAAAAACATTTTTGGGTCTCTTTTGAGATTTTTGGAAATAGAAAAGACTCAAAGAAGGAAAATTATGTCTCCTTCAGATAAATTTTGTGAGGAGTTTTATCAAAACACCAGAATTTCCTCTTAAAATTAATTTTAGAATATCAAGGCCTAGTGAGAATAGAGCCTTTCCTTTCTCATTAAGCGGAAATAAACGAAGCTTTCACGAATTCCTGCTATTTGCCACATCATCCAGTAATTAAACTTGATATAAAAACGACAAAATTAAGAGTCGTTTATAATGCATCAAATAAAACATCCAATGGCAACAGTTTAAATCATTGTCTTTTTGTAGAGCCTACACTGCAGGCTGATTTAGTAAATTTGATTTTACGCTGGCGTAAATACGAGTTTGTATTTTATTGTGATATTTCGAAAATGTATAGGCAAATTCGTGTTCATTCGTGTTATACTCCGTTTCAGAGGATTCTGTATAGATCGTCGACTTATGATCAAGTAACTGACTGTGAATTACAAACAGTAACGTTTGGGTTAAATTGTGCCCCTTATTTGGAAACTAGAACTTTGTTGACTATCGCAAAATCATTTGGTGGATGCAAAAGCTTTGTCATTTGAAGAGGCAAGTTGTTCGAAAACTTGGGGGATTTATTTGAATGCCAGTAATTATTACAGCTATAATGCAACGTATCGGCTGGGATGGTTACTTACAGCTTCTAAAGTAAAGAAATTGCCAAAATTTGTGGAAGTTTCTGGTGAACTTCATTCAAGTGCCAAGATGGGTAAATTATTACGGATCCTCGTCTGTTGCCCTGCATGTTTTCTCAGATGCCTTTAAAAAGCATATGCGGATAATTTATATTCGAAGTGAAACACTAAGTAGAAATATAAATTTTCATTTCGTCTAGAGTTGTGCGGAGCAGTTTTTGCATCAGAATTGTTAAAAAAAATCATTAGCGAGTTTGATATTGGGATTGAACTTCTTTATTTGTCGTATTCGAGAAAATACTGGAAATCATAATTGGTTTCACGTTTGCTCAGAAGGCAATCCTGTTGACTTTGGTAGTCAGGGGGAGGACCCGCTTTATCGAAAGTGAACTGTGGTGGCACGGTCCTACTTAGCTGAAGCAGAGAGAAGAACATTGCCATGTACACACCCTGGCAAATGTCGTAACTGATATAGAAAATCGAAAAGTGATGGTAAACGCTTCTTTTTATTTATTTATTTTTTTTTTTTTAATTTTGAAGAAATTTTAGATCGATTTTTTTCTTTGGACAGGGACATGACGGTTATTGCCTACGTATTTCGTTTTTTCCACTCCACACACTTAGCTCATTGTGTCTAATGATGAACTCAACATGATAAAAGTACGATTGGCTTTGGTTGCTCAGAAGGTATTTTATGCCGGTGAGTGTGAACGTCTTGTGGATAAAATGCTCTTGTCATCAAAGAGTTCGTTTATACCCCTAAGTCCCTTTCTTGATTAACAGGGAGTGCTAAGGTTAAATGGTCGACATGCAAAATCGCCTTCATTGTCGTATCGGGAAGAGTACCCTATTATTCTACCGTATAATTGTCGACTCGCCAAGTTTTTGGCAAAATTAATACATTTGCTCACTATTTAATTAATGTTTCGAATCTACCGTTGTGAGAATTGGCTACTTCGTACGAGTATTGGTTCGCACTATAGTTCGTCGATGTAAGCGTTGCATAGTTGATAGACAACGTTTTATCAGTCAGATGACGTCGCTCTTCCTCCTGAACGCACTAATGGTGATAGTTCATATTTAACCATTGTGGTTGATTTTGCTGGACCTTTTGATGTAAAAAATCATAATGGCTTTTCTACAAAAGCGATACTCTTAGTATCTGACTTATCGACTGACACGTTTTTAGCAGCATTCAACCGATTTATTTCAAGAAGAAGTTGCCCTAAAATCATGTTTTCGGACAATGGTATTTACAAATTTTGTGAACGCTTCAAATGATATTGCAAGAGACTTTCAAACTTTTTTAAAAGAATGTTAGGCTAGAATGTGTTCCACTTACGGACACATGGCGATTTATACCAACTGGAGCTCTTCACATGGGGGTCTTTGGAAAGCTGTGGTCAGAAGTTTTAAACTTCATTTTAGAAAAGAAGTTCAATCGTGTCGACATACATTTGAAGAGCTTACTACCATTTTAGCTAGAATAGAGGCATGCTAATCTAGGTGAACCAATCGCTCTAATACCAGGACATTTCTTGATTGGATCGGCTATATTAGCGCCGCCGAAACCGACAATTTACGAAAGTACGATTAGTGTTGTAAACCAATACCGCAAGATCAGGGCTTTGATTCGAATATTTTGTAAGAGGTGGAAAGAGGAATATTTTGTTGGTTTACACAAACGCTACAATTGGCAAATGGTTGTAGCAAAAAATGAACAATTGCCTGCAACGTCTTAAAAGTTAGGAATAGTCCTAAAGTTTTATACTGGTACTGACGGCCACGTTCACGTCGCTGATATTCGCACAGAGAACGGGATAATAAATCGTCTTATAATCAAACTTGTTGTTTTACTTGAATAATAATTTCATGTCACTTTTTGTCACAATTTTTAAATGCTAACTTATATTTTCCTTAGAATCATGGACCATCAAACTAAAACCATGGAGGCCGCTACAGACTTGCTCGATTATGTTTTGTTAGATTATGAAGCGGCCATGGACATTACCGAGGTTGTTGGTGAGAATAAATCCAAACTGTTAAGGGAGGGCTCGTTTGTCTTACTTAACTACTGAAAAAAGGATAACTTAGTGATTCACTAGGTTATTCATTGCTTTAAATTATTCAGGTGGTACACCAGAATAATGTCGCCAAAATATTTAGCAAACGCTTGTTTGCCTTGTTAAATTGTCTAGGTGGTACACCAAGACAATGCAAATTAAAAGAAAAGAGCGTGAATTTAACAACTGACAAACGAATGACGAAATTTATTTCGTATTCTTTGGTATATAAACAAAACGAAAACAAAGAATAAAAAAATGCAATATAAGCTGAATAAAAAAAATTTTGGCATAGTTTTATTTTATATAATTTTGTTGTTGGCTAAAAAACTTCAAGGCTTTCTAACAAGAATTAACGATATGTATGTATACATATTAAAAACATAAATAACACAAGTGTATTTCAAATTATAGCTAACTTTAAATGATGTAATATTAAGCTTACTTCTGAGCAACTAACTTATAAATAGTTAAACAGTAATGCGTAGACAGACAATTAACTACTGTTAGGTTTAAGTGCATTGTTTATTACGCAAACAGTGCATATGTTTGTATGAACATATGTACCTTAAGTAAAAAAAAATATTTGACTTTTTAAAAATTTTAACTGCAAATATGATTTTATTAAATTACATTTTGTTTTATAGTTTCACTGTGCAATATGTAAAGCTATTTAGAGAACATATAAGATACTTAAAATAAATAACGACTCAATAGAGAAATGAATACTTCAAAAATACAATACGAAAAATTTTAATTTCTCATATAATATTTCTTCTAGATAGTTTTATAAACTAAAAAATATAGAATTGATAACTTAGGTAGATACGTATGAAAAATGCTTACCAACGTTGCAGAGAACCGGAAAGTGTATTTCGTTCAGACCTGGGGGGATGCAATTCCATTTCAATTACAATTACACATAATGGTAAATATTTTCAATTACAAATTACAAGTGATTGTAATTGAAATCAGGGACTAAAGTCAATTACAATTATATGTAATTATAATTAAAAAAGTTTCAATTACAATTACTTGTAATTAGGCAATAATCATTACTTGTAATTAAACAAAATTCAATTATATTCCTAAAAATATTAAGTGTTACTAAAAATTCTAAAAATGAACTTCTAAAACGTTTCGGATATTTTCAGCAAGTTTACTAAATTTTGTATTAAAGCTCAAAAGACGTTAATGAAGGTAATATTCGCCCACAAAAAATTAAAAACTTTAAGTTCGTTCATATATTTTTTCATTTTTTATTCCATAGTCATTAATACACCCGATTGTGAAGAAAGTAGTTTAATATTTGAACTTAACCTTTACTTGCGTGATATGAATTTATCTCTTAAGTGCCTGAAGAATTATCATACAATAGTTGTCCATGTTCATGGACACTTATTATAAAAATCATTATAAATTCGTATGAATTAATATTAATTTTATATCTTAACATAATTAATGTTAGTTAAAGCACTGCAATGCCACAAAATGTTGCCTAAAGAAAGAACTTTGTCAGCATTAAATTATAAAGGTGAATTTTAAATAGAACGGTTTTCTTCCAAAACCGAAGTTTCCTATTAAGCTAAAAAACCTGTAAACCTTTTTGAAATCAACTTGAATTTTACTTACCGTAATTAATTAACCTAAAAATTATATAACAGTTATATAACAACTTACCTTTCAACCTTGGAATTATACTTACCCTAATTATAAGTTAACCTGAAATTAATCTTATATTGATGTGAAATTAATAAACCTAAGGAAACCTGAAAGAAAGAAAATCATCTTAAGTGCACTAAAAAAGGTGAGCAAAATTGTTTCTAACCATCGTATGTATTGAAATCACCTTTTATTAATCCCTTATTTCTTTGCATGCCAATTAACAATTACAATCACTTTAATGAGTGACTGTAATTGCAAAGCAATCGAAAAGTTGTCTCTTATACTTACCTTAGCTGCTGTATTGTATCAACCCTAAAGATAATTAATAAAACAATCGACCAAATACTCCCTTAACACCTTCAGCGCCAGTTGAAAGGTTGTTTTCAGTCGCTAGTATTATTTTAAAACCTAGGCGACAAAGTTTAACAGATGAAAATTTTGAAAAAATGGTTTTATTTAAAGCAAATAAAATTTTGTGTAATTTGCACTTTTTTTAGTATGTTATGTATATACGTATGTAGCTATATGTTGTATCTTCCTTTGTATTATTTGCTTAACTGTGTTTTTTGTTTTTAAATATAACGCCTATTTTATTTTTTTAAATAAGGTTGTTATTATTTTTTGCATGTTTATTAAGTGTATGTAATTGATAATTTTTGTAATTAAATATTTTTGACTATAATTAATGAATACATAATTTTATATCAATTATGTAATGTGTAATTGGATTTTTCCACTTACAAGTAATTGTAATTTTTCAATTACAAATAACAAGTAATTTGTAATTAAAAAAATTAGATTTCAATTACAAATATTAAATGTAATTGCATGTGTAATTGATATCTCCCAGGTCTGATTTCGTTATGCTGGTATCTAAGTTTTACTGTTCTCTTTATAATTTGTCACAATTAACAATGAACTTAACCCAAAATTAAAAAAATTATTATTTCATTATTGCTTATTCATTATTTCGAATTCTTATTTATTTTTAAACAATTATCTGTTATTACACAACGGAGAAGCGCAGAAAATAAAAGAAATCTAAAAATTTTAATATAGAATTTTATTATTTTACAAAGTTTTAAAATGATAAATTATTCTGCTGTTAGAAATTATTTACACTTTGCCAGTATATGAAGTGCTTTGTTTACAATTAATCACATATAAAATCGAACTTAAGCATAACGTAAAGATAATAATTCATTTGTGATAGACTCCTTCAATAGTTGTTAACCATTTTATTAATTCAAACTGCTCGTTGTATTTTGATAACATAAATATTGCGGATCAGCAATGGACCCAAGAAGGCTGTGTAATCTGAGCTGCTTGCCAAAACTATTGTGGTCTTTAACTCTTAACACTTAACGGACGGGACCCGTAGATTTACGTTTTTCCACTCTGACTTCTTAGGACGGGCCACGTACATCTACGTTTTTGCATGAATTTTTAGTATGTTGCATTAGGGTGTTTCTTTTGTGCACATTGGTATTTTTTATATTATGTGGGAGCAGGGAAGAAAAGATATCCACAAAAGCCGTGCAAAGTCTGCAGCTCACATTGAAAAAGGAGCAAAACTAGATATGTTTGTTATTTTTGTCAGCTGCCACTGCATAACGGTAAATGTTTTACAGCATATCACACGCTTAAAAAATACTAAATAATAATAAATTTAATAAATACTTTTTTGAAATATCATAAGAAATATAATTGATATAATAAAGTTTTGTTGTTGTTTCTATACATTCTTGTTTATTTTATTCCCCTGGAAAATGCCCGGAAACTAGGAAAGACAGAGCTGATTCGACCCGTCCGTTAAGTGTTAATGTGAAACCTTAACCGTACCCAACAATTAAATTTGACGTTCCCACGAAAATTAGATATTTGCTACGAAGTGAATCGAATCAAACTCGGCTCAAGATTTCCAACTCAGCAACAGCTTTACCAACCGATAGTTTTTTCCTCACGGAAACAACGCCCATATTTGACATTCCTTTATCAATTAGATCCTCGCTCCAAAACTACCCAATATCCAATCTCCGGAACGAACAAGTCTCACTTAACCATAAATTGTCATCAACAGCTGTATCAAGAATTTTCGTCAGGGAAAAACTAATAGTAGAAGAGAATAAAATGCGGTCATAACGTCGATGGACATAATGTCCAACCACCTACCCTTAAGTTCGAATGTAAGGCCCCCGAAGTTTTTATGTGTACCATGGTATATATTGAACATTTTATTAAAGAATTACATAATATGGTCATCATTTGAAAAGTAAATAAAAGTACTTTCTAACTAAATTAAAATTAATGGAAAAATTCTTAAAGTAATAAGAAAGCACAAAAAAATTGTTTCAAATGATTTTATTGTTTTATCTTAACGGTCAATTTATATTTTTAACCGACTTCAAAAAAGGAGGTTATCAATTCGACTGAATGTTGCTTTCTTTATGTTTGTGCCTACAGAACTCACTCATTTCTGAACCGATTAAAAAAAATTTTTTGTTATTTGATAGATTATGCTTACAGATTGGTCCCGTTTTAAAAACAGTTCAAATTCTTAAAAATTAAAGGGTGTCCCCATACAACATACATGTTTTTAAGTGTATTATGAACCATAAAGCTCACTTCTTTAAAATTAAAAAAATGCGTATTACTATAGCTCCCAATAGCAAAAAGTAATACAAAAATAAATCTAAAAATTAAAGGATGTCCCCTTAGGTGAAGTAAATTGAACCGTTGTAGACAAACGCTTGAAATTTAGTTGAAATTTACAAAGAACCTTTATTGCTAAGTCAGCTATAATAGCAAGTAAAAAATTTTATTTTGAAATTAAAGGGTGTCCCAATAGTTGATGTAATTTGATGTATATGGCTATACTTTTAAACCGTTGTAGACACACGGTTGAAATTTACAAAGCACTCGTATTGCTAAGTCTGACACTATAGCTGTAGAAAATTTGGTTTTGTAAATAAAAGGGCTTTCCAATTGTTAATGCAATTGATGTGCATGGCATAACTTTTGAACTGTTATAGACAGAGCTGAAATTTACGAGGTACTTGTATTGCTATTGTATTGATGTATGTATATGGCCAAAATGTGTTGTTTACTAAGTAGTGCTGTCCACTATCACAACAAGTATAAATTTTGGAGTGGCAAATTAATGGGTATAATGTAATTTGATGTATGTGGCCAAACTTTTTCAAGAATTATTTAAAGTACTTTTGTAGCTTAAAATAATGTATTTTAGCTTTAGTTTTAATTTTTATTCTTGTCTACTAAACTAAAATAGTTATTTTTTACGCGACAATATTATATAACCAAAAATATATATTGCATTTCTCATTTTTATGAGCGGGCATTACGACACTTTTATTTGTGACAATATGTTCACTCTAAAAACGACATAGTAGCCATGCACAAATTAACGTTTTTCAAAGTGACATAATGCCCATTGACATTATGTTTTTTCTGAAGTATTTACGTCCAATATGCCATCCACAAACACGTGGCATTAAGAGCTATTTCTCTTTCTTGACGTCATGACCGATTTAAGTGCCCTTGTAAAATATAATTACCGAGGGCTTCGAAAAAGACGCGAATGGGATCGCGATCAGTCTAGAACTAAAATGGGAACCAGTTTAAATCTGTTTGGACACTGTAAAACAACGGCTGCGTCTCTTGAGACCGACGTAGACCAGGATGGCACTTTTTTAGTGTCACATCCTGGATTTTGTTTTGACAACCCAACTGATAGATAATACCAGGCCAAGAATAGCGTAAGTAGCCTAACTCGTGGAACCGCATTTAACAAAGCAGGATTTTCCCGACTAGTTTATTAGAAAGCTGTTCATTGGTAAGTTGCGAAATTTTTTATCACGTTTGACATGTATAGAGAGGCAGGGACTGCCTTTTAGAAGATATATTTACACTATTCACAAGCTTTCCGTTACGATAAATATGTCTTAAAGAATTTTTGGATATTACGGTAAAGGCATAATGATAAATATATTTCAAAAATATTTTGTATAAAAAAAATTTTCACAAGGTTTTTTCATAGACACTTATATGACTGACTCCTAGGTATCAAATTTGAGGGGCGAGTAATCCGCTTTGAGGAATTCTATAAACAAAAATTGAGCGACAAGTTAAAGGATTGATTACTAGATCTTAAGCTTATTGTTATGCTTTAGATTAAAGTCTAACCAAATACTCGTTATATACACAAAAAAATCTTAACATATTCGACCTTCGTTATAAACTTAAAATTATAATTTAGCATTTATTCCTTTTTATGAAACTCGAAATATCTCCTCTACCAAAAGCTCCTTTTGGACAAGCGTCAAACATATATTAAATTCTGTTACTATTATGTCATACCTCCTTAAAATTATTTCCGACAATTACAATTTTATCACCATAATAGTAACTTGGGCAAAGTCACAAAACTCGGTAGATACTTACTGCCAGTTTCACGATATCGCAATCGTTCGTTCGCGCAATTACATTTAAAACAAACTACGAGTTGTGAATATCTGCCCACTTGTGTAAGATAGACCAATCTCTTTGAAGAGAGAAGAAAAACAGACATCAGAGGATTAGAGAAACTAGTTGAAAAAATAAAGTAAAATAAATAGAATATAATTAGTTTTGCAAAAAGCAATTTCGTGGAGCATATACTGGCTGCCCATCCCGCACCTCAGGCGAGGTGGAAGTCCGGGATTGACAGAAATGCATGTAAGGGTCTAAAATTATGGAATCGGTTTTCGCAGTCCTGTCTCAGATGTATCAGAAGGATCATCGAATGCCACAAAAGGAAATGTTTGTCGAGTATGTCGTTGTGTTTCTTTAACCAAGTGATTGTACAAAACTCCGACATCTTATTTCAAGATGCATGTAGCTTTTTGATGTACCACATACAAGAGTCAATTAGAACAAAAAATGGCAATTCTTAGTCGAATTTACAAACGATTGCCCACGGGTTTGGATGTGTTTTTTAAGCTTCCTCAAATACGGTGGCACATGTTTCGCCACTTCTGTTTTTTATAATGAAACAGGAAAATCTTTGTGGGTGTGCGAGCAGATGTAAATAATCTTAGAATCTTATTGTGGCGCCTTTAAATTTTTTTAAAGTTTAGTTTGAGCGTCGAATTGACCAGTAGAAGTTTACACTTTTAGCTAAATGAATAGTTTCTGTTTACTGCCATAAAATTAATTCTGTATGACTTTTCTAAAGGTACGGCCAGATTAGTCAAATATTTGAACAAAAAGACGTAACAACAAAATAATGGAAAAAAAATGTTTATCGTTCTCAAATATTACGAAGAAATAAAAAAACCCAAATAAAATATAAAAAGTGATACGGTTCAGAAAAGATTGAATAAACATTGTTTAAAATAGTGGTGAAGCTTTTCTGGTCAAATATTTGACTAATCTGACCGCATCTTAAGAAAGGTGCCGCACTGTGCACTCATAGTAGCTTATGGTAAAAATTTATAAAGGACAAGGGCGATTAATCCAAATTCTCTGATATGCTTATGTCAAATTTTGAATGAATAGGCCTAGCTCTTTACAAATGACTAAGTTATTACCTCTGAAAACTCCCTTTTCCTGATACCTCTCCAAGTAGTAACATTGATATTCAATGAAATTTTTACCATGAGTCAAAATCTTATGTTCCATGAGTCAAAATTGTATGTTACTTTTTACTCAGGGTACTTTTAATTTGTATAAACCAAATTATAATTTTATTATTATAATTTAAATCATTTTAATTTATATTTTGTAGTTACAGTTTTTTCATGTGCATATGGTCTTGCCACATGGCGCCTTTACTGTATACTTTATAAATTTAGTTCATAAATAGAATATAATTTAAATACATAAATGAATAAATCAATCAAATTTTTTCATTTTAGCTAAAAAGCAAAACATACAATTAGAAGTGGATGATTGGACATTAGTTACAGAAACATGCTTATGCCTACTAGCGACGTTATGTACAAGCGCGTCACATTGGAATGAGGCTTTTGAATTCATTACTTCTTTTAGTTTCAATTCTAAGACACATGCAATGACATTATTACAATTAACAAAGGTGAGAAGGACTTACAGTTTACAAATTTCAACAAAAGCTTAATATTTTTTTTTTTTTTTCATTATTAAAATTTTAGATTTTCTGTTTGCAAAAATCACACTATGAAGAAGTTGGCCATTGGTTTGTAAATAAATTAAAGATTATTTTTAAATTTTACTATACAAATCTTGAAGTAATGAATGAGATTGTTGAAATGCTGCCAGGTAAATGAATAAAACTTTGCTCGTAGTTACTAAAAGAAATTACTTCTTTTTACAGCAATTTTTGTTTATATTCAACACTATGAAAATTGCTTAGACGACATGTTATTGGCCATGTCATCTTTATTTAAAATATCATTTCGAAAATCTTATTCTGTGCAACTAACTGCAAAAATTATAAATAGCGTTCGCTTAATTGTTCGTGATTGCCGTGATATTTATATACAAGATAGTTTTCGTAATATATGTTTATCAGTTGTTAAGTTTTTACCTTTTACCTCGTTGGAAGTACAATATGCAGCGATTACTACCTTGACAGCATTAATGGACATAAATTGGTTGAATAATACTACATGTGATATTGAAATTTATTATGACTTTTGCGAGAATATTTATGAATCTATTGAATGGAAAAAACTACAGGTGCCCGCCTCACAAGCCGAAGGGCCAGATCAACTGCAAAACAGCATTGCTTTAAATGTACAGCTTTTAGCGTCGCTACTATCTTTTAGTTGTTATCATAGAGTAATGGCTTTACAAGAATTATCATTTGTGTGCTCTCTGTACAAGTTAACCGAAAGTAAGTCGGAAAATTCATTAAATAACTGCTATTTTATTTATTTTTGTATCTTAATATTTTAAGCTGATCTTAATGAATTGCATGATATTGGCTTTTTTTATAATACGACAATAACAAATGTTATTAAACCCTGCATTAAGAGTGCTATACACACTTGGATTTCGAAATCTTATCCAATTTTAAAGTACGTATTTTATAAGAAAATAAATAATAAGTAAGTAATTTAATATTATGTGAAAAAAACGATTTAATAATGTTAGCCTAGATCTAAGATGCTGTCAAATACTGATCAATTGGGTCGGCTTTCTTTGAGAGTCAAATACTGCAAGATTTACTAGGCATATTAGACTGATCCGTAAAAGGAATTAATTCTTTTATATATATTTTTCTTTTGCAATACAATTTAAGGGTTGAAAGATAACATATGAAAATCTGATTTTGACTAAGCGCATTCTGGACGTTTAATTTGAGCTATGCAAAAGTACAAAAAGAATTTTGGTCTCCAAGGCATACTGCTTTATCAGCATAAACCAGTGTTTTCATGTGACCTCACAAGAAATAATCGAGAGGTGTTAAATTGTAAGACAATTGAAAACAGCTGATCACTAAATTTCGACTTGATTAAGTCGGTGGTTGCGGTCGCCGAATATATCTCGCCTAAATCATGTTCTATTTTATCAAATAAAAATCATTGATTATGGCGCGGTAACGATCTCCATCGACCAGAACGTGTGCCTCTGTAGGGTCTGTTGTCTATTGGTTTTACCCGATATGCAGCACTTTTGTCTATCAACAAACCCTTTAAACCGATAATGAACTTTATCACTGAAGACAATTTTGTATCTTTAAGTGTGTGAATTGACGACTGATTCTTAAGTAAATATGGATAACTTGTTGTTCAAGCGCCAATCTGGTCACGATTATTTGCCAGATAAAAAATATCAAAAAGCAAGATAATCAATCTCTTCGTAAGTGCTTTTGGGCTTAAAAATACCAATTATAAATAAGTGAATTTAAATTTTATTTTTTCGGCTTAAGGTTTATTTTTATACCCTTTACCACAAAAAGTGAAAAAAGGTACAGCTAGTTTTGTCATTCCGTTTGTAATTTTTACAATATCCAATAATATAAATAATATAATAATATAAAGTACATATTTATGCATAGCGAAGCCGATCAATCGATCATACATAGCGTCGAAAGAGGTGATATTTGAAATCAGCATGATCGGTACGTGTCCCTTGAGGCAGCGGGCAAAACACCACAATTTTTTCACATCATTTGGAACAATGAAGTAGTTCCAATCAATATAGAATAAAAAATAAGAAAAAACATCAAGTGATCGCTTATATTTTTCGAGTGCCTTGATATTTTCATAAAAAAGCTCGATTGCCAATATGGTTATAATAGGTTTTATTTAAAAGCTTTTGCAGAGATCTTTCAGGAAATACTAAATTTTTTTTTACTAAAATTTTTTTTTAAGAACTGATGACATTTTTATGTAAAATTATATATCGTACTTATTTTTTCTTTTTAATTCCCTATCACCTCAACATTTGCCTATTGATAGGAGTTACTTCACTAAGCTAGACTTACACATATGGTGAATAGTATATTAAATTCGACATAGCCGAATATAGCATTCTTACTTGTTTGGATTAAGAGCAAAGAAAACAACGAAATTGGTTTTAAGTTAAAAAACTTTATTTGATCAGTATTCAGTCGTATATCCATTTTTTTCTCAATTCCGGCATTGAGTATATGAGCTTTTCGGTATAACCGACTGAAATAAAATTCTCACAGAAATTAAAAGCTCTCTTACCAATATCGCAGATCAACAACGGCTGTAAAATCCTTGGGATCGTTATCGTGCTGAAAAGCTTAAGCAAGAGAAGTTTTCCGTTTAAAATATGAATAACGGACTTAAAAAATCTCTGTAGACCGTTGCGATTATCGTTTTAGTAATGTAGTGAATAGTATCCCGAAAAACACTCTTAAACCATTGTATTTTCACCACCGTGTTTTAATGTCGTAGTGCGTAGTAGGCATTCAATGTTATGACTCTTGGTCTTTTAACGTCTTTCTTTCATTCGATTCTCGGAGGCTGAATTTAGTTTGATTGGTCCAGCGTTAAGGAAGTGCAGCCCGGAAGGTATGTATTCATGATTAGGGCCTCATGTCCGATGGTAGTCCAGTTCTCACATGGTGTATTGTCACCTTCACCATATCTAGTGGCAGGCAAAATCAAAAGGGCGCTCTTGTCAACTTCCTGGCTAATCAAACTCAGGGTTTGAGTGGCAGTATCTCTAAGAAGTTAAATTTGCAGCAAGGAATAGTGTTATTCCTGTACTGAACTGGATCACTCTTTTCGACTCTGCAGTAAACACGCAGAACGAGTTTTTCAAAACTGTAATCCTTTTACGTCTCTACCGAAGGATCTCCAGAGCTGACCTCTAGCCTCCTCGGAAAAGCTCTTATCTATCGACTTATATTTGGTTCTCAGTTCATGCTTGCAGCCACACTGGGCTTGCTGCAGCACACTGTGGTGTGATTGCTTTGCCTGCAACACCGATTTTGGAATCTTCGGCTCGGATCTCTGCTTGGTAAGTGCCTGCGGTGTAGTCCAAAGGCAAGCCGCTGCCTGAAGTATAATCATACCGTTTCTTCTTTCATACTCCCCAGAGAGTGTGCCTAGGTCTAAGATCAATTAGACAACTTATCGGTTTAAATTATGGGAACCACATCTGACAGATTGGTGGACTTAAAATTTGTTTAGGCAATCTGAAGCCTTTGGAAACCATATTTTACAAACAGATGATGTTGATGTTGTATTTATACCATTAAGTAACCATTAACTCGCCTTTGTGGCACGTATTTTCTTGTGTGTTAATATAAGAGGGTAGCCCTAATATCAATATCTTGTAAATGACTTTTTTTGCGTGTTTTGTCACTATACTAGTTCTGCCACAGAGATCTCGACATCAATACTTAACGTGTGGGGAAGCCTTATATTGTGTTTGTACGGTTTTTCTGTTGATTTGGCTTGAGAAACCAAATAATTCTTTATTGTGCCAATTTGATGTTTGTTTGAAATGTTGTGGATAATACACATGAATAATTGAAAGTTGTCATGATGATCTCATAAAAAAACAGTATCAATTTCATACTAAGAGCAAAAGTTGTTTGTTTATATTTTAAATAAAATGGGGTTTTAAGATAACCAAATATTGAGTTAAATAGTTACGTATCAAAAGAAAGGATATAAACTCCTGCACTTATAATGAAAATGGCAACTTTCGAAGATTAATTGTTAGTATTTTATACTTTTGTACTACAATCAGAGAAAACAAATTGCATTGTTTTTATTGCTTTGAATACGTTCACAAAAATAATGTTGTTGACGTAACTACACAATACGCCAATGAAGAGAATGAAAACACATTCACACAGCGATAGTATGATGAAATATGATGTATGTGTTGAACGTATAACCTTGATGTCATCAGTTATTCACAAAGATTTATGAATACCGCGTCTGTATTCATGAATCATTTGTGAATACTTGTAAATGAAGGGCACACAGAACTAAATTAAAACACATAAAATATAATTTTAGTGTTGTGTGTAGGATGAGTGTTGTCACCTTTCCAACTGTATTTCAGAAATTTGTGCGATTATACAAACTAGGTTTAAGAAAAAGTAGATACATAAATAGTGTATTACTTCAGGCTTGCTTTTATTTAAAAACTGAATTCGAAAATAATATGTTATTTACAGACTTAGGTCCCAATTTAGTTTGTTTTTCGGTAATGATATTGCCTGCTAGTTTTTCTTTGTTCGTTTTAACAATTGGCGGTAATCGTTCGTAATCGTTCTATTAGTCCGGGACATCGAAATTGATGTCATCCGTCACATAGCAGGAAGAATACCGGTTAAATTCGTCCGTAATACTTTCTTTTGAAGTAGGATTTCTCGTGTTAATAAATTCAGAAAAAAACAATTTGAATTCACATTGTGCTTCGTTTTCGGTAGAGATATGTATGGATGTTTCAGGAGTTGAAATGAAATGAATGAAGAATATGAAAAGAGAAGTACATTCACGAAAATACCGTTAAAATACAGAAAAATTAAAAGAAGTACACTCAAGAAAATACCGAAGAACAAAATAATATGTATGTATACGCACAATTTGTAGTTACTGTTCATGCAAGCAAAGATTTTGATTTCGTTTCTTATTTTTTGTTGCCTTTTTTTTAAAGGCATATATAACTTTTGCGACTTTAAAATTTTTTAGAAGAATGTATAAGAAAAGGGGAAGAAATGTTTGTAATTCAGTTTTTGGAGCTATTAAATTTATTTATTTTCTGCTATAAAAATTTTTATGATCAACCTTATGTCATGATATTTTGCAAATGCTTAATGCTGCACTGTCCTTCGTGCTGCCTTTAAAATATGTCATAAAGAACATGATTCGAAATTGACATTTTAGCAACATAGACCACGCAAAAAAAAAGCTGAATGTTTAAATATCGTGCTTCGAATCTCAGTAGTTCAAAAAACAAAATATGGAAATATGGAAAATTATTAATTTCTAATAGAAGTTGAAAATTGATAAATACTTGCAGATAGATTTAAAGAATTCTAAAAAAGGATATAATGAAATAGGAAATAGATTACATTCTGTTATTCTCTCACCTTCAAATTATTTTTACAATTAATCATATTGAAAATTATTGATTCACTTGTAGTTAAAGTGATTCTAATATTTAAATAACTGCAAATATTTAATCAAAATGTTTTAGGGAGATTAAACAACGTTTATGTCCATTTAGGTTTCCTTTTTATTTGTGTTATAAAACCAAACAGGGTTTTGTATCGGACAATTTAGAGGAAATCATTTCTTGCTTATTGTTGTATGGCAAATCTGGAGACTTGAATAAACTTCAGGAATATGGTGATCAAGCAGAGCTTTTAAAGGTAGTATTTTCGTTGTAAATGAAGAAAAAAACTCAAATATATTTTATTTTCAGATTGCTGTACCGATTTTGAGAGCGTTTATTCTATGTAGCCAATGCCCAAGCAATACAAGCCCTGAATTTAAAAGTTATGTTGAAAATGTTTTAGGATTCGATTTAGCGAGAACAAAAAATGAAACAAACGCATGGAAAATTATGTTTACTCTTGTTGATAACCTTCAAGATGATAAACATTCTCGTACTGTGGCTGGTTTTCCGATATTTTTCGAAGCAAGTAAATGGTATAACATTGACTATAAATGTTTGCAGTCTGTGTTGAATTTATATATTGTAAGTATTAAAAAAGCATATACAATTTTTTGTATATTTTGTAGCGGAAGCACAAAGACTTCAAATGTATATTAAACCTCTAAGCCTAAATCAAATGAGTAGGCATGTCTCAAATGCCATTTGGAATTCATTTAACACCTTTGATACTATTTGAAAAGACTTTTCATTTGCTTAATATTAACGAAATTCGGATTTATAAGTTATCATTCAAACAGTTCGTCAAGTGACAACCAAAATTTGTTTTCCAAAAACGGTTATTATTTAAGGCGTTCCAACGTAAAACGCCTTTATTCATAGAATACTTACTTATATCTAATGCGATGAATGCCTTTAAGCTGAAATGGATTTTAAAAATTATTGCTTTCTCTTGTGGGCTTGTTGTATAAGTTTTTCTTTTCTTTGTGAAACATTTTTAAATCATGTTTGCATTAAAATTTTTTTAAAATTGTTTATGGAAATTAAGAAAAAAAGAAAAAAAATATATATATATAAATATATATATATATATATATATATATATATATATATATATATATATATATATATATATATATATATATATATATAATAATCATCTTTTCGCGGTGGGCTTTGCTACACCAATAGGAATAATCGTATCATAAACACTGTTCCAATCCAGTCAGTCTTTAATTTGATTATTTAACGAAAAAGTTAACACACAACACACTTGTATATTTCAAGGGACTTAATTGAACTTTTTGATTTAAATCTATTACATGCCTGTTTTATTTAATATTAGC
Source organism: Cistogaster globosa (assembly GCA_937654795.1). NCBI lineage: Eukaryota > Metazoa > Arthropoda > Insecta > Diptera > Tachinidae > Cistogaster > Cistogaster globosa. The sequence goes on along the minus strand of OW569406.1, from coordinate 48,026,132 downwards.
CTTTTGCTTATGAGAGTTTTAACTGGCGATCTGACATATCTTTTATGTATATGTTTTTTAGAATAACAGCACCAACGAAGCCAAACCTGATATGCTCAAGAACTTTATTTCCAAGTACCCACTACGTTTGCTTAAAACATTTGGTGCCTTAAAAAAAAGCTGCAGCGAGTGTATATTTCCTGTCGATACCTTAAAACAATTTTACAAGTTTTATGTCTTGGCTGAAATGGTCATCCACACATTTCAAAATGCCTCTATATCTCAAAATCTTACAAACTTTTTTATAAGGGATATAATCTACTATTGCCTTCATTGTATGGAATCGGTCAACTTTAATGAACTTCAGAAGCTGTCCTTAAAAGCTCTTGAAAAGCTACTAGATAAAATAAAAGACTTCAAAAATATTGAATTTTTTATGGAAAAACATTTAAGCGTAATATTTAAAACATTAATAAAATTATACAAAAATACAACTAATTTGGAAGTTCAAGATAAAGTTATTGAGATTTGTGAAAATCTTGTACGAAATTTTAAAAATTGTATACGTAATAAAGAAAATTTAGAACACGAATTTTCTGAAAATGAGAAATTTGTAAATTTGAAATACATTTTGGATTCTTCGTCACATGTAAGCGATAATTCAAATAAATGGCAGAATTATTTTGAAATATTTTTGAGAAATAATAATTACACGGTGGATAGTTTACAAATGTTGCAACAAAATGTAAGTTTTTTACTTAAGCTCTTTTCACATGAGATAATTTTTGCATGTGTTTGTCAAATATCACACTGGGAACACATTAATGCCGTGTGAACATATTTTAACATTGCTTATGTAAAAGTCAGATGCAAAGTCATTTGACTTTCGAAAACAATATTTGCTCTTAAAAAATTACGATTAATTTCAGATATCTAAATTCAAGCGAAAGTTATCTGATGACAGTGATTTTCTTTATCGCTTAATAAGATGTTTATTAAAAATTGTAAGGCAAACTCACATTGATGCCATTAGTTTGGAGGCTTTAAAGTGCTTAGGTATAATAGGGCCACTGAGTTTAAAACAAATATCGTATTATTTCGAAGCTGAATCTTGCATTGAAGAGGTGAGTGCTTTTTTATTAAAGTATGATTTATTTAAATATTATTGTTATTATTAATATTATTTAGCAAGATGACGAGAAACTACAAATACAACATTTTTACAAATCAATGTATTTAATATTAGAGAAACTGCTAGATACATTTCAAAGTTCCACCCACTTTTTTGTCATTGAGGCGGCACAGTACTTGGCAAATTCCAAACATGGTTATGATTTATTAGGTAAAAACTTTTAAAAAATTTGTTTTAATGACGATAACATTTGTAAATGAACCTATTCATTTAACACAAAAAATCTAATGATTATATGCAGTTAAATGAAGTTATCTATTTAAAAAAAAATGGAAATCCTCAATTATCATTTTTATATCCTTTACCACTGGTGGAAAGGGTACATACACGGTTTTTATTTCATTTGTAATTTCTGTGAAATTAAGCGATGTCCATTTGAACGTAATCTGTTTGAAATCACTCTTGCCACAACCCCAAATGATCAACGGAATATTAATGACCACCATTCTCTCAGACATACTTTCAAAAGAAGTGCTATTGAAATTTACCAACATCGGTTCATAAATAACGGAGATATGTTAAAAAACAGACGGGCGCCTCTATTTTCTTAACTTTTTTCAGACATTATTATTTTTTTGTTGGTTATTATTGTTTCTAACTTTGTTGTATTGAAAACCGAAATTTCAGAAAAAAAAAATTTTAAAATCACTCAACCATCAAAATTCATCAAGATATTAAATTTTCACCAAAATTTAAAAAAAAATATTAAAATTCGCTAAAAAATTGTTTTTGCTAAAAAAATTTGAAATTTCATTATGAACTGAAAACTCAACAAACAAACTAGATAAAAAAATTGAAATTTACTTAACGAATTTAACTTCACCAAAATATTTATTTTTACAGAAATTTAACCAAAATTTAAATAAAAATTATCGACAACCTTGAAAGGTATAAAAAATTCGGCTCTGCCGAATAAGCACTCTTGTTATACCCTTCACCACAAATGTAAAAGGGCTTGTAACTTCTGAAATATCCGTTTCCGAGCCTATAAAGTATATGTATTCTTAGTTATTATGCATATCGAAGTAAATTGACCGATGTCCGTCCGCGTTCGTGCTGAAATCAACTTTGCCAAGGCACTAGATGATCTAGGAAAAATTTAAATACGCTAATCGATCAGACAGAATTTCACAAAATTTTGATCTTGAAAATCAGCAAGTTCGGTCCATATCCTTCGTGGCAACGGGCATAACATTACGCCTTCCTCTTAATTTTCTATATCTTTTTTAACTTTTTTTAGTATTCCTGCAGATGGTTGTATTTACAACTTATTTACCTCTAAGTACTTATTTACCGACGCTTTTTAAAATAATCTTATTCCGATTCATATATCATGTGGTTATACATATATGGCACTCTTACTTGTTTAACTTTCGTTTGTAATCTTGCAGGTGGTTGTGTTTTATGTTTAATGAAAAAGATAACAAAAATTATTAGTTTTTACCTGTTACAGTAACCCAAAGCAAATTTTACAATTTTCCAAAAGAAAAGGTTTTTTAATCAGAAAAACTTCATGGTAGGAAAGAATTTCTTTTGACGATTTTTATTTAAACTACTCAATAGGAAATTTGCAGTATGGTATGTGTGGTTATACATATGGGGTGAAGGATATATTAGATTCGACATAGCCGAGGACAACACTCTTACTTGTTATATTTAAGATACGGTCACATTAGTCAAATATTTTTTCAAAAAGACGTAACCAATAAAATACGGATTTTTTAAGAGAAGTAGCACTTCAGGCATTAATACCTATTTAGTTATTTTCGTAACCGTGCTACATTTTTTAGGAAAGGGATAGATGAGAGATAAGACAGGTGGTGATTAGTTATTTTACTTGGCCGGCTAATTTGCTAGTACCGACGAAGGAGGCTGCACGTTTTAATGTTTATTCTAAATATGTATTTATATCATTAAACAGAAAAAAAAAAAACATTTTTATTTTTTGATTGCCGCATTTGCATTTATATTTTTTTTATTGTCTCTTTTAAAATACTTATTAAGAAATATAGGTTCCCACGCAATATAAACGGTAAGATATTATATATTATAAATCGTCATTCGTAGTTTTAGGTTTAGGGAAGATTGTATAAATGTATGTAAAAATAGTGGTCACGCTCTTTCTGTCAAATATTTGACTAATCTGTCTGCACCTTTAGATGGAAGTTTGAATCGTAATTTGAGTTATGTAAAAATAAGTAAGGTTAATCCGATCTTTTTTTCTTCTAGATAACTTTCCACATTTTTCCGTATTTCGCTCTAATTTATACCTCAATTATTTGGATAACTATAACAGCGTTCCAGCATTTGATTGGCTTTGTGTTCTTAAATCAACTGAATCCTATGATTATGACAACTGGATTTGTCAGTTTGTTTCAAAAATATATGAACAATGTAACTGGTTACAGTTCCAGGAATTAGCTGCCCATGACTCTTATTTTGCTGAACATTCATTGATACCTTTTATACGATTACTTTTGCAGTGCTCAGAACAGCATAAAAATGTAATAGTGAAAATGTTAGAGTATTTCTTTGAAGAATTTCTACAACATCATGATAAAGCGAATGGAGGTGAATTAAAACAGATTTTCAAGGATAAACGTGTTATAAATATGATGTTAAATATGTGTGAATGTATACGTATTACTAATAACTGGTACTTATTTGTTTTAAATAATTTAGCTAAATGAAATTGTATTTTTAATAATAATCAATTTCTTTTGTTAGGAATTTGCCACTTAAGCTGTTAAATGTAGCTTTTGCTTGTAATTATTGTCAAGCATATTTCATGTCTATAATTTATTTGGAGTTGTGGGCATTGGAGCAGCAAGATCAAGGCCAAGTTCCGAATAGTAAACCTAAAGTAGAGATAATATCAAATCCACAATTTCAAGAGGTTGCTAGAAAGGTAATATATATTTTTTGTAAACAACATTGGTTCTTTTTTAATTGTATATGTTATTTAGGCTTACGAATCTATCGGTTGTAATGATGCAATTTCTGGTTTTATAAATCCTCTCAGTTCACGTTTTGATTATTTAAATCTTAATAATTATTGGTCGGATATTCTTATTGAATCTAATGATATTTCTAGCAACAGTTACCCTAGTTATCTTTGCAATAAAATTTTGAAACGCAATGGCATGTTCGATATAGCTTACACAAATGCACCTAAGTCTTTTAAAGATTATGAAATATGTTGGCGTTTATGTCGTTGGGACATAGTAGTTGAGGGTCATTCTAAAGTAGATACTTTAAATGATATGGAAAATGAATTTGAAAAACACCATTATAATGCTTTAAAATGCCTTAATAACAAAGAAGAAAACAATACTTTGGCCGCAATAACAAGGTCTAGACATTGTGTTTTAAATATTTTAAAAGAAATAAGCGTTGAATGTTTGCAAAGCGTTTATAAGTATATGACTTGGCTACAGTTATTGCAACAATCAGAAGATTTCTGCACGGTAAGTTTGCTTGTGAAACTACTGATTCTATTAGCTTTTGTGAAATTGTTTAACATTTTTTAGGTTCAATTTTCAAAATCGGTTCCGGTTGATTCCATATTTAAAAACTGGAGCTTAGAAGCAGATGATTTGCATTACGGAAACTTCTCATGTAAGGAGCTGATACTGTCTCATCAGATATCATTGTTTCAAACAGCAGGAATAAGAGCTAATCGAAAGATTAATGAATTTTATAAGGTAGGATTATGAAATAAAAAATCAAAGCATATTAATTTTGTTGAAATCTTTTCATGTAAAATAAAAATATCAAACTAAGAGTATTATATGTTAGGGAAGGTTCTATCGTTTTGAACACGTGAAGTTTTATGCATTGCAGATTTGTAGCAAAAATTCGTTTGATAACGGGTGAAACATTCACCCTTATTTTATTTTGCGTCGTCAACACAAGACGACGTCGTTTTTCTTCGTTTGTTGTAAATCGGTATTCCCGTTGTCAATATTGTCATTAATCGATGACTGTCGATATATGTTTGGTATTCCCTAAGAACAATTGTTGTTGATGTTGCCTTTTAGTTTGTCGTCGCCATTTTTGGTGTTGTGTTGTGTCGTGTGCTAAAGAAAACTTACAAAAAAATAGAAAGCGTACGGCGATATTGAAAAAGCAAATTAAGAAACATAAAATAACATAAATGAAATGTGAAACACTAAAATTATTCACCCTTATTCTGTTTGGCGTCGTCAACATCGTCGTCAATTTTAAGACAACATCAATTAAACACAACATCAATACTAATTTGGTATTCCCTAACAGCTTAATGACGACGTTGGCTGTTTATCGATAATATAAATAAGTAAAACACACATATCTAATATTTGTGACAGATGATTCAATTTGTTTTCTATTATGTTAAGAAAGTGTTGTGAAAAGTTTAAGTTTTCTAATAAAAATTAATAAAAATTTAAAAGAACAATTAATTAGTCTAAGGGCCATTATTGCAACTTGCCGTTAGTTAAAGGTGTGATTTTAGCTGCTTGATAAAGAGCTTTGCATTAATAAAACTTTAAAATTTTAATGCTAATATTTAATGGATAAAAAATTAGTGAAGCTTTTAATATGCAAATCCATTTATCAGTCCGACAAGTTGTAATAATGCCCCTGCAAAATTCTCTAGCAAGGAATGGACTTTTTCTAACTCTTTCATTAATTTTTCAAATTGACAGGGGTTAATAATTTTAGTGATTTTTCTGACCCAATGTAAGATATTCGGTACAAATGCACGTCATATTTTTTGAGAAGTTATTTGTGTGTGAAGTGGCTATTATGCATATATTTTGATGAAATTTTGTACAAGAGTTCTTATTGACCCAAAAAATAATTCTGTTGTAATTAGGAGAAGTTGGCCCATATTTGGACCTAGTCCACATAGAAGGGTGTATCAAAATTTTGACAAAAATGACATAGAACTCTCAAATTATGTGGTATCTGGCAATTCATTTGGAAAAGGTAAAAAATGATTTTATTGCCATCTAATATTACATAACTTAAATACCTGAAAATTGCAAATAAATTTAAAACCAATGGAAATAACTGGTAAAACCAAGTACCTGTTATATTATGTTTCAAAGGGGTAAAAATGATCATGTTGAAACTTCGAGCAATAATATTTTAATCCATGCATTAATTTTTTTTCTTCGTTATTATTTAAACAATGGCTATCTATCTATATTTTTCAATATATTTTGAACGGAAAGATGAAAACGACAAACAAGAAATAAAAATTGATAACTTAAAAATAAAAAACTTTTTAAATACTTTAAGAAAACGGTACAATCAATGTTCCGGAAACAAGAAATTGTTTTACTCACGCAACCAAGAATGGTTAAGAAATAAACTTATTTTTAAAAAGCCATCAGTAACTACCACGGAAACTTAAAAAGGTGGTCGACCAGCAAAGCCAATTGATAATTGTAGTGAAAGATCACGAAGACGCAACCTTAAACATATCAATGAAGAAGTTTCTTGTAGCATCATAAAGGATGTGATGGTTCCTCTGGCCAGAAACAATACAAACAATGTAATGCGGAAAATTCATCAGATGCCAATTTATTCATGATTTCTTTCGTTCCATTACGTTTAACAAAAACTTATATTGGTTCAGAACCGTCAACTAGTAGAGCTGCAGAGATAGATGTATGGAAGAATGAAATTCTCTCGTAAACAAAATTTTGTAGACCAATATAGTTTGCTTACAAAAAAGAAAGTAAAGATGTCATAACTGAAGAAGTTGGCAAAATAACAGATGAAATTAAAGAACTTCAACCAGAGATATTTGAATTTAATGACCAATGCATCGAAGTTAACTTTAAAATGTCACAATGATCGATGGAAAAGTTGCACAAGCTTTAACCGAAACAAAGTCTTCGTCAAGCTGCACCATATGCCAAAAAACATCAAGTCAATTGAGCCAACCAGCAACACAAGACGATAGTTTTAATGAAGCATATGAATTTGGAATGTCACCTCTTCATGCTAGAATTCGTTTTATGGAGCATATTCTGAAATTGGGATACGATTTGGCCCGTTAGGCGAAACAGTGAGAAACAACAAAGAAAATTTGGAAAAAAGAAATAAAAAAACATATTCAAGAAAAATACCCTGAGATAGGCCTTATAATTGACCAGCCAAAGCAAGGAGAAGGAAATTCTAATGTTGGATGAGATTTTTTTTCGATCCAGAAACTGCAGCTTCTATAATTGGAGTAGATTATGATTTAATACGGCGATTCCAAATCATATTAGAAGTTATAGCATGTAGCAAAAAGATAGATGCAAAAAATTTGGTCAGTATGCTAATGAGACAGCAACCCTTCATAACCAAAATATTCTTAGAGACATATGCCAATCACAGTTCACAAAATTTTGTTCCATGGGGAACAAATAATTCAGCACAATATGCTTCCAATTGGAGATCTCTCAGAAGAAGCGCAAGAAAAAAGGAACAAAGACTACAGATTCTTTCGCGAGCACAATACAAGAAAAATTTCCAGATATTGTAGTAATGAAGATCTTATTAATATCAAAACTCATTAGAGTTAGATGAAGAAGCTAAACAACTACTGCAAAATGAAAATCAAAGCTATTTGGAAGAAATTTTTACTAATATTGTTTAATTAATACTAGTTTAAAATTCACCCCTATTCTGCGTTTCGATTCGAATCGAAATTTTCTCCGTCTGACAACTTTGGTATTCTGCGTTTCGATTCCGCTAAGTTTCTTTCGATTGTATGTATTCTGCATTTCGATCGGAGCTCCGTTTTTCTCAGTTGTTTTTTTGTTAACGGAGGGGCTTTCTTTATTTGTGTTTTTCAGTTAAAAAGTTAAGGATTGAAAAAGTTTAAGTATAAAATGAGATAAAATGTTCAGAAACGGTAAAAAAAAACACTTAAAATTATTTTTAACTAATTTATTTAATTAAATACATTTTTTTGTTGTTTTAAATTCTTAATTTTTATACCCGAATTTGATGTTTTTTTGTGTATTACTGGTCAAAAACAACAACTGGCAGATGTTATGGCATCTAAAGCAGACATTACATGTGGATACCACCAACGATCAGAGGAAGAAGTAGCAGCGTTCTGAGAGGAAGTTGCAGGTCCTCCAACAAAAAATGCCAGCGCAAAAATAAGTAGACATGAACAACTAATTTTTATTTTGTTTTTATATTTTTTGCTATTTCATTTCCACATACCACAGTGATGCTATTAATTTTGTAAACATTGTTGTCTTCCTCTTTTTCTTTCGATTCCGTTTTTCTTCAGAATACCAATTTTCGATCACAACGTAACTGAATGCGGAGACTTAATCGAAACGCAGAATAGGGGTGATTATAATTTGTTTTTCATTTTAGTATAAATTTTTATTAATACATTTAAATAAAATATATGTGCACTTTAAATCAATAGTAAAAGTTAACTTAAAATTTTATCGATGTTGTGTTCTGTATATAATATATCCAAATGGTATTGATATTGTTGGGAATTTCAGTGTTATTTTTCAGTTGGATCCTCACAAGAATTAGCTTTCTTCCAAAAAAACCAACCTTTGGCCCCTGTGAATATTGAGACTAAATAAATGTCAGTGGCCAAATGTTGGCATTTTTTGACCAAAATTAAGTTTAGGAATAATAAATAAGTATTGGTTGTAAAATACGATTGAAGAAAATAAGAAATTATAAAAAAATACCCATTTAAAATGTCAAAATATTCAACTTTTACATGGAAACTCAACAAAAAATTAAAATGCATTTTTAACTCCACATTACTTCCTTCCTATCAGTCGATTTTTACGTTTGAACACGCAAATTGAAGCTTAAAGTCCTTCCTATTGAACAAAACAAATTGCGTAAAAAAATACCAATCCGGTCAAAAGTTATAGAGTTTTGACCGCTATCTCGCGAAATTGACCACTGTGCGTCGTCATTAAGCTTTTAGAGAATACTAAATTGGTATTGATGTTTTCTTAAAATTGACAACGATGTTAACGACGCACAGTGGTCAATTTCGCGAGATAGCGGTCAAAACTCTATAACCTTTGACCGGATTGGTATTTTTTTACGCAATTTATTTTGTTCAATAGAAGAGAATTTGAGCTTCAATTTGCGTGTTCAAATGTAAAAATCTACTGATAGGAACGTAAGTAATATGGAGTTAAAAATGCGTTTTAATTTTTTGTTGAGTTTCCATGTAAAAGTTGAATATTTTGACATTTTATTTAGGTATTTTTTTATAATTTTTTATTTTCTTCGATCGTATTTTACAACCAATACTTATTTATTATTCCTAAACTTAATTTTGGTCAGAAAATGCCAACATTTGGCCCCAGACATTTATTTAGTCTCAATATTCACAGGGGCCAAAGGTTGGTTTTTTGGAAGAAAGCTAATTCTTGTGAGGATTAAACTGAAAAATAACACTGAAATTCCCAACAATATCAATACCATTTGGATATATTATATAAAGAACACAACATTGATAAAATTTTAAGTAAACTTTTACTATTGATTTAAAGTGCACATATATTTTATTTAAATGTATTAATAAAAATTTATACTAAAATTAGAAACAAATTATAATCTTTAAACTAATATTAATTAAACAATATTAGTAAAAATTTCTTCCAAATAGCGTTGATTTTCATTTTGCAGTAGTTGTTTAGCTTCTTCATCTAACTCTAATGAGGTTGATTTCCATTTTTGTCGAATACTGGACATATATGGGTCTGATGTGCACAACAAAATATTAATAAGATCTTCATTAGTACAATATCTGGAAATTTTTCTTATATTGTGCTCGCGAAAGAATCTATAGTCTTTGTTCCGTTTTTCTTGCGCTTCTTCTGAGAGATCTCCAATTGGAAGCATATTGTGCCGGAACAAAATTTTAAAAACTGTGGTTGGCATATGTCTCCAAGAATATTTTTGGTTATAAAGGGTTGCTGTCTAATTAGCATACTGACCAAATTTTTTTGCATCTATCTTTTTGCTACATGCTATAACTTCTAATATGATTTGGAATCGTCGTATTAAATCATAATCTACTCCAGTTGTAGAAGCTGCAGTTTCTGGATCTGAAAAAAATCTCCTTGCTGTATTTCCATCATTAGAATTTCCTTCTCCTTGCTTGGGCTGGTCAATTATAAGGCCTATCTCACGGTATTTTTCTTGAATATGTTTTTTTTTGCTTTCTTTTTTCAAAATTTTCTTTGTTGTTTCTCACTGTTTCGCCTAACGGGCCAAATTCCAAATCGTATCCCAATTTAAAAATATGCACCATAAAACAAATTCTAGCATGAAGGGGTGACATTCCAAATTCATATGCTTCATTAAAACTATTGTCTTGTGGTCTTGATGTTTTTTGGCATATGGTGCAGCTTGACGAAGACTTTGTTTCGGTTAAAGCTTGTGCAACTTTTCAATCGATCATTGTAAGTGGCATTTTAAAGTTAACTTCGATGCATTGGTCATTAAATTCAAATATCACTGTTTGAAGTTCTTTAATTTCATCTGTTATTTTGCCAGCTTCTTCCGTTATGACACCTTTAGTTTCTTTTTTGTAAGCAAACTTTATTGGTTTACAAAATTTTGTTGACGAGGGAATTTCATTCTTCCATACATCTATCTCTGCAGCTCTACTAGTTGACGGCTCTGAACCAATATAAGTTTTTGTTTAACGTAATGGAACGAAAGAAATCATGAATAAATTGGCATCTGATGAATTCTCCTCATTACATTGTTTGTATTGTTTCTGGCCAGAGGACCCATCACATCCCCATTTAGAAATTAAAGTCATGCTGCAATTTTTAAACTTCTTTAAATAGTCAGCATCAAATGTCTTTAATAATCGTTCTGCAGTGTGTTCAAGAAGATCCTGCAATTTTATTTCTGCTGAACTTGAAGTTACACTAATAGCTCTTAGTGAAGGTAAGCAATCTTTTTTGGCAGAAACTATATCTCGATATGATGAAAAAATTCCACAATTTTTTTCATTGGTTCGCTTCCGCAATTCTGTATATTGGTTTTTAGTCATTTTCAAATCCAAAAATAGTGCAAATGCTTCTTCTGGAGTAAATTTATTTTCTTCAGTTGGTGTCGGCATACTTTTTAAAATCCTTTTTGTGCGTCTGGGGCTTGCTTCCACTATTTTATTAATGATAGCAATTTTAGTCTTTTTAGTTTTCGATGGTTGAATTTGATGCAGAAATGAATCCTTTATGATGCTACAAGAAACTTCTTCATTGATATGTTTAAGCTTGCGTCTTCGTGATCTTTCACTACAATTATCAATTGGCTTTGCTGGTCTACCACCTTCTTAAGTTTCCATGGTAGTTACTGATGCCTTTTTAAAAATAAGTTTATTTCTTAGCCATTCTTGGTTGCGTGAGTAAAACAATTTCTTGTTTCTGGAACATTGATTGTACCGTTTTCTTAAAGTATTTAAAATGTTTTTTATTTTTAATTTATGAATTTTAATTTCTTGTTTAACGCATATTTTGAAGAATGGATTATTCATTATATGTAAAATAATGTCGTTTTCATCCTTCCGTTCAAAATATATATCAGATAGAACACTATAACTGAATTTAGCCATTGTTTAAACAATAATGAAGAAAAAAATGAATGCGTGGATTAATATACTATTGCTCGAAGTTTCAACATGATCTTTTTTACCTCTTTGAAACATAGTATAACAGGTACTTGGTTTTACCAGTTATTTCCATTGGTTTAAAATTATTAGCAATTTTCAGGTATTTAAGTTGTGTAATATTAGATGGCATTAAAATCATTTTTTACCTTTTCCAAATGAATTGCTAGATACCACATAATTTGAGAGTTAACAGGTACTGGCAATAATATAACAGGTATTTGGTTTTACCAGTTATTTCCATTGGTTTTAAATTTATTTGCAATTTTCAGGTATTTAAGTTATGTAATATTAGATGGCAATAACACCATTTTTTACCTTTTCCAAATAAATTGCCAGATACCACATAATTTGAGAGTTCTATTGTCATTTTTGTCAAAATTTTGATACACCCTTCTATGTGGACTAGGTCCAAATATGGGCAAACTTCTCCTAATTTCAACAGAATTATTTCTTGGGTCAATAAGAACTCTTGTACTAAATTTCATCAAAATATATGCATATAGCCACTTTCACATACAAATAACTTCTCAAAAAATATGACGTGCATTTGTACCGAATATCTTACCTTGGGTCAGAAAAATTGCTGTAGCTCAAAAAGTTCAGTCCCGATGCATGGACATGTATATATAGGAATGTAGGGGAGAGTTAGGACTACAAAATAGTAAATTTGTGTTTTGACTCAGCTTGACTCACAGGACTTGTGCTCTATGAAGTTGGAGATTTCCGAGAAATTTTACCTTTTTAAAAAAAATATTTAAATTGTTCTGAAAACAGTAGAGCTTCAATTTTTTTTACCAGTAATAGGAAATAAGTTAAGTTACAACATAAAATTTATTTCGTCCAAAAATCTTGAAAAACAAAAAAGTTATGATCAATTAAACTTTAAAAATTAACTAAAAATATCATAAATTTATTAAATTCTGAAAAAGCCCATTTTGGACCACCCTGTTCTCAGTGAAATAGTTGAAATAGAGTTCTAATTTTTTGGCTCCTGAGGTTTACTACTGTCTACTTTCATACGAGTCTCATAACTTTAAAATCAGAGAACAAAAACCAAAAGGAGTTTTGGCCGCTATCTCAAAATATTGACCACAGTGCGACGCCAAACAGAATAAGGGTGATTATACATACGCATTGGTGGTAATGGCAAGTTAGGCTAGCAGTAAGCTCCTATTTGTTATTTTTATACCCTTTACCACAAAAAGTGTATAACTAATTTTGTCATTCCGTTTGTAATTTCTACAATATCCATTTCCGACCTCATAAAGTATATATATTCTGACTTCTTATGAAGAGCGAAGTCGATTGAGCATTGTCCGTCTGTCCGTCCGTTTTAGTGTTGAAATCAAGTTTGCCGACAAAGTGTCGAAAGCCGTGCTATTAAAAATCAGCAAGATCGGTCCATGTCCTTACCTCTAATTTTTCCATATCATTTGGAACAATAAAGTAACTCCAATTCTGGGACGATAGAGAAGAAATCATCATGTTAAAAAAATTGGCCCTTGCCCATAATTTCCGAGTTACGGGACTAACTTCTTACGAATAGCGAAGTCAATTGAGCCTTGTCCGTCTGTCCGTCCGTTTTAGTATTGAAATCAAGTTTGCCGAGGCACTAGATCAGACATAGTGTCGAAAGCGGTGCTATTAAAAATCAGCAGGATCGGTCCATGTCCTTGCCTCTAATTTTTCCATATCATTTGGAACAATAAAATAACTCCAATTCTGGGGCGATAGAGAAAAAATCATCAAGTGAAAAGATTGGCGCTTGCCCATAATTTCCGTGTTATGGGCCTCTGAACTTCTCAAATTTTTTAAAATATATGGGTATAAAATAATATGGGTATCATTTTAAAGCTTTTGAAGAGATCTTTAAAGATATAATAAAATTTAAAAAATGCTTAACCCACTAAGATCCGATGGCAATTTTTTGTAAAATTATATATAACCTTAATTTTTTCTTCTTACTTTTTAAGTCTCTGTCAACCCAATATTTGTCTTTTTGATTTACATACATTTATAGTGAAGGGTGAAGAATGAGATTCAGTAAAGCCGAATATAGCACTCTAATTTGCTTATATATGAATTTTAAATTAAATGTCAAGCTACGTATAAAAAATGTATTTTAAATGTTAAAAACAGCTGCTTGACATACCTGCTGAATGACTGTGCAACAGAGCTGTAAATAAATCATTCATTTTTTAATTAATTCGCGAATCATTTATGCACTCAATTAGTAATTTTTGAACTAATTCTTTTAATGAGTTTCGGAGAAAAATCTCCACCTGCGCAAAACTGTAGTAACAAAGGTAATTCTATATTTAACACTAGATATACCAGCGATTGAAGTATACCTATTTATACCAAACCAGTCAAAATGACTGTTGATTTTGTCATTTTGACTGGTACTAGTATAAGTGTCAAAAACGCAAATTATTTTTACAACAACTTAAATACAGTAATATAAACTTTATAAAATCAATTCTTTAGTTATAACTAGAAAAGTCATGATATCATTACGAAAAAAAATATTCCATGTAGTAGGAATTTTAAATTGAAATACCGAAAACAGTCAATTTGACTGGTCTGGTATATCTAGTGTTAAACTTAAGTCGATTTATGCTTTTCCAAACTAGATAAGGTTTATCTTCAAATTGTGAAACAGACTTTTAATTAATTTTTTTTAGCGATTTACAGCTATAATCTTAAATTAAATATTTTGATTGATTTTAGGATAATTCCGTAATTTCTAAACCCTTGGACTTTTATGTTTTTTCGATCACACTACAATAATTAGATGTAAGAGAGATAGTTCCGACCCGACTAAAACAGGTTTAAACACTAATTATATAATTATTAGACATTTTTCTTACTTGTGAAAATATTTGTAAAGCACGACTGAATAAAATTTGTTATGGAGGCAAAAAAAAAAGAAAGCCAAAGTTATAGAGCGTCAAGGTTTTACTTTGTAAACAAGTTCACTAATTTTTATTAAAATAAGGAAAATTTGTTTGTGCTTCAAAGGGCTTAAAAAATTAATACTTCGATTTCTGTAAACAATTTAACGTAATTATTTGTACAAAAGGAATACCGTAATAATTTTTTTTTGATTTTTAACAAAAGCTTTAAAATCGTCTTCATATATTCATCAGTCCTTTTTATGTATTTAATTACTACAAGAAGTAAAATAAAAAACATAATTAAATTAATGCAAGTAATTCGTAAAAATCATGATTGGCCTGAAACCGAATTATTTTTTTTTATAAAAGAGAAAGTTTATAGTAAGTTTTTCAGTGCATTCTTTACAATTTGATTTAGCATAACGTTTTCCAAAAGAAAAAAAAAATAACTGGCGATTTTTTAATTTCAACAAAACCACATACGTATATAAATGACATCTAATTTTAGTTTAAATTTATTTAGAATTAAAGAATAGGTTGTTATATGTATTTCTTATTTGATATAGGAGCCTAGAAGAAGCAAAACTTCAGTTCGACCAGTGAAAATTGTTTAAATAGAGGATTGTGAGGATTGTTTAAATAGAACCAAAAGAATAACAATAAAAAGTTCATTTAAATATTCAAGTTTACAATATAGTTGCCCTAGCGGCCAAAGGATATTAAAGGGGCCAGTTGGAAATAGCATTGAATACAAAGAAGTATTTTAAAAATTTTATTGAGGCAGTATTATTATAATATCCAAGAAAAGAGAAATTTCAGTATGATTATACCTATATGTAATTAAGGATGCATGAAACTTTTTTGTCGACAGTACAATTTGATGAGATCCGTAATGAATTCCTTTAACAGAAACTGCTTTTCTTCATACTATTTAATTAC
The DNA here is from genome assembly GCA_937654795.1 of Cistogaster globosa. Classification (NCBI taxonomy): domain Eukaryota; kingdom Metazoa; phylum Arthropoda; class Insecta; order Diptera; family Tachinidae; genus Cistogaster; species Cistogaster globosa. The sequence goes on along the minus strand of OW569406.1, from coordinate 48,010,456 downwards.
AAATGTAAGACTTATTAAGTATAACAACAAGAAATTTAAATAAATTCGAAACAAGAAACGATCTTATTTTAGAGTGCAATTTGGGTTTTTATTGCATTTCAGGATAAAGTCTATATAAAAACAAAGGAACGGAGAAGTGATTCGAATTTGAAAGACAATTATTTGTTTGCTGTTTTATTTGTAGCATATTCCTTCTATAAAATTATCATTCACGACTACATATTTTCATGAGGAGGAGATATATTATAAACTTTTTAAACATTTTATTGTATTAAAAACATTCCATGATAGAAAATAAAATGTACATAATAGAACAATAAAAGAAAAGTTTTTTAAATATAAATTTTTTACTTTTCATGCTTAGATAAAATGTTTTAAATGTATCCTTCATATCGGTTTTAAATTGCCAGTAAAACTTTATCAAGTTGCATACGAAGAAAAAGGAAAATTAATTATAAAAACAAAATAAAGTGCTATATTCTAACAACAATACTTACAGTTTAAGTTCATAGTATTAGTCCAAATTCACACGTGCGATCATTTCATGCCATTTTTTCAATTCTCTTTCAAGGTTTCAGCGAGTTTCATCGCGTCCCTTTACTTTAAATTTTTTAATTGGCATTTGAATTTGTAAATTTCGCTTTTAATTTGTTATTCGTTGCTGTAGTTGTTAGTGTTATTTCAAATAATACACAAACAACAAAACATATGCAGCGAACTACACAAAGCAAGTGTAAAAAAATCCCTCAAAACTCAAGCCGTCCCATTTTGTCTTCCCAGCTTGCTTCTCTACACCTCTTGCCTACAAACAAAAATTTCATGAAATGAGTTTCATGCAAAATGCTGTGGTGTTAAATATTTATGTGTTAGTTTGTAGTTTAAGCTAAGATTAGTCAAATATTTGACCAAAAAGACGTAACCACTAAATAATGAAAAAAATGCTTGTCCTTCTCAAATACTTATAAAAAATGTTTGTCCTTCTCAAATACTTATAAAAAGAAAGATATTCCATTAATAAAATTATAAATCGTTGTTCGTAATGATACGTGTCAGGAAAGATTAAATAAACATTGGTTAAAATATTGGTTACGCTCTTGTGGTCAAATATTTGACTAATCTGACCGCAACTTAAGAAAGGTGTCACACTGTGCCTACCGGCCTATCCATTTACAAATGGCGGGGTTATTTCCTTCTGATAAATTTTTTTTCTAATAACTCTCCAATTAGTAACGTTGATATTTAATAACATTTTTACCATAAGCCAAAATCTCACTGTAGGGGAAACTTTTTCAGCGTACTTTTGATTTGTATAAACCAAAATTCTAATTTCATTATTATAATTTAAATCATTTAATTTATATTTTGTCTAAATTGTAGTTACAGTTTTTTCATGCGCATATTGTCTTGCCTTGCGTTGTACGAAGAAAGAAAAAATTCAAGCAGATCCGAATATTTGTTGCAACAGTAAATTAAAAAAAAAAACGAATGCAGGATATCAAAATTTATATTTAGACAAGAATTTGAATACTCAAACTTAAAAGTTGACGATGACGAGTATGACTTTAAAGATTTGTATGCCAAAGTAGATATTTCTTTCTACATGATATTGTATTAAAATAAATAATATTTTTTTAATTTGATTAAAAAATAAAATTTAATAATTGAATAAAAAACTTTAAACATCATTTTTTTTTTTTTTTTATGTTTTTATTATTTAGTTGACATTTCAAGATTTTTACAAAGTAATATTACAAAAAAGTGTTAATTTAAGAGTTCAGGCAGTAAACTGTCCTTTTCTACTTAGGAATATATACAAAAAATATAATTAATATTTTAAAATATAACATGTTTTTTTTTTTAATTTTAGGCAAAAATTTACAAAAAACCTATTAAAGCAAAAAGAAAAAAAAAAAAAAAATTTAATTTTTAGATAAAACTTAAATCTACGTATTAGCAGTTAATGCATTAATATGTTCATGTTCTGATAATTGACATCTGAGATCATAGTTTTGTGTGAGTTTAGATAGCCTGTGTTCAACCATATCAATATCGTTAATTAAGTGTAAGCGTTGAGTGGAAAAATGCCAGGGTAATTTATAAATCATTTTTAACAATTTATTTTGACTAATTTGTAGTTTTTTCTTATGACATTTAGCGATATCATTCCATACCGGGGCTCCATAATACATTATAGACATAAAAATTGTTTTAAAAATTATATTTTTGTTGTCTTGACTTAATGAAGACTTCCTATTTACAAAAGCGTACATAAGTCTTGTAATATTATTTAATTTGTTGATTATGTAGGAGACGTGTTCACCGAAGTTAATTTTTGAGTCCAAAATAATACCTAAGTATTTGACTTTAGACTCCCATTTGATGCTTATGTTATTTATATGAAGGTCTCGTTGTGGAATGAAACAAGGCTTGCGTCTTCGAGTAAAATATATAGCTTGAGTTTTTTGTGAATTAATGAGGATTTTCCATTTTTTAAAATATTTTTCCAAACTTATTAAAGCGTTCTGAATAATATTAATAATATCCTCTGCCAGTACACCATGGCAAAGAATCGCAGTGTCATCTGCAAAAATGGACGATGAGCAATCAACCAATGAAGGAAAATCAGAAGTAAAAATATTGTATAGAATTGGTGATAGGCAAGATCCTTGAGGGCAGCCCGCAGGTATTGCAATTCGTGTAGAAGAAGTTTTGCCTATATAAACTTTGTAGGTTCTATTCTTTAGAAAGTTTTGAATCAATTTTATTATTTCTGGTGGAAAACTTAAACTGATCATCTTGAAGATGAGACCATCGTGCCAAACAGAGTCAAAGGCAGATTTGATATCCAGCAACACCATTCCAGTTGACTTTCCTTCAGTAAAGCTACTTTTGATTTTGGTTTTAATTCGAACTAGTGGATGAGACGTATTGTGACCAGACCTAAAACCAAATTGCTGTGTTGGAAAAACATTGTTTTTATCACAAAATTTTATAAGCTTTTCTTTGACTACTCTTTCTAGGATTTTACTCAGAGATGATAACAGGCTTATTGGTCTGTAAGAAAATGGACAGGATGATAATTTGTTCGGCTTGCATATTGCAATAACTTTAGCTTCTTTCCAGCAGTCCGGAAAGTAAAAGTTTTAAGCAGGAGTTAATAATACTGGTTAGTCTTTCTATTCCTTTTTTTGGAAGAGCTTTTAATATTCTATTGCTTATTTGGTCAATACCCGGAGACTTTTTCCTTTTAAGATGTTTTATTATATTAGTAATAAAATCAGCTGTAACAAAATAGTCGTTATTTATGCTGAAGTCAATGTGGTGCAGTTGATCCAGAGCATTGGCAACGTTAGAAACTGTGATAGTGTCACTTAAGTTTGAGGAAAGTGTATGATTTAACTTAAATGCGTTAGCTAGCAACTCACACTTCTCTCGAGCAGTTGAGTAACGAGTACCATTGTACTTCAAAATTGGCATATAATTGTATTTCTTACGTAGTACTTTTGAAATATTCCAAAAGGGAGAAGAACCTTTATCAAGGGATGCCAGTACATTGCTCCAAGACTTATTTCTTTCGATAATGAGTTCTTCCTTAATTTTTTTATTAAGTCGGTTCATCTCTATTTTATCCAAGTTAAGCCTGTAGAGCATATAACGCCGTCGATGAAAATTTCTAGTCATAATCATATTTTTAATGTGTACAGGTAATGGTTTGTTTTTGGGAAGTATGGTTCTTTTAGGAATACTTCGATCTGTAGCTTCGTTAATTATGTTTTTAAATGTATCTATCATAATATCGATATCGTTAACATTATCACATTCCGCGCTGACTTCAGGTATATATTGATTGATCGATTGTTTAAATTGGTTCCAATTCGCTTTTCCAAAATCGTAAACATAATGAGACGAATTATAGTTTGATTCATAAAGTGTAACAACTACCGGCAGGTGGTCAGAGCTTAAATTATTTAATACAACTGGTTCAGAGATTTTCGATGGTATATTTGTCAAAAAGACATCCAAGGTAGAAGCTTGGTGAGTTTCATTGGAGGGCACGTAAGTGGGATCGCATGGAAACTTCAGCCAAATGCTGTTTGTTTCGATTTTTTCGAGGAGTATATTTCCCCAGCAGTTAGCGCGCAAACATCCCCAAGACCGGTGCCTACTATTAAAGTCTCCGCCTAGTATAATATTATTATTAGTGCAGCGTGAAAGTTTTAAAATATCTGCAGCAAAATTATTTTTCTTAAGGCCATCACGACCGGCAGCGCCTCCAGGGAAGTAGCAAGAAAAAATAACAACAGGGCCATCTGTCGTTTCGAGTTTTATGCCAATATTTTCAATCAGCTCTGTATTAACAATTGGAACTAATGTGTGTCTTATAGATTTTTTAATTAAAATCGCGACGCCTCCACCTCTCGAATTTTCTCTGTCATTCCTATAACAAAAAAAAAGCATTATTTTGTATGGAAGTATTCGGAGATAGCATTGTTTCTGTTAATAAACAGATATCTATTTCGTTACTTAATAAAAATTCAAATAATTCATCTTTTTTATGTCGGACGCCCCTAGCATTCCATGTCATGATTTTTGTTGTTGAATTTGTGGTTATTGATGTAGGATACTGATTAACGTTTGATGTAGTAGGTTGAGCCATTATGAAAGAAATTTACATGCTATACTTGACACGACTTCTAGTTGGTCAAGTTTAGATTTACATGCTCTTAATTTATTTATAAGTTCAAATGTTATATTTTTGATTTCATCAAATGAAAATAAATCATTATTATTACTGCTATTTCCCTTATTGCCATTAATATTGAAATTAGACCAGCTGTTGACTAGGGGAGCCCCTGGACGAAGTGCTGGAAATTGACTATTAAGACCTACATTGTGAGGAGTCGAAGAAACGTTAGATTGGTGGTTAACATTATTGCTACGTCTCTGATATCTAGAGCTTTTAGCCATGACACTTCTTTTTATTTCTAAGTAGCTTTTACGGTTTGGACAATCGGGTGATGATGATTGGTGATTGCCACTGCAGTTGGCACATTTAACTGTATCTGAGGTACACTCAAACGTTTTGTGAGGACCGGAGCATTTGGAGCAAAAAGATTTAACAGCACAGCGTGAGGATCCATGGCCAAACATCTGGCAGTTATAACATTGTGTTATTTTGTTTTTTCTATTTCTATGAAACTCCCATTTAATTTTTAGATAATCTATTGCAGAATATTTTTGTCTTAATTCTTTAAGAGTAATTGATTGTCGTTTGAAGTAAACTACATAGAATATGAACAAAGAGTTCCCAACGCCTGATTTTTGTACCATTTTAATATCAATGCATTCTAGTCCCATGTCTATTAATTTAGCTTTGAGTATAGAAATATCAGTATTTTCTAATCCAAAGAGTAAGGCCTTATAGGGCCTTTCGGATTTGGTAGCATAACTAAAATATTCAAAATTGTTGACTTTTAAGGTATTGGTAACTTTGTTAAAATCTTCTTGAGTTTGACAAAAAAGTTTCAAACCAATTGAAATTTTTCTAATTGCGTAGTTAGAAATACCACATTTTTTACATAAATCATGCAATTGTTCAATTTTACATTTAAGCACTGTAAGTGGAGAAATATGTTGTTTTGTTGTTTTCGTCATTATTACTTCATCATTATCATCATCCAGTGTTTGAAGTGGATGGTAATAATTGTTATTGTTCATAGCGGTATTACCACTAGAGTTAATATTTGTTTTTGTCATTTTTTTAGCTTGCAAATTGAAAGCATTAATATCATTTTCGCGAGTACGTTTAATTGTTGTTTATTTATTTGTTATGTTTTGATAATTAATTCTCGATTAAGTCAGAGCGCAACTACGTCTTGATCGCACGAAAATACAACACAGACTGACTTTAAACATCATAAATATGAGAAAGTGATAAAAATGTAATTACGTTTAAAATCTTATATATTTGGCTATTTGTCTTTGCGTGGAATGGTTTCGGTATGAAATTTAATTAGGATTTTGTCAGTTTTTTAATTCTTTGAGTGAGGAATTTTTTCAGCTAACATTCTTTCTCCGGTTTTGATAAGCATTGTTTAAAACTTTCAGTGTTTAAAATTCAATACATATGCAAAGTTTCATGAAGTTTGATTTTTTTTTATACTTTGTGACATTTTTTTTGGGACAGGGCATAGGACATTTTATATTTAGTTACTTTTTATTAATTAAAATATGTGTGATAAATAAAATATTTTTTCAATAGTTCTAGCAATGAGAGAATAAAAAATAATTTTACAAAATTATTCTTTTAAATGTAAAATATAAATTAACACCTTACTAGGAAAAATTAGCAAAAACTGTTCGGTTTGACCATTAAATAGTACCATTTTTAAAGTAAATGAACCAGAGAGAAAATATATAAAAACAATAAACTGCTTTTGTCAACCACAAGAAAAAATCAAAAATAATACTCAAAGTACCAGTGTGATCACATCCAAAAAATTTTCGGAGTAGGCATCAAAAAAGTGCTAAAAAGCTTTAAACAAAATTTTAAGTGGTAAATAATAGTAAAATGTCTTTATTTCAAGCAAATATGTTCTTTGAGAGTTTATAGTTTTATCATTTACGCTTATGTTGCCTTAGAATAATTTAATTCTATTGGATGGATAAAACAAAATTTCTTAAAATAATAAATTATTTATTGAACATAAAAAGTTTTAAAAATAACAATTGATATCAAATATACTTGCGTATATTCTGTACTTAGCAAAAAATTTTTACAACTTTTTTATTCAGAAATATCGAAAAGTGCGTAAAGAGGTGCTTGAAAAATAAATTACTCTACAAAATTTTACGTACATATGTAATAAGTTTTGACAATTGTAGTTACCTTTACAAAAACTAAATTGTTCTTGCCATGTACTTTGTACATTGTTACAAATTTAATAAAAACAAGTCAGAGTGCTATATTCGGCTATGTCGAATCTTATATACCCTGCTCTATCTATGTAAATCTAGTTTAGTGAGGTAACTCCAATAAAAAATCAAATATTGCGGTGACAGAGAACTAAAAATAAGAGACAAATTTTTTAGTACTACATATACATGTATGATTTTATATAAAAATGCCACCGGCTCTTAATGGGTTGAGCATTTTTAAAAAATTATGGTATTTCCATAAAAGCTCTAAAATGATACACATATTGATATTTTAAAAAATTTTAAAATTTCAGAGGCCCGCAACTCTCAAAGTATGAGCTAGCGCTAATTTTTGCGCTTGATGTTTTTTTTTCTTATTTTTTAAATATCTATTGCCCCATACATTTGTTTTTTTTTTTTTTTTGGTTTTTTTTATTGGTGTTACTTCATTGTTCCAAATGATGTGAAAAAACTAAAAAAAAAATTAAAGGATCATGCTGATTTCAAATAGCACCACTTTCGACACTACGTCTAATTGATTGGCCTATTAAATTTTTACTAGTCATCTAGTGCCCTAGAAAAGTTGACTTAAACACTAACACCGACGGACGGACATCGCTCAGTCGACTTCGCCATGCATAAGAAGTCAGAATATATATACTTTATGGAGTCGGAAATTGAGATTGTAGAAGTTACAAACGGAATGACAAACTTAGTTATACCATTTTTCCACTTCTTCTGGTGAAGGGTATAAAAAACTAAACATTTTCAAATTCTTATATACATATATTTATTTGTTAAATATTAAAAACATCATCAAATAAGTATTCTTTATCAGATTTAGCATTGTTATTAAAATTGTTATTATAATACCTATATGTTTTTATTTCATTCTTTGATGAGATCACTAGCCTTTTTAAGCTGCATCTTATATAAAGAAGGAAATTTGCAGTGTTTAAATTCATTATATTTCTTATTTTTGTTTTTATGAGATTTATTCCCGTTCAACTTTTCAACCAAGAACTAAAAAAGGGTTTTTATTTGTATTCGAATACGTTATCCAAAATTCTATTTTGGAATTTTGGTTTGTCCATTCATATGAACTCAACTTTTGCCATTATGAACTTTACGTTGCCATTATTGTAATTGTTACACGCGAAAAAATAGTATTTTACAAAAAAGTGCATTAATTCTTTTTTGGAACATTTTGTAATCTATGTCAATCAAAAGTGCTAGAATATGCTAAATGTGCAATTGGAAAGTAGTATAAAAAGTGCTAAGTGCTAATCCGAAAATTTCGCTGCCAAATCAACAAAAAAGTGCCTAATCTGGCACCGAAACTGCTAAAATGGGCGCACTGCAAAGTTCCTAAATAGCAAAATTATGTACATAAAATTTTTAACGAATGAATTAAATTTTATTTTCGATCAAGTTTCTAAAAACCTTTTTTAGAAGGATAAATTAATTTACAAATGTATGCGGACGTTTTTCAAAGAACACTAGAAAAGTTGAACACCAGCAGAACGTAATAAATTTCTTAGAATACAAATTTAGAAAAATGTTTTTAATACCCATCACCGTTGGTGGGAAAAGGATATATCAAGTCTGTCATTTAGTTTGTAATTTCTACAATATCCAATTTCGACCCTATGAAGTATACTTATGTATTCTGAGTTCTTATGTGTAGCGAAGTCGATTGAGCCATGTCCGTCTGTTCGTCCATGTTAGTGTTGAAATAAACTTTGTCAAAGCACTAGATGAGCTAGAGAAAAATTTAAAAACTAGTGCATTTTGTTCGTCTGATATTCCTCTTTCAAAATGTGTCATACTTGTTTAGAAATAATTTTTAGTTTCCCAGTAAAAGCCAGTCTTATGCCATTTTTACCAAAATCAGTTATATGATAACTTTTCAACAAGGACGCTGATATCTCTGGAACCACTGCATCGATTTTCTTACAAACTAGTGAATTTTGTTCGTCTAATATTTCTCTTTCAAAATGTGTCATACTTGTTTAGAAATAATTTTTAGTTTCCCAGTAAAAGCCAGTCTTATGCCACTTTTATGCCATTTTTACCACAATCAGTTATATAATAACTTTACAACATGGACGCTGATATCTCTGGAACTACTGCATCGATTTTCTTCAAAACTAGTGCATTTTGTTCGTCTAATATTCCTCTTTAAAAATGTGTCATACCTGTTTAAAAATAATTTTTAGTTTCCGAGTAAAAGCCAGTCTTATGCCATTTTTACCAAAGTCAGTTATATGGTAACTTTTCAACATGGACGCTGATATCTCTGGAACCACTGCATCGATTTTCTTAAAAACTAGTGCATTTTGTTCGTCTAATATTCCTCTCTCAAAATGTGTCTTACTTGTTTAAAAATAATTTTTAGTTTCCGAGTAAAATCCAGTCTTATGCCGTTTTTACCAAAATCAGTTATATAATAACTTTTTAACATGGACGCTGATATCTCTAAACCATTGCATCGATTTTCTTAAAAACTAGTGCATTTTGTTCGTCTAATATTCCTCTTTCAAAATGTGTCATACTTGTTTAGAAATAATTTTTAGTTTCCGAGTAAAAGCCAGTCTTATGCCATTTTTACCAAAATCAGTTATATGATAACTTTTCAACATGGACGCTGATATCTCTGGAACCACCTCTCTCAAAATGTGTCTTACTTGTTTAAAAATAATTTTTAGTTTCCGAGTAAAAGCCAGTCTTATGCCGTTTTTACCAAAATCAGTTACATGATAACTTTTTAACATGGACGCTAATATCTCTGGGACCATTGCATCGATTTTCTTAAAAACTAATGCATTTTGTTCGTCTAATATTCCTCTCTCAAAATGTGTCTTACTTGTTTAAAAATAATTTTTAGTTTCCGAGTAAAAGCCAGTCTTATGCCGTTTTTACCAAAATCAGTTATATGATAACTTTTTAACATGGACGCTGATATCTCTAAACCATTGCATCGATTTTCTTAAAAACTAGTGCATTTTGTTCGTCTAATATTCCTCTTTCAAAATGTGTCATACTTGTTTAGAAATAATTTTTAGTTTCCGAGTAAAAGCCAGTCTTATGCCATTTTTACCAAAATCAGTTATATGATAACTTTTCAACATGGACGCTGATATCTCTGGAACCACCTCTCTCAAAATGTGTCTTACTTGTTTAAAAATAATTTTTAGTTTCCGAGTAAAAGCCAGTCTTATGCCGTTTTTACCAAAATCAGTTACATGATAACTTTTTAACATGGACGCTAATATCTCTGGGACCATTGCATCGATTTTCTTAAAAACTAATGCATTTTGTTCGTCTAATATTCCTCTCTCAAAATGTGTCTTACTTGTTTAAAAATAATTTTTAGTTTCCGAGTAAAAGCCAGTCTTATGCCGTTTTTACCAAAATCAGTTATATGATAACTTTTTAACATGGACGCTGATGTCTCTGGAACCATTGCATTGATTTTCTTAAAAACTAGTGCATTTTGTTCGTCTAATATTCCTCTTTCAAAATGTGTCATACTTGTTTAAAAATAATTTTTAGTTTCCGAGCAAAAGCCAGTCTTATGCTATTTTTATGCCATTTTTACCAAAATCAGTTATATAGTAACTTTTCAACATGGACGATTAGACATAGTTAAAACAAATCAGCCAGATCGGTCCATGCCCTTTGGGGCAGAGGGAAAAACACCAATTCCGCAATATCATTTAAAACAATTAAGTAAATCTAATAATAAAAAAATATAGGGCAATAGAGAATTAAAAAAGTTAAATAATTAAAAAATAATAATAGAGAATTAAAAATTAAAAAAAAAATACCCGGTGAAGAAATTGGCCATCGCCCATAGTTAAACAACATAGTTAAAACAAATCAGCCAGATCGGTCCATGCCCTTTGGGGCAGAGGGAAAAACACCAATTCCGCAATATCATTTAAAACAATTAAGTAAATCTAATAATAAAAAAATATAGGGCAATAGAGAATTAAAAAAGTTAAATAATTAAAAAATAATAATAGAGAATTAAAAATTAAAAAAAAATACCCGGTGAAGAAATTGGCCATCGCCCATATTTTCGAGTTATGGGCCTCTATTTCATAGGAAAAAACGATTTTGCACCATATTTTTTATTAAAACTTAAAAAAATGCTTAAGGCCCAACTATAATGTACATATACAAGCTTATGCCAACTTATACAACTATGCAAATACATATAAATCAAATATGATAAACTATAATGTACTTGAGAGAACTTTTTGTCAAGTTTCGTCAAATGTCATTTGCTTAAGCAATGTACGAAACTGATCGTACATTCCGTACAGAAACAGCTGATTGCGCTTGGTGTATACATACATAAATCAATAAAGAAAAAATTGCAGTGGAGAGCGACATTGAAAAAGATTTTTTTTTAATTTAATAGAAAATGTAGAAAAAAGAAGGATTTATGTGAGTGAAAATGATGCGTTTTTATTATAACAATTCGCTATAATTTTTTTATTGCTTTCAATATAAATCAGTGACACCGTGCATCTTTTGGTACTTTTGGCCAAAAATACATAAAAACATGCCATTTTTTTATCGAATTTAATTGAAAACTAGTAAAAAAAAGTACATTTATTTAAATCAATGTTATTAAATATATATAATATATTCTTTCGATGCCTTTTTATTTACAAATTTTATTTATTTAAAAAAAATTCATATTTTTGGGAAAGTACGATTTAAACATGAATGTGCAACTGTGGCAAATTATTTTTTAAATTTATGTAAGTACATTGTAGCCACATAAAAATCTTTAAAGAATTACCTAAGCATTTGACAGGCTTTTTGTTAGGTTTTTGACATAAGCTCAAGCTAGCTTATGTACATTATAGTTGGGCCTTTAGTCCGTTAATAGCCGGTGACATTTTTATGTAAAATTATATGTAGTGCTTACCTCAATGTACCCCAATATTTATTATTATTTTTTTTTTTTTTTTGATTTGAGTTACTTCAATAAACTAGATTCACAATGTATGAAGGGTATATAAGATTCGGCATATCCGAATATAGCACTCTTACTTGCAAAATATGTATTGCTGATTTACATTTCAAAAAATAAAATTAGCTGACAACTGTTTTAGCGCTATAAACCGGTAAAATTGGGTGCTTTCACATTTGAATCTCTATTTTCTATAAAAAAGACTAATTTTCACAAAAAAAAAAATTATTTTATTGAATCAAGGTGCTAAGGACCCCTTATAAATTTTACTTAAATCCATCCAGCAGTTTTTACGTGATGCGAACACAGACAGACAGAAAAACAAACATTTCAAATATAGGTGTTTCGTATTCCATATCGATTACTATTTACACCAACAACAAAATTCTAAAAAATTAATTCATGTATTAATTGTATTTCTATAGTCAACCGTTATTTTTATCATTGTATTTGTGTACCGCTTTTTGTTTTAACTTAGTCCAAGGCGAATTAATAACAGGTGGCCTTAACAGCCCAGGTGACTTTTTGATTTTACCTTCTTCGAATGTCAAAAGTTTTATTCTCCTATTGTACTTCTTTCTTTTTTGACAGCCGAAGACGGTTTTTACAAAAACCGTATACCTGTTATTAATTCGCCTTGACTTAGTCTTTTATATATTGCATATTATGTGTTTTTAGTTAGTTCTTAATAAAACTTGAAAAAACGTCGAGTTTATTTCTCAGAAGAAATAATAGTAAAGCATTTTCAAAACAACAGGTTATAGGCCCAGGTTCCCAAGTGAGAAAAGTGTTCAGGCTTACAAAAGATTTGTGATTGGGAACTAAGGAGAAGAAAAAGGATCATGAGTTCATTGTATCAGATAGAAAAGTTGGATGACACCAATTATGACAGCTGGAGCGTCCAAATGAAAAGTGTGTTGATTCATTCGAAGCTATGGAATGTTGTCAGCGGTAGATACAAAAAGGAAGCGGGTGATGCAAAATGGAATTCAGTGAACGATAAAGCAGAGGCAACAGTATTGAGCCTAAAGCCATCCCAGCTAAATTATGCAAAAAATCTTGGTACTGCTTTTGAGGCATGGAATCGCCTGCAAGAAATTTATAAACCCAGTGGACCAGCGGGTAAAGTTACTCTCTACAAGAAGTTGTTGTCATTAAATATGACTGCTGGAACAAGCATGTGTGAATATTTAAACTTATTTACTGTCATAGTCGAAAAATTGGCTGAAGTAAACATAGAAATAAAAGATAAGCTATTATAATTTTGTTATCCAGTTTACCAAAATTCTACGAGAATTTTGTGATTGCTATGGAAACGAGAGACAAACTTCCTACTCTCACACTTTTAAGAGTGAAACTTCTAGAAGAAGGTGATCGCAGACGTGAAGAATGCAAACCAGTTAATAAAAATAACGAACCGTTGCATTTTATGTGCAAGAAAACAAAAATAATAGCAAGGCATTAAAAAAGTACCATGGAAACAAAAACAAAATTAATATCAAGTGTTTTAAATGTGGATTTCATGGTCACATAGCAGCAAAGTGTACAGTTAAGAAAAATGAAGAAAAGAGAACAGAACATAGTAGTGCATTAATAATGCTTGCCGCAACAGAGGCAGAGACTCTAAACATACACACATACGTTCAAGACAGCGGCGCAACCGCGCACATGTGTTGTGACAAAAGAATGTATACAAAATTTGAACAGCATCAAGGTACATTTATTCTACTAGGTAGTGTCGTCCGCTCAGCCGGTTTGTAGTTGGACATGTCAAAGTTGTTTATATTTTACATTTTTTGTTTACGAATTTAAAAAAACACTAACAGCAAGCATATGCAGAACAAAGAGAGTGTTTGTTTTTAGAGCAATTGTCTTTTAATTTGTCTTTCTATTTTTGACATTTCCACTCACAAAGCAACAATAAAATGGCATGTTGTTTTTACAAATGTTGTATTTGTTGTAGAGCCGCTATTACCTAGTAAAATAAATGTACCTTGAACAGCATAAAGAGAAAATACAGTTAGCTGGAGATAATTACATTATTGCGCAGGGTATAGGAGAAATTAATTTTAAATTTAACGACAGCGAAATTTTTCTAAGTAATGTTCTCTACGTACCTACGATGAAGGAAATTTTTTGTCTGTTGACAAAATAACGCAAAAAGGCTTCTCCATAAGGTTCAGCAAATACACAGCAACAATTATCAACAGGGGAAACGTTATTTTAGAATTAAAAAAAACACGAAAACTGTACGTTATTAAATATGATGCGCAAATTCAAAACAAATATTTTTCTGCTGTGATGCTAAAAGGATGGTAAATGGTATTAATAGAGAAAATTTTGCAAACCATGAAAAATGTGTGACATGTATGAAAGCCAAGTTATGTACACAACCATTTTCGCAAGTACCAGAAAGTAGAGCGGAGAATCTTCTAGAATTAATTCATACAGATCTTTGTGGTTCTTTGAAAAACAATCAATCTCTGGTTTAAAATATTTTATTACATTTACAGTTGAAAAATTTGTTTTATTTAAAAATTTGGCAGAGCGACAAAGCGGCAAAAAATAAAAGGTTAAGAAGTGATAATGGCCGTGAATTTGTCAATAAGAAATTTAGTCAGTATTTGAAAGACAACGGCATTGAACGTCAGCTTACTGTACCTTACAGCCCACCTCAAAATGGTGTAGCAGAACGATTAAACAGAACCTTGGTGGAGATGGCCAGAAGCATGCTATATGCATGAGTGAGTTCTTATGGGCAGAGGCAATTGCAACAGCCGTTTATATTCGTAATCGTTTACCAACCAGAGCGTTAGTAGGGGTTACTCCGTATGAAGTTTGGAGCAGAAAGGTGCCATCAGATAAACATTCTAGAACCTTTGGATGTCAAGCAGTAGCTTTCGACAAGGCGCATCATACCAAGTTTAAGGCAAAAGGTAAAGAGTATCGCATGATAGGTTATTCATTAACATCAAAAGCGTATAGACTTTATGATCCTAATACGCATAGGGTGGTGGGGAAGAGAGATGTTTTATTTAACGAAGCAGAGTTGATTAAAACTACTTATGATAACTTAACGTATAATTTATTTGAACAAGATACTGAAAATTCTATAAATAAAAATGATGCTGTTGTTGATGAAAGAAATAATGAATGCCAAAGCGAAGAGTATGAAAGTGCTGACGACATGGAAGATTTGAAATATAATGATCGAAAATAACGATGTGACAGAACAACAGACTGTATCTGAAGCTATGTATAGACGATTGTCAGATCTGACAATATTGTCAGAAAAATATTAAAAAAATGTCTAACAACCGTGTGAACTTACAATTTTTGTCTTACAACGTTGTCAGAAAAAGTATTGTCAGTACATTGTAAGACAAAAATATTGTCAGGCATCTGACAATCGTCTGAACACTCTACGCTACCATTTTCAGATAATTGTCAGGCATTGTAAGACAATTTTTTATTGTCAGGTGTGTTTAAATTTGTGTATCTGACAACAGCGGTATTGTCAGAAAAATATTCCTATTTTGGGTGTAAGTTGGTTTTCTATATGTTTATCTTTTCTTGTGTTGTAAATTTTTGGTTTGTTTATATCTATGTATGTACTTAGATAATAACTGCTATATAATAAAAACAATATTTTGGAATAAATAAGTTCTAAAGTTCTTCCTTATTTTACCATGATGTTCTTAATAGATGTGAATAAAAAACACTAATATATGTATGGATATATTTTAACTCATTTTCAGGCATGTTCTGAAAAAAGTGATTTTTAGAATATGCCTGTTTATAAGTATATTGCTTTTATTTATTGGGTGAAATTTTGTATGTATACAGTACACGTTCATTGCCGCCTTATTTGCGTATACTGAAAATCCAATTCACCTTCTTCAACAAATTATTCAGTGAATTCCTTCTGAACATATTTGTTAGTTAAAGTGTCACTGCGCGGTTTTTGTATAGGATACATTGAATTCCCCGTAACTTTCTCACTACGCCAATCACCTGGTATAAGCGCCCCATTGTCGTCGTAATGATCTAATGCATTTGCCGGTGCATACTTGTTTTTGTTCGTTGTTATCAAAAAGTTGTGAAGCAAGCAACACGCAAGTGTTATTTTGGTTGTTTTTTCCGCATTCAGGCATATTGGCTTGCGCAGTACCCGGAAACGAGCAGACATGATACCAAATACACTTTCAATAATACGGCGAGCACGACTTGGCCGATAATTAAAAACACGTTGTACCATTGTCAGCCCGCGTTGACTATACTGTTTTAAAAGATTATTACGCATAGCAAATGCATCGTCGGCAACGAGCACGTATGGAACAGGCTGCTGTCGACTTGGTAGTGCCTGAGGTGGTCGTAAACTTAGTTGGTTAGTATCCAACGCTTGCCCAAACGTACAACGGTTAAATACACCGCCGTCAGGAAATCTTCCATTGCGACCTGCGTCAACGTATAGAAATTTATATTCCGCGTCGGCAATGCCCATTAATGTTATGCTATGAGTGCCCTTATAATTATAGAAAATGCTACCAGCATTGGGTGGCGCATCCATCACTACATGCTTTCCGTCTACTGCTCCAATGCAATTAGGAAATTGCCATAACTCATCAAATTTTTTAGCAATACCTTTCCATACATCCACTGTCTTTGGCGTCTAAAAATAAATTGTATTTACATACCATATTCATATGTTAATCTATGCTACAGTAATACGCGTGAAGAAAATAAGTGTATTTACCGTGAGATACGTTTCCACAAGCACTTTATAAATGGCATCTAAAACTTTAGGAATAATAGACGATATCGTAGATACAGGGATACGAAATAGGTATTGCAGTGACCTAAAGTTTTCACCAGTAGCTAGGTAACGTAGGGTAAGCACGAGTCGTTCACCTGCGGAAATGCTTTTGCGCATGTTTGTATCCTGCTTCTGAATATAAGGAGTCACTAAATTAAGTAGGGTATCAAATTGTTCCAAGTCCATTCGTAAAAAATTGCGATACAACTCTGGCTCGTCATTTCGTAGCTGGACAAGCAATTTAGCATAAAATCCCTCCTGCTGACGATGAAGCACCTAATCTTTTACCCAAACTTTTCGGCGTTTCCTTGCTATTTTGCTTTCATTATCGGTATCTTCTAAAATATATGCAGCTAAAATCGTAGCAATTGCTAATTTTGTTTGGTGTTCCATATTATATTTTCTTTTTACAAACATACACAATTGACAACTCACAACTTTTGTCAAATGCTTTTAATTTTCTGGCCGAAAAATGCCGAAAAACAAATTTGTAGTACAACAATCTAACAACCGTGTGAACTGACAATTTTTATTGGTAGATAAATTTATTGTCTGACAATGAAATTGTAAGCTTTTCTAACAATCGTCTGAACTGACAATTTAAGTTTTTGTAGCCATATTGAATTGTCAGTGCATTACCAGCACATTGGCAGATAAAACAATGTTGTTAGATATGACAACCGTCTGTACATAGCGTGAAGCGATAAATAGTAGTGAATCCAAAAATTGGTCTAATGCTATGGATAAAGAGTTTAACTCATTGATTGCTAACAAAACTTGGACTTTAATAGATTTGCCAGGTGGACAAAAACCAGTTGGATGCAAGTGGGTGTATGCTGTAAAGCGAGGAGCTGATGATGGGATTGAAAAATATAAAGCTCGACTTGTAGCCAAAGGATGCAGCCAAAAATACGGCATAAACTATAGTGAAACATTTTCTCCCGTTTGTTGGCTAGCAACAATAAGAATGGTATTAGCTATTGCTGTAGAAAAGAAAATGTATCTCCATCAAATAGATTTCTGCACAACATACCTAAACAGCGAATAGTCTCATGTTGTTTATATGAAGCAGCCTGAAGAATATACCGATACATCTCGTCCAAATGCGGTTTTGAGGCTCAACAAGGCGATATACGGTTTGAAGCAGTCTGGAAGGGAGTGGAACTCCAAAGTTGACAGCATAATAAATGATATTGGTTTCAAAAAATCCGATCATGAGTCATGCTTATATATTATGAACAGAAAAGGTTAATTATGTATTAATGTTATTAATGTTAACGACATAATTATAGGATGCGAGTCAAAAGAGGATCTTATAAACATAAAAGGCATAATTAAAAGCAAATTTGAATGCATTGACTCAGGCCAATTAAAATTGTTTTTGGGTAAAAGAGTTACTCTTGATGGTGAATGTGGAGCTATTACTGTTGATCAATCAGAGTATATAAAACAATTATTGGTACAGTGCAGTATGCGTGATTGTAGACCCGCAACAACCCCATTGGATCCTGGCAGTAAACTTAATTGTTTAGACAAAAACTGTTATCGTGTTAATTCAGGGATGTGTGAATCTATTATTGGATCACTTGTGTACTTTGCATTGGCAACCAGGCCTGATATATTACATTCCGTTAATAAATTGTGGATCCACATAATGAACACTATGCTGGTATAAAACATGTATTACGTTATTTGGCGAGTACCATTGAGATGAAATTAAAATATAAACCAACTGGTATACCATTACATGGATACGTAGATGCCGATTGGGGACGCGACTTTGCGGACCGTAAGTCTCACACAGGTTTTGTTTTTTACCTGTCTGGATTTGCTTTCTCCTGGGAATCTAAAAAACATCTTTCTGTTGCTTTAAGCACTACTGAAGCGGAATAATGGCCCTGTCAACTGCAGCTAAGGAAGCCTTATACCTGAAAGGACTTTTTAGTGAAATCGGCTATATTAAGGAAAATTCTACTATCGTTTTATATGGTGATAACCTTAGCGCGCAACAACTGGCGAAAAATTATATTTATCACTCGAGGTCAAAGCATATCGACATTAGGTACCACTTTGTACGAGAAGTAGTTGAAAAAAAGGCTATTGAACTGAAGTATGTTTCGACAGAGAATATGGTGGCTGATATCCTAACGAAATGCCTGATGAAAGGCAAACACTGTAAGTTTTAAAATTGTTAAGACTACATTAATAACGTTTTTAGTGATTTTAATTTTTTTTTTGTTGTAAAAATACAAATTTAGCTTGTGGAAGGATGTTAAAGTATATTTAGATGGCAACCCAAATTTGTATTTCTATATTCAACCGTTACTTTTATCATTGTATTTTTTTACCGCTCTTTGTTTTAACTTAGTCTTTTATATATTGCATATTTTGTGTTTTTAGTTAGTTGAAACGTTGAATTGAAAAGACGTCGAGTTTTATTTCTCAAAAGGAATAATAGTAAAGCATTTTCAAAACAACAAACCATTCGTTTGAGGATTGAAAGCTAAATCACCTATATTCGCAAAAAATTTTTTACAAACAAAACCATAAATCTTGAATTTATAATGAATGATGGTTTTAAATGTAACAAATTGCCTTTTTTTACAAGCGTGCAGTTAAAAACAATACTGTGTATATTTTCATTCAGTAAAAAAATTGCTAACAAAATTACACAGTTTTTTTTTGCATATTTTTTTCAAGTAAACTATACTTTCGAAATAAAATGGTAAAAAGTATGAAACCTACTCAAACATATTAATGTTCAAACTTTTTCCTGTGTAGAGTGGCTATGTATGTACATATATACAATGGCGAGCACTTAATGATACATGTATTTCATGCATCAGTTATGAACGCATCCAAGCATACAAAACATGTAAAAGTCAATTAAGTTTTCTCTAGAGCTATTTATTATGATCTTATTAAGCTGACGATGCAGTTTTCTAAGTAAATAAACTCGTAAATAGGTCCCTTTATTTGCAAGACCTCAAGAAATGGAAAATAAATATTAATACGTTAAACTTAATAACCATTTACATCTGACAGGCGCTAAACTTGAAATAAGCCGTGTGAAAGCAAATTTGATTTAGGTAAATTTAGTAAAAGTACAATGGCGAAAGCTCTTGGCTAAGCTAAGAATGCAAACATCTGCTTTATCATGCGATTTAAAGACCAATATGGAGTTATGGGATCCCTTGGTATTATCATTCAAATATTCACAAACATTTAAGTAACGATACTTTGTTGCAACTTATATGATCCCGATTATATTCGGTTTTAAGGAGTTTTTTGGGCGTAACATCAGGGAAATTAATTCGTAAACGTAACAGCATGTATTACGGGGCTTAAATATTATTTTAAAATACGAATAATTATTTTTGGTCCACTAACAGTAAAGGTTCATTAAAAATTTTAGGCAAAAAAACACACGAAAAGAAAAAAGCCGGTTGTATTGTTTGCCTTTCATGTTACTACGTCTTAATTTGCCAGTTTTTCTACAGGCTTTTAAACATAATTTCAATAGGTTATAGCATTTTATTGTAGTGCCACGTCCTAACCCAAGTGTATAAAGTATTGTATTACACAAATTTTTCTTTGATTTCAGGAAAATCCTATTGGAAAGTGTCTGTTAAAATGTGTTCGGGACTGTAAGGCAGCTGGAGAAATTAATTTAGCTAAACGTTATATTGCCATATTAAAAAATATGTCCATTGATAGCATACAATTAAAGGTAAACAGTATTAAAGTATTAAACCTAATTTCTATAACTGTTGGATCAAAATCTCAAAAAGATATACTATTTTTTTAATAAAATTTTATGTTAGGTATGTTCGTTGTTGGAAGACGTCGATATTTGCATGAAAACTGATAAGCCTGAAATAACTAAATCCATTCTGCATCACATTTTCAAAAATAAGGAATTTCAATTTTGCTTGCAACGCGTTACAGCCATGCAAATGAATGGCGAATATTTAATGGAAACCAAAACGGAAACATTTGATGTTGTTTTAAACAAATACTTTCTAGGTTCCTTAGAAGCTTTAAAAAAATTTGATAGCACGAAAGAGACTATACTACAAAAATGTCCTAACGCTTTTCAACTAAGTGATTTTGCAGAATTTGAAGAGAAAAGTAAAAAAAGTGCTTATGAAATTATTGCAAAATATGCGGATAGAGAATATACACAGGTGAGTGTACAAGAAAATCGACAGTGTCGTCTTTTCTATGATTCAATAACGTTTTTATTTTTAATTGCGGATAAAAAAGGCAGAAACAAACAACAAAAAGCACAGCGTTTGTATGATTTATTTTTGACTTTTTTGTTGTCTTCATTTGATTTGAGTTTTTATTTTCATTCTATTAAATATTAGCAGAATTTAAAAAGGGAAAAAGGCTCCTTTTCATAAAAAAACATTCCAACTTATTCCTCGTTGCCTTTTAAACTGTTGTGTAATATTTTTATTGCATGTCCTCCTTTTCTTGTATTCACAGAAAAATTAGAAAATATCTGCTTATGCCATCTGGAAAAGAATTAAAATTATTATGAATAGCAATAAAAACTTTTTTTATTTGTCGAGTTTTTGAGCTTATTACTAATTACTATATTTTATACAAATTTATAAAAATTGTAGCCTAATAATAATAATGCATCATCCTCAAGATAATTTTGTTGTTGTAACGGTTCATTAAACAATAATAAATAAAGTTCTTTCAAATGGCATAAGCAGTTATTTTCTAATTTTTCTGCACTGCAGTGTATTTTGACTGAAACAAATAAAGCGAATTAAGATACTTAAAATAAAAAATTGCATCCATTAATTCTAATCATGCAAACAGCCGCATAATAAAAAGTTTTCTTAAATTTTTTCCGTTTAGTTAAACATTTATATAAATTCGGATGAATTTAATATGAAACGTGAAATAATGGAGTTAAATCGTCAAACCGCTAACACTGTAGGACGTCAAGTACGTGATCGTGATAAACAAATTAGTGCTAATTTTATGAAAAGAACATCGAACATCGATGAACAAGAAATCCATTTAATTGAGCAAAAACTTACCTCTTATTTGTGTGTGGCAGTCGAGAATTATATTAAATTTATCTGCCTTGATGCAACTATATCAAGTTCTGTAATCTATCGGATAATTGGTTTGTGGTTTTCGAATAAGCAAAATGAGGCATTACGCATAAAAATCCAAGAATATTTATCAGCTGTACCAAGTTATAAGTTTATTTGTGCTCTTAATCAAATGACTGCACGTTTAAATTCCAGAAATCCCGAATTTATTACCCTACTAAAAAATATAATGATACGTTGTGTTGAAGATCATCCACATCAAACACTTTATCAGTTATACCCCATAGTTTATGGTCATATAGATGGCACTGAAAACAAAACTGATTATCGTTCAAAAATCGCTCAAGATATTATATCAAAAGCTAAAAATAAACTGAACGCAAATATAATTAAACAGTTGGAAAGTGTTATACCAGGTAAGATATTTCATAAAACTCCGTCTAGTTTGATTTTTTGCATTTCCACGAATATTTTTATATTCTTCGTTGACGTTATATTTCTACACTTTGTGCGTTTATTGTTATGTATGTATTTTAAGTAAGGATATATTTCTTTGAAAAAATTGCATCTTTTAGTTTGCTATAGAATGTATAGAAGACAACAATGTCACGCATGCCTCCGTGAGTAGAGTATGTTACGACTTATAAAAATTTATGCTTGCTGAAGACAACGTGTTGGAAATAGAACTATATTTTGAAAGTAAATATTCAATTTTAAATCTATTTTATTTTTGAAATAACTTTTAAATTAATAGTTTTCACACAAAGATAAATTTTTCTAAATGAATTGTGTGAACAATTTATTTTACTGTATTATTTATTTCCACAATATCTTATAATTAAATAAAAATTGGAAGATATTAAAGCAAAGAGCTTTAGCAACATCGGCCTTTAGCTCATTTTTTACTGTATTATCAATGTTAATATAATTAAATAGATATTTTTTAATAAATTTATATGGATAAACAAGTTTAAATTAAAACAAGTGTCGGTTTCGAACATTCTTCCCCCTGTTAAATCCTTGTTTTAACCATCTTAATTTTGAGAATCTCTTAATTGTAAAACATCAAGTTTGGCTAGCTTTGCTACCACTAGGCACTTCTGACGTTTCCAATAATTGATCTGCAAATTGACGATGTAACACCTTTAGGCCAATTATTTCTTGGGAAGTTTGGATCTACTACAATAACTATATCAACAACATCAAGAGGGCTACATTTTTGAACCACTTTTTTCGTTTGTTATTGTCGAAAGATACTCTTGTATCCATCGTTTCCAAAAAAGATCAAAGAAATGCTGCATATTTTTCCAGTTCTTTCTTAGCAAACAATCGTCTTTAAAAAAGTCACCTAAACTCTTGTTACCATTTAAAGATCCCAACAGAAAATGATTTGGCGTATGTGCTTCGTCAGATGGGAATTCCAGATATACAGTCTAGAATTAATAACCCGTTCGGATTCTAGTAGTTCATTATAAAGCGTTACACCGCCAAATGAAAAGTTTGGAGTAATTTGATACTTTTTTAACTGATTGCAACAAGCGTTCCCAACTGCCACCCATATGTGAAGCCACTGGTGAGTTAAAATGCCATGTTATCGATAATGATGAACATTTCAAAGAAATTGATGGGCATCGAAGTAAAATTTTTGCAGAGTTGACAATTACTACGCACCTTATTTATCTCTATTCTTAATCTAGGAATGTAGAAATATTGACGTAGTTCATTGAGACACGTGTCATGGTTGATATAATAAAATTGTTCATGAAAGTGTTGTATTAACAACCTTGTGCAGTAGTGATTTCTTCTTGGAGCCGAACCGATTTCTCCATTCATACGAATCACCATCTTATCATCAATATAGGGCAAAAATTTTTGTAAGACACTTCATTTTAAAATCTCTCCAGTATTGTTTAATAAAATAGCAAACTCTTTCTTAAAACATTGGTACGAGGGCTGCTATATATATTTCTGGCCTGGCAACACTGAGTGCTGCCAAGTGCAATCTGACATTTCCATTGGAAAGTTTGTCATTTTTAAGCATAATCGTACTCAAAACGTTCTGACGTACGACCATTATATGTGTTGTTTACAGTGACTTGAAAAAATTAACTCGTGAACATTTTCGTGCCATCACAACTTTCGACGTGGATTATCACGACAAGAGGGCATTGATGAACTTAAGTCTTTGTATGGCGATGAAGCACCATCCTATAGCACTGTGAAAAATTGGTATAATGAATTTAATCGTGGCCGAAGCTCGCTCAAAGACGAATTCTGTGAAGGTCGTCCAAAAACGGCTGTTGTGCCAGAGAACATTGATGCCGTGCGTGAGCTCATAATTCAAGGTCGACATGCGACATACCGAGAGATAGAGACATCCTTGGACATTTCTACTACCAGCATACATTCGATACTGCATGAAAACCTGGCCGTAAAAAAGGTTTGTTTTGTTGGATACCGCACAATTTGAAAGTCGCTCAAAAAAAGGCTCGTGTCGATTAATGCAAAGAAATGTTGCAAAAATACGATTGCGGTGCTTCAAAAGACGGTTATAAGATCGTCACAGGTGACGAATCATGGATCTATGCGTATGAGCCCGAAACGAAACAACAATCGACCGTGTGGGTCTTCAAAGACGAGCAAAATCCAACGAAAGTTGTTCGTGGAAGAAGCACTTCGAAGCAAATGGTCGCCTGTTTCTTCGGCAAAACTGGTCATGTGGCGACTGTTCCGCTTGAGCAACGTAGGACGGTCACTTCTGAGTGGTACACTACAATTTGTTTGCCTGAAGTCATCGGAGAAATTCGAAAAACCAACAAGAGAAGACGAATCATTGTTCACCATGACAATGCGAGCTCTCACACATCGGCCCAAACCAGAGCGTTTTTGACCTGCCAAAACGTCGAATTAATGGGTCATCCGCCGTACAGCCCTGACTTGGCAACTAATGACTTCTTCTTGTTTCCGCACATCAAGAAAAAATGCGTGTTCAACGATTTTCGTCGCCAGAAGAAGCTGTTGAAATGTTCAAAAACTATGTTTTAGAGGTGTCTCAATCGGAGTGGAAAAAGTGCTTCGACAACTATTATTTGTAATTTCGACGGTCTGCATTCAACCAGTAAAGAACGGTATTAGAATCGGACCAAAAGAACCGTCTTTGATGTTGTATTTTGAGATTACTGCATACTGCATTTCCTAAACGAATACGTAAAACTACTGCCATCAAATCCAAGCGTGGAATTGATACTTGGCGCTTACTAAAGATATATTAACCTTATCGTCATATAGCCCTCGAAAATATGCTACAGCTGCATTCGCCAGTTCGCTAGCATTAGCAAATATACATAGCTGAACTGAAGATTTAGGTTGAATTGAGTACCATCAAGAAATTTTGACACTTTCAATATTAGGTAAAAGTTTAATCCAAATCACCGTTTTATAGAAGACATTGTCATTTTCACCATCATTGTCATTTCACCAGTCCAAACTTTAGTAGTTCTCCGTACCTCATGCAACCATATTTTTAAATAAACTACATATATTTTATTTAACTTCTAAGCAATAGGTCCTTCATTTGTCATACATATTTTCGATATTTCGTGACTCTATTGTGTAGCATCATCAGTAAAACAAATATTTATTTAAACAACAAAAATGTAATAAAATTTTTTTTCACACTAACATATTTCAAAAAACAAAATATATTTTGTCATATAAAATATTTTTAAAACAAGTAAAAAGTTCAACATTATTTCTTATTTACTAAATATCTATAAATCTGAGCTACATTATCTGTGTCTGCCTTAAAATTAATTCTCTGTGCTGTTGGTGTATTAATAATTTGTAACATTTCTAAAATATAACGTCGTTTATAATTGTTTTTTAAGTTTATTACTGAAACATTTCCAAATTGGGATAGTGATTTAACCTGGTACAGTGAGATGATAATGCAGTTTTTTGTGAATTAATATTATTATATCTTTGATCAAATTAATGACCAACAATTCTAGTCTTTAGTTTATTTTTCGTTTATCCTATATATATATATATATATATATATATATATATATATATATATATATATATATATATATATTTATTTATTAATACACATCTTCTTGACTTTAAATTAAAAAATTCATTAAGTTGTTTATTTATTAAAATAAGTATTGTAAAAAACTTCAACAGTAACGAAAAAAAGATCTGTACATTAAAAGTAACAACAACAAATTCATAGTAAGACAAGAAAATAAAATCAAAGTAATAATCGAACACTTCACAAAATTTCGGGTTATTTAAATTTTTGATTAGGATTAATATTTTGGAACTGATTCTACTAATTTTTTACAGTATGCATTTCTTAAGGCCAAGTTTCAGCTCAGCGATGGTAGAAATCGATCTAGATTTCAATTTATTTTCCAAATGAGCCCAAAGATTTTCTATTACGTTAATATTAGGAGACTGCGGCGGTGTTTTAATAACATGTGGGCAGTTATACAGTAACCACATTCGAGTATTATGTGCGTTGTGTTTGGGGCCGTTGTCCTGATATAATTGAAAAGTTTCGGAAATGCCCAATATTTTAACGCTAGCTGTCAAATTTTCTCTCAAAATTGAGATATACTTATACTGGTCCATAATTCCATCAATAAAAACCAGCTGACCAGGACCCGCGGCTGACATACAGCCCCAAACCATCACAGTTCCTGCTCCGTGTTTTACTGTAGGGCGAAGGTTAAATGATCTTAGTTCTTCATTTGTCTTTCTCCATACATATGCTTGTCCATCTGAACGAAAAACATTTAATTTACTCTCGTCCGTGAATAAAACAGTGCTCAGGACGAAAAATCATGGTTCTTATATTCATTAGCGAATTTCAGCCTCTTCATACGATTTACCTTATTCACAAACGGTTTTTTGCGGGCAACTTTTCCATGGAAATTGTTTCTGCGAAGCACATTCCGAATTGTTTCGGGGTTGAAGCTAATTTGTAAACTTTCGGACACCAGTTTAGTTAATTTTGGGGCACTAAGTTTCGGATTCTTTTAATTTGATTTAAAATCCATCGTTCATCTGAAGGTGAAAATTTTTTTGGTCGTCCTGATTTTTTCTTATTTTCTACAGAATTGCAATTTTTAAATCGGTTTATAATGTCGTGGACTACGGAATGACTTCTTTCAACAATATGACCTATTTCACGAACGGACAAACCATCCTGATAATGTTTTGTGATCAACTTTCTGATTTCTGTAAATGTTTGGGCACGTTTGTTACTCATTTTACAATTTTCACTACAAATTACGCTTTAAACACACAATATTTAAAACTTTTATACTTTTGACCTTTCTACGAAGTTAACAATTAAAATCGGCTTCACTACAAATGGGAATTCTCCATTTAAAGTAACAATAAAATACTGTAGTTGCAACATGTCCGATTATTAATTTGTAGTTTTATATTGTCTTACTTGAGGTTTTTGCTTGCAACTTTTTTTGTGCAAATAATTTTGATACCGTACACGGCGAATAGTGTAATAGAGAGTTATAATAAAAAAAATAATCTAGTTTTAGATTTTGTACAAGAGACAGTTTTGTATTATAAAAGTTTTATTAAAATTATAATGGCAGTCCGGTTATTAAATTGAGCCACTGTATATACTTTATTACAAATTCATCGTTTCCGCTACATGGAATCTTATAGACTAAATTTGATAATTCTTGATTCCGCATTTTATCTAGCTTTGCTAAATAACATTTTTAATGTGTAGTGTGTTTTGTATGCCATTCTTTATATATTTATTTTTTAGTCAAAAATGTTTTATTTCTTTAACCTTTCTGATATTCCTGGTACGTAATTGAAAGACTTATAAATCATTGGCTCAATCATATTTCTTGTATTTATATTATCCCTATTTTTATACTGTCTTATTAATCTATTAGTAAGATGAATGGGAAAATTAATACCATTTAATACATTTCTAATTTCTCCTTATTCTTTTTATGAAACTCAATATCACCTATCGTAAGTATCATTTCTAATAAATTTTTAGCTGCGTTTATTATAATTCGTTTACTGTGTTTAGAATAAAAGTTAATGATTCTTCCAGAAGCTGTTGGTTCTTGGTACCAATCTGTTAATAAATTATTTCCACTCCTACTCGTAATGAGTAATATTTCTAAATGGAAGTTTTGAATTACATTATATCTCTATTGTAAACCTAATACAAGGATTAAATTCATGAAAAGTTTTAAGTAAATTATTATTGCCATTTTCAAGGGTCATTCAAAAAAACGCGCCTACATGTTTCTTTGAAATAAAACACAAACTATTTGCAATTTTTTCAAGCTGTTTTTTTTTATTAAAAGTGTGATCCATTACAATTATAAGTGGAATAGAATATCATTCAAATGTCCACCATGACTGCGTCTGCAGACATCAATCCGAATATCGAAATTTTCAATGACTTTCCGACATGTTGCTGGTGTTATTTCACGAATTGCAACTTGAATGTTGTTCTTTAGATCATTAATTGTTAGTGGCTTGTTAGCATACATTCGACTTTTAAAAAAACCTCACAAAAAAATGGTGTTAGATCACATGACCTTGGAGGCCAATTGAAATCTGCATTTTGTGAGGAAATTTTCATAGCAAAAGCGTAATGTTTTCTCGAGTTGTGTGACATGTAGCACCGTCTAGGTGGAAATAGACGTCAGACACATCAATATGATTCAACTGTGTCTATAAAAAGCCTCTTAACATTGATTGGTATCGCTCAGCATTCACAGTAACAGCATTTCCAGCATTATCTTCGAAGAAAAATGGACCAATGATTCCATTTGCCCAAAATGCACACCAAACAGTAATTTTTTGTGGGTGTAGAGATTTTTCATGAATAACACGAGGATTTTCATCACCCCAGATACGACAATTTTGCTTATTGACGAATCCATCCATCCTGAAATGAGCTTCGTCACTAAACAAAATTTTTGTTGTTCGTTGTTCAATAATCCAACTAGCGAAATTACGACGTTGTAAATGGTCTCTTTTTTTCAATTCCTGGGTTAATTGAATTTTATAAGCATGTAAATGCAAATCTTTATGCAAAATCCTCCATAAGGAGCCATAAGATATGCCCAATTCTTGTGAACGACGCGAAATTGATGTTGTCGGTTCATTTTCAACACTCTCCAACAGCAGCAATATTTTCATTTGTGCGTACAGTTTTTGGTCTTCCACTTTTGGTTTATCAGTAACACAACCAGTTTCTTCAAATTTTTTCACTAATCTTTGAATTGAAGATTGATTCGGTCGATAATTTACACCAAAAAAATCACGAATTTTGCGATGGGTATTTTTCAAAGAACGTCCATTTTCATAATAACTTTGAATGATGTAAACGCGTTGTTGCAATGTGTACGTGTCCATGGTTAAAACTGTACTACCTTCTAATAAAACAAAATGGCTTATGTCATTTGAAAAGATGTCACGTGTAAATATTATATAGTGCTGACATCTAGGCGTCACATTTGGATGACCCTTTATATTTACATAGTTCATAAGATGGGAACTTACACATGAACAAATTGGTCTTAACAAAAAACTATCTTTGTGAACTGTCGGGGTGGGGGAAAAGAAAACAATTTGCTTTCCGTGTTGTTACTTCACTTTTTATGTACTATTGTTATTGATTTCTCACTTTTATTTAAAAAATTTGCTTTAACTACTTATTTCTCTTTGTTTTAACAAATATTTTAAGTTTATTATTTTATATAAGTGCATATAACTTCTCTTCTTTTTTTTTGGGGGAAAAAAATTCTATTAATTATTAATTAGATAATTAAGTGCAAGTAAATATAAAGAGATAAGACGATAAATCAGACAACACTCCGATGCATTCAGCTAAGGCAGAAACGATGTTTCAGACGTAAACATCTCGCCCCCTTGCTATATTGCAACACAAGGATGTCGGGAGCAAAAAAAAAAAATGGATATCCCAGTCTTGATGCTTCGGATTTAAAAGTAAGTGTTCAAGTGGTGGAGATTAGCGACAAGAAAACCTTGCAGTGCAATGATACTGAATGATTACAAGCATATAATCAAAGTTAAGAAATAAATATGCTTGAACATTATTTTTTGTTTAAGGTTAGATACAAAGTAGAATTTAGGAAATTGTGTAAGTTGCTAAATTTAATAATTCATGTACAAAAGGCTTTGATAAGTACTGGTAAAAAAATTAAATAAATTGTAGTTAAAGATATCGTACAATTTATTTGGTTAAAAATATTTAATAATTAGCTAAAAGAATGCAATGTATTTCAAAATAATATGAATTATTTTAACTGTTTATAAATATGCAGTGTCTAAAAACCAAATTTTCCAATGATTATCCAACCCAGCATGGTATCCTGCGCCATAGGTGAATTTAAGGACTGTGATTGGAGACCACTTTTCATAAGTTGAGGATATATGTCCGCCCCTAGTATAACATTTCTGTCTGCGCTTTTAAAAAAAACAGGATCGGTAAGACGAAGATTTGTATAATAATCAGCTACTCTTCCATCAAGTATCTCTTTTTGGCTGTTGAAGAGGTAAATCGCTAGTCACTTTTGCAGAGAGCTCAAAGGTTGGACCATTATTGAAACGCGACCGAAAGGTCGAATTACACCATTTTTCTTCACCGACAGTTTCCACCGGGAGATTGTACCTTTCGATAAGGAAAGCAGCTATAGTGCTGAATTCTACGCTCGGATTAAGGAGACCTCGCACACATCCCCAATTTTCTTTTAGTTGAATTTTAATGATGACAGTTGGCACCACCGTAGCAGTGCCAGCACACAACAGACGGCGTTTTGTTAAAGAAGAATTTTTTGTAGGTGTACGAAGACACTTATGGCGGTGGAGAAGAGTATGATGTTTGTCTCTACATTGTCGGCAGCGATCAGTATTGCGACATTTCGGCATTTGATGCGAGTGAGCTAGACAGTTTTTACAATACCGAAAGCGTTTTACTATGTCGAGCCTTTCAGAGATATTCATTTTCTTAAATTTTAAACACCTTCTTAGGGGATGATTCTGACGGCATATACGGCAGTCATATTTATTTGATCGGCTTGTGGTGTAGATCTTTGTTCAATTAGTGAGGTACTTCTGCGGTTGGGTTGGGACATATTAGCTCTTAAAGAAAAGAGAGATAGAAAATGATGGTTATTGCTGTGTATTCGGTAGGGGTAAAATTAATTTGATAATAGGCCTAGTGATGAAGCCGTTGGTGGTACGTATGTCAGCAACTCGAACCCTTTTATCCGGGCCGTGGTAAACCTTTTCAATACGACCTAGTCGCCATTGGTTAGGGGATAAGTTGTGTTGTTTGATGACAACAAGATCGCCAATAGCAAAGTTTCGATGAGGTAATTTCCATTTTACTCTATTATGGAGTTCCATTACATACTCCTCTTTCCATCTTCGAGCAAGTTGATGATGGACTATTTTTAGCTTTTGCTAACGATTGACATACATAGCTCAATGAGTGAGTGGACAAGTCTGGCTCAGGGGGAGATAATAAGGGTGTTCCGATAAGGAAGTGACCTGGGGTGAAAGCACATAAGTTGGGCGGGTCATCGCTCATTGGACTTAGGGGCCTAGAGTTAAGGCATGCTTCAATACGGGCCAGAATAGTACTGAACTCTTTAAAAGTGAAACTTTGGCTATTGCATATTTTCTTAAAATGTGACTTAAATTTTTTCACCCCTGCTTCCCAGAAACCACCCATATGGGGTGCACCTGGCGGTATAAAATGCAAATCGAGAGGAGAAAAACTATTCTGAGTCAAAATTTTGTTTCGTACCTGAGACAAGAACTGAAGTTTATCGTAGTGTAAGATATTGGAGGCACCGACGAAAGTAGTGCCATTATCAGAGTAAATAGCACGGGGAGTACCACGTCTGGAAAAGAAGCATGCAGCCAAACATGCCTGCATTGTAATCTCTCCGGTAGTCTCTAGGTGTATAGCTTTAGTTGAAAAACAGACGAAGAGTAGTAGATAACCTTTAGTGACTTTACGGCCGCGTCCCGCATAAGACTGATTACTAAATGGCCCCGCAAAATCCACTCCTGTATTGTCAAATTGCCGAGAGAGGCTGGTACGTTCTCGGGGCAGTGCAGCCATAAAATGCTTACTAAGTTCGCCTTTCTGTTTCGCGCACATTAGGCACTGAGAAATTATTGTTTTTATTAATGATATGAGCCGGGAAACATAGTATCGTGTTCTCATTAGTTAGTAAAAGAGCGCGTTTTGACTATGTAGAGAGTACTTATGAAGGTAGGCAAGAAGGGTAATAAAATAGGGAACCGTTCATCGTAACTGAGAGTAGGAGAATTCGTTAATCCGTTTATCCTTATGATTCTATCAGAGTCAATAAACGGCTTGAAGGCTAGAAGCGGACTTTTTCATTCATCCATTTCTTGGATGGATTTTGCAATCAGTCCACAGAAATAATTTATAATTGTTGAGATTTGGTTGAGGTTGAATAGAATCAATCATATTAGACAGTAATTCTGCGCCGCAAACCTGGTCTTCGCAACCAATAGGTGCGTTGACACGAAACCTTCGCTCTCAGTGCGTATATAAAGGGTAGCAGCGTAAGCCTTCTCTGACGAATCACAAAAGCCATGTAATTCCAACAGAATTGATCGTTTCGTGGTCAGGTTGGGCCTTTAGTCGAAAGTAGAATTGGACATTTCCAGCATTCCACCTGAGCCCCAGGGTCTTGGTTATGCTAGAGTCTGAAATTTTTAAGGAACTCTTCGTCAAGCAAATCATTCGGAGAGAGACCTTTTAGCAAGTTATCATTGATTGATGTCCATTTACGGTGCGAAAAACCAGCAGATTTGAGAATTGTTGTGAGTTTATTTCAAGCTGTTGACAGAGTATGAGCTCCTGCTAAAACGTCGTCGACGTACATATAGTTGTTGAGGATATCAGCAACTCGAGGGTACTTTTGCTCAGATTCTCTGGCAAGTTCCAATAATATCGTATTGCCAGGTACGGAGCAAAGTTTACCCCAAAAGTGACCGTGTTTAGTTCGTAATCACTGGGTTTCTCCTTGTAGGATTCACGGAAAAGAATGCGTTGATACGGGGTCTGAGCAGGGTGGACAAGAATTTGGCGGTACATTTTCTCAATGTCCGCATTAAAAACGTACCGTAAAAGTCTCCACCACAAAATGAGAAAAGTTAGATCAGCCTGTAGAGTGGGGCCGGGGTACAAGAGATTATTAAGGCTTAATCCATTGAATGAAGGACTAGAGGCATTAAAAACCACGCGTTATTTAGTGGTAGCACTTTCAGGCTTGAGAATCGCGTGGTGAGGTAAATAATATGTACCAGAATGGCCAGTTGAGGGTGTAACTTGGGTCATCTGACCTAGGAAAAGGTACTCGGTAATAACGCAATCAATTTGGATTTGAGTTGGGTCGTTTTGGCTAATTTTCCCTCATTTCGTAACAATTGGGAGAGTGCAATATGACGAGAGCAGCTGATATTAAGAGACTTGAGAAATTCTTGTTAAAGTGGATTGAAACGACAAATCGACCATCGCTGTTCCTAAAGGTTGTAGCTCGATATAATATTTCACAATATAAATCTTCAGGGGAAGTTTTAGGCTTCGTAGGGATGTCTTCCAATTCCCAAAAACGTTGTATTAGCTGATAGAGTTTATTTGCATTATGAGAGAACCGAAGAGACATAAGGGTTTGTTTTCACCTTGCCCGTGATGATCCAAAGACGGTTTTTTGGGCGATCAGGGATTGGCCGTGGTCCCATTGTAGACTGTTCATAATTATCTTAGGGTACACATCGCCTCCAAGCAGTAGGTCAATCTCAGAACAGCGATGATGATATGGGTCAGCCCTGTCAAGATGCACAAAAGGCGCGTTGCCGGGAGCAGATGAGTGTTAATAAGGTAGTTGGCCAGTCTGTTTTTTAATCACGAAAGCATCTGTGTGCATATTAAACAAGGTGTCGATTGGAGAACCGATTCGAATGTGGCAAACTTGAGTAGGGGTAGCTGTCAAAGAACCACTCAGGCCATGAACTTCTACCTGGGAAAACCGGGCAGTAAGGCCGAGCCCCTTCTGCAGGTTTTAGGAAATAAAAGTTGCCTCGGGTGCAGAATCGATGAGGGCGCGAACTGTGCATTTAACATCATTCCCATAAATGTCAACTAGCGCCGTACCCAGCACAATAGAATGTAAAGTAGACTGCATTTGGGTCGAGTATGCATTTAGCGTGCGAGCTGCCGCTTCCTTGGATGTAGAGGGGGTTGTATCGGGTATTTGAGGGGGGTAATTTACCCAAACGGTGTTCGTATTAGATATAGGGGTGGAAGCAATAGCAGTACCGTTGGATGATACTAGACTCTGTTGACGTTGTGTTCGATAGGATTCACTTCTGTGGAGTAACGTATGATGTCTTTTTTTACACACGTTGCACACAAATCGACTTTTGCAAATTTTGAGGTCGTGAGAAGTTGCCAGACAATTACTACATTGTTTTTGTCGCTTAACTAAATTAAAACGTTCTTCGATTGGCATTCGTAGAAAAGAAGGGCAAAGTCTTAAGTGGTGTAGAAGAGGGCATAAAGAACAACGTCCTGACTTGTCATTCGACACGCTTATGTTATAACTATTAGGAACAATTGCCTTAGGATGATTAGAAGTGCGTGGACTAGGAAAAGTGGTGCGGATGTCTGCTACAGAATCCAGAGTTTGGAATCTCGACGTTAGAAATGCATCCATTTCTTTCCAAGTGGGTAAATCGGAAGTATGAGGTAATGAGTGCTCCCATAGACTTAGCGTGATATCGGATAGGCACGTCGAGCAAATATACACAAAGATTACGTCCCAATTTTTGTGTCAATCTTCAAAAGGCTCAAGTTGGTGACGCAATCGTTTATTGTACGTTGGAGCCGTCTTATATTGGCTCCAGTTTCTTTAGCTAGTGAAAAAGGTTAAAGAGGCACTTTAATGGGCATTGACAAGGACTCTTTTATTTTCGAAGCGGTTGACAAGGTTCTGCCAAGCCATCTCAAATCCATCGTGAGTGATAGGACAAATTTTGAGTAGTTCACTGGCTTCACCCTGAGTTTTTTTGAGTAGGTGACACATCTTTTCCACGGGTGAAAGACATTTGTTATTTCCATATAGCACCATAAACATATCACGGAATGTAGGCCATGACTTGTGGTCTCCATAAGGTGTTTGGTCACCTTGTGCATTATACGGAGGTATACCTAGACTAGCACTTTTAAGACTATCCACAAGCTCATTAACTCTCGCTAGCAACTTAACATGGACTTCAAATGTGGAGAAGAAACGCGCCTTAAGTGTTTCAATTTGAATATCCTCATGCAGTTCATCAAATTTATCCAAAACGGTATCGTTACAGGACTGAAACCTTCACTTTTCTGGATTTCAAGCGTGTAAATTGTGTGATCTTCTGCGGCACGTTTATCAAAGTAACTTTGAAACTCTACATTCCGATCAGAAGCTCGAATTAAAGCCTTTAGTAAAGGCATGACAGATGTCAAAGTATATATGTTACAAAAAAAAGTGAATAGATTTAACGCTACTGAACGGAAAAAAATATAGTGGCTTCACCAAAAACCCTGCGAATGATAATGAAAACAACAGTGTGGTAACAGAATGATCGATACTGCAATAAAACGACCTTAAAGGGGTCATTCTCGAAGAGAAGTAACAAAAACTAATAATTTTTATCTTACACTTGTAACAATGTAGTTTCGATGAATAGTTAAAATTAAAAAAATATGATAAATAAAATATTTCAATAAATTTTTATAATTTATTCTCGGTGTTAATCAATTTAAAGATTAGAAATTATTTAGTTGTAAAAATTGGAAATTAGTTATAAATGCAAGAAATAGTTCATAAATAATTTAAAAACAGGGCCAAGTGTAAGTGTTTTACTTTCATACAACAGACAAGTTCGATTATCATAAGGTTTGAATTCGTCCCTTATTCAATGTGTATTTTATTAATTGTTAGACTATGAACAAAAAAATTCCACTCAATGTAAAAGAAATAAAAAACCAACCACTCTCTTATACTTAGAAAAAGTTCTTTGGATTTTGATGATCTGATCTTCAAATCAAACTTAATGCATTTAATATAAAGAGAACTAATATGTAAGAGAAACGAAGCAAAAGAATAAACCATGCATACAATAGCAATGTTCGGCATATGCTAAACCAAATATTCACAGACACTTTTTTTATATTTCTTTAAGCTGTTCTATTTTTTGTGGATTTCGTTGTACCTTAATGGTGTATGGCGTGTGTGACAAGCGAAAGAAATCTACAGCGGTAAAAACTGGTTTTGTAAGGGACAGTTATTTGCGTGTACATACATGTATATCAAAAATGTTCAAATGTATATAATCATGCATACAAACATATGTATATACGTGGGTACACGCGAGTACATATAAGAAATCAATATAAAAGTTTTTTGATGATTTTATAAAATAGAAGTTAGCACTTACTTGCGGGGGATTAATTTGTGCTTACTTTTTTGATTGTTTTAGCAATGCGGGGGATTTGATGTATTGGGTTATCAAATAAATCCGGCTCGTGAGGACCAAATGTCGTGGTGGGGGAAAAGAAAACAATTTGCTTTCCGTGTTGTTACTTTACTTTTTATTTACTATTATTATTAATTTCTCACTTCTATTTAACAAATTTGCTTTAACTACCTACGAGGGCTGCTATAAATATTTCTGGCCTGGCAACACTGAGTGCTGCCAAGTGCAATCTGACATTTCTATTGGAAAGTTTGTCATTTTTAAGCATAATCGTACTCAAAACGTTTTGACGTACGACTATTATTTGTGTTGTTTACAGTGACTTGAAAAAATTAATATAGAAAAAAATGGAATTAACTCGTGAACATTTTCGTGCCATCATTTTTCACAACTTTCGACGTGGATTATCACGACAAGAGTGCATTGATGAACTTAAATCTTTGTATGGCGATGAAGCACTATCCTATACCACTGTGAAAAATTGGTATAATGAATTTAATCGTGCTCGAAGCTCGCTCAAAGACGAATTCCGTGAAGGTCGTCCAAAAACGGCTGTTGTGCCAGAGAACATTGATGCCGTGCGTGAAATCATAATGCAAGATCGACATGCGACATACCGAGAGATAGAGACATCCTTATAATGCAAGATCGACATAATGCAAGATGGACATGCGACATACCGAGAGATAGAGACATCCTTGGACATTTCTTCTACCAGCATACATTCGATGCAGCATGAACACCTGGCCGTAAAAAAGGTTTGTTCTCGTTGGATCCCGCACAATTTGAAAGTCGCTCAAAAAAAGGCTCGTGTCGATTGGTGCAAAGAAATGTTGCAAAAATACGATTGCGGTGCTTCAATGACGTTTATAAGATCGTCACAGGTGACGAATCATGGATCTATGCGTATGAGCCCGAAACGAAACAACAATCGACTGTGTGGGTCTTCAAGGTCGAGCAAAATCCAACGAAAGTTGTTCGTGGAAGAAGCACTTCGAAGCAAATGGTCGCCTGTTTCTTCGGCAAAACTGTTCATATGGCGACTGTTCCGCTTGAGCAACGTAGGACGGTCACTTCTGAGTGGTACACTACATTTTGTTTGCCTGAAGTCATCGGAGAAATTCGAAAAACCAACAAGAGAAGACGAATCATTGTTCACCATGACAATGCGAGCTCTCACACATCGGCTCAAACCAGAGCGTTTTTGACTGGCCAAAACGTCGAATTAATGGGTCATCCGCCGTACAGCCCTGACTTGGCACCTAATGACTTCTTCTTGTTTCCGCACATCAAGAAAAAAATGCGTGGTCAACGGTTTTCGTCGCCAGAAGCTGTTGAAGTGTTCAAAAACCATGTTTTAGAGGTGTCTCAATCGGAGTGGAAAAAGTGCTTCGACAACTGGTTTGAGCGCATGCAAAAGTGTATAAATCATGCTGGAGAATACTTTGAAAAACAATAAAACCATTTTTGATTATAAATATTTACATTTTCACTATTAGGCCAGAAATATATAGAGCAGCCCTCGTATTTCTGTTTGATTTAACAAATATTTTAAGTTTATTATATTATAAAAGTACATGCACTTCACTTCTTTTTTTTTTGGGCAAATAAAGTTCTCTTATTAATACATCAAAGAATATTTTTTGCTGCCGCTTTGGTTGACTGTGAACTTGATACTGATTTGACTGAAAAATTTATAAAGAAGGTCAAGTGCAAGTAAATATAAAGAGATAAGACGATAAATCAGACAACACTCCGATGCATTCAGCTAAGGCAGAAACGATGTTTCAGACGTAAAAATGAACTTTTGGTAAACCATACAACCTAGGTGCATTAGAGACATTCGTTTTTAGTGCATTTTTCTCTAAAATAGATATAATCCTTAATCTAAAAAGTTCTTCAACAAAATCATTATTAATTCTTTGTAATTTATTTGTAGGATCTTTATTCAGTTACTTATAATTTATACTATCTTCAACAATATGGTTAACTCGTGGGTCAGAATCCTGTCTAGTTACCTACCGTTACCTTTATCAGCCTTTAATATAAGTATATCCTTATCTCTATTCGTACACATCATTTTATTCAAATGATTATTAATTATTTTTGTTAGTTTTCTTGCTATTTCCTGTTCTTCTTTGTTTTGTATTGTCTGTATAATGTTTTCTTACCGGAAGTGCGTGTTTTTCTCCTAGTGAAAGAACCCATTCTACTTCTGTCGGAATATCTATGTTGATCTTATTACAAACCATTTTTTTGTTAAACTTAAAACCTAATTCTTTCTTTTGTATATTACTAAGGCAAACAAACTTCTTCTTATTAATCTTATTTACCTTTTCTTTTAACGAATTTGACATTCTATCTTCATTTCTTAAAAATTGATCCATTTTTTCTATTGTTAACAATTCTCTTAATTTCCTTCTTATTATCTCGATCTCAATTTGAAATTGTGTCAGTAAATTGTGTTTATTTTTTAATGTGAATTTTAAAATTTTATTGTGTAGATCTTGTGTATACTTAGAAATACTTATTTGGACTGACTGTGACTGCTTATCTTCAAAAATTCTTGAAAAGTTTTTAGTTGAATTACTGATGAATTTTGGTACAACGCCTGTATTTCTGCAACGCATCAGGAAAGTTATGCTTGATTTTGCTTAATTTATATTTTATTTAATTTCTAAGCAATAGGTCTTTTTTTTTTTGTTGTTTAAATAAATATTTGTTTTCCTGATGATGGTACATAATGGATTAGCGAAATATCGAAAATATATATGAAAAATAAAAGACCTATTGCTTAGAAATTTAATAAAATATAATAATTAAAAAGATCAAATAAAAAATTTAAACTACATATGCTGAAACAAAACCAAACGGATCAAAAATTAACATAAGTGTTCGCAGTATTTCAGTTTTTGTGGGACGTTTTGAAACGGAGGAAACATCTTTATTGACTCGATTTAATTTCAAAGATTAGGTAAAATGATCATCTGTGGTTAACCACCATATTCTGTAGTCATGTGGATAACATAACCACCACTAGGAATTTTGTTTTGAATTTGATTTCCAGTTTCGAATAAAAAAAAAAAACACCTTTGCTATAAATATGGGCTACTTGTCTGGTCAATTCAAATGCCTCGCTTTCGGTACCTTCACAATGCAATATATTGTCCACATAATGGTGGTTAAAAATATAATCTACTGCTTTTGGGAATGTTCTTTAAACTTCAACGCGTTTGTATTTTTAACACATTGCGCCGAACTTGGACAACACGCAGCACTAAGCGTCATTACTTGCATAACATAGACTTCAGGAGCTCTATTACTATCCCAGTTTTGACAGATGAATCGCTGGGCATTTTGGTATTTTTTACGAATGAGCACTTAATGAAACATTTCTTTGATGTCCTCACATTACAATTTTTTTGTGAAGCGAAAACTATACAAAACTGAGAGTAATGATGTCATTAAATCAGGGCCTTTTAATAGCATAGAATTTAGAGCAACTTCTCTTACCTTTGGCGCAGCATCCCATACCAAGCAAATCTTACCGGTCTTATTTGGGTTAGAAACAGTAAAAATGGGTAGGTACCCGGTAATCTCATTAAATTCTCTCATACATACATTTGTCGGGCGTAGTTCTTTTCCACTTATGCTTCTAATTTGCTGCGTAATGATTAAAATATTTTCTGGGTTCGTTTTTTTTCTCGAGGCACTGGAGTCGTTCTAATGCCATTGGAAAACTATTCGGCAACTATTTAGTTGTTGTCTGAAGTAAAAATTGTCCATGCTTTTCTTTGGGTGAGCTCCACTCGAATTTTTGTTCAACATTTTCTAAAGACTTATATTCCGATACTATCTTCTGCAACTTCTCTATTTCGTACTCACACTTACATGGTTTGATATTGTGAAAAGCGAGTGTTTTTCCAAAAGATGGATTACTACCACCATAAATAACCCATCCCAGTCTGGTTTTGGACGCAACTTCAAATATCTTTAAAGAATTGCATACGTATCCATTGTTTAAACCAATAAAAATTTTCGGAGAGCCTTTGCTATATGTTGACAAAGGAATATTCTTAAGATGACGACGAAAGGCTTCGAAGTCTCTTCTTGTAACACTTTGTTCTGGCAAAGAAAGGTTTTAATTAATACGTACGTTCAAAAATTGATACCTTTTTGAATTCCCGTTACGACCTGAGATGTATAGACTTACTTCCATCGATTTATTTGAGACAAAGGTTATTAATGTTACCCTCTAGTTCAAGTTGATCACAAATATTAAAAACACAACAAAAATTTTTACAAGCATTTTATCATTGCAAAACACATACTTCCGAAAATATTTCTTTTGTTTCAAGATCAAAACATTAAAAAAGAGAACACAAGTACAAAAAAACAATGTTTAAATAGAACAAGGCTGAAGTAGAAGAGAAATGAAGTGAAACATCAAAACTATTTTGGCTAACTTAGTCTAACATTTTTATTTTAATAGAAATTAAGAAAAAAAAAATCATTTTTAAAATGAAAAAGAACAAAAAACAATATTCGACAAAAATATTTTTGGCATGTATAGTAAAGTCAATATACTAATAACTTAATTATTATAATTAGAAATATAATTTGGAATACTTTTTCTGTATTTCCACCCATTATACACCTTTTGTCAGTTAATAAGCTTCGAGCAGCAGAAAAATTCTTTCTGAAAATGCACTTGTTGCAGGAATGGCCACTATCCTGAGACTAGCTTTATATAAAATAGGAAATTGGTTTTTGTTTGTATCCCACCATTTCAGTGCGGCAAAGTATTCGTAAAAGTGTATTTTCATACATTTTCAGCTCTTCCCTAATCATGTCTATGGAATTTGTTAGGTTTTGTTGCGAAACAAATCTACAAAACAAATCAATATTGCATTCAGAAAGAGTTGTCGTGGTACTTAATTGGATGTTGTTAGACGATTCAGACATAATATCTATTGTTGCTCTTTTTATGGCCAATTTTTACTCATCATTAAATTCCAGAAGTTTGTTTGCGGAAATAAAAAAGGCTATTTTATGAAATATGCTTAGAATATTTAAAACCATATTGTTCAAATAAAATAACAGATTTTCTTTAAAAATCTAAACTAACTGAATGTCACAATCGCTGATTCCACCTTTTTGTAATAGGCTGTCAGTATACATAATGACCAAGTGCAAGTGAGATATTTTTCACCCTCAAGCTTTTTTAATTTTTTTTTCGAAATGCTCTAGCACCTGAATCAAACTACTAATATGAGCAACGTTTAGGTTACCTAATCTGTGGCTTTCATTCTTTTCCTGCGATATTTGAGTCATTTCCTTTTTGGACACAAATACGTGGTAGAAAGTATTCAAACGAGTCGGAGAATAGCTTTTTAAACTTGCAGTAAAATTTGAATTATTTCCAGACTTTTTAATGTACCTTACTAATTTGGAACTAGTACTGCACATAGCAAATATTTCCTTTACTTCATCGATCAATTTTTTTGGGTTTTTGCAACAAATGATTGGTGAATATATGTGTTGATAAAGTCTAAATGCGTTGACAATATTCGAACTCTGTCGGTTACCACTGTTGCCTTACTGTCTAAAGTACATCCAAAAACTGACAGAAGTTCAACTACTTCCGCATAAACATTTTCAATTAAAAAATAAGTAATATACATACATACATACATACATACAAAAATATTAACTTGATATTTTAAAGGACATTAACAAAAAGCTAATCCTTGTTTTTTCATTGTTTATTGCTTTCATTAAGGGCAATATACGACTCTCAAATAATTGTCGGTCCATAAGTCTGATGTGAAGCCGTATCCAATGTCAACAATAGCGGAAATTTCTTTTTTATATCAAGAAATTTAATATAGTACACTAACCTAACATTGCGCAATATAGTTGTTGAATCGGTTATGAATGTGGGGATATCAACATTTTTTCCAAACTAAGTTCCAACAGAAATAAAACACTAAGCCATTTATTTTAATACAGGGTCACCGCCCCAGTCAGCATTTCCTTATAGAATGTAATATATGGGGTCTCGTGTTGATAGCTATGTACATAAGTGAACCAACTTTTTAGTAGTTCGCATTGTCACATTTTACTTGATGCCTTGGATCTAGGAGTGTTGCTATTGGTCTGCAAGTTTTCAAATAATACGCTTATAGTAAGCGTTTAGTTTGTGATTTTTGGCTAATTGATATTTATCCTCTATTACCAACTCGATCTACCTAAAGGCCTAAAAATATTTTACTGGACCTTTGTCGACCACTTTGACTTCTGCGGCAATTGAATTTTTAAAGTTTTTCCAACTCATCTGTTTGTGAACATTCAATCATAAAGTCGTCCACATAAACCGCAATTATATTTATTAATTTTTCCACTTCGTTTAATATAAACGCACGGTTCACTATCACATGATCGGAAACCGATTCCTTTCAATATTTGATCTAATTTAAGATTCCATTGTCGCCCTGATTATTTCAACTCATAAATCGCCTTTTTAATTTTCAGTCTTTTGACTCAAAGGAAGTTATGTCAATTGCTAAGTTTCATTTCTAACTAAAGGATCGTATTCAGTCTGCAGTCTGGTCTCCTCAACTGTATCAGGAACCTTGACCACCTGCTGTTTTCGGTAGTAATGAAAAAATTATCT
Source organism: Cistogaster globosa (assembly GCA_937654795.1). NCBI lineage: Eukaryota > Metazoa > Arthropoda > Insecta > Diptera > Tachinidae > Cistogaster > Cistogaster globosa. The sequence continues at coordinate 47,967,380 of OW569406.1, read as the reverse complement.
CAGCAACCTGCTTTTCAACTGGTTAACAAAATTAACGTCACGGCTTACAATCAACATTTGTGTTTCCTTGTCATATAATCGGTAAACTTTTGAAGTATCAGAGTAGCCTACAATGATGTACTCCTTTCCCTTAGATTTAAATTTACTTTTTTGGCGCTTATCTAAAGCAATATCGACATAAGGTTTTAAACCATTAAACATCTATTAGGGTGTAGAACCATCTAATGCTCTGGTTGGGGCTCTATTTAACTGCGGTGTAAACAGCCTCTGTCCAAAAGTGTTTGCTGATGTTTGCTGCAACTACTGATATCGTGCCATTTTGATCAGGGTGCGGATTATCTTTCCGCAGTACTATTTTTTTTGGCGTATACGGCACAGTTAACTGACGTAGTATACCTCCATATCTGAGGTAGTTAACGAAAGCATCGATCAAAAATTCGGTTTCGTTGTTACTTTGAATACATTTTATTTTCTTGCCGTTCAATTATTGTGTGAAATTCACGAAATTTTGTGAACACCTCATCTTTTCTCTTTAAAAAATAAACATAGACATTACCTGTCTTGTCATCAATTAAACTCAGAAAATATTTGGCCCCACCAAATGAAGGTATATTTTTTGGGCCACAAACGTCAGTGTGAATAATTTGCCTATGCCGAATGTAATAAAAAAGCAAATATTGGGCTGACAGAGAATTAAAAAATAAGAAAACTAATTTTAAGTAATACGTAAGCATTATTAAAAAAATTTTAGTATTTCCCTAAAGATCTCTTCAAAAGCTTTAAAATGATACCCATATTGATAAAAAAGTCTAAAAACTTCAGAGGCCCGTAACTCGGAAAATATAGGCGGGCACCAGTTTTTTCACTTGATGTTTTTTCTCTTATTTTTTAATTGAAGTTATTTTATTGTTACAAATAACGTGAAAAAATTAGAGATAGGCGTGGTGTTTTGCCCGCTGCCTCCAAGGACATGCTGATTTACAGTAGCACCTCTTTCGAGACTATGTCCAATCGATTACCGTATTTAAATTTTCTCTAGCTCATCTGGTGCCCTGGAAAAGTTGATTTCCACACTAATATGGACAGACAGATGGATATTGCTCAATCGACTCTGCTATGCATTAGGACTCAGAATATATACACTTTATGGGGTCGGAAATAGATATTGTAGAAATTGTAAACGGAATAACAATCTTAGATATACCCTTTTTTCTTCATTTTTTGTGGTGAAGGTTAAACAAATTGAGATACGCCTTCTAGGCCTAGGGTGGCTGTTGAAAGTATAGTGCTAGCTCTTTCAATAATTTTCTTCAGTTGATTTTTACATTTTTAATATATTTCCCTTTATTTGTAGCTCTTATTGATTTTGCAAATACTGAAATCTCAGCTGAAAATAAAGCAAATTCAACCTGTTTGAGCGAGAAATTAAAAAAACTGAAAAATCTAGACGAAATTCATTGTCCAACAATAGATTTACCTGTACGAATTGATTTGAAGTACTCAACTATAAGTAAGTTAATTTTTTAATTTATTTTATCTTAATAATAAAATGTTTTTTAGGCATAATTAAATGGGAACATCAAGTTTCTTTAGTGGGAGGAATAAACGCTCCTAAGAAACTACTATGCCTTTGTTCCGATGGCAAAACAAGACCTCAATTGTTAAAAGGAAAAGATGATTTACGACAAGACGCTGTAATGCAGCAAGTTTTCTGCATGATAAATAATCTGTTAAAACAGGAACCTGTTGCAGTAGAACGTAAACTTTTAATTAGAACCTACAAAGTTGTGCCGCTGTCAACAAGAAGCGGTCTTATAGAATGGTGTAAAAATACAGTGCCAATTGGTGTTTATTTGACAGGTGCTCGTAAAAAATACCGCCCTACAGAATATAGTGTAAACAAGTGCCGGCAATTGGCTCATGTAAGTTGAAACATAAACAAGGCATCCAATAAGCATTATGAAAATTTAAATTTTCAAACTTAGCGAAATATCACTACATGCAACTCCCAGCTCCAATCTTCGTGTTTAAAATGTATAGCTATTTATTAAAATATTGTTAGGTTGGGTTAGGCAGGCAGTCGTGTTGCTACACCCCACTTAGGTCCATTTGTGTTACCTGTAAGAAGGGAAGGAGAAAAAGAAAAGCATAGATAGAAAAGTAGAATAAGGCAGGACATAAGAGAAAGAAATGAAATATGAGAAAAAGAAAGAAATCGCGGGTGTGAAAGGTCCAGAGAAGATCTGTGGCCAGTGAACCAGTAAACCACCCACTGCACCTCAAAAATCCTGCCTGGACTTAAGATGATATACCAGACAGGCCTCCGTTGTTACGCTGACCAAGATATCTCAGCAGTATAAACACCAGCGAGGGGCAAATACAAAGAAGGTGTTCCACAGTCTCCTCCTCCTCACATCTTCTACAGAAATCATTAAATGGGAGACCCATTTTACTAGCATGGGCTCCAAATAAGCAGTGGCCAGTAACCACAGCCACCAAGTCGCGCAATCGACTCTTGCGTAACTGTAGTAGCGCAGCCGCCCTGCCCCGGTCCAAAGAGGGCCAGATTGTTCTAGCTGTCGAGCATGTCGACTCGTTAGACCATCTGACCTGGGCCAGATTGTAGAGACCTGCGTCGATACGCTGTCAGAGAGGGGTATGCCACAGGAGGTGACAATGGCACCTTTTCATGCGTTGTTCCCCACCTTGCTAGTTCATCGGCAACATGGTTGCCTAAGTCGGTCCCATCACCCATTTAAGGATGACTGTTGAAACCTCCGTCATCCCGTTAAGGGATGTCCAGCATTCAGAGACAAGTTTAGATGTGGTAAGCACACCTCTAAGGGACATAATCGCTGCTTTGATGTCGGTTCAGAAAAAGATACGTTATAGTACCTTTACCAGCACGCCGCCCTTTTAATAGCAGATATTTCCGCCTGTAAAGTACTGCAGTCAATTAGGAGTCTGAAACACATTCTTATCCCAAATTCCTCAATATGCACTCCACATCCAACTCTCGTCTCTCATTTGGAGCCAAACCGTGTATATGCAGAGTGCTCGAGATGAGTGGCAGTGGCCTTCCGTCAGGTCGAAGATAAATCTTTTTGTAAAGGAAGATTTTGGAGTAAAATAATCAACAAGGTCGGGAATTACGTCCATGATCTGAAGTACGCTAGTATGTCCGCATGATCTATGGTTCCATGCACCTATGACGTTCAACCTAACTGCCATTCTCAGTGCAGCTCTTTTTACCAGAAGATACACGGGCAGCCAGTTGAGCATAGCAAAAAGCGCCCCTGTGGGCGTTCATCTAATAGCTCCAGTCACTAAGACCGCCATACCGCGCAGCATCTTCTCCAGTATAGAAAACTTCGCCGCATTGTCTAGTCCCTTCAATCATAGAAGAGCTCCATATACCGGTCAACTCCCAGCTCTCTGAGAGCCTGGATGATCGCAAGGTGGTCGATATTGTTGAAAGCCGCTTCAACAGTGAGTTCTGTATATAACAGTGCAGTCACACGGTCAAGTTTTTGTTCAATTCTCTTTCAAGAAATTTACACATACTGCTTGTCAAAATTCACAAAATTTGAAAGCGGTGACGTAGGCTGCACGCAATTTCAAAGCAAGTTTTTAAGCAAGATGTCAAGAAACCACTAACAGCAGAATTTTTAATGCAAATTTGGAGAGAAAAACTTTAATCAGCTGTTTTCTTAAATGTAATTTGAAAGACTCAATTGAAGGAAAACTTGAAAGCAAATTCTCAGCAAATTTTTAAAGTCTGAGTGTATTGGTAAAAAAATGAGAGAAATTTTAAAAATTGAATGAAAACTTGATCGTCTGACACCCTAGTAACCTACGAGCCCCTTGTGTAAGCGTGTTGAGATGGAGAAAGAAGATTCCTATCAATTGTCATCCTCATGTGCATCTCGATAAGTCTCTCCAGTGTTTTGAGCAAAAGGATGTTAGACAGATTGGTCTAAAGTCTTTTGCTCCTGTGTGTGATGTCTTTCCCCTCGTCCATTGATCCGAAATATAGGAACAGGAGAGGCAGGCCCTATATAATGCTAAGAGCTGTGGAGTGACCAGATCTAAATTCTTCCGAAGATCGGCCGGAATAATCCCATCCGGGCTCGGAGACTAAAATGTCTTCGAAGACTCCAATTCTCAATCAACAACGCATGATATGTGTCAACACGAGTAATGTCTAGCGCTTCCTGCCTATTTTATACGACAAATGTTAGTTCTAAACCCCTATTTATTATTATGCATCATAAAATCAAGAATACACTCACCCCTATCATTAATGCGCTAGATGTGCACCCACCACCTAGATGTGGTGGGTGCGTTTTTCGCCTTCACCGCCTTGATCATCCTTCTGACCAGTGTGAATTAACAGCTCTAGCCCGATAAATTAATATTTTTTGAAACTTGCCATGTTGGTATTTAATTTCTTCTACAATCTTCGTTATAAAAACGCACATATCCATTTTGCTGTGGTTTAAACTGTCGCTTATTACTGCTAGTGACATAGTTCTGTTAATCATCCGTGTGACGCAAGTAAAAATCGAAACTTGTTTGTAACCAAAGTGCGCGCTTTGAACTTCATTTTGGCAGGCCAATGAACTTCATTTGGCTTAGTCAATCTGTATTTCAAGTTCTCCGACCTTAATATTTTTCTTTTGGCTTCAAAATACTTTTGTTGGTCTCGCTTTAAAAAGAAGTTTATTAAAAAGAGGCAGCTGCATTTCTAAATAATGTAATAAATCCGAAAGCTGAGCAACAGAGCAAGTCAAAGTTATTCTATCGTCTGCTTTCTGCCATTTTGTCTATTTTTGCTAAACATTTTATTGGAATAATAGATTCTACATCTTTTGTACATTTTTCGCAATCGTTTGTTATACAGCTTTCATTCTTAATATTGCAACAAGCTAACTGCAAAAAACTTTCGAAGATTTTGGAGAAAGACTGTGTAACTGTCGCACAACCATTTAATAACACTAACTAAAATTAGCTTGATGAATACAGACACACATGTTATGCGGCATTTTTGTCGAGAGTTTTGTCTTGCTTATGCAATCTTGAATTGATTTGTTTTTATAAACTTTGTAAGCTTCCATTAACAACGAGGGTGTCCTTTTAGGCTGCCGACTTAACGCTATTATCATCACGCAAGTAAATGTCTTTTACCACTTTCATCTTCCTCTCCCATTCTAAATCCACTTGTGTGTATGTTTTATTTCTGAATTTTCCGCATCGAAATACCTTTGAAATAGTCCTTTAATAACTTAAATTTTTTTTCGAATCACTTGATAATGCCCTTTCAGAATTCTTATTGGTTTTTCCAGAGTTTGTTTTCATGAATACGCTTCATGTTCTTCTCTTTGTTGAGCTTTATTTTACTTCTTTTGTCGGTAATTTTTCAACCTTGCACTTTATTTTTTTTTTGCAATTGCTTTAAAATCTTTTTTTTTTTTTTTTTTTGTTAATGCTAAGCGTCTTTTTCCCATCTTTTCAACAGCTTTTTCACGTTAAATTTTTAGTTTTTAGGAACTACATTTAATTTTGTTAATATAACGCTTTTGTTTTTCATTTTGCGGTTTATCACATGTTTTGCCCATCTACGAAATTATACTTTCGTGTTAAGAAAATAAATGCATTGTTTATGAAAAAAAAATTACTTACGATCGGGAACGTACGAAATTATGCAAGTTAAAAAAACTTTATTTATTTGTAAATTACTTAAAATCTGTTATGTCTGGCACCTTTTGACATTTAATGCAAATCAATTATAATAAAATGTTATCTTGCGAAAATAAATATGGAATAACACATATTAATTCCAAAATTATTTTAGATATTAGATATCAATCCAAGGCCTTTTACTTGTTTGAAAATGCTTTTAATTTTTTTTATTTTAACACATTTTGTTTTTTACATTTTTAAAATTTTAGTATAAATTTTTTTAAACATTTGTCGGTGAATTGAAAAGAAGAAACAAAACGTAAGACATTTATTATTTTGCTTTAAATATTATTAAACATATTGTAATATTTTCCAAGTAAATAAACATTATTAATCGTTTTAACAAGAATCTTTTCAATTTTTATTTCAACAGGCCTTATTTAGGACCCTTTATACAAACGTGTGTATAAGGTGTAGTATATGTGCTATTCTATATTTGTCAAAGATTGTTTTTTATCATCTCAAGAAATTTCGCTGAAAAAGCATCTTTTTGAAGGTTAAATTTCTCAAATCCCAAAATTATTTCAGATATTGGACTGATAGGGCTTTATTAAGGATCCTTCAGACTAACACGTGTATAGGGTGTAGTATATGTGCTATTCCATATGTGTCTGTAAGGGTCATTTATCTTCTTAAGAAATTTCGCTGAAAAATAATTTTTTTAAGTTTATCTTCTTTATTAATGAAATAAATTATATACATTCGGACTTGTGTTATTTTACTAATATTATCCTTTAGAATAAAGGAAGCCAAAAACATAACGACTGTTAAGTAGCTAAGAGTACACTGTTGACTGTAAAAACAACATGGATATTGTAAACATTTCCAACTTTCCTTTTTCCAACTGTGGTGAAATAGTAAATGATATGAAGAAATCTTATGCATGATGTTTACTTACAGTAGCGTACGAGTTTAACTATTTAAGATGCTGGTTAAAAAAACATAGAGTTGTTACTGTAGTTAGCTGAGGTATGACAGTTAACGAAATATTTTATTAATTAACAAATTCATCGGGAATAAGCTGGCGATACTATACTTTGTGCAGTATGATGGTGTCGTTCTTAAACGATGAACTCGATGAAAGTGACGACACGTAATTCCTGTTTAGGCGATTGATCGGCTACAGCTACCTATGGTATATGATATGCCTGATTTCAGAAATCGAAATTTCGTTTATAGAATAAAAGAGGGAAAATGAATTTTTAATGTTAAACAGTTTTGGTAACTATAGCGGCAATGCTGATTACTACGAATGTACAAAGTAACAGGAATTTCTTCTGTGAATAAACTAACGAGGTCAAAAAGTATTCGGAAGTTCTTACAATTCTTAAGCTTGATTACGGTTGCTACGAACGTATCGAGTATTCAAAATTTCTTAAATAAATAAAATTTATAATCTCTTTTCAACTGATACAAAAATTGTATTTCTTTTTTTTTAAATTCCTTGAAATTAATAAGAAGCGTGTTGGCTTATTTATACGGCCGAGTGTATATCAAATATTTAGAGAGGCTTATAACAGATTTTTATAATGATGCCATCAATATAAATAACAAGTCATATTTCTGTTCTGTTTATTTATTATTTTCAGCAACATCTTAAATCGGATGCAGAAAAACGTCTTCAAATATATCTTCATATATGTCAAAATACTAAACCTGTATTTCATTATTTCTTCTTTGAAAAATTTCCCAGGCCTGGTGTATGGTTTGAACGTCGGCTTGCTTATATAAACAGGTAATTAGAATTTTCTATTTTCAAGATTATATTTTATGAAAATATTGCTCAAGACAGTAAAATATTATTTCATTGTAGTATCTTGAATGAACTTGTAGTTAAGTATTTTTAAATGATGGTTTTTAAAATACAAATATAATAACTAAAAAGCATTTGCAAAAATTTTACAAAATAATAGTTATTGTTAATAATAAACCTTTTGATCTGTTGGCAGTTTCCAGAAAATCATTTTTTCATTTTTATCATTTAGTCAACTTACGTTGTTAATGAGTGCAACCGAAAATTAAATCCCAAGATATTTTAGTGTGTGAAAAAAAAAAGTATTTCTAAAATTTCATTTTTTACGTGTTGAATTGTTTAATATTAAATAGTTATTTTCTATTAAAAAAAAGTACATAAAAATAGTTGTTGCTAAACAAATTCATATTGATTTGTTTATTTGATGGGTTAGCTAACTCAGCATAAAAGAAGCTGAAATAGTTCTTGCTGTAAAAATTACATGGTATTAACACTGTTTATGCTAGAATAATAGCATTTTGCATATTTAATTTTCTCAAATTGGCGATTAGTTTTTCAGTAATATTTTTTACTTATTTTTACATTCCAACAAATTTAAATTACCTAAAATAATACTTACCAACCAATTTATTGTCTTTTATATTGTTTTTATTATTTTTTATAAAAAGTTATCTAATTTAACTTTTATTAATACTAACTTCTTGTTTGTTTTATAAGTATTTATAAATTCAATTTATTAACAAATCATTTAATTGATATAACAGATTTAATTGATAAATTATTTTGAATATTATTTAAAAGATAACTTTCTTCAGCATTTTTTAAATACAAAATAAAAATGTTGTTATAAATTTTTAATTGTTACTTTACAATCAAGACCACTATAAAAAAACTAAAGATCGCTAAAATTTACGCTAAAGTGCACTAAAATTACTCTAAAGAACTCTAAAGTTCAATACATAAACTCTTTATAATCAGTACACAAACGCAAAAAAAAAACACTAAAGTAGGCTTAAATGAAAATCAGTACGTTATCGAAGTTGTTGCGATCATCAGCCTACAATCTTTGTGTACGATATTTTGCTTGCGCATAGATTCATAAAAAAATAAAAAAATTTTTTGAGTTTGTGCTTTCAAACAGTACGCTAAGTTAGTGTACTTTTTTCGAATTCCAGTAGCAGTTTTTAAACACTTATGACTCCAAAAATACTAAACCGATTTAATAATAATACAGTTTGGGAAAAAAAATTTTTTTCCTGCCACAAAGTATTTCTGTTCAAAAACCTTTTTTCAAAATTTTAAGTTTTGTTTCGGGTTGTTGCTCCAACGTAGTATGTTGTATGATGTATCAGGTTAATCTCACCAATTTTTCAACATAAACAAAAAAAATTTTAAATGCTTAACCCATTAAAAGCCAATGACATTTTTTGATGTCAAATTACATACACTACGTACTGTTACTGTTAAGGCTTCGTAACGAACAAATATTGTTATCGGAGTGTTTAAAAATAATCATACATACGAACTTGCTTATTTATTTCGTTCTACGATTAGTGTACAGCAGTATTTAACTAACCGACTTTAAAACAAGTAAGTGTTATGATCGGCTATGCTGAACGTTATATACTCTTCTCCATACATGTGAATCTACCTAAAAAAAATTTGCGGTGACAGATATTTAAATATATATAATTTTGCATTAAAAAATTTGTATTTCCTAAAAGATCTCTTCAAAAGCTTTTTAATGATATCCATATTGACAATCGAACTTACTTATGAAAATTTCAGAGACCCATAACTCGAAAAATATGGGCAAGCGCCAATGTTTTCACTTGATGTTTTTATTTTTATTTTTCAATTCTCTATCGCTCCATATAATTGATTGTGTTTTTTTTTTAATCGGAGTTACTTCGTTTTTCCAAATGATATGGAAAAAATATAGGCAGGCGTGGTGTTTAGCCCACTGCCTCGAGAGACATGGACCGAATTTGCTGATTTTCAATATCAACTCCCTCGAAATATGTCTGATCGACTGGCGTATTTCAAATTTTCTCTAGCTAACACTAACACGGATGGACAGACGGATATCGCTCAATCGACTTCGCTATGTATAAGGACTCAGAGGTTCGAAATGGATATGGTAAAAATTACAAACGAAATGGCAAACTTAGATATAATTTTTCTTCACTTTTGTAGTGAAGTGTAAAAAGAAGGGGGTTGTCAATTCGACTGAATGTTGCGTTTTTTTTTTTTTGTTTGTGCCTGCATAACTCGGTCATTCCTGAACTGATTTTAAAAAATTTTTCTTTTTTTTGAAGTGTTATGATTACAGATTAGTCGCTTTTTTAAAAATATGTAGTGCATAATTAAAAGCTGTCCCCATACAACATAAATGTTTTTAACGTGTATTATAAACCGTAAAGGGCGTCATAGCAAATTTTCAAATAGTTTGAAAATGTAGAAAGTTGTAAGTTTTATCAAATTAAATTTTGAAAGCAAAAAATGAAATTTGAGGTATTGCTGAATATAACAACTGGGTATAACTTCATTTAAAGTACCAAATGTGATGATAGAGGAATAAATTAAATTCGGATTTCTTTTGTTTCGTCAGCTATTTTTTACATCAACGTGGTGCTCTACAACGGCGAAAATGTACGAATTCGCCATTGCGAACACCTAGTAATTATTTCGCCATGGCACAAAGTAATAAAAAAATCTAAAAATTAAAGGGTGTCCCCACAGGTAACGTAAATTGATTTATATTGGCCTATCTTTTGAACCGTTATAGACAAACACTTGAAAATTAGACAGTACCTCTAATATAGGCAGACGAATTATGTTTAATAAGAACCTGTATTAGCAAGTCCGCTATAACAGCAAGTATAAGATTTGGAGTTGGAAATTAAAGGGTGTCCCAATAGTTGATGCTACTTGATGTATTTGACCAAACTTTTAAACAGTTATAGACAGGCAGCAAGGAACCTGTATTACTAAGTCCGCTATAAGAACAAGTACTCAATTTGATTTTTTTATTTGACATATATGGGCCTATGTTCTAAACCGTTGTATACAATTACTTAATAAATAGAAAAAATGTCCTCTACTTCGTCTGGCATAAGAAGTATAAATATTTATGATTATAAATTAAAGGGTGTTACATTAGTTGATGGAATTTGATGTATATAACTAAACATAAAATTTGTATTTTGAAGTTAAAGGGTGCTTCTAAAGTTTATAATTTGATGTATATGACCAAACTGTTGAACAAGGAGCTGTATTGCTATAATAACAAGTATGAAATTTTGATTTGGAAATTTAAGGGTGTCGCAATACTTAATGTAATTTGATGCCTATTGCTAAACTTTTAAACCGTTATAAATAGACAGCTAAACTCCGTTTTGAAGTCGATTTTATAAAGAAAGCTTCAATGAATAAAAAATTGCTAAATTGCTTTATATTATTTATTTTACTTAAATTTTCTAAATATGTAAATAAACCTTCTAAATAAATAATTTAAATTTAAAGTTCCAAGCTAACTTAATTCATACTAGAAATAAGCAAAATCCATAAATAATTCCTTATACATTTTTTTTAACTACAGTGTTGCCACCACCTCTATGGTGGGCTATATACTGGGCCTAGGTGATCGACATTTGCAAAATTTACTTATCGATGAAAAAACTGCCGAATTAATACATATTGATTTTGGTAAGTACTTGCATTTATTACCTAGTAATACGTTAATTAACTTTTTTAATTTTGTTGTTTTAATTTCTTCAATAAACATAGGTATTGCCTTTGAACAGGGTAAAATAATGCCCACACCCGAAACTGTACCATTCCGTTTAACACGAGAAATTTTAGCCCCCATGGGTATTTGTGGTCCTAATGGAGTGTTTAGAAAATCTTGTGAAACCACAATGAGCATCTTACGACGACACCAAGAAGTTCTCACCACTATTTTAGAGGTTTTACTATACGATCCTCTGTACATATGGAAAGTTATACCTCAAGTTGATAATGAAAATGAAAATACAAAGAAATCAAGTGAGACATTTAGATTAATAATAAAAAATATATTTTCCTTTTTTTTAATTTTTTGCCTAAGTTCGTAGTTATCGATTGTAGCTACAATTTAAGATTGTAGCGAATTAGAAAGCGCGTTTCACTCTAATTTTTTTATGTCAAAATTTTATTGTTGCCTTTCAATTCACACATCACAATTTATAATTAACTTAAGCCAAAAGTTAAAAAAGCAATAATTAATTTACAAAAAGTAGTTCAAATAAAATACAGTTTGAAGATTTATAAAAAATTAATTATTGCAGATGAAGGCAAAAATTTTATAGCTCAGCGTGCTTTATTGGTGGTACAAAATAAACTTGAAGGTAAACAGAAGGGAATCTTTGGTACGTCAAGTATTGCTGTACAAGTAGACCGTTTAATTAATGAAGCTATAAGCAATCATAATTTAGCTATGTTGTTTCCGGGATGGGATCCTTATTTATAAATAAATGTGTACTCGTTTTTTTATTGTATTTGTTAATTTAATCTTTTTCATAATAAAGAAAATTACAATAAAACGTTTTCGTTTATTATATTAATAAATTACCAAAGAAAATTTAAGACGTTAGGAAGGCGGCTAAAAGATCTGGCTGTAAGTAAGGATAGCATGAACATATTAATTTTTTCCAACTGGATAAAATTCATTGACAACGTAACTTACTCAACAAATTTTAAGACAATTGAAAAATTTTTGTTGGGTCAAGTAAATTAATTTAGAATAATTAAATCAAAAAGTAAAGAAAATCAATATTAAACTAAACAATAACCAACAAATGATTTTCTTTTTCTTTTGCATACAAACGGAATGACAAACTTATATGTATGTATGTATGAAACTCTTGCATTTTTGGTGAAGGGCATAACAAGTGAAGATGACTGTAATGTAATTTTTGTTAATTATTTTACCTTAAAATCTATTCTCTCAGCTCAATATTATAATTGATCAATTTTAATATCTGTTATGATTATATAAAACCCCATCTGTATTTAAATGATTTTAATGCTGATTTTCAAGACGGATTATAAAATGTTTTGTTATGTGGTGGTTTCAATACTTTTACTCGATACAGTATCGATCGAAAAATATCGATACGTACTCAATATCGAACAAAAAGTATCGGTACCTACTCGTATCGGTCGACTATATGTATTTGTATTTATTTATTAAAATATGAGTTTCTAATACAACAAGACATTAAATCCTATAAATTAGAGTATTAGAATCAGGCAAGTTACATAAGGGTTTTCAATTAAAAAAGACAAAAATTAGAAAAAAAAATTATTAACTAAAAATAATATAATATTGCATATAGCATTAAAAAATATTTAAAAATTTACATATAATATATATATTCGTTTGTGTGTATAAGAATTTTTATTAGACAGTTTGAACAGAGTTACAGTTAATCTTGAAACGTTTGCAAAAGTAAAATTTTAAATTTAATTGCGTTGCTTGTATTCTGCAAAATAAAGAATTAAAGCAAATAAAAATACATGTCGCTAGTCTCATGTAGAAAGGCCTTAACGTGAATATTTGCGAAATTGAGTTTTTTCAAGATTCCAATACATTTTACAAAAACTTCAATGCAATAGTGTTGTAATTAGAGTTCGAAAAAAAATGAATTTATTTAAGAAAAGAAGTAAAGCTAATACATAAATGATCAGTATTGTCAATTTAGCATTATAAAATATACTTAAATAGTTAAATCAAATTTACATTTACAACAGTCCACCTGAATAAACTATTTCTATTCATAAAAATAATATAAAATATAAAATGTAATATTATTACTTTAGCCCAGATTTGTTACAGAGCATATTAAGTTTTTCCGCACTAATAACCTTGGTGAGAAAGTCCGCTAACATGTTACCAGTACCGACATATTTTGCATAAAACGCAACATAATTGCATCCTGCGTCGTGTTTTTGTGTTTGCCCCTATAGAAAATTATAGAGTTTTATTATATTTTTAGTATTAATAAATATATTTTCAATTAAATGTTTTAAATTTTAATTTTTACCAATAAATATAGTAATTTTACTTACATATTTTACTAAAGTTTCCAATTTCACTGCTAAGCTTAGAAGTATTTTTAAACTGCTACTTTTTATGTAAAAGTAGTTTCTAGAACATGTCAAAATCACTACACTTTTATGTTCGAAAGCAAAAGTAAATGAAACGTCAGAAGTAAAATGCAGAACATCAAACATTCAAATTGAAGTGATGTCAAACCACTTTTACTTCAAAGTGAAATGCAGAACATGCCTGAATGCTATAGTATACACACTAATCGACTTCACTGCGCTGCAAACTAAACATCAAAAGCACTTCGTTTAATTTTTTGTTCCAGGCTCGGCTTGATTGTTTTAAGCCATAAAGTGACTTGCAAGCCGCAAACCCTACCACTGCCATCATCAAATCCTCCTCGAGTTCACCATTAAGAAATGCGGTAACTGCACCTAGTTGATAAATTAAAAGCTTGTATTTTGTCGACATAGCAAAAAGGAAACGTAATGAAGTGTACCGCACCACAGGAGAGAAAGTTTCCTCATAGTCGATTCCTTTTTTCTGGCTGCAACCTTTAACGACTAGTCATGCCTTACGACACACCTCGTCACCATTTGCGTTAACTTTGGTTTTAAAAATCCATCAGATTATAATTGACTTTTTACCTTGTGGCAGATCCGTTTATCGCCAGGTATTTTTTACATCGAGTATCTCCATTTCTTAAAGCATTGCCTGATTCCATAGATCAGCCTGTGGTGACTGAACAGCTTCATCAAAGGTTTTTGGGTCATCTTGTATTTTTTAACATCAACTTCCTTTACGCAAAGGTTGTATCTGCGCCTAGGTTTGTTCTTAATGCGTTCTGATCTGCGGATATTTCCATCACTGCCGTTAACTTCATTATGATTAATAGGACTTTCATTACTGTTATTTTTAAAGCCAAAGAAAGGTTCTTTAGTATCATCTGTTGATTCTTCACTGTCTAAGAAAGGGTCTTCTTCCACATCAGTTGTCAATTATTCTCTAATAACCTTCTCTGAATTGACAACTTCGGCATCAACATTTACTACGGTGGAATTTCCAATGTTAGAATTATTTCTAGAAACACATACCTTTTTATTGTCTTCAATGAAAATGACATCACGGCTGATTATAATTTTTTTGTCAATGGATCTTGTAATCTTTAGGCTTTACTCTCGTTACTATAGCCTATGAGTATGTAATCTGCTGATTTGGCGCTTAGTTTGTCACGTTTCTGTTTTGGATGTAAGTGTTGGCTCTGCTTCCAAAAACACATAAATGTTTCAGGCTTGGCTTTTTACCTGACCACATTTCTTCAGGACAGATTTCGTTCTCATGACATGGTACTAAATTAATCAAGTATGCTGATGTTTGTGCTGCTTCTGCCTAATATACATCGTCCAGCCCTGCATCTAACAGCATACATCGAACGCGTTCAACTATAGTGCGATTTATACGCTCGGCAACACCATTCTGCTCTGGAGTGTACGGAGTGGTTTTTTGGTGAAAAATGCCAAAATTAGCCTAATACTTTTGGAATATGGTAGAATCATATTCGGTGCCATTGTCGATTTTCAACACTTAAATTTTTTCATTGCATTGCTTTTCGCCAAACACCTGAAATCGTTTAAATTCTGCAAAAACATCCGACTTGCGTTTTATTGGAATGACGAAAACTTTTCTTGAGTAGTCGACAACAAATGTTAATATAAAGCGATTCCCGGAAAACGATTTAGTTTTGAAAGGACCCTAACGTCCTAATGAATTATTTGCAACAACTTTTGAGCACGACTTCCAGACTCATTAAAAGAAGCCCGAGCTTGTTTTCCTTTTATGCAAACTACACATTTCTTGGCCATAATATTATTAATTTACATTCCTTTTCATTTAAAACTTTTTTAAGGTTGCTGTGACAAATATGTGTAAGGCGTCTATGCCACAAATTAATTTCATCGGCTGATAACAAGGCTTTGTCAACGTTATTATGAATGTTTTTGATATTCACATCACACTGCAATTTATAACATAAGTTATTAAAAGTCGTCGCTGTTGCTAACAAAACGCCGTTTTTTTTAAAAAATTTTGCAATTGTCGTTTTCAAATAGTATTTTGTTGCCTTTTAATGTCATTTGTCTTACGGACAACAAATTGACAGACATGTCGGGAACATATTCAATATCTGTAAATAAGGCAGATGTTACTTTCCGATCCGAATTTAAATAAACGCTTACATCCTCATTACGTGTTTGCTGTCAACACTCTTCAGATTTTGCAATATACATTTCGCATTTGTCATGCGATGTGGAACCGGAGTCTACATACCATTCGTTTATGTTGCCGCTTTTTCTTGTAAGAAAAGAAGATGAAAGCAATGATGCTGATAAGGAATTTTTGTTCGTTTAATTTTTGTTTGCGTAGAATTTTTATTTGCTTGCTGTGGACAGTTTTGTGCAATATGCCCTTTTCTTTTACACTCATAGCACTTAGTTCTGCGTGGAATGCTCTTTATATTGGAAACAAGGACTTTCTCCTCATGTTTCGCAGAATCATATTTAACGTCTTGTAGTAGTAAATTTTTTACAACGTTGACGCTTAGCTCTGTCTTTGAATTCTCCACGGCCTCAACAAGGGGTGTAAATTCCTCAGGCAGTCCAGCTAACATAAGGGAAGCAACAAGCTCATCATCGTGTTGAAATCTAGTTTGCTGTACATTTAGGGACATCATTACAATTTCGCTTACATATTCCTGCACATTATTAAAGTCAGACAGCTTCATTTCGACGAACCATTTTAACAGTTCCACTTTGCTGGTCAAGCCTGTATCCTCATAGGCTTTTAATAAAGCGTCCCAAGCTGCTTTCACACTGCTTTCGTTTGCAAAGTGAGCGAAATTTGTTGGCTTTATCATTAAGGTAATTTCAGCAAGCGCTCGTTCATTCTCTTCGACGTCATTACTTGAGGCATTTTCATTGAGATCTTCGCTTACCATCTTCCAACAAGCCGTCAAAACCAAATAGGATTTGGCGTGGCGCTTCCATGTTTCGAAGTTTTCACGCCCCCGTAATTTTTCAAATGGAAATGACAAACTATTTGACGACACTCGCAACTGATATAGCCTTTGGCCGGCTAACCCGAAGGCGGTATGCTTCTTACTTTTTTCGTCCATGGGAATTTACCAATAACCCTCTGCTAATATACTTGGCATTACGCAAGCAATCAAGGATGGTATCAATGCGGGGTAGTGGGTATGCGTCCGGAGTGGATAGCGCGTTTAAATGTCGAATGTTCATACACGTACGCCAGGAGCCGTTCTTTTTCTGACCAGCGTGATGGGAAAACTATATGGACTTCGGGAGGGCTCTATACACCCTTGGTTGATCAGCTTGTTCATTTGTTTGTCGATGATTGCCTGCATGACGGGGTTGCTGGGGGGGATACCAGATTTTTACGGGCCGCGTGTCCGTTACGATCTTATGCGTGGCGACCGTGGTCAGTCCCTAAACCTTCTGGAATTTGCCCAACTCGTAATGTAATAAGTTCGCTATTCTGGCCTCTATGTTCATTTCTGGGGAATAGATCGTATTAGTACAGTTAATGTCCTTTCCGTTGGCCAGTCTCACTTCGACATATACGTGGAGACGTGGTGGTTGATTCGCTAGTTGTCTCACCATAGTCGGTGAAATAAAACTGCGTGTCGCCCCGGTGTCGATGATCGCGGTGATCGGGGTGTCTTTTAGGAGCAATTTTGCCTGAAGGTTGTCATTGCCCTATAAGAGGCTGGTAGAATTTACCCCGCTGTCTTTGCGTCTTGCCTGCTGCCTTTCCACCCTGTGTGTACCGCTCCCTATTGTTAGGTGATGTGAGGAATGCATTCGAGCTTCATGGCTTGAAAAATCTCGCCGCCGGATATATCATTGATAGTCGGAATTGGAATTTCGAAAAATCCGCTCTAATTTCTGTGCGGGACTCATAAAAACATGTCTCATTATACCTTGGAGCGCCAACACGTAGTTCCGGAATGGTTTCCGCGGTCGCTGCACTCGTTTACAAACCTTGTCGTCTAACTTATTAAAATATCGCGGCGGTAGGATCGGGCGTTATTGCGGTAACAACGCAAAGCCTTGTCGCGCAATAACTCCGTCATTCCGCGTAGCACTTCCCTCAGGTCTACGTCGTACAATACGGTCAGTTCTTTCGAGGAAATCAATGGGGTTCTTACCGCCGTCATATTTAAGGCCATATGATGACTTAATTTTGTGATTGCTGTATTGATTCAGCTCGTCTGCTGATCGTTGTGCTCTAACGCAAGAACTTCAACTTGGTTAGTTCACTAAAATGAATAGTTTATCTGACTCAAGCACTTAAACCTAGTCAGGATATTGGGTTGTGTCAAGGCAGTAACACCAAGACAGCAGGTGGTATAACGCAAGCACTTGGAACTTGGTTATAGCGGTGAGGAGAAAAATAACAACCGTTTCTTTTGATTGAATTATTGATTATACTTTTATTGGTATTACATTAAAGTCTTAAATACTATTTTTTGCTGATTTATACTAAATACTAATTAATACTAAATATTAATAATAATAAAAATATCAAAGAATTAAATAGTAAGCAATTACATTTGATGTGAGTCGTTAATATTGTTACCTGAGCCTTTTGTTTTGCATCAGTTCAATGCACCGCCGCACTGTGGTCAATATTTTGAGATAGCGGCCAAAACTACTTTTGGTTTTTGTTCTCCGATTTTAAAGTTATTAGACTCATATGAAAGTAGACAGTAGTAAACCTCGGGAGCCAAAAAATTAGAACTCTATTTCAACTATTTCACTGAGAACAGGGTGGTCCAAAATGGGCTTTTTCAGAATTTAGTAAATTTATGATATTTGTAGTTAATTTTTAAAGTTTAAATGATCATAACTTTTTTGTTTTTCAAGATTTTTGGACGAAATAAATTTTGTGTTGTAACTTAACTTATTTCCTATTACTGGTAAAAAAAATTGAAGCTCTACTGTTTTCAGAACAATTTAAATATTTTTTTTTAAAAAGGTCAAATTTCTCGGAAATTTCCTACTTCATAGAGCACAACTCCTGTGAGTCAAGCTGAGTCAAAACACAAATTTACTATTTTGTAGTCCTAACTCTCCCCTACATTCCTATATATACATGTCCATGCATCGGGACTGCACTTTTTGAGCTACAGCAATTTTTCTGACCAAAGGTAAGATATTCGGTACAAATGAACGTCATATTTTTTGAGAAGTTATTTGTATGTGAAAGTGGCTATTATGCATATATTTTGATGAAATTTTGTACAAGAGTTCTTATTGATCCAAAAAATAATTCTGTTGAAATTAGGAGAAGTTGGCCCATATTTGGACCTAGTCCACATAGAAGGGTGTATCAAAATTTTGACAAAAATGACAATAGAACTCCCAAATTATGTGGTATCCAGCAATTAATTTGGAAAAGGTAAAAAATGATTTTATTGCCATCTAATATTACATAACTTAAATACCTGAAAATTGCAAATAAATTTAAAACCAATGGAAGTAAGTGGTAAAACCAAGTACCTGTTATATTATTACCAGTACCTGTTAACTCTCAAATTATGTGGTATCTAGCCGTTCATTTGGAAAAGGTAAAAAATGATTTTATTGCCATCTAATATTACACAACTTAAATACCTAAAAATTGCAAATAAATTAAAACCAATGGAAATAACTGGTAAAACGGAGTACCTGTTATATTATTACCAGTACCTGTTAACTCTCAAATTATGTGGTATCTGGCAATTCATTTGGAAAAGGTAAAAAATGATTTTATTGCCATCTAATATTACATAACTTAAATACCTGAAACTTGCAAATAAATTTAAAACCAATGGAAATAACTGGTAAAACCAAGTACCTGTTATATTATGTTTCAAAGAGGAAAAAAAGATCATGTTGAAACTTCGAGCAATAGTATATTAATCCATGCATTCATTTTTTTTTTTTCATTATTGTTTCAACAATGGCTAAATTCAGTTATAGTGTTCTATCTGATATATATTTTGAACGGAAAGATGAAAACGACATTATTTTACATATAATGAATAATCCATTCTTCAAAATATGCGACAAACAAGAAATTAAAATTCATAAATTAAAAATAAAAAACTTTTTAAATACTTTAAGAAAACGGTACAATCAATGATCCAGAAACAAGAAATTGTTTTACTCACGCAACCAAGAATGGCTAAGAAATAAACATATTTTTAAAAAGGCATCAGTAACTACCACGGAAACTGGAATAGGTGGTCGACCAGCAAAGCCAATTGATAATTGTAGTGAAAGATCATGAAGACGCAAGCTTAAACATATCAATGAAGAAGTTTGTTGTAGCATCATAAAGGATTCATTTCTGCATCAAATTTAACCAACGAAAACTAAAAAGAGTAAAATTGCTATCATTAATAAAATAGTGGAAGCAAGCCCCAGACGCACAAAAAGGATTTTAAAAAGTATGCCGACACCAACTGAAGAAAATAAATTTACTCCAGAAGAAACATTTGCACCATTTTTGGATTTGAAAATGACTAAAAACCAATATACAGAATTGCGGAAGCGAACCAATGAAAAAAATTGTGGAATTTTTTCATCATATCGAGATATAGTTTCTGCCAAAAAAGATTGCTTACCTTCACCAACTGCTATTAGTGTAACTTCAAGTTCAGCAGAAATAAAATTGCAGGATCTTCTTGAACACACTGCAGAACGATTATTAAAGACATTTGATGCTGACTATTTAAAGAAGTTTAAAAATTGCAGCATGACTTTAATTTCTAAATGGGGATGTGATGGGTCCTCTGGCCAGAAACAATACAAACAATGTAATGCGGAAAATTCATCAGCTGCCAATTTATTCATGATTTCTTTCGTTCCATTACGTTTAACAAAAACATTTATTGGTTCAGAGCCGTCAACTAGTAGAGCTGCAGAGATAGATGTATGGAAGAATGAAATTCCATCGTCAACAAAATTTTGTAGACCAATAAAGTTTGCTTACAAAAAAGAAACTAAAGATGTCATAACTGAAGAAGTTGGCAAAATAAAAGATGAAATTAAAGAACTTAAACCCGTAATATTTCAATTTAATGATCAACGCATCGAAGTTAACTTTAAAATGTCACTTACAATGATCGATGGAAAAGTTGCACAAGCTTTAACCGAAACAAAGTCTTCGTCAAGCTGCACCATATGCCAAAAAAGATCAAGTCAATTGAGCCAACCACCAACACAAGACGATAGTTTTAATGAAGCATATGAATTTGGAATGTCACTTCTTCATGCTAGAATTCGTTTTATGGAGCATATTCTTAAATTGGGATACGATTTGGAATTTGGCCCGTTAGGCGAAACAGTGAGAAACAACAAAGAAAATTTGGAAAAAAGAAAGCAAAAAAAAAAAAGATATTCAAGAAAAATACCGTGAGATAGGCCTTATAATTGACCAGCCAAAGCAAGGAGAAGGAAATTGTAATGATGGAAACACAGCAAGCAGATTTTTTTCCGATCCAGAAACTGCAGCTTCTATAACTGGAGTAGATTATGATTTAATACGACGATTCCAAATCATATTAGAAGTTATAGCATGTAGCAAAAAGATAGATGCAAAAAAATTTGGTCAGTATGCTAATGAGACAGCAACCCCTTATAACCAAAAATATTCTTGGAGACATATGCCAACCACAGTTCACAAAATTTTGTTCCATGGGGAACAAATAATTCAGTACAATATGCTTTCAATTGGATATCTCTCACAAGAAGCGAAAAAAAAAGAACAAAGACTACAGATTCTTTCGCGAGCACAATACAAGAAAAATTTCCAGATATTGTACTAATGAAGATCTTATTAATATTTTGTTGTGCACATCAGACCCGTATATGTCCAGTATTCGACAAAAATGGAAATCAACCTCATTAGAGTTAGATGAAGAAGCTAAACAACTACTGCAAAATGAAAATCAAAGCTATTTGGAAGAAATTTTTACTAATATTGTTTAATTAATACTAGTTTAAAGATTATAATTTGTTTCTAATTTTAGTATAAATTTTTATTAATACATTTAAATAAAATATATGTGCACTTTAAATCAATAGTAAAAGTTTACTAAAATTTTTATCGATGTTGTGTTCTGCATATATTATATCCAAATGGTATTGATATTTTTGGGAATTTCAGTGTTATTTTTCAGTTTAATCCTCACAAGAATTAGCTTTCTTCCAAAAAAACCTACCTTTGGCCCCTGTGAATATTGAGACTAAATAAATGTCAGGGGCCAAATGTTGGCATTTTCTGACCAAAATTAAGTTAAGGAATAATAAATAAGTATTGGTTGTAAAATACGATTGAGGAAAATAAGAAATTATAAAAAAATACCTATTTAAAATGTAAAAATATTCAACTTTTACATGGAAACTCAACAAAAAATTAAAATGCATTTTTAACTCCACATTACTTACGTTCCTATAAGTCGTTACGTTTGAACACGCAAATTGAAGCTTAAAGTCCCTCCTATTGAACAAAACAAATTGCGTAAAAAAATACCAATCCGGTCAAAAGTTATAGAGTTTTGATTGCTATCTCGCGAAATTGACCACTGTGCGCCGGTTTAGTTTTCGGCGCGTGTGCCATAACTTCAGCAGAAACATGAGATACCCAGGCAATGCAGATATAAGCAAAGGGTGATACAAAATAAAATTCAATGAACGGCGTGTAACATTAAGCGGTAGTTCAAGGTTGTTATTAAAATTAAATTTTGAAGAAAACAAAATTGTAATTTAATGACAAATAGTTTTTTTTTGTTTGTTGTTTTATAAATTTCACATTCAAATATAAGTTAAAATAAAAATGCATGAGCAGCGATTTAACCCTTTCGCCCCTACTGGGATCATATATCCCAGCAACGTTCGCTATACTATAACTTTTGTTTAACCTTTTATATTTTAATATCTAACGTGTCCCAATAAAGTTTGAAGTGTTATCTGTGATGTAATTAAAGACAACTGTGTTAAATTAAAACGGTATATTATTTATGTGTATTTTTTTTATACGTGTTTTTCGCTGATCGTCGCATAATTTCTTAAATACTGCTGCAGATTTTGTATTTCTTTTTGCAAATCTATTTAATTACAAAAGGTAAGTAATGAAACATTCTTTTTAATACTATAAAGTGATATAATGTGCAAGTTGTAAAGTATTAGAAATTTTTTTTTATTGGGACATATTATCCCAATAAGATTTTCAAGTGGGATTTATAATCCCAATATAGCATTTCGAACACAAATTTCAATTTATTTCTCCTTTCCCAGATGTCAAGGAAAGGATTGACGACTGACCAAATGCTAGAGATGTTGTTAGATGACGATGAAAGTGAAAATGATGGCACTGACTTCAGTGACTCCGAATCCGATTATAGGCAATAAAGATGTTGCTGTTATTTTCGACAGATTTTTTACATCAGTATCACTGCTTGAGAACATTCCATTTCCAGCTTTTGGAACATATATCAAAAACCGAAAAGAAACTCCAAATTTTGAGGGAAGATTGGATCCCGGGCAATCACAATTTCAAACAAGCGCTAATGGATTATCAGCTACGAGATGGATGGACTCCAAAGAAGTTCTGTGCATGTCAAATTGCCACATGCCAGATTTAGTTGAAGTGCTAAGAAAGCAAAAAGATGGCACAAGAAAGTATGTGGATTGACCCTTGATTATCAGCGATTATAATCGTATAATAAAAGGTGTGGATCTCGCTGATCAAAAAACTGCAATATACGATATGAACACTTATTGCGGAGGGAGCGAAACACAAAGGACTAAAAACCCGTCGAACAGGTGGTAAGCCTTCTAAGCGCCCGAAAAAGGAGCTCTTGAATATCGGCGATCATATGCCTATTGAAACCACTTCCCGACGTCGTTGCGTGGGATGCTTGTCTGTTAAGTAGGAAACAAGAACAGAATTCGTATGCTCGGGCTGCAATAATGCTCTATGCCCCACATGCGTTGCGTAATTTCATCAATTATTACATCATATTTTAATTTTTCTTCTTTTGTCGCTAATACCGTGAATTCCTGATTTTTTTTATTTTTAAATAAAATTTTATATAGAAATAAAAAAATCTGAATTGTTTAATTTTTATAAAGCTTAGATTTATTGGGATATATTGTCCCACCGTAAAAGCTTATTAGGACTATATGTCCCAGGATAACGATAACGATCCTGGACTTCTCGTATATCACCAACATCTTATGTTTTAGCTTTATGGATGAATTGTTTGTCAAAATTTAAAATAAAGCACTAGACTTCGAGAAAAAACTTCGGGGTGAAAGGGTTAAGGTTGTCGTCACAATTAATGAATTTAGTGCAGGCATGTGTGTACGTAAGTATGTATGCATATTTAAACAAACATACTTACTTGCACACGAAGTTAACTGTGAAGGCTTGAACATATGCAGGCATATGTTAATCGCTTACAAGACACATTACATTAGTTTGTTACTCGCAAAAAAAGAAAGTATTATTTGTAGAAGTTTTTTTAATTAAAAATATGAGCTAATTATTTCCTGCAATAATCGATGTAATCAATTCTCAGTAATAAAAGTCAAATGCCTTGTTAAAATCAGTAGGTTGGTAACCTAGTTGGGAAGTATCTCCGCCAAAAATGATTAATTCTACGCTCTATTACCTTTTCTGAAATTTTTGCTGGGTACTAGCAGACTGTAACTGACTGTGTATAAAAGTGAATTAAAAAAAAAAAAAAAAAAACAAGTAAGAGTGCTATATTTCGCTTCGCCGAATCTTATATACCCCTCACCATATATGTAAATCTAATTGAGTGAAGAATGAAAGGAAAACAATACACAGGGATAAAAAGACAACTTAAAGATAGGTATACTTCAACATTGTATGCGAAAAGTCTATTACGAGATTGTGCTATGTTTTCCGAAGACGATCGCAAGGATATATTTAATAGTTTCTGGAAAATATCTTGGAGTCAGAAAAAAATATGTTATTGATCTCGTTTAACGCACAAACGTAACGGGTGTTCGAGTAGATAACTTCAAAAAATAAATTTTGAAGAAGTATTATCTAAAAGATTCTAAACGTTTGCAGGTGTGTTTTAGGAATTAATGAGAAAATGTTACGAAATTAGGTAAACTTCAATAATTTACATGGCACTAAAATTTCGCCAAAGGAGCAGACGCAATTAATATCGAAACGTAGAGAAGTCACTAATAAAGGTACGCTAACAAAGAACGTTTAAGTTTTCTGAAAAAGTGGTTAAACGATATTCCGAAGCTGAAATCGCATTATCGCAGACAATACACGAAAAAAACTCTACTTCCAATCAGATTTTAAAAGCTACGCACATGTATATGAATGAAGCTTATTGCAATTACTGCAAGTCTAACAAAGAAAATATTTTAACATTTTTATCTCTTTCAAAATTGATGACAAAAAATTTTTCTATACCAATCGAAGATAATATCTTAAGATCAATATGATACCAATAGGATGGAAATACAAAATATGAGAGAGGAAAAGCTTAATAACATCCCAGAAAAAAATTAGACTTTACCTTAAAAAGTACTTGCCATATAATGAATTGCTTTTGTGATGGCCAAATTTCGTTACTCGCTTACAAAACACATTACATTAGTTCGCAAATAAAAGAAGTAGAAATTAAACTAGTTCTTTAAGTTTAAAAGGAATACCTTAAAACTCGTACCAACGATTATTATTATTATTTCCTGCAATAATCATAAAAGTCTCATGCCTTGTTAAAATCATTAAATTGGCAATCTAGATGGGAAATACTTCCGCCAAAAATTCTTAATTCCACATTCGATTACCTTTTCTGAAATTTTTTGCTGGGTATAGAACACGCCAAGTCAGGATTGTGTTTGTTGCTATGCATTGACATGCAAGCAGTGAAATTAATGCAACTGCAACGTATTATAAATTGAAATTGCAGTTGCTTAATTTATATGATATGGCACATCTGGAACAACTTTTTATAAAACAAATATCAAAGGCAAACATAAGGTTTTGCCACAACGCGTTGCAACGTATAGAAAAAGAATTAAAATATGTCGAACCTGTGCCACATGTTAAATATAAAAAAAGAAATGGAAGCATCTTCAGGAAGCTAAGTTTTGACTTCCTGCTGATTGCCACAGATTTTATGATAAAATACCATACTCAGAATAAATGCATCGTTTTTTTTTTCAATTTATGCAATAATGAGCTGTCGTTGTTTATGATGAAAGTCATAATTTTTCCAACATAATTATAACTTTTTTTTAAAAACATTAATGTACTTACGCCTTTTTGGTTAAAAAAAAAACGGTTTCAAAAGCCCCTAAACACCATTACTTAAAACTGCTTTTATTTTATAAGTTTCGCATTAATTTGTTATTGATAATTCTGAAATTTAAAGTTTTTGCTTCTGAAAAAAGCAAAAATATACTGACGGCCTTTTGAAGTTTAGGTGACGATATTTAAAACTACGTATAATTTTTTTTATATGTTGTTTGACATTTAGGGTTTCGCCGAAAATTATTGATTTCGCCATCGCGACCACCTGGTCTTGGTGCCAAAGTTACGTTAATTAATTTTTTTATTGCCTTCAGCTCTTAGAGTAAAGTTGAGATATAAATGGCGTGTCTATCACCTTAAAATTCTCTAAAATACCCTTTTACTGGCACAAAAATTTCTGTAATATATTAAAAAAAATCACAATAATTAATTTGCAGCTACCCAGATAGCATTTGAAAGTTTGCCTGTAGAGCGCGATCATTTTACAATTCTTTTTTAAATCTTCAGGCGATTGTTCAATTAAATTTGTATTTAATTCTTCCACATTATGCTTTACGAGTCACTTTGACGATTTTAAAAGAGTGAGTAATACGCATTTTCAGGAGCGGTGACAGATTATTAGTAATTAAGATAGCATTTGACTTTTGTAAAAAAGCTTTTACGGGTCATTTTATTGATTGTTGCATGAGTATTTTTCATAGAATTCTATAATCGTAACTTAATCTTTCTGGCGATAGTTAGGCAAACTTATGTTATATGTGGTTGTTACTAGATTTAAAGAAAAGAGTATTTTGTCCTGTTATTGCTGAACGACTAGGACACGAGCGCCTAATATCTATATTTATCCAGCGGAGACACGCAAAGTGGTCAGCGTCTAGCGCTTACTTACCTTTATATTTATACGGCCAAGGTCTGCCAATTGAGTCTTTAGAAAATAAATGCAATGGCTGCGAGCATGGTTTTCCAAAAACTAAAGTTCTTGTCAAACTTCTTTCTTTATTTATACAAAATATCTTTGCTTAAAATTAAAAATTAAAAGTAAATATTGCTAATTTAGCATTTCTTTTTATGGTCAATAATTTCATTCAGCTACTATTAAAATTAAATAATGTTAAGTAAGCATTTCTTTTCATGGTCAACAATTGCATTCAACTGCATATATGCTACACTTATTCCATTTTGCGCAATATTACTTATTACTTAATATATATATATATATATATATATATATATATATATATAAATGAAACTTTTGTATAAAACTAAAAAAAAGATAAAATGTTTATTCGGTTTGTAATTTGAACAACGTGGTAAGAAAAGAAATGTTTCAAATGAAGTTTATTATTTTGAATAATTTAAATTTTTTTAGTTTTATACAAAAGTTTCATTTAAATTTTCTGGCGCTGTTGACAACGAACTTAAAAAAGAGGAAAGAACTAAAAACGGTGACGAAATATTTTCTCTTTATTTATTTTGAAATTAAATTAAAACTCCTATATTATAACAAAAAATAAGGAAATATAACAGTATACGCCTTTCAAAAATCACTGTTATTTTGCAGCATACTGTTAGGACTCATAATAAGCTCATTTTAAAACCATAAAGGCGATAGTTTCACGACTCGCTTGTAATATTTGCTATACTTGGCTATGCCAAATTTCATATATCTTTCACCATATATATAAATCTAGGTTAGTAAGTACCTCCAATCAAACAAAAAAAAAAAAAACAATTATTGGGGTTACAGCTCTCAACGGGCTTTTAACTGATACTAAAATTGATATGTTATAAAATAAGGTACACAATCCTACTTATCTATGAAAAGTTCTTCACTTCATGTTTTTTTCTTCTTATTTTTTAATTCTCTATCGCCCCATATATTTCTTTTTTTATTTGAGTTACTTCATTAAACTAGATTTGTTCCAAATGATTTGGAAAAATAAAAGGCAGGCGTAGTGTTTTGCATTGCTTCGATGGACATGAACCGGTCTTGTTGATTTTTAATAGTAATTTTTTCGAAACTTTGATCGATTGACGAATTAAAATTTTTTCTAGCTCATCTAGTTCCTTGACAAAATTGATTTCAACCCGAGTAGGGACGGACAGATGGACTTCGCTCAATCGACTTCGCTATTTATGAGAACAAAAAACATAAGTTTGTCATTCCGTGTGTAATTCCTACAATATCCATTTCCCACCCCGTAAGGTATATATATTCTGAATCGTTATGCATAGCGAAGTCGATTGAGCGATGTCCGTCTGTCCGTCCGTGTTAGTATTATAATCAAGTTTGCCGATTTCGCAAAAATATGAAATACGTCAAACGAACAGACATAGTGTCGAATCGAGCAGGTAGGCGTACCTCTAATTTTTTCATGTCATTTGGAACAATAAAGTTACTCAAATCAAAAAAATAAATGTATAAGGCGATAGAAAATTAAAAAATAACAAAAAAAAAAACATCAAGTGAAAAAATTAGCGCTCGCCCACATTTTCCGAATTACGGGGCTCTAAAATTTTCAAATTTTTTAAAATATCAATATGGGTATCATTTTAAAGCTTTTGAAGAGGTCTTTAAGAAAATACTAAAGTTTCATTAAAATGCTTAACCCATTAAGAGCCGATGTCACTTTTATGTAAAATTATATATATGCAGTACCAAAATTTGTTTTATTTTTTAATTTTGTCACCTCAATATTTGCTTTTTTAATTGAAGTAACTTCACTAAACTATATTTACATAGATAGTGAAGGGTATATAAGTTTCGGCATAGCTTAACATAACACTCTTACTTGTTTTAATATCAAACAGTTTAACTGATATTTTCGGTAAATTGGAGATTTAAATATACTATGATACTAAAACAGCAACTACAATGATGTGAAGAAAATAGTATAAAAGAATAAAAAGCACGTTCGTGGCTTAACCTTCGGTAACTGAAAAAATATATGATGATTTGTAGAGAGAGCAACGAAGTAAAGTATGACTTTTACAATGTACGCAATCTATCGTAGATAGATGCGAAGAATGCTGATGTCAAATATGGTGAGCCAGAAAATGGTGCATTACATTCTGCTGGTGCTTAATTATTTACGTTTTTTCTGAAAAACGTCTGCAATAATTAGTAAATAATTTGACTTTCTTAATGAAATAATTTTAATAATTAAACAATGGACTCAATCCGAATTAATCAACTTTTATGTTAATTCTTAGAAAAATTTAAAAGTAATTCCTACGAAGCTAAACCTTTTATTGTTTCTCTTTGCTAATTTTCGACGCAAAATCTGAACTCGCTCTACCGTTTCTTTGTATTTTAAATGTTATAATACAGGCACACATACATATGAGTGTACTTATATTGTATATTATTATAGTCAAAGAAAGTATAAAAGTTACTGAAACAAATTTGGTTTGAGAGCAAATTATTTTAAAAGTAAAGTAACTTGCAGCGAATGTTATATATTTAAAGAAGGCTTTTGATGCGTTCTAGATCAATTTGTAAAAAAAGACTATTTTTATAAAAATTTGCAATAAACGTGCAATTTCTTTTTTAATTAATTAAGTACCCGTTGTCTGCACAAATTCTTTGTTATGTTTTTTTAGCATAGAATAAATGCTTATCAAAATTAAAAAATGCCCTACAAGTTAGTTTAAATTTAACAAAAAACATTTTTAAATTTTTGTGAAAATTGGTAACACTTTGCATCTGAACACCGAATATTACGGCGTTCCTTCTTTTCGTGTTTATAAAGTAACCACTGTTTTCGTATATTCGGATCGGTTGGACCCCATTCTTCATTGGGTGTTGAGGCTTTTCTAATACACTGAAAAAAAAAAATGTTGATCTCTCTTTAAACACATGTTTACATTGATAAGTAGGTGCGGAGTTACTTCGTATTTCGATTAGAAAAGACTTTCATTTAACATTTTATAATTTACACATTGTGTTTCGAAAGTTTTTTTCTTTCAAAATACAAAAGTACCCTTTAAACTTACATTCCATATTGAATCATTTTTACTGGTGGTTGAAGTCCATATAAACCACAAAGGGAATTGCGCGAAGCCTATGGCCAATAAAATCCATCCAGCAACTATATAGGAAAAAAGAAAAAAGGAAATACATTGTTATGCAGAAAAATTTTTCAAATTATTTCCTGTATTTTTTTGAGTAATTTATTAGCAGTGCTGAACACTAAAAAAAAATTAACTATTTTTTCATTTTGGGAATTTACCCAGAAAACTGGTCATTTGTGTTTTTCAGTACATACTTGTCGTTACAGCGAACTATCTAAATCAATAACCAAATCAAAAATAATTTTTTTTCCTGCTCAGCTCAACATTGTTGCCCAAAAAATACAATACAAAACTTATAAAAATTTGTGAAGCAATGTAATATTTGTTAACCATTTACTTACTGTTGGCTGATTGTGGATAGTCCATGCCAGCATATTTTAATGTTCTTAATTCTCCCAAGGAATACACAAAAATAAATAATAACAGAAGTGGTGTTACAACTGCCCAACAGATGCGCCAATAAAATGAAACTCGTTGTTTGGTCATAAACTGAATATCATCGCAGAAATTATTTATGCCTTAGAAAAATATATACTCATATAAAATTATCCTTTATATCGTAAAACTAAATAAATAAATAGTAAAAATTCACAATAAATAACTTCAATTAAATTTTTAAATAAAAGGTGTTGAAATTTCCTTTATTTATATTGAATTTTTACATTTTTTTGTAATTTTGAATTAAATTAAACATTTATTAATTTTCTATACTGATTTTATTTTTGTAATATTGTTGCGAAAATGCTTATTTAAAATAAAAAGATAATAAAAAATAAAAAGATAATAATACTTGTCACTGTAAAAGTGAACTGAAATGACCTGGCGTGTCTGTTTATAAAGCAAGTTGCTATGAGACTTCTTGATCACAAAACAAAAACAATTAATACAAAACGAAAAGTAAACAAAAGATGCGAGTACACAACCAAAAAACACCTGAATTGCCTAACAACTAAATAATAATGATTATCACAACATGTTTCATGCGTAATCAAATTTCTACAAGTGGATGAAGTTGAAAACTTTTAGAATATTCACGAACCCCTTAACAATAAGTAATCGTCAAATTAAATTAAATTTTGTAATTTAATTAAAACTATCAAAGTTGTGTATAATTATTTTTCAATAAAAGAACTCAATAAATAAATTGTTTATTAATCAGAAGTGGGATTGAAAAAAAGAAAATAAATCATAACGAAGTTTGGCGAGTTAAAAGCTGAGCATCTAAAAGTGGAGCCGAAAAAGTGGAGTCTGCCAACAGCGGGCAATACATAGAAAAGTTATTGACTTGAATTCAATGCTTGCCGCAATGATGAAGAAGGTGGAAGAAAACAACTAC
Organism: Cistogaster globosa; assembly: GCA_937654795.1. Classification (NCBI taxonomy): domain Eukaryota; kingdom Metazoa; phylum Arthropoda; class Insecta; order Diptera; family Tachinidae; genus Cistogaster; species Cistogaster globosa. Next base: position 47,936,012 of record OW569406.1, on the reverse strand, counting down.
AAGCACAATAACAAATATTAGAAGTTTTCCGCAAACGAGTGGACGTCGTGGAACTGATAGCGGTTTTGTTAAAAATCTGTCTGATCTAAGGACAAAAATGGAAGAATTATGTTTTAAAAGTGCAAATGGGCGATCTTTACAATCAAAAGGGACCGATCACAGCTACTTCTGAGCACGCTAGCTAGATAAAGAGGCAGCGTGCCTTTCTACGTTTTTAAGTTACAGATCAGATGCAGTGCCCATCTCGTACGCGGTGGCACAGGAGATACGCGTAACCTAGGATGCAAAAGGAGCGAAATAAGGGAGATGATCAAGAGAATAATGGACGAGAAAAGGAGTATGTCCTGATCTAAATGCTTCAACTGCGGTAAGATTGGGCACTGAAGAGCCACAAAGAGAAGGTCAAGGTCAAGCAAAACTTTTCAGCATATGACAGTAGCATATGCCTTTCGGAAAATTGGGGCTGTGTGAAAGCACATGAACGATACCCTTAATCGCGATCTTTTGGCAGTCTCCGAACGAGACCTTGCGAACAGGTTAAAATTTAACGATCGTAAAACCCAGTAATGTGTGCCTTCGCACAGGCGAACGGGTGATAAAGATATCAAGGAGTAAAAAGCTCTCGATATTCTTGGCATGAAGATTATATGAATACCTTATTTTTAAAACTAATAGACTAATTATGCCAATTCTCTTATATGCATTAGAGATATACTCTGGTGCATTAGGTTACATCACGAGAAAGTTAAGATTAACCTTCAATAGAGTTATGCGGTATCTTTACTCGCTTAGAATAAGTCAGCATGTATCGCCCTATGTTTTAAAATTTTGTGGTTTTTCGTTAATGGAATTTGTTAAGTTTAGGATATTGTTGCACTTTTATAGATCGTATAAGTTACAAACACCTAAGTATTTAGTTGATCTCTTCCAGTTTTGTAGATCCACTATAAATAGGCAATTAATTGGCGCGAGCTTACAATTTGTTACCAATATCTTTGGGGATGTGGATACTTATAAGATGAAACTATTTCAAAAGCTTTCAAGGAATGGTTTAATTGTATAGGCATGAATTCATAAAAACTGTCATATATTTTTTTTCTCACGTGTTGAGTAATTACTTGATTAATTAGATACTACTGAATCCGTTGCTCTTACTTCTATTATTTCTCTGGCCTCAATATCTGTATTTTGTTTCCAGTAGCGAAATAACTGTTTTGTATTTCCTTGCGAAAGTTGGTGCAATTTTGTGATCTTACTCTTATTATAGGTATTTATAAGCATTTGTTTCTATTGTTATTACTTCTAGTTTCGTTATTAATTTAATTATTTTTCTCTTTTATAATTTTTTTAATCAATAATTTTAATAATTGATAATAATTTTTGAGCAAAATATTGTAACCGATTATGGCCAATATGCTAGGTTATTAAAAAAAAAAAATAAATAAATAAATAAAAAAATAAATAAAACGTGTTAAACAACATTTCCGTAGTTTTGAGTGAATCAAAGAAATCTTCCAAAAAAATTTAATTTCTTTCTCGTGAAAGTTATTAATATTTGTAATATGGTACACATAAAATATTTTTTTTTAAATATAATACAAATTTTGCATTTGACACATTTTAAAACTAAACAATCCTTACTATTGTAAATTTCATGTAAAATGTTATATTTTTATAAGAAAATTAAAAAGTACTATTAAAAATGAACTTATAAATAGTTTGATATTGTTCTCAAAGATATAACGTCACTTAAGATGAAAAAGGCCGTAAGAAGTAAGAGACTTAAAATTGATTTTCTGATTGATTATACTTTGCCAGTTTAAAAAAGCGACAAGCGGGTAAAGCTAATTCTTACCGCTTTTTTTAGGTTGGGTCCAATTTTCGGGACAAAGCGTTATCTCTGAGCGGTCGTTTGACACCTTTTAAAACTAAACAATAATTTCTCAGCTTTGTTTTACCATAACTGAAGAAAATTTTTTTAATTTGTTTTCACTAAATGATGTTTTTACCGTCATAAAGCATTATTCGACCCAAAAAATCGATTTTTATATTTTTGTTGTTTGACACGTTTTAAAATTTAACTATTCAAATGTGTTCCGTGGAGTGAGCATATTTTTCATATTGTAAAAGAAGCATTCAGGTTTTCTAAAACGGTGTAAGAAATACGTCACTCCATCTGATCTTCTCGCTATCTATGTCATGTTTATCAGACCGAAAAGTGAATACAACTCTCATCTATGGGCCGGTGCTCAAAGACTATTTTGGAGTTACTCGACCGCGTGCAAGATAGAGCGAAGAAGCTCATCGGTGACAGAAGGGTATCAAGCTTTATTGATTCGCTGGAGCATCGACGCTAAGTGGAGTGTTTTTTATTTTTTTATCGTTATTTCAACAAGATAAAATTCGTTTTTAAGCCGAATAGTACGTATGTAGACTAAACTCCCTGCAGATGTTTTTCATGTCACTTTCAATGTGCAAAGATTAAAATCAAACGTTTACAAGCACTACTTCCCTTATCTCCCTTCCCACAACATAACTTCCTAGTTCTGGTACAATGCATTACATAAGCAAAGTGCTGGTCCTAATAAAAAAAGGAGCAGTGGAACCGTTAAACAATTTTAGACTCGACACCGCTACTGGGGATTTAGCCACTGTCTATGTGTATATTGTCGCCAACATAGTATATAAAGTTATTGTCCGTGTAGACTTCTCGATTGCTTACGGTATTAAGTGTAACATAGGCCAGCAAATAAGAATCTGGTACAATGTCAAAGTACCCCTGGGTATTGGGTATGGGAGCAGGATGCTATTATTCGTTAAACGCTTGAAATTATGCAGCTTAATGCCCCAAAATTAAAGCTAAAGAACGAGATTTAAAAATAGTTGGTTAAATGTGATATCTCCTGACAGAATCAGAGCAAATGAGTTGCAAATCAGTGCTTTAACGCTAAAAAAGAAGCCAAACAAGACAAAATACTGGCAGTAAAAGTCTGGCCTCCGCGACAACATCTTTAGTAGGAGACTTGTGCCAAACTTTGTTTAAGTGGCTGCTACCTTGCATGAGTTGACCAGAAAGTGGCGACCATATCACTGGAGTAAGATAGCGGAAGAAGCCTTTCGAAGGCTCAAGAAACTTTTGTGTATGGCACCAGTCCTTGCATATCCAATAGCTGAACAGAAATTCATATTTGAAACGGGTGCATGCACCTATGGTATGGGAGGAGTACTTTCTCAGGAAATTGGTGGGACGAAAAAGGTCAATGGCTACTGCGTTACACGACGGGAACTTTTGGCAGTGCTAAGGTGTGTTAAGCATTAACACAAATAGTATGTGGTCAACATTTCATTTTAAGGACAAACCACTCCTCACTACGTTAGTTGATGCCATTTAAGAACCCTGTGCGACAGCTCGCACGCTGAGTGAACGTCTGCAGAGCTATCAATTAGTATTGTGCATAGAAAAGGTAAGAACACAAAAATGCTGATGTCCTTTCAAGATAGCCATGCAGTGTAGAGTGTAAGCACTTCACAAATGCTGAAAAAAGGAGTGCGTCGTTGATGTGCGGCTCACCCAAGCGAAGACTAGTCGAAGGTTCAGAATGACGATCCGACTTCTGCAAAAATTATATTGTTTAAGCAAAATAACAGAAGACCGAACCATAATGAAATACGGGCAGAAATCCGCCTAGCAAAATTTTACTGGGCTGAGTAGAACAGCCTGGAAGTGAAAGATGGCTACTTATATCGATCTTGGGAAAGTACAGATGGCAAAACCACAAGCGACTGAATTGTCATGAAACGACTTAATGGTCCCTTCGGGGGTCATATTAGTGTAACAGAAAGGCTGGAAAAGATAAAGCAGCGATTCGTAGCCGGTTGCATAGTTAATTGCGAACAGTGCATTGCAGAAAAGGGTCCCACAAGAAAAAGTCATGGCAAACTTTAGCAATACAAAGCAGGTGCCCCATTTGAGCTGATAGCTATTGATACCGCAGGTCTATTCGTTGTAAGTGATGCTGGAAACCGATATGTACTACTGGTTATGTATTATTTTAAAAATGTCCTGAAGTGTATTCTATTCCAAGCCGACAATCAAAAATGGTAGTGAACGCTCTTGTTAACAATTGGGTGTGCCGTACGGTGTTCCACTAGTACTGCATTAAGACCAGGATTGAAATTTTGAATCGGCCATATTCAACGACATGTGTGAAGTATATGGTATCAAAAAGACAAGAACGACACCGCTGCATCTACAATTTAGATGACATGGTGGAAAGATTCAGTTGTAAGAATATCTCAGAAAAGTTGTCAGTGCACACCAAACTGATTGGAATGAGTATATACACAAGCTTCTATTGGCATACTGGTCACCTAAATCTTGTTTGGGGCATATTTAAAACTACCAGCAGATTGAGAATTTGGTATTAAGCCGAGACCTGCACACGAAGGCAATGGAAACACTTTTCAAGTACAAGAAGACATGCATGAGCGATAAAATAAAATCCAGGTATGATCGAGCAGCAAACACGGAGGGATTAACTGAAGGACAAATGGTTCAACTATTGAACCCACAACGCAAGAAAAGACTGTCCCTTAAACTGCCAACCCACTAAGAGGGACCATAAAAGGTGACCAAGAAATTGAATGACGTGGTTTACCAGATACAAAGATACCATAATCTGAGGTCTAAAATGAACTGGAACGGCTGGCACATTAATTTAACAAGTAATAGCAGTTCTAAAACAACTACAACTGTTAAAATCAACTAACGCTACACATTGAGATAAATATCCGAGTTACGACGACAAAAATGGAATTTTGTTAAATGTAACCACTTTTTTAACTTCCTCCAGGAAACTGCGTATGGACCTATACCTTTGTATAGGAAGTGAAAGTCCTGATCGGAATTATTTAATGTATGTTTTTAGGAAAAAACAACAAAACTTTTTGATTTAAACATCTTAGCTGACTAAGAAACACGTGCTTACACTTTGAATGCCAAAAAGGCATTGTCAAGGCAAATTGAATACTAGGTAAAACTAAAAGCTCAGGTGATCGAATTGGCTTACAAATTTTCCAGAACCAACGTCAAAATTTGTTTATATTTTGTTGATGTGCTATTAAAACAACACAAAATATACAATTTTAAAAAATATTTGAGAATTTGTGAAGAAATATTTGTGCGGTTTGAAAAGAAAGTACGGGAGTGGAACTGTGTTCGATATGCCAAAGAACACTAAAAGAAAAATTAAATAAAGCACCATTTGTTCAATAAATTTCTTTTTAAAAATGTTTAAAATATGTAAAAACTTTGATATACGAGTTAAAAAAAATCTTATTAGCGGAATTCACAGTTTGCACACCTTTTACATCATAAAGCTAAGGCAAACTTTGATAAATTTACAACACGACAACAACAAATTATATACACTTAGATTTTGAATTATTGTATACATAAAAGGTTTTTTACCTTTGGCATAAACCGTGAATACCGCTGTTATAAAAATTATTATTTTTATGGACGTTCATAATATTAGATTGGTAAAATAAACTTACCATACACCCAAGAAACGCCAATTATTTGAAACAACGCTAAGCCGAATATAACAAATGTTGCACCATAATAATCAACTAAACTTAAGATCCATTGACCGGCCTTGAAATTATTAAATTTTTTTTTTTTATAAATATTAGACAATTTGTGGAAATGTTTCTGTACAACAATTATGCGCTACATTGAAACCATGTGAGTTGTTCGATTAGAAGTATAAAAACAAATTAGCTGCCATCAAATCAAACTTTGTTGATTATGATTAATCAATCAATATTGACAGTTATTATTTTTATTTCTAACAAAACGTATATGAAGATAGTTGATTAAATGAAACGATGCAATTGAAAGAAAACAGAAATAAATTGATATTTTCAAATGGAAATGAAAAGCGCCTAATTAATTTTAATAATATTTTGCACACATAAGTACCGGTGTAACGTATATGATGCCAGAAAGAAACCCACAAATTGTTATTATTAAGGCCACAACGGAAGCTTTCATCCATTTGTAGTGATCACACAATATGGCAACTAAAGTATTGGCCTGAGCTACTAAAGTTCCAATACCTAATACATACAACATAACAAAAAATAAAACAGCAAAAAGCTAAAAATATAATTAAAATAAAAATTAAATTAAAAATAGACGAAAAATTTTTTATACAGAAATAATTTACAATAAATATATTTTTAAATAAATACCTGTGGTACTGCTTTAAACTTCGCTATGGCATCTGGGTATGAGATAAATGCTAGACCTGTGCCACTGCGCACTACTTCATCAATATTCTTCACATTGAGATTATGAGCCAAATTTCCTAATATACCAAAAATAGTTATGCCAGCTATTAAGCTTGTTACTGTATCCAGACAAGTAACGATAAGTGCGTCTCTAAAAATAGTGATGGATATTAAGTCTTCTGATTTGTATAATTTGAAAGACTAACCTATTGGCGTTATGGTGAAATTTATTGTATGAGGAGAACATAACAATTGGTCCCAACCCCACAGCTAATGAAAAGAAACACTGTACAACAGCCGCTTTCCAAACCTTATGAAAAGGAAAATAATCAGATTTTAAATATGTATTTAACAGATGGTTCAGGATATAAAAATCTGTTGAGACGATCTTTACTATTCCAAGGCATAGCCCTCAAAATATTATAGCTCACGATTTAAACGATTGCTTTTAACAAACACACAATGTCTTCGAAACTAAAAAACTAAAAACACAGCAACATATTCACGGTGTTTTTTATTGTATACTAAAACCTTCAATCTTTTTCGAAACACTTTAAAAGCACTTTATGTACCAAATACCTCATATTTTAATTTGTCTGTAAGAAAAACTTGCAACCGTCACAAAACTTACATGTTCGAGGTATTCTACCTTATAATTCTGGAGCTAACACTCCTTAAACACTTCAAAAACTCTGATACTCCTCTGTTACCAGCAAGTAAAGTTTAGTTCCAATCGGTCCAGCCGTTTGAAATAGAGAAACTTGAAAAAAATGTTGCTGTGTCCTTAGTTATGCATCTAAAACAAAGTATTTTGAGATGTTTACGTACAAGAAAAATTGAAATCGACTGCACTTAAAGGCTGCAAAAATTTATCTTTCTTTTACATGGCTATACAATAATTCATAACAATTTAATGTCTTTTTCAATATAACGAATTGGTTTAAATTAAAAAGTAGCAGATAAAAAGGAGAAACAGAGATTTTTCTACAAAGTAAGTTCAATTTCTTATATCGTTCATGAATTTTAATATTCTATGAAAAGGGTTATGAGAATCTCCGTTGAAAAGTGCAGATTGTTGATCTCTCGATTTAGACAAAACAAGTTTGCTGTTTTCATTGAAATACATTCCATTGTATCGATAAACATTAAACCTCAACTCCATTAAATCCTTCTAAAATCCTAAATTAAATTTTGGATTGCGAAACGATTGCAGAATGTCGAAAAACGAATCCAACCCTATATAGATTGTATGTGTATCAAAAGTTAAAATAAATAATAATGTAATGAGAATAAAAATAAAATAATTCGTAAGAAACGTTACCTATAAAATTAAAAAAACCGGGCAATTTGTTTTGGCTTTTTTAATAATTAGAATAAAAGTTACGAAGGAGCTTGATATTATAACAGCAACAGAAGAATAAATATTCAAAATTTTAATTATATACAACAAACAATTTTATGATTTAATTATATCCTGCAGAATTCTGTTTTTCGTTTTTTTTGTTTTGATAATACATTGCAATAATATAAGTACAGTGCGATAGTTTATAAAAAATATTATTTTGGTCAACAATAACTTAAATAAAATTAGCACGATTTTTAAAGTTTAAAGTTAAATTAAAAAATATTCCCGTGATTTAAAAAGTTTTAATTATTAAATTGCAAGTGCCCGTGTAAAAAACAAAAATAAATTATCATAGTGTTTTATGATATTTTAGTGTTGTTTTCATTTTATTTTTCAACATCTTTTAACTGTATAAAAGAGCCGAAAAAAAGTCAGCCGTATACAGTGGATAAAGAAAAATAAAATCAAAGTTGATTATTGTTGTTTTTGCTTAAACTTTGATTTTTGTCTTTACTTTATTGTTTGGACAAAAACCTTTAGTTTATTTAAAATGTAAGTGAGAAGTTTCCTGAAGAGCTAAGTAAGTGAAGCTTTCACCTTCAATAGTCAATATCGGTGATTTTAATAATTCGGTCGGGATAATTAGCACGATTTTTAAAGTTAAATTAAAAAATATTCCCGTGATTTAAAAAGTTTTAATTACTTACTTTTAAGTTTAACAAATCATTCCAATTTGGTTTTAAGAAGAAAACTATGCCGTTGATAGCACCGTCCAATGTCACTGCTCTTATTAGTAGTGTTAGGAGTATGACGTAGGGAAATATAGCCAAAAAGTAAGCTGCCTTTCCAGCAGTTTTCACTCCTCGTACAATAACCAAGAATGTCGTCAGCCAAGCTACAAATAATGCTAGTGTAAGTTTCCAACTTGGCATGCCGATTCCTTGTGAAATGTCATCATATTCTCTTATCACTTCTCTCCTATAAAAGGAAATTAAAAAATATTTAAACATATCAATATTTTGAAAAAAAAACATATGTATAATTAATCGTTTAACGAATAATTGTTAGGAAGCTTAAACCCTCATAAACATAATAAGACAAAAAGTAAGCACGAAACTGATGACAGATGTGTTGGTGATGGTTCGAATCACAAGTCTCTATAGTGTGCGCATCATTACTGAACGAGGTAACGTAATTCCGAATCCTACCCAAATCACGAAAAAATTAAGGAATAAAAAAATTGCTCTATTTTTTTTTTTTTTTTTTTTTTTTTTTTTTTTTTGTTTGCCTCTATGTTAATGGTTGTCTTACTATTATTAGTAATTCATTTTAGAAATTCGTCAAAGAGATCTTAAAAACGCCACTTCTTGAGCTGAAATGAATTCATCAGTAATACTGTGATAGTATGCATGCATGTACAATCTCAAGTTCAATCTTAAAAAGAAAGGTGGTAAACTACTTATAAAATTTATCACATGTTGCACATATTTTGTAAATCAACCAACTTTTGTTAACGAGTTTTGAAATAAAGTCTTTATCAGATCTTATTAGGTCTCTGGCTTTTCAGGTATACAAAAATCATAATTGCATGCGATTATTAATATTTTTGTACTTTTTTAACCAAAACGTACGAACGGTGGGGCTGTTCTTACTCGTTTAAGAACTTTATAATAAATTGAAGTCATCTAAGCCTGTAATATTTAAGGGTACAACACACACACAATAATTGTAGTTTCACTTTTGCCTATTTTGTATCAAAACTTTTAAATGGACAATTGGTGTGCACACCACTACAGACCAATTTTAAGAACGGAAACTTTAAAGTGGTAAATTATGTTGTCATTTTCATTAAAAACCTTAAATTTAAAGTCAATGTTGGATCTCACTTCTCAACTACAGCTCCTCTGTACAATGACATCCCATAGTAATTCTGTTTATAATTGCTTATAATAATCTATTCACCAACATATAAACTTTTCCTTATACGTCGATGATTTTAACATTATCATAAAATTTAATAATTACAGAAATCCAGTTTAATCTGTTTGCAAAAAAACGATAACAGCTCTCGTAAATTCGAAGGTGATATTGATTTTCTTTCAAATTTTATTTTTTGTGTTTTTAATTTATTTCTTTATTCACATTAGCCTGTTTGTTACTTTGGTGTGACCAATGTTTCATATACAGTCAGCCACACTAAAAATTGGACAACAAAAACAATTCTTTGTTTCAATTTTCTTGTATTAAATCTATCAAACTACTTCCTTTAAAGAAATATAACAAAATATAACTGCACTCCTTTGAAAACAATAACAAAAAACCAAGTTGTGTGTGCTACAAACGCTCAAAACGGAGCAGTTATACTTCGTCATCTAAATACCGTTAATTGCTGAAACCAAATTGCATATTTGTTATTTTTAGCAGTATTCAAGTGACTGTAGATGATTTAAATCCACTTAAAAAATGTGCGTCAAAAAACAATTGAGGAACGAAATACTATTTTAAAAAATTACATGGACAAGAAGTCCATTCAAAAAATAAGTAGAATGGTTGGCAAAAGTACGTCTACAGTTCACAATATAATTAAACGTTATAAAGAAAGAGGCACTGTATGTGATAAAATATGAAACTCCAAAAACAGAGAGAAAATTGACGATAGGTGTTCTAGATTCTTACTAAGACTGGTGAACGGAAATCCAAAGTTATCTGCTGTTGACTTCAAATAATGCTAAAAGAGCAAAAAGATGAGGAAGTGTGTGCTGAAACAAGTCGCCGAAACACAGTTACTATGAAAGGGTGCCACGCCGAAAACTACTTTTTTCCAAGAAAAACCAAGATTTTGCCAAAAAGCATAAATATAAGGGCGCGGAGTTTTGGTCCAAAGTAATAATTAAAAAACTCAAGATAATTAAAAATTTTATCAACAGTCTACTTGATTATAGGTCTAATTTACTTATGAAACTAAAATAAATCTTTTTGGGTCTGATGGAAGGCGTTTTATATGGAGAATACCCGGTAAAGAATTAAAGGACAAAAATGTCAAGAAGAAAGTGAAGTACGGTGGCGGATCAGTGAAGATGTGGGGTTGCATGTCAGGGGCTGGTATCGGTAAAGTGCAGATTATCAATGGGATTTTAGATGGAAAGGGTTACATCAACATTTTTAAATGAAATGTCCTCAGTAGTGCCGAACAACTCAGTATTCGCGATAACTTCATGTTTTACCAAGATAATTATCCAAGGCACATTTCATGAAATGCTGGGAATTTGTTGTTATATAACTTGCCACTCCTGCTCAATCTCCTAACATGAACCCTGTTAAGCATCTATGGGGTACGCTGAGAAGAAGACTCGCTAATAGATGCGTTGGTAGTAAAGCTGATTTAAAGCAAGCAATTTTGGAGGTATAGAAAAAAATTTATCTTAACTATTGTAAAAAACTAGTTGACAGTATGCCACGTCGTTTACAAGAAATTATAAAATATAAGGGCAAATCTACGAAGTATTAGTATTGTTATATTTAATTTTCTTGTGACCTAAAAATGAGTGTCTCATTTTTAATGTGAGTGCCTAATGAAGGAACGAACTTGAAAATTTCCATTTTTTGTTGTGGTTTTAGAATCGAATTCTCTGAATTTTTTTATATTTATTTTAAAATGTTTCTGTATGTAAATGAATGACAGAAATCTTTATAAAAACTTAAACTCTAATAAACAAGACTAGGTAAAATTATAAAACTTTGATTTGGTCATATGCATTTTAAGTCTTCGAGCTTGTTTTCCTTGCAACAACCTAATTGTACACTCTACCGATCTAAAACACTTTCTTAATGATTGTCCGTTTCATGAAACACAGCGAACGAAAGTTTTGAATAACAAGGACCCGATCAAATTACTTGCTGATCTAGCAGAAGGCATCTCTTTAAAAATTATTAATTTAAAACTAATGAAGTTATATAAATTAATTTAACTTTTAAAACATTTATTATGGATCTGAAATTAATTATGAAATTAAAAAAATGCGTACATTTTAGTGGTTTGGCCACATTTTTAATTTATTTTTTTAATAACGACGTTTGTGTTGACGTGAAACTGAACACACGTATATTTTGCGATAGCTTATGAAATTTATAAAATGTTTCCCGTGAAAGAGAACACACTTCAATTCAATTCAAGTACAAATGTTGATTGGGCAACATATGCAAATATTTAATTATTGCAATATAAATTTATTACAAAGCGTAATGTACGAGTAACAAACTAAACTGTATCGAAGACGAAAAAATAATGAAAGAAGAACAATGTTAATGTAAGCTGAGCTCTTTAAACATGAATGAAAAAAGAGCCGCTAGCTATCATTTATATATTAATTACCTAAATCTTAAGTCAATGAGTAATTTTATTTTTGGAATTAACGATTTACTTTACTGGAGAAAGATCATAATTTTATTAGAGTACTTAATATATGTATGTAGTTGTGTGTAAAAATATATTTGCCAACCATGTACATGTTTAATAACTTTAGGGTAAATTATTTTATGATGCAGATATTAGGGATCTTATGTTGTAGCTGAACATTCTCGCCCCTTTGAAAGCTCATAAGTTTAAAACTCATCAGTAGATAGCACGCAAACCTTTGCAATGGTTCGTAGAATAACACCGTTTGCAGTACGTAAAGACACAATTCGAACTACGTCATCTTTGCCTTAATAACATCAACAGCTCTTCCCAACTGCCATTTTAAAAGTGGTTGGTTTTCGTCTTTCAGCAGAACCAGTGCACCAACAAATATGTTATTTGATTTAGATTTCCATTTTATTCGTTGCTGTAAAATTGTTAGATATTCGGTGCTTCACTTCTTTGCCAACGATCAAGGCGATAAATATTCAACATTGATATGTTTGGCTCAACAACTGAAGTCACGGGGGCTTTAGTTAAAAAGTGTGCTGATGTCAAAACCTCTAGGTCGTCGGGATTTTCTGAAATGGGAGAAAGAGGACGTGAATTCATTACAGCAGAAATTTGAGAAATAAGCGTTCAAAGTTCATCAAAGTCCAGGATAGAAAGACTAATTGTAGGCAAGATGTGTAATTTAGCCACCTTAACTGCGGCCTCCCAAAGACCTCCAAAGTGCGGGGAGCGTGGAGGAATAAATTTCAAATCGATTCCATCGTCTAAGCACTGTATGTGCACAGCTTCTTTGTGTTGTTGACTTAAAAATAATCCTTTTAGCTCAGACAGCTAAAAATTATTGAGTTGACAAATCTCTTACTAGCTCCAGGTGCACTTCCTTTGTTGCAAAATAAACAAATAAACTTATGTAACATTTTATAGGTGCTCTGGTTAGAATTTCGAAGCGATAATACGATGAACCGCAAAAATCTTCACCGGAGAAGAAAAAAGCACAATAACCTTGAACTGTTTCTTTTGAAAGATTTCCCATAATATGTTCAACGACATGAGGGCGTAATCTAAAGCTCACTTCCTTTTTACCACCTAGTGGCGGACCAGCATGCATATTTTTATAATGGAAATATCTGATGCTAGATACTGTTAACGGGTGATTTTTCGGAATAATTATTAGGTGCTGTGCACTAAACCCAAAGTTTAATTTTTATAGACGACCGCCAGCCCTTATTAAACGAATTTGATCTATGAATGAATTTAAAGATTTTAACTTGCTCGATAAATTTATTGTTTTATTTTCTGCAAGTGATTTATATTCAGCGTTAAAGCATGATTTTTGAACCACTCGAATAAGTAATTGAACACCACGTTCAACATCAAAACACTTAAGCCATATACTCTAAAAAATTTCTAAAAGAAGCAATGTATTTGCAATCAATGGACAAGTCGAAGTGTTTAGCGACAGATGAGGCTAACAGGGTAAGTTTTCTTTTTTCAGATAGACTTTCTAAGGCGGGTGGTTGCTCTGGCAAACAACAGGGATCATTTTTAAAAAAATCTGATTCGAATTGCTATAAATTTGACGATGAGATATCTTGAGCAGAAGGGCCTCTGGATAAGATATCAGCAAGATTCATGTTTGTTGGTACATATTTTCAGAACGTTTTTGAAGTTAACGATTGAATACGACTGACACGATTGGCAACAAAAACTTGGTAGTTGGACGACTGCTCACGAATCCATGGCAAACAATAGTTGAGTCCGACCAAAAAAAATATTTCCAGATTTTTTTTTTTTAAAATAGCATATAGTTTAATCGCGGTACGGCCAGAACTTGAATTGGGGCAAAATTGAACAAATTGAACAAAGTAACTGTACATCATAAATACCACATTTTTCACTAAGAATATAGACACAAACTCCATTTGCTGTTAAACTAGCGGCGCAAAATGCATGAATTTCGTAGCGGGATTCAGGTATCATAACCTTTCTGGAAAAATTACATTTATCAATAAGCTTAAATTCATCGCACAAGCAAAACCAAATTCTCTTTAGACTAGGAAAAATATCATCATCCCAATTAAATCTTTCCACAACCTCTGGAGAAAAACCTTTGCCTTGACAATAATTGGCCTTACAAGCCTTAAAGGGTCATATAATTTTGCGATAGTAGATAAAATCAATCGTTTTGTTATTATATCACTGTTTGGAAAGGAGGCAATTGTGAACAGAAATTTATCGCTCTCTGGTTCCCATATTAGATCCAATGTTTTTGTGACGTCAGTACCGTATCTGAACCTTACAAATGAATCCTTTTCTTTATCATCTATTTCTTTCAAAATCAGTTGATTGCATGAGCACCACTTTCGAATTTGTAAACCACCTTTTTGTAAGAGCTTTGTTGTTTCCCTTAGAATTTTTTCTACTTCTGTTATAGAATTCCCGCCGAAATAAGAATAAGAAAATAATACATAAAAGTCTCGAAGAACTATTTTTGAACCAACGATATAATTATTTTCTTCGTCAATTGCCAACTGGTGCATTAAGCGAATCGAGAAAAAAGATGCAGGTTTAGTACCCTATGTGACTGTATTAACCTTAAAAATTTTTAAAGCCTCAGCAGGATGATCACGCCAGAAAATACATTGCATAAAATTTCCGGGATAAGCACCCTTTACACTGCGGTACATTTAACATATGTCACCAGTTAAAGCGATATTAAATGATCTGCACCGAAGTATGATATTTAAAAGATTTTCCTGTGTAGTTGGGCCACACAAGAATGTCATTTAAAGAGTCGCTAGTTGACGTTCGGGCAGACCCACCAAACACTACACGCAATTTCGTAGTGAAGCTTTCGATTTTAGTCACACAATGATGTGATAGAAAATAATTGGACACACCATAAGGAAATTTTTTGACTAAGGAAAAATGGCCTTGATACTTCCTTATAATGGCAAAATATTGTTCCTTAAGATAGAATCAAGACGAGTCTCTAATTTTTTTAATCTACGTAAAGCGGATTGATATGAACCACCAACCACGATCCAACCCAACGAAGTGTTTTGTAAGAGGGGCAAACCAGGTCCAATTCTATTTTTTTCAGCCTTTAACAATTTAAAAAATAAATCACCCCTAATAAGTATATCAATACGTTGGCGCTTAAAAATAATGGATCTGCATATTGAATGTCATATGGAATATTCCATTTCGAAATGTTAATTTTTACGGAAGGCTGATAATCAATAACAGATGGTACGAAAACAGAAGCCAGAGTAGCTGATTCGCTGTTTTGACGAGATTTAAAAAAAGATTTTTTCAGCACGCAAATTTGACTGCCCTAGTCCCTATTCGGAAGTTGCATTTTTGTGTTGTTTATCTTAAAGAACTCGCTTAATTTTTATAAAAATTATTGCTGTTGCCAAGAATGTGTTTCCAAATGATTAAATTTTATTTTCTAGAAAATTATTTGAAACGACAAGAGACGATTCGGGCAAGTGTTTTGCGGTAGACGCGGCCTGTTCTGAAATATTATCAGATGACGTACATGCATTTTCAAGACGAGCAGAATTGTTTATTTTTTTTAATACCTTGATCTGATTTAGGCAAGTGTTTGATCTGGGATACATTGTTTTCAATATGAAGCAAGCTATGTTGTTTGGCCGAACAGTTTTGACAACCGCTTGACAAACAAGATTTGGTTACATGGCCTTTTCTTAAGCAATTAATACACAAGCCTAAATGTCTTTCTTCTTTAAATGGAGCAAATGGCGAGTGCAAAATAAAATGAGGGCACGTATATATTGTGTGGGATTGGCTACTGCACATGTGGGAAAATTTTGTAGTATTATTTGAAATTACCAAAGATTTCTTACGACTATTAGTATTAGCATACATTTTATAGAATAACATAATCCACATTTTTAAAGATTTAAAAAGATATTGACAGAGGACACTTAAGGCTTCAAAAAAATACTGTTAGAGGTACAGGGTGCTCCAAAAATTGCGGTTAAAATACAATATTTTTCCAGTTAAATGTTAACATTTTTTTTTTAAATATAAGTTTTTTATTTGTATCGCAAATACAAATTTTTTTATATATTTAATGTTTAAATCAAATTAAATTTATATTAAGTAACTAGTTTAACCCGGTGCGATTTTTAATACACATTGTTCAAAACCGAAATTTAGAAAAAAAAAATAACACTCTAATATGACATGTTAAACCGATCACTCACTGTATTTTCGTCGTCAACATTAAGAGTAACTGAGAGTTATCGGCGGCAAATTTATATTAATAAAGGCAATTTTACGTCAACGTTGACTGAAATTGACTTTGTTCTTGTCAACAAAGTCTTTAGCGTCGACCAAGTGAAATTCTGTTTGTTTTTTTTTTCTTTGTTTCTATCTTACAAGCGTGGCATTTTAACTAGAAAAACCTTTCAATTGTAGTACATAGTACATGTAGTATTTTTTGATCATCCTTCTTAGGAGCTTGAATCTTTATATGCGAGCCGTATATACAGCCTATTATGTCAGGATAACCCGTCTTCTTAAAGAAATAAGACTTACATTCAGCCTTCTCTTCCTCAGTCGTTTCAAATTTAATAAAAAGGGCGCAGATGACCAACACTCGATTGGTATGAGCCAAGAACAGCAATGTTGAAGCTATCTTTAACGTGTTGTAATTTATACTGAAAGAATGGCGCTTCTCATTAGATGCTTATTTTTTTTAATACGAATTAAAATGCTGTTTTATTCAGTCAATATCATTCAACAAAACTGTTCAAAATGCACAAAAATAAAAAGTTTACTTTTTATTACAAATACGTGGAAAACTGTTCAGTTACTTACGTGCTGTCCGAAAAAATAAAAATGTCTGATCTTTGTCTTACTATTTTTCTCCGAACCCTAAGCATTTCTTTATTTTCTTCATCACTGCTTCAAACATAAACAATATTTTTTTCACAAAAATTTAAAAAATTAAGTTTTTAAATGTTATTTAGTATATATTATTTAGCTAGAATAATTGATTTTCACTAGCTAGTTCTCTTTAAAATAGTCGTTAACATTGGCAGCGTTATCTAATAGACTTAAAATATCCTTTCGAGATCTTACATGTCTTCGTGATGAAATAAGTGGGTCTGAAGAGGTCGCTCACATATTGAAAATGTCCGCATTCCGTTTAATCCGTGAAATTTTGCAAGTACTCGTGTATCTAAATTTTTTGTAGTCCTTGTTTTTGCATTACTGGGTTTCTTCTGACAAATCTCCAATCGGTAAGCATTGATATTCAATTAAACTTTTACCATGAGCCAAAATCTTATGAACCGTAGGAGTGAGTTTCTTCTCAGGGTACATTTGAGCTAAAAGTTGGGATGCTTTTGATGCATAACCATCAAACTTTGGGCCATTTAGCATTACTTTAGAATTTGTAACATCTAAGATAACTGCGAACCTTTTTTATAATATTATTGTCGACCCCAGTAATTCGGACTTTTACCTCATCATTTTCAAAAAATGCTCGGGACATATTACCATCCATATCCTTGCTTTGGGCAGTCTACTTTCAGCCTAAGCTTTTTAAGAAATTCATTTTGTATAATTTTTTTTTCGAGCAGATAGGTTTTTTTCTGTTGCGTTCATATCAAAATATTCACCTTCATGCGGAATTTTATACGCTAGTTTTAAAATAAACTTCATGCACCTAATTCTGGCATGTAATGGAGAAATTCCATATTTATAATTTTGCTTATCACTTGAGTCATAAAAATTTTGTAAGTCTTTCTGTGACTTTTTTCAAATTGCACACTTTAAAGTTGAAGACGTATCTGTTATTTTATTTAAGACTTTGCCAAAAATCGTTGTTAAACAAAAATCATAATCAGTCGAAACACTCTTTTTATTCTTTATTTAAATAACAGAAGGCTTTAGTTTCGAAATTTGCTTTTTTACATCGTTCACTGTAGATTTAATTATTTATGAAGCCTCCTTTGCATACGAGTATTGAAAAAATATCGGACGATCAAAATGAACTTATGATGGGCGAGGAATTTTCCAATGCTCAGCGTTTTCACTGCTTAGTCGTAAAGGAAGTACTGAAGCCATAAACATATTTGTATCTGTAATAGTTGTGTCATTTGTCGATTTTGTTTGTTTGTAAGCACTTTGACCGAATGATCCATCACATCCCCACTTATTTATCAAAGTAAGCCTATCTGGAAGTGATACTGCTTCCTCTTCAGGAAAACTTTGAATTAGGCGTTTGGCTGTAGGATCCATAAAGTCTTGCAGTTTTACATCTACTGATACTTCAGTAACCTTTACATTAGGTGGCTCTGCTTCTTTTTTGGCAGATGTAACCTTTTTGTATCTAGGAAGAATATTCACATTTTGATTCTTTAAAGAGCTTCGTACAATAGAATATTTTTCCTTTGACAAACCCAATTCCATAAATTCTGCTATATTATACTTTGTGGGTAAAGTATTTGGTGGAGTAGGAATACTCCCTTTTCTCTGCAGTTGAACTGGGCTTGCGAGCATCACACTGCTTCTAAAAGATGCGATTTTGATATATCTTTTGTGGCATTTTCAAGTTTACGTTTTCTTGTATACTCAGGACACTCGTTAAAGTTTTTCCAGGTCTTCCTCTTTTGCTGTCAGATGTATGAGGTTTTTCGATGTAACTCCATTTAGCCAGTTTGGGTTGTTTTTCATAAATGCTTTTTACGTACGGTGTGAGGCAAGCCGGTTTTCTTAATTATTAAGAAAACGAAGTGAATTTTGCTGTGAACATTTATTTAGTGGTGTCCTGGTAAATCGTGTAGTTTTTCACAATAGCCAATTTAAATGCATTTTCATTATCTGAATCTCTGAATAACTCAAAAATTGGTAAATGACATTAAGGACATTGTATAAGTTCTATTACTGATTACTAGTTTTAGAAACTAAAAACTTAACTGGCTGTATTATACAATTGCAGTTTAATTTATACCCAAAAATTAAAAAAAGGGTTTAAGCTATCTACCTACTTTTATAACGGTGTTTTTAAATTGGAATAAATAAAAATATTGTAATAGTTTTTCCTACCTGATTGGCAGAGCAAAAGATTGTTTATTATTTAACGAGAAGCAATAAAAGTATACAACAAGTAACTTTATTTTACACTAAAATTGCTGCACTGAAAAAAAAATGGAAACCCTTTTTTATATCTTTTCACATTTTGCATACATCTTTGTTACATACTTTAAAAGTGAGAAAAAGCTTTTCTCGTTTTCGCTATGAAGTTGTAACAGTTTTCTTCTTATTTCTCCTACAGCGGCAACTTGCGGCGGCCAAACTTAGTTGAATTATTTAAAGTATTATGTAGCAAATATGCTAAGAAAAAATGGGTGAGACCAATTTTGACCATTTTTAGATATGCTCTATTTTATTTGTAAAAACGACCAAAATATAGGGTGTCTAAAAACGCGGCTACTGCCGTAAAAGTAGGGAATCTGCTTAACATTTTACTACTTCTTTTAATAAAAAAACATACTTAAAAAAAATACCAAAACAATAGTAATGAAACGGCTATATTTCTGACACTTTAATTCTAGAGTGCATTAATTTTTTCAAGATCACCCTCTTTTTGCTTTCTAAAAAATTTTCGACTTTGAGCAGCTTCACAAACTATATTTTTTTGCAATTAAGGAAAGCGTTTTTGTACGAGATTTTCAATAATTTTTCATGAATTTTGTCATGAATTTTAGTATTTTTGCTACGGGTCTTAAGAAAAGGCGCCACTGTGCGTCGCTGAAGAAATTTATTCATTGCATCCCAGGTTGGAATTTCTTTTATGGGTGTTAACTCCTCCCACTTTCTCTGAGTATCGATATCCAATTTACGGCCAATAATTTGTATAAGTAAACAATCTGCTATTTGCTCCTTAGTTCCTATTGAAAATATAGCACGCAGAAGTGAGATTATTGTATCACTCAAATTTCTAAGCTTTGCCACTGATCCTACCCCAACACTGTCCAATGACGCTATATCTTTAATGTGAGCCTGAAAATTTAAGCGGTTGTTATCAAATCTTAATTTTACAACACTTAGTGCCTTGTCGTAATTTATATCACTTATCTCCAAGGATTGTATCGGGCCAGTCAAACTAGATCGTAAATGCTGAAACTTTTCAATTTTTGTTAACTCGTCATCTCTTCCAACAGTTGAATAAAAATCCGGCCATTCAGTATATGAACCATCAAACATAGGAATTTGTATAACGGGCAGTCGAGTATTACGGCGCTTTTGTTGTATCACAATTGAATGCTGATTGCCTAACCAATGAATGCCGATCAACATTAACATTTGTTTGACAGGCCATGAGTTTTCTTTTTAACATTGTTTTACTAGATTGCTTTCCATTGCGCTTACAGCCGCCTCGACAGGAATATTGCCTTCCATTGCGCTTACATCTTTTTGTTCTAGTTGGTCATAAATAGCTTCGAAATCAGCAAATAGTTTCTCAACCATACGAGTATCGAGTTTTACAATTAAAGCAGCCTCAGGCATTTCTTCCAAATAATCTGAATTTAGCTCCTGCTCAATACTAGCCAAGCGAGCTTTTAATTTCCTTGACTTACGCTTCAAAAACGATTCTAGTACTCCAGTCTTTTCAGCGAATGCCATCACGCCGGGGTCACCAAAGTGTTTTGACGTAAAACCGAACACAGGAATATTTTTCGATAGTTTACGAAGTTTATAAAATGTTTCCCTTGAAATCGAACACACGGATAAGAACAATTTATAAGCTAAATAAAATAATTTGTTTTTAAATGTTTTGGGCAACACATGCAAATATTTAATTATTGCAAGCTAAATTTATTGCAAAACGTAATGTAGCAAGTTAAACTGCATCAAAGACGAAAAAATAACGAAAGAAGAACAATGTATTGGCCAACTATGTACATGTTTGATAACTATAGGTTAAATTATTTTATGAATCAAATATTAGGGCTTTTATGTTTTAGCTGAACAACGTTCTTTTTTCTACTTTTTTCTACTTAGATTGCATCAAGGGGGGACCAATTAATAGCTGGTCGCAATAGCAAACTTGTTCATTTTTACCGTTCTAGAGCACAACGTAGTTGTCAAAAATAGCTGACTAAACAAAAGGAAGCCGAATTTTATTTATCCTTCTATTATTAGTTGGTACTTTAAATGAAGTTGTACTCAGTTGGTTTCTTTCTCCTGTATATGCAGCAATACCACACATTTCATTTTTTGGTTTTAAAATTTAGTTTTATAAAATTTCCAACTTTTTACATTTTCAAACTATTTGAAAATTTTAGAATTTGTTTTAAAATTTTGACAACGTTAAACATAAACAAAAATCAGCTGGGCTATTAAGGCCACCTGCAAATTAATTCCCCTTGAATTGTGTATTTTATATGCTAAATACCAGGGCGAATAAAGATACGGTGAAAGCGATGGCGAATTCGTTAATTTTCGCCGTTAGCCCGAATGTCAACCTACATATTAAAAAATAGTATACAGATTTTTTATATATGGAGTTTAGCTACCGGCTAAAATCAATGAATTCGTCATCGCTCCCATCCTATATTTATTCGCCTTGTCAAATACCAAAGCTACCCCTGCATATTTATTCATCTTGTTAAATACTTGCTAATGTCGAACTAAAAAAAAAAATTCAGAAAAACTTACATATGTACGTATGTTCCGTTACAGGAAAAAAATAATTGTAAAGAATTTAAAGGTGTATGCTTTTTTCCTTAAGCGTACGAGTACTAATAACACGAATTATATGCTTAAATAAATTCACTGAAATTGGTTGTTGGTGGGAAAGCTAGTTCTCATAATGGCCATTTCATTAGGAAGCTCTTATCGAATTTTAGGTAAATTAAAGATATGTGTGTATTATTTCCTTTGTCGATACTTCTTAATTGTTTAATTTTTAATTTTTTTAATAACAATAAAATAGAATAATATTCTTTTTATAAAAATACGTAAAATAATGTTAAAAGATGGTTAAAAAAATGATGCTGCACGCGGCTGTGGAACGCTATTTTTAAATAGTGATTGTAAAAATGCCTTTCACTAGTATACACAACTTTTTATTGGGATGTTGATCAGTTGCTGCATAAGCTTGGTTATCGTTAAGAACAATGATTGTTGACACTTTTTAAATAAATTACATGTCTCCAGTTAAGATGTGGACGAAGCTGTAACTTCGCTGATATTTCAAATTGTACCATGGTCATGCTCAGATTAGTTTCCTACTTCGTTTAAGCTTAGTACTTATCATTATTAAGTGAAACGTTGTTGAATTGTAAAAAATTTTTTGTTCGACGAGGCACTTACCACAATTGCACAAAATATCGGTTCACATTACACATTTAGATACTGTGTAATTCTCAGTTTCATACTTACAAAAAAAAATAATTCTGAACTGCTTTGCAACTGATATTCAAATGTTATCATAGAATCGTTGAGGTATAAGCGACCATAGCTATGATTGGGGTTTCCATTTGGACTTGAATCAACACAATTTGGACCCCATTCCTGTCGGCAATATGACCAAGGCAAAACTGTATTAAATGATGATACAAAATAATACAGCGTCAGCGCCAAAAGGGAAGAGTAATAAGTTAAAACACAAATGCCTGCATACGCTTGACCAATACCAACACCTATAAATTTATAATATAATAAATTAAAGGTTACAAAAGATTTCATTAATTACCAATAAATGAGGGACATATGGACCAAATTTTGACAGAACTTTGACTGGTAAACTGACCCATTAAAACTTCCAAATAGTACATGGGTTTGCCTAGATAAAAAAATTAATTAAAAAGAGATTAATAATAAAAACAAATTATAGTGGAAGACAGTACTAAATCTTTTTATTATTACAATCTGGTAGTCAGCTGTTTTCCTTATCTGTAAGTAAACTCGTCCAGAATAATAATTTTTACTAGTTACTACACGGGCTGGTTTTCTAGCTTTTTTGTTTTTTTTTTTGTCAACATACATATGTGTATATACATAAATATGTAGATATGATTACCTATATTCATATTCATATTTTGCAACCGTCAAGATTATATGCATTTCTTCATATTTAAAGATGCCTAAAGTTAACGTATGTGAATATAACCAGCTTTGGAAAAGATTTTATTTAGAATATACCACTAAATCCTAACTTTAATAATTGGTAGCTTACAACAATGAGCCCACCTTTTGGATTTTAAAATACTAGAAATGAGAAAAATGTGAGATTTAGTTTTAAAAGTATAGAAATGACACAAACACACAATGGTTTGAAAACGTTTTTTTTATTTGTTGACAAAATTCGGTATCTCATGATACTTAGATAGTTTATTGATAAGACAGGGAAATAAATTGTTAATGGACTGGTATCAAAAACCGACAGCATCAGGTAGAATTATTAACTATTTTTCTAAACATAACAAAAGTGTAATTATTAATACAGCTAAAAATTTGATAGATAGAGTCTTGACAGTTAGTGATAAGGAATTTCACTTAAAGAATAAAGAAAAGATTAAGAAAATTCTATATGATAATAGCTTTCCTAAGGGACTTACTTATAAATTAATTAATCAATTTAGAAATAGTAATAATATTAACATAAGAAACGTTATGTAACCTAAAATTTACAAATCTTTAACTTATTTACCAGGTTTTTCCGAACGTTTAAGAAAATCTAATATCTTTGATAAGAATAAATATAATATGGCCTATAGGGCAAATAAGACATTGAATCGGTTATTTAGTAGGACTAAGGATAAAATTAATAAATTTACATTTCTAATATAGTCTACAGAATACCGTGTAAAGGAAACGATCAGGGGAACTGTAGTAAAGTATATATAGGAACAACCAAGAATAAGCTTAAAACAAGAATAGCTGGACATAAGTCTGACTTAAGATATGTTAATTCAAAAAGAACAGCATTATCTTCCCACTGTTCTGAATTAGGTCACTATCCAAACTTTGAATATGCTTCAGTTATAAATATTGAAAATAATTATAAGAGACGTTATATTTTAGAAATGCTACATATAGTTAATACACCAAGGACAAAAAGAATTAATTTTAAAGCTGATACTGATAATGTTGCACATATATATATAGATATTTAATACATAAAATTACATAATTATTTTCTTATACATGGACGAACACAATAACATTAGTTAAGTTTTTTGTTTTTTTCATATATGTATGTATATTTGTTTTTTGTTGATATGACTAAAAAAATTTTTCTTTTAACTTCATTATGAAAAAAAAGTTTTTTCATGTTATCAAATTTTGTTTTTTGTTCAAAAAAATTTTTTTTTATATACATGTAAAAACAATTTAATTCCTGAAGATGGTACACAAAGGAGTACCGAAATATTGAAAAATAAATAAAAAAATATTTGCAATTTCTATAAAATAAAAAAGGACTCTCTAAGCTAAAAATAAGTTAATTTATTAATTAAAAAAAAAAGAGTCAAAAAAATTGTTACTTTATATGTATTATATATAAATTTTTTATATATTTATTTATACTGAGTTCCTATGCATAGCGAGGTCGATAGAGCGATGTCCGTCTGCCCGTTCGTATTAGTGTTGAAATAAACTTTGCCAAGGCACAAGATGAGCTAGAGAAAATTTAATTTATTTCAATTGCTATTACTATTATTTTTTAAAAGCTATTTTAAAATATCAAGATCAGTTCATGTCCTTCGAGGCAGCACGCAAAACACCACGCCTGTCACTAATTTTTCCATTTCCAGTTTAGCCTCAGCTGTCCAGTGTTTTGACGTGGCTGAGGCCAAAAATAACGAGGTACCACTCGTTTTTTCGGCTGGTACTTCTAAGGCCCGTGCTGGCATACGACCAGCAGAAACCCCTGCTTCTGGTGCCTCGGCCAGTGCCAAAGGCAGCCTTGCGGTAGTTGTACAGGTTGGACCCTCGACCCTGTCAAGAAGTTCAACTGAGGTACGTCA
Organism: Cistogaster globosa; assembly: GCA_937654795.1. Taxonomy (NCBI): domain Eukaryota; kingdom Metazoa; phylum Arthropoda; class Insecta; order Diptera; family Tachinidae; genus Cistogaster; species Cistogaster globosa. The sequence continues at coordinate 47,910,949 of OW569406.1, read as the reverse complement.
CTCCGCCAAAACGGCAGCAGGAAAAGACCCAAAAGACCGCAAAAACAGTCTACGAAGGGCCTTTGTTGAAGGGCGCACGTGTTTTAGACAAACTCGGCAGCATCTCACCCACGAAGCTGTCGACACAAGAGAGATCTTCTCTAAATTGGGCAAAAGCTCACCTTGCTGCTGCGAACATCTCCAAACCCGATGTTGGTGAAGACAAACCATCTTCATCGACAGTGCCCAAAAGGCAACGGTGGGGGGAAGAGAAGTGACAACAGCAACATCAGCAACCAGACAGCAAACGTCCAAAAACGCTTAATCAGCAATAAGCTCTACCCAGAGTCATTAATAGACCTTACAGTGAGGTTGCTAAAAACCCACTGATAAGAACTATTATAGACAAAAGCGCCTGCGACGGAGCCATCTCTCGTGAAAAATAGGAGATGATTCGTATCAAGCTGCTGGAAGAGTATTTTAAATTCCTTGAAGCCAACCCAGGACCAGCGCGGCAGAATGAGGATGCTGGTTGGTTTCAAGGCCACATAAAATTGCTATCGTGGTCGAACGAAAACTCGGCGCTGCAACTTAATCAGGCAGTCACGTCCCTCGGGGAAGTTTGGCCCGGCGTGAGATTGGATGCAGTCCCGGTCAGCGAGATACCTCGAAGACCGAGATCCATCGCGGTCATACCGAGGGAACCACACGACCCTGCGACCATTCTTGCAATCATCCAGAGAGGAACTTCTGATCTGCCGACAAGTAACTGGAAGTTAGGGAAGGACTCCCAACCGGAGGGATTGATAAAAAAGGCGGTTGTGGTCCTTAACAAGGAATCGTTGTCACTACTTCGAAATAAGCAAGGCAAAATCTTTTTGGTTTTGACAGTGTCAAGCTAAGCATCTATCGAGCTGATGACAAACCCAACTCCGAAAACTTCAGCGACCAATTTGAGGTGTCGCAAAACAAAGACGTGGTTGTTTGCCACGAACTGGTGGAAGCCGATTCAAACATGAGTGAACCGGTGGAAGCTAGGTCGGAGATAAATGAACCCGCTGACACGGAGACGAGAGAGGGCTCCCAATCAGACTCTTGCCTGGTTGGCGAGCTCTTTGAGCACCTGGAAGTTGCGGAGGACGAACACGCTCTTCTGGATTCCGATCCAGACGACGTTAACGTCACCGTCTTTTATGATACGGACCAAAAAGATGGTAAGGGTGATCCAGATCAAACTCCACCAGTCTAAAGCAGCGACTGCTGTATTAATTCTTCGCCTGGCAGAACAAGGCGAAGACATCACATTGGTTCAAAAGCCGTGGTTTAACAACGGCGATATATGCGGACTAAATGCAAAAGGCTACAAATTACTGTATGTCGCAACTTCAGGTAATAATAGAAAGATTAGAGCCTGTGTTTTGGCGAAAAGTCACCTAAATGTCTTCATTTTATCTGATTACAGTGATGAAGATTCGGTTGCAGTGGCATGGGAGGCAAAGGAATCCACGATGTCGATTTCTTCCAGCTACATGCCTTACGACCAGATGGGTCTTCCACCTGGTTCATTGATCAGGAGGATGACTGGAGCGGCGAAGGCAAAGCACACATCATAGGCGCCGACGCGAATGCGCACCATCACATCTGGGTAGTTCCAACACCAACGACAGAGGTGAGTGTATTCTTGATTTTATATTACATTATAATCTAGTAGTAACGAATAGGGATTCTGAACCAACTTTCGTAATATCAAACAGGCAGGAGGTGTTAGACATCATGCTTGTTGATGCACACCATGCGTTCTTAATTAAGGACTGGAAAGTCTCCGAAGACTGTTCCTTCTCTGATTATCGATACGTTGTCTTTTCTATTGTGAACGGAAGGGGCACTAATGCTGTTTACGTTAACAGACGCAACACGAACTGGGAGGATCAGAACACGATCATTATGGATGCATTGGACTATCCCATGGTCCTTACGGACACGGAGGATATTGAAGATACCGTGGGCAGACTTGCCAACGCTTTTAAGAATGCATTCAAAGAGTCTTGCTGACCATCAGTACAATGCACAATCTGCAGACCACAGTGGTGGTTCACGGAAAAAGCTGAGTCTCGCAGGGCTTGCCGCAGACTTTTCAATGAAGCGAAGAGATTGGGAAACTAACCATTCTATAAGACTTCCTTGAACAAGTTTAAAAATCAGGTAAGGAACGCAGAGCGCAGATCCTGGAAGGCCTTCTGCAGTGGGATAGAGCAGGCTGCGTAAAATACTTGCAAAGCACCCGTCGATTCCGGGGTACATTCGGAAAGCTGACGGCGCTTGCACAACCAGTGCACAGGAGTCACTGGAGGTCCTTTTGGATACACATTTCCCGGGTTATCACTCGGCAATGGAAATGCAGTATGAACCTGTAAGGATGGACAGTGTGGAAAGCTCTGTACAGATAGATACGGATAGACTACACTGGGCCATCAAGACTTTCCATCCATATAAGCCTTCGGGCTTGGATGGGATTATTCCAGCCGATCTTCAGAACAGTTTGGATCTGGTCACCCAATGGCTCTTGCGACTGTACAGGGCCTGTCTCTCCTGGTCCTAAATTCCGGACCAATGGAAGAAAAGAAACTGGGTCTTCATCCCCAAGGGGGAAAGGACATAGCATACATGGGCAAAGGACTTCAGACCGATCTGTCTGACGTCTTTTCTGCTCAAGACACTGGAAAGGCTTATCGAGGTCCACATGAGGATGAGGATAGATAGAAGCCTTTTTTCTCCATCTCAACATGCCTACACAAGAGGCAGATCGGTTGACGCGGCTCTACTATCGCTCGTGGGTTATATAGGGAACTCACTCGAGCATAGGAACTACATCATGGTAGGGACCTTCAACTACATCGACCCGACTGCGATCACTCAGGCTCTCAGAGAGCTGGGGGTCGACCGCTCGATAATCGGGATCGTGACACGCCTGCTGAATTGCAGAATAATAACATCCACTTTTGGCATAGCGAGCGTCACCAGGACGGCAGTAAGGGGTGTTTAAAAAGTCGCGATTGATAAATTGCTTGTGGAACTAGATTCCATGTGCTTTAAGACTGTCGCCTACGCGCATGACGTGGCGGTGGCAGTGTCAGGGATACACGCCGATACGGTATCACAAAGGTTGGAAACAGCGCTCAGGGCAATCTGCACCTGGGGGTGGCGGAGCGGACTGAGTGTCAATCCAACCAAAACCGAATTTGTTCTCTTTTCTAAGAAATACAAACTTCTTTCTTTTGGTTTACCTAGACTAAATAGGGCTCCACTTAATCTATCCAACAGTCCGAAGTTTCTAGGCGCCATTTTGGATAGTAAGTTATCTTGGAAAATGAATATCCAAGCCAAGGCGTCAAAGGCCATTACGGCAATATACGTTTGCAGTAGGGCAATTGGTAAGACCTGGGGCATCAACCCAAGGAGTGTAAATTGGCTTCTTGAGACGGTGAATAGGCCGATTCTGCTCTACGGAGCTCTTATCTGGTGGAAGGCACTGGACTCTGCAGCGAATGTCTCTATCTTAGAAGGGTTGCTGCGCAGTGTGGCGATCCTAATCACTGGGGCCATTAGATCAACGCCCACAAAGGCGCTTTTCGCCATGCTTAACATGCTGCCCGTGGATCTTCAGGCCAAGAGGGTGGCGCTGAGGACGGCAGTCAGACTGAATGTTATAGGTGCATGGCCCCGTAAATCATAGGGACATGCTTGCGTACTACGGATCACGGATGTAATTCCTGATCTTGTGGACTACCGCACCCTAGAACCCTCCCTTACAAGGAGATTTCTCTTTGACCTGACGGAGGGCCACTCTCTTCCATCTCGAGCACTCTGTGTGTACACGGATGGTTCCAAGAGAGGGACGATAGTTGGGGATGGGGTATATATTGAGGAATTTGTGATAAGGATGATTTTCAGACTCCCAAATGACTGTAGTGTTTTACAAGCGAAAATATATATTAGAAAGTGGGTATGCTGTTTGAGGTACTATAACATATCCAACAGGGATATTTTCATCTGTACCGACAATAAACCCGCAATAACGTCCTTCAAAGGTATGTTCACACATCTGAACTTGTCTCTAAATGCCGGACACGGGACCGTTTTGGGCAAACTTGTTGCCGAAGAACTTGCAAAGAGGGGGACAATGCTTGACGATGGTGACATTGACATTTTCTGTGGCATACCCCTCTCTGCTCGCGGACGGCGAATTGAAGCTGCTATCTACGAACTGGCCCAGAGCAGGTGGTCTAATGAGTCGACATGTTCGACTGCTAGAACAATCTGGCCCTTTTTGGATCGGGGTAGGGCGGCTGCACTATTGCAGCTTCCTAAGGTTTAACTGCGTGACTTGGTGGTAGCGGTCACTGGGGACTGTCTATTCAGTACAAGGAGAATGGGTATCCCTTTTAACGACTTCTGCAGAAGTTGCCAGGACGAGAAGGAGACGATGGAACACCTCCTTTGTCAATGCCCTGCGCTGGAATGTATACGACTGACATATCTTGGTCAGCAATACTATGAGGGCCTTTTTGATATTTCGTCAATGGGTCCAGGCAGGATTAGCTCCTTTTTGGGGCACAGTGGCTGGTTCACCGGCCCACAACCGGACACCGTAACTCATTCAGGGGATGAGCGCATACTTTGGTCGACTGGACCCACTTAGCGGATTCTTCTCTGCATTCTCCGTATTCTCGGACCCGCGGTTCTTTCTTCTCTCCTTTTTCTGCCACTTTTTATCTCTTCATCCCTTTTTCTCTCCTAATGTTCTCTCTCTGTTTCTTCTTCTCTCTCCCTTCTAACAGCAGGTAACACAAAGGGACCAATCAATGGACCCAAGTGGGTCTACACGGCCGCCTGCCTGACATGTATGCACCTTTTTTGAACGTCTAATTAAATTTAAAAAATCTTAACATTTGAGTTAAAAAAAAAACTATTTCTGACATTTTCAAAAAATTATATGCAAGCCGACCGTTTGCCACCTTTTTTGCCTCTGTAAAACTTTATTAAGATAACTTAAGTGGTTCATGAGATACCGAATTTTTTCCAATATAAATCGTTTTTAAACCACTGTGGTGGAGTTTGCAAATGACAATTATTTTTACTTATGTGTAAGAAGAAGCAAGAGAATTTTATTTTTTTTTATTAAAACCAGAACTACTTGTGCAATGAATTATGCCAGAACTAGGAAATAAGGTTGTAAGAAGGAGGATAGAGGGAGTTGTGCTTGTGGGCATATGATTTAAGACTTTTCCTCTTCCACCGGGAGCTTTTTCCTTAAAAGAACTGTTTGGATAAAAGCGTCTTGCGCTTGATAAAAGATGTTTTGGGCGTATAAAATTACGGTTTTCAGGCACATGTTGCCTGATTTCATCTGAGCACATTCCGTTGTAGTAACGATAAAAAATTAAACACATCAAACATTGCCTTTTTGCTGTAGTAAGTCAGTCGGGCTGAGTACACTACTGTCACCGATGAGATTCTTCGCTGCTTCCTTTACGCGGTCGATTAACTCGAAAATAGTCTTTGAAGCAACGACCAATACGTGGGAGTTGTATTTCATTTCAGCTTAGTAAAGGTGACGTATGTAGCGAGGAGATCAGTTGTAATTTAAATTGCACCGTTTCAGAAAACCAAGGCTTTTGCTACTGAATTTATTTTGAACACGTTGGATGAGGTTCCATCTATAACTATTTGAATAGTGCAACTCCTATGAAAACTCTTTATAAATCGCGAGAACTCATCACCGACACCAAATGCAATAAGTCTTAATACGAGTGAAACATGCCACACTTTATCAAATGACTTTGAATGTCTACAGCTTTCGCCGAAGAAAGGCCATTAAGTCACTCGTAGAGGCTCCTCTCCGGGAGCTAAGGTCTGCCAGTCGCTAAGGTCTGATTTTGCAGTAATTGCCAGGGTTGCTATACTACCCCTTTTTGGGGATTGATATTAAATTACCAACATTCCAATATGGTGGGAATTCACCAACATAGTACAAAATGTTTAAAAGTTTTGTTTATGAACGCACGGTTTGAAGAAGACCAGTTTATGTAGAGATCCTCTAAAACTTTTTCAACTCCACATGTTTAAGAGAATATATTTGGCATAGTGACTGATACTCTATCCGGTACGGGTAGATGTTCATTGCTTTTCGCCAAGTGAAAGTTACATGAAAAAACTTAAGCCAGAATGTTAGCTTTATCAGCCGTGTCTTTTATAAAGCAACCAAATTTCAAAGTAAAAGAGCGGTACTAGATGAAGCTGTTACATAAAAAACTCAGTCACTCTAGTAATCAACGACTTTGCAATTACAGTGATTAAATCACTGTTGCTGAAATGTTGCCGATCTAAAGTACGAACATAATTTGACAGCGGATAAAATCAATAAGGTCAGTCGCATTTTGACAATCAGTAGGCCAATAAGTTGGCAAGTTCACTTTCAAATATATTTTAGAAGTAGCACAAAAAAACGCGACCTTTTCCCAGCTGCTATGAGACGGGGTTCTAGTGTTTTGAAGAAGAGACTTAAATTTCTTATTTCCAATTTAGCTTTTCTTCTTTTATTTATTAAAAATTGTATTTATTTTGTTGACTATTTCTGATGTTACTATAACATTTCCGATACTTAAAAAAAAGACATTATCATTAGCATAAATATTATTATTAGCATAAATATTAACTAAAAAAACAGGAGTTCTATATTCAGTTATGCCGAATCCTATATACCCTTTCGCATATACATATTTAAATCTAGTTTAGAGAAGTAACTCCAATTAAAAAAACAAATATTAGGGGGACAGAGAGTTAGAAAAGAAAAATAAAAAACAAAAAATAAGTAAAATTTTTAATTTAACATAAAAATGTCGTCTTTTAATAGGTTAAGTATTTTGTGAAAGATATCTTCAAAATCTCTTAAATGATGCCCATATTTATATCTTAAAAAATATGGTACACGACATACTTTTCTTTAAAAGTTTAGAAGTCTATAACTCGGAAAATATGGGCGAACACCAATTTTTTCACTTTATGTTCTTCTTTTCTTTTTTAATCCTCTCGCCCCATACATTCGTTGATATGATTGAAGTTATTGCATTAACATGATTTTTTTTAAATATGTGGAAAAATTAGAGGCAGGCGTGATGTTTTGGCCGCTGCTTCGTAGGACATTTCCCCGATCTCGCTGATTTTCAGTAGAAAAATTTTCGAAACTAAGTCTGATCGATTGCGTATTTAAACTTTCTCCAGCTCATCTAGTGCCTAGCAAAGTTGCTTTCAACACGAACACATACGGACAGCCAGATCATGTATACAAATCAAAGAATATTTTTTGATAGGGTGTATTTTTAATATAGTAAATGATTATTTTTTATCAAACATTATAATCTCAAGAAGAAGATTTTTACAAAGTTAAAAATTTAAGTGTATTTTTATAAATTTCAGAATAAAACAATTGAATGTACAGCTTCAAAAACATTTAAACTTTCTAGTAGATGAAGTATAAAATAAAAATTTTTAGAGAAGTAAACAATTAAAAAGAGATACCTTTACGACCATTTAGCAATCTAAAGCTATAGAAAGATTGTTATGCTAACGTTATTATATGCATGAAATGAAGAAAATGTACCCATTTCAAAGCCAAAATGGTTCGGCATACAAAACTTAAATAAAAAGAACTTAAAACAACATTAAAATGTTTTTATTAAATGTTTTCTTTTGGAAACTATCTTTCGTTTGTACTTGGCCATTGCAGTGTTTCATTATAAAATTGTAGAAATTCTGCCAGTTTGCTTCAATATCTACAAACCTTCATATAGTAAATAAGTGCCTTGCCACAATAACCTTGATTAGATTGGTTTGGCAAGTTTTTCAAGTACAATAATTTTTTCAGAGATGTCTTAAACAGTTTAATGTTTTGCGCTAACTTCACCACGTTTTTTGGTTCGAAAATAAACTATAAATAAATCGATGCTTCAAATTATGTTTCTGATCTCTTTTCTCGTATCTTCTTACCAAAAAATCTAACGTTGTAAGCAGTTTTCTTTTTATTATAAACAATTGCTTTGTACGCATGTCAATTTCTGCCTGAGTACCTACATCCATAAATTAAACATTTTATAATTTATATAATACCAACGCTTGTGAAAGTCTGTATGCACGTCTTAGTTTTTATTTGCGTAAGAAAAAAAAATTATTTAACTAGTCACCAACATACTTAGCAAAATTGTCCAGAAGTTACTTTTTAGAAAGCTTCCCTTAGGCTTCTCTCAACCTTTTGTATATGTTAGACATCTGCATTATTGCATTCAAAACGCCTCACAGAGGAGTATTTGACCCAAGAAGCTGGTCAGAAAAACGCATTTTAAAGATTGTAAATTAAGATTTGTAAATGTGGGACACTGCTAAAGTCAGGAAAGTGAAGAAAATTGCGTGCATTTTTATTAAATTTTTTCGATTTCAAAATATTTATATAATATTTTTATAAATATTAATTATAAATTTATATATATATATAAATTCTTACCAAAAAAAAAATTTTTTTTTTGAAAGTGAAGGTAGCTGTTAATACCACAATAAAATATACCATCTCGTTTGCCATTATTTTTGGTGATTTCTTGAAAATTTCATCTTTTTTCTATTTTTGCTCATAAGACACTTTTTCTTATACTTTATTGTCGTCATAAACTTTTGTGTTTTTCGAATTATTGATGTAAAATATTATTTACATCACTTTTTACAACTACCAACGAGATGGATTACCTGCCCTTAAAAAAGGAATTTCTTAAAATTCAGTTCTTAGTTTATAAATTCAAATTTCCTAATTGTAAGTCAACCACACGCATACACACCTATTAAACTGTTTATGTTTACCTGCGGATTATATAAAACTTAAAGGACACTTTATTTCTTCTGAATATATAGTTAGATATGTAATAACTAATTTAAAAGCGTTACAAATCAAAATTGCATTTGAAAACGGTGCAGGTATATAAAAATGCACCCAGTTATAAGGTTATAAACTAAGTAACGGGAAAATGCACTTTGAAAAATATACATACAGTATTGTTCGAAAACTAAGCAACTTGTTCCCACTAAGTTATAAGAAACTCATATCTTTTCTTTAAATAAATTTATAGAAAATATTTTTTTTATTTACTACTACACAATGTGTCTATAACCCAAAAATAACAACAAAAATTAAATTCCATTTCTTTGAAGTTATAATAAAATAAAAACAAAATTAACTTAAAAATTCACTGTTCAAAATCTAAGCAACTTTAAATATTTGGAATCATATCCTTTGTTTCTTACGACCTCAGCGCATCTTTTGGGCATAGATTCAATAAAATTCGATAGAATAGATGTTGGTATAGCTTCCCACTCCTGTTTGTTTTTAAAGTTCCGAGTGCCAACTTTCCGTTCTAAAATTCCAAAGAGGTTCTCTATGGGATTCAAGTCTGTCGATTGAGATGGCCAATCCAAATCTTGAACCCCATTAGCTGATAACTAATCCTTGACTAATTTTGATGAGTGTTTTGGGTCATTGTTATGTTGAAACATTCATCGAAGTGGCATTTCCCACTCATAATAGTTAAGCATGTGAGTTGCTAAAATGTCTCTGTAAACAAAACGGTCCATTTTTGTTTCAATTTCTACAAAGAGACCAACACCACTGGCCAAAAAACAAGTGCAAACCATCACATTTCTACCCCCATGCTTTATTGTGGCTTTTGAGTACCAAGGATGTAGCCGCTTTCCTTTTGGTCTTCTCACGTGGCGAACTCCATCTAAATTTAGTAAGTGAAATTTGGATTCATCAATAAACAAAACAGTTCTCCATTTGGATATAGTCCAATCCATATGCGCTCTAGCAAAATCCAACATAAAACAAACAAAAAGCTGGCAATCAATTAAACAAACCTGTTTTTTAATGCTTCTTAGTCAGCATAGGCTTCTTAGATGGCATGAGGCTCCTTAAGTTTTGTTCCAATAAACGTTTTTTTACTGTGGAAGAACTAATCTGAAGTTCAGGCTCATTCACTTTGTCTAAATGGATTTTTTTTTCTGGTCTGTTCGCTCAAAAATTTTTCGAGGTCGCCCACCGCTATTGGCTTCCTCTACTTTTCCAGTAGCTTTATACTTTTTTATAAGTCGGGAAACTATTGATTTATTAATATGCAATTGGTTTGCTATAGAAATTTGGGATTTACCGTTATTAAAAAGTTCAATAATCTTTAGCTTTAAAGCTGATCCATAACGTGTTCGCGTCATGGTTTCACTTCTAAAGAATTGGTACTACTTAAATGCATAAAATCAACCAAAATTATTTTTTGTAATAACAATCATAACCGGACTAAAAATTTTTGTTTAAAATTTTTTTTGTTGTTTTAGTTAATATTTCGCAACAAATGCAACAATGTAAAAGTTGCTTAGGTTTCGAACTGCGAATTTTTAGGTTAATTTTGTTTTTGTTTTATAATTTCTTCCAAAGACATAAAATGTTTTTTTGTTGTTATGAAAGGTTAGTAAATTTATATACCTTTTCAATAGTTTCATTAAAGTTTGCCATTTTGAATGACGATTGTCTTGCTTGTGAATTAAATAAATATACTAAATACACGTTTTTTATTCTCAAGTTATAAAAGCTTTATTAAAAATTTTTATCTACGAGTAATACTTGTTTTATTAAAATAATTAGACAAGAAAATCTCAACAGTTTAAATACTTATAAGAACAAAAAATATAAAAAAAAACAGAAATTTTTAACGAAAGGTAAGTGACATAAAAAATGTATGCACATATATAAATGTATATAAGTTGTGCTCGTAAGGTACAAATGTACTGAATGTACGTTTTTTATTCTCAAGTTATAAAAAGCTTTATTAAGTTTTTTATCTAATACTTATTTTATAATAATAATTCGACAAGAAAATCTCAACAGTTTAATACTAATAAGAACAAAAATTATACAAATTAAAAAAAAACAGAAACCGTATATAAATGTGCATAAGTTGTGCTCGTATCCTTGTATCCCATTATTCGGTTTCCATTATAAATTCTTTGTATTGCTCCAGCAATGCAGTTCATTGAAACGGTAAATTGTTTTTGTATTAATTCTTAATTAGTCTTAGGTTCGATATTATCTAGGTTAGAGGTTGGTCAGGCAGCCGTGTTGCCATAGCCAACTTGGGTCCATTAATTGTTCCCTTTGTGTTATCGTTATTATCTATATTTAATTAAAAATACATTATGTATTGTCTAGCTTGCTGGTTTGAATATTAATAATTTAATCAATAGTTCTTAATTCTCATATCTTGAATTTAAGAAAGTAAAAAATCAATCAATTTGATCTGTTTTACTTCATTATGTGATTTGCCACCAATCAGCGTAGCCCGATAGATAAGAAGATATTCATACGTATAAAAACAAATTAAGCAACCCAACAACTTTGTTTATATTTACACTATGCAATTTTGAGGCAATTGTTCAATTCTTTATTTAAGTTGCAGCAATAGGCGTTATTTAAAAATAAACATAAGTAACTGTAACCTCCCCTCAAAATTCAATCAGTACGATATTGCTTACCCCTCTTGCTTCAGCAACAAATAAAAATTTTATGATAGTTTCGTGAAAAATTGCATAGCGTCAATTCTATATTTCTCTTAGTTGTTGTTGCACCTTTAGTTTGACTGGCTCATACCCTCAAATATCCAACAACAAGTAACAGATAAACCTACATTGACGCATAAAACGCAAAGTAATCTGGTCCATAGCTCTTGCGCTGAAACGTCATACCTAAATAAGAGCGTCAACTTCTTGTCTTATAGAAATAAAAAAGAAAGAAAGTTGACAGATTATCCTGAAAAAAAAACTAAATTGTCAACACTTTTCAACTATAAAAAAAAAAACTAAAAAGTTGCCAATTTCACTTCCTAACGCACTGTTAAAATTGGATTTTGAACTGGTTTGCTTCATACATTTTATATGTACATACATACATGAGCATTAATAGATAGATAGATTGCGCTTTACACGCTAATTTAGATTTGGTTGTAAGAAAATAACTAGAGAATGTTGCTAGATCTTTTGATAGCAGAGTAACCCAAACGTTTTAACTTGCTTATAAATTAAAACAACAACATACATATAACAGAGAAGTTGTTCGTGCACTGTAGCTTGTTAGTTAAATAAAATGGAAAAAGAAAGTAATAGTCGATGTTTTATTTTGCAATAAAAATAATCTAACCAGTATATAAATATATAAAAGTATCGGAATAGCTGAACACTTTTGTTTCTGGTTTATTTTGCTAACTAAATGTATAAATAACTTTTTAAAACATATGTTCACACAACGTTTCACTTTATTTAAATCTAAAAATTATGCAGGTGGTCAGATTGGTAGTCGGACAAACACGCGTTTCCAAATCGCAAACAAATAAATATATTCTGAATGATATTATCGCCTTCAATTCTAAAAAGTCTCAGCTTATACTTGCGGTTTGAAACCCCCAAATTTCCATCAATTGAGATTAACAGATACTCTTTTATGGCATTTCAAAACGTAATAATGTATTTTAAGTTAATTAAGATACGCTGTATAGAAAAGGGTAGATATTAAATACAAGTTATACCAACTTGCATATCTGACTTTGTGCTAATAGATAGCAACATAAAAAAATGCGAAACACGTTGGTCTTCGCTGAATAAATTTGTTTTCTTTTATAAAATTAGTAGGTACATAAAATTTAAAAAAGATTTCGCCTTTACACTGAACATAGCTAATTTTCAAATTATATTTTTATGGCCAAATAAGAAAAACTTGGGTTATAAAACATTACAACTTGTGATAAAAAGTTATAAACAAATACATATTTATACAAAAGGCAAAATCAACACACGCACACACATGCATTGTACAAATAAATGCTATTTAATAATAAAAAAGTAGATAATAACAGAAACAATTAAGACAAAAAGATAATTAAATTTTAACTCTGTATAATTGTACCAATTAAAAAAAGCACCACCAAGTAGGGAATTAAAAAAGCTCCTCCACCATTTTCATAAGCAGTGAAGGGAAAACGCCAAATATTTCCCAAACCAACAGATACCGATATGCAAGACATCAGAAATTCCAAACTACTGCCCCAATTTTCGCGCTGACTACCGCTGCTGGCGGGTATAGAAGCTTTGCCAGCAGCATCAGAGCTTGTAATATCAGCATTCTTTTTACCTTCTTCAATTGTATTCATGGTTTACATAAATATTTCTTAAGGTTGTAATTTTATTTATATTTTTATTCTGACTATTTATAAATTATTTAATATAATTTTGTTATTTATTTTGTTATACGTCACACGACCAAATAATAAAATGACTATAATCACTAGTATTAGCATCAACACCTTGAGTTTTAACACTATTTATTAATTGTTCAAACTATTGAATGTATAAACGGGCGATTGTACTTGCATTACGTTCAAAGTTGTTGTTTTCTTTATCTCTTTGTGCTAGTTTGTTTTGTAATTTTTTTTCACTTATTTATGTGAAATCTTTTTATACAATGCAGCGTTTATGCAGTGACGTCAAAGATCTCTCGTCTGAACCAACTACATCACACCTGCAAAATTCACTTTCAATTGTAATTAATGCTATTTCCGAAATAATTATTATTTTTAAACAAGAGCCACTGTGCAAAAGCTTAAAGCAAATAATTTTAACGATGACAACTAAAAAAGGTTTTTTCCCGTTCTTATTTCGACCGTTACCAAATTAATACTGAAGGCATAACAATGAAAATTCTTATTTTACTCACTTAAATCCTAAATTTTATTTACAAAATTATTATGTAGAATAAAAAAGAACACACAAATATATTATAACAATAAAAAAGGGAACTATAAACTTTTACTCTTTTGGCTTCTTTTAAATTTCTTTGTTTAATTGAGTGTTTCGTGCTATTGTTATGATTTTATTCATTAAAATTCACTTTTTTAAACAGTTTAATTGTACGATTGCTTGATTTGATTGTTAATTGTCACTCAGTCTCAGCAATTTATTTGCTTAAATTGAATTCAAACTGTTCTGTCAATAAACTTAATGCATTTAGTATCAAAGATGAAATAAGAACGATAGAAATAATATGCAACATTGTTATCGATAATAATTTCCTTCATTTTATTTTAAAACTTTTGTGACTTAACAGAAATTTAAATCTACAGCATGAATGAATCTATTAACTTAGATGTTAGTTTTTAAAGGCTTTTTAATAAAAAACATTCTCTTTAGCATACACAGCACCTCAGTATTCTGTTACATCGGATATTAGAAATATTCCCTGTTAAGAGTATCACAGCAACTTTTTAGCTCCTCTATACAAAATAATGCTGAACAAGCTTAGCACATATATATATATATATATATATATATATATATATATATATATATATATATATATATATATATATATACATATAGTTAAGGGAAGTTAACTGACACAAGACTAGTCGCTTAATGTGAGAAGAACTTGTTGTAATAGCAACGCCACCATCGTTGTAACAGCAATTACACTATCTAGGTACTTTGTAAAAGGCCTCTAAAAGCTTAAAGAGCTTAGTCTGTGCTGGTCACTTACAATTTTTAAAGATGACAAACACACTTATATACATGTATATATTTATATTATTTGTCTATTTTTTAACAATTTTAAACTAGTTACAGATACATCACCTCTTTGAAACGATCAACATTCGCAATATTGTGAAGTTGTAGGTAGAATTATTTGTGGCATCCGTTACAAACTCAGAAATTTGGTTAAACTGAAGTTACTAGGATGCTTCATTAAAATCCGTGCTGTGTTTTTATACCCTTTACCACAAAAAGTGGAAAAATAAACTACAAAGTTCGTCATTTCGTTTGTAATTTCTACAATATCCATTTCCGACCCTTCTCAACTTTTCAAATTTTTTAAAATATTAATATGGGTATCATTTTAAAGCTTTCAAAAAGATCTTTAAGAAAATACTATTTTTTTAAATGCTTGACCCATTAATACCCGATGACCTTTTTACATAAACAATTTTTTTTATTGTTTAATTCTCTGTCACCTCAATATGGTTTTTTTTAGTTTACTAAATTAGATTCACATAATTTGCGAAGCGTATATAAGATTCGGCATAGTCGAATGTAGCACTCTTTCTTGTTATTTTTATTATTATTATTATTATTATTATTATTATTATTATTATTATTGTTTTTTTTTGTTTTTTTTTTTTTTTTTTTTGTTTTGCGGATTTATCGATTTTGCACAACATTTGTTGGTACAAGGTGTGAACGCTTTGTCATAGTTGATTAAGTGGAAAATACAAAAAATCATTTTTTCATTATTTTGAAGTTGCATTAACATTGTTTGCTCTTTAAAAATTATTTAAAAAAAAGAAAACGAAGAAATTCTAATTATTTACAGCGAATATTATTTTGCAGGTTGATATGTTCCAAACATTCTCATTTACTTTTAGGAGTTTTAAATGCATAAGAAATATTATTTTTTATATGTATATCGGTTAAGGTTTCCTAAGAACCGAGGAAGTACGTATAAATTTTTTTAATTAATATATATTTTAATTAAAAGTTCTTACCCCTCATGGTTGCTATTGACAACACGTTAAAAAATTTCAGGTGTGTGTTAAGTTAATTTAACAATTTCTTTGATCCGAAAAATTAGAAAACTTCATAAACTGGAAATTATCATGATATACAAATAGAAGGGAATTATTTGAAATATATTTTTTGTAAACAAAAAAATTTGCGTTGCCACGGATATAACTAAGAAAAAAATATTTTGGAAATATTACACAAAAAATGTGTAATATATTTATACAAATATTAATAAAATTCAAATGTATCTTACCACAAATATAAGACTAGGTAGAAATAAATCCCTTGAATTTTAAGGACAATTATACAGACGACTTTTAATAAAAATTCTCTTATTATATTAACTTACTAAAAATACAAATGTACAATCTTAATAATTATAAGTATATAAAGAAAACTGTAACTCAAAGCAGGTTTTTGCAGTAATTTTACTCTTTTTTTCTGTTTAAAAAGCGAACACGAAAAAATTTTCAAAATATAAATATAAATTTAAATATATATATAGTACGTTGAATTTGAAGTGCACAACAAATTTTGCTTATAGTTGTGACTAGTATATATGTATGTTATTCACTTCCATTAATTTTTAGAAAAGTTAAATGTAGGTTTTATCTGTTTCTTCCACAAATTCCTTATTTAGCTTATTAAGGCCACCCTCAGGTAGAACGTTCCCATATGTTTGTATAACTTTGATATTTTTCCTAACAGGTTTCAAACGATATTCCTTCAATCCCATTTTAGAAATAATATATCCGGAAAAGTTTTCAAGAGCATTATATTCTATTTAATTTTAGAGATTTTTTTGCTTCCAAAGTTTTTTGGTTTCTTGTTGTTATTTAAACTGGTGATAAAATGTAAATGTTTGTGACTTATATAATGCATCGAGATCTTAGGAAATTATATGGTAGCAAAAAATTTCATAATTCCTGCAAACGTCAGAACGTTAATATGGCGACGAAAAAAGAAAATGGAACTACCTTCTATTTTTGTATCATGGAAATTATCTAATGAACGACAAAGAGAATAAAAATGTTGCTTGTTTTAAAATTGATCAAATAGATCTTAACAAAACTTTTGAAGTTATGTAGGCATGTATGGAAGAAAAAATTATATATAATATTCGTATTTTGTTTTGCACAAAAAATTTTTTTCTGCTTAAAATTTTATTTGTTTTGAATTAAAAACTTAATTCAATTTTTAACTAGATAATATCAAATAAAACCCTTGATAGGACCAAATACTTTTTTCTGTGTGCAGAGATGATTATTTAGTGGTTAAATATTTCAATTTTTGTTTTAATTTTTTCTTCATGCTTTGCCGCTGCCCACCGTGCAACTTCCGTTAAGCAAATATAGCCTATCCTGTTTCTACACGGTAGATTCGTTTCAGAAAAAGACGTACAAAAAAAGATTGATCGTGTGCAAAAATATGTGATTGGTTTCTTGTCTCTAAAACCTATTAAAATAAGTAAAAAAAAAACAAGTAAAAGTGCTATATACCCTTCAGCATATATGTAAATCTAGTTTTGCGAAGTAACTCCAATCAAAAAACAAACAATGGGGTAACAGGGAAAAATAAAAATAATAATAATAAGTATTATATATAATTTTACATAAAAATGTTATCGGCTCTTAATGGTTAAACATTTCTTATAAAAATTTTGAATTTCCTGAGAGATATTTGAAATGATATTCATATAGATATCTTAAAAAATATGGTGCACAGTCGTACTTTTCTATGAAAAGGTTGGCGCTAATTTTATCCGCTGATGTTATTGTCTGAATTTTTAACTCTCTATTGCCCCATATGTTTATTTTTGCCTACTACCTGAGAGGACATGGACCGATCTTGCTGATTCTAAGTAGCAAAATTTTCGAAACTATGTTTCTCTAGTTCATCTAGTGCCTTGGCAAACTTGATTTTAACCCGAACACAAATGGACATCACTCATTCGACTTCGTTTTGCATAAGAACTTAAAATATATATCTTTTATGAGGTCGGAAATGGTTATTGTGGAAATTGCAAACGGAATGACAAACCTAGATTTACCCTCTTTTACATGCAAATCCAATGTTAAAGTTTTTATTTGAGTAATATTAGTTACGGACTTGATAGATTTGATCCGATAGGTAATCAAGAATTTCAAATAATTTCAGATTTAGTACTTTTTTATATATAATGATTTTACAAAAAAGTGTATTTTTGCAAGTGTTAAAAAAGTTCAAAATTCAAATACATGAAATAAATAAGAACACAGTTTTGTATATCATCAAATAGATTTAACTCTGCCTATTGGACCTTATATATCATATCTATATTTTAAATATCTTTTAAATCGTATTTTGTTAAGATTGGTTAAGATGCATAAAATAGCGTGGCCTTTTTAGATGTCGACCTATCTATATTTTGCATTACATAAAAAATCGATTGTCGAAGACTTTGTTAAATCAATTCGGAAGCATAAAAATTCTCGCTTTCCTTTTTTCTCGCCTCTTGGTTCGATAAGTACCCTTTTGCACTATCCAGACAGATATCTTTCCGTGTTTTAAATTTCACTTAAATCGTTATAATACAGGCAAAAATAATAGCACTGTATTTATTTATGTGATTTTTTATTAAGTGGGTAATATTATGCAGACGGATGAGTTCAAGATTTTTTTGTACTGTGCAGTAGGTTTTTTCATATATAGAATATTAGTTACGTTCAAGACTACAAAGCATGTAGGATCAAGCTTAATGTTGTAGGAGTTTGTTTTACGTTGACATATTTAAAAATGCGATGCTACTTTTTATAGTTTAAGAAAAATTTTTTGATTTGAGTCTTCCAACAAGATAATGACCCAAAATATACGGGTAAAAATAATGCTCGTCAGTGGTCTATAGATTAAAATTTTAGCATCATGAAAAGATCTGAGTAGTCGCCTGACCTAAGGCTGACAGAGATTCCTTGGACTGACAGAATGAAAAACGTCTGCAAAAAATAACCACGGAAGCAAGCGACATTGTCCTGTAGTTAAGGAGTCGTGTAGGAAAACTTCCAAAAAGATATAAGAAGTGTTGGTCGACTCCATTTCAAAGCGCGGCTTTTTCGTTATTGCATATAAAATTTCCGCATTTTTGTGTTATTTAATCTAAATAATTTATTAAAATAACAATCAATGGATAACAATTAATTAATAGATCTCTTTGATGTGGTATTAAAGTTTACTTATTACAATTATGTGTTTCTGGGATAATTATATTATTAATAAGAAGTAAAATTACTACATAAATATTGATATTTTTACTGCAGCTGTATTAACTTAATACGAATTAAATAAATTTCATACGTGACGGAAAGTATTTTGCTTTTATTAGTTTATGATCCAAGTACAGTCAGATAATAGAAAACTCTTTTTTTATATTTAAGAGCTATGTCCAACCTTTATTTTGAAATAAAGAAAAGTTTCTACTTAAACCTTTAAAAATTTTGTTTAAATCTGTTTTTAGGTATCGAGCGACATGTCAAGGGAGTGATAATTGGAAAAGCTTATTTTAATTTCTACAAAATCTTAAATTTGTTACTTATAATAGCGGGCCTTCATTAAACTTAGCTTGAAAGCACACAGGTTCTTTTTAGTAGGAAAAGAGGTTACCGGTTAGTAGGAAAAGAGGTTACCGGCGCGGTTCCCGGGGAAGGATAATTCTTTTTTATTTAAAACGACGCGGGTTTTTGACTTCGAAGTAGTCAGGTTGAAAACTGTAAAAAGTAAAAACAAATTGAATTTTTGAATTAAAAAAAAAAAACTTAAAATCTAGTTAATTTTATATTCTATATGGATGGAATCATCGGCTGAATGTGAATTTATGCAAGTTTGTAAGAGCAAAAGAAAGAAATCAAAGGCAGATTTAAAAAACTGTAGATTTAACAAAAAAATCAATAGGGAAAAACCCAAAACAAATTATTTCTATCCAAGATTCACAGAATAGTTATTCGATATTAGGTGAATTGTACTTTACGAGGGCTGCTATATATATTTCTGGCCTGGCAACACTGAGTGCTGCAAAGTGCAATCTGACATTTTCATTGGATAGTTTGTCATCTTTAAGCATAATCGTACTCAAAACGTTTTGACGTAGGACCATTATTTGTGTTGTTTACAGTGACATGAAAAAATTAATATAGAAAAAAATGGAATTAGCTCGTGAACATTTTCGTGCCATCATTTTTCACAACTTTCGACGTGGATTATCACCACAAGAGTGCATTGATGAACTTAAATCTTTGTATGGCGATGAAGCACCATCCTATAGCACTGTGAAAAATTGGTATAATGAATTTAATCGTGGCCGAAGCTCGCTCAAAGACGAATTCCGTGAAGGTCGTCCAAAAACGGCTGTTGTGCCAGAGAACATTGATCCCGTGCGTGAACTCATAATGCAAGATTGACATGCGACATATCGAGAGATAGAGACATCCTTGGACATTTCAAACCAGCATACATTCGATACTGCATGAACACCTGGCCGTAAAAAAGGTTTGTTCTCGTTGGATCCCGCACAATTTGAAAGTCGCTCAGAAAAAGGCTCGTGTCGATTAATGCAAAGAAATGTTGCAAAAATACGATTGCGGTGCTTCAAAAGACGGTTATAAGATCGTCACAGGACGAATCATGGATTTATGCGTATGAGCCTGAAACGAAACAACAATCGACCGTGTGGGTCTTCAAAGACGAGCAAAATCCAACGAAAGTTGTTCGTGGAAGAAGCACTTCGAAGCAAATGGTCGCCTGTTTTTTCGGCAAAACTGGTCATGTGGCGACTGTTCCGCTTGAGCAACGTAGGACGGTCACTTCTGAGTGGTACACTACAATTTGTTTGCCTGAAGTCATCGGCGAAATTCGAAAAACCAACAAGAGAAGACGAATCATTGTTCACCATGACAATGCGAGCTCTCACACATCGACTCAAACCAGAGCGTTTTTGACCGGCCGAAACGTCGAATTAATGGGTCATCCGCCGTACAGCCCTGACTTGGCACCTAATGACTTCTTTTTGTTTCCGCACATCAAGAAAAAAATGCGTGGTCAACGATTTTCGTCGCCAGAAGAAGCTGTTAAAGTGATCAAAAACCATGTTTTAGAGGTGTCTCAATCGGAGTGGAAAAAGTGCTTCGACAACTGGTTTGAGCGAAAGCAAAAGTGTATAAATCATGCTGGAGAATGCTTTGAAAAACAATAAGACCATTTTTGATTATAAATGTTCGCATTTTCACTATTAGGCCAGAAATATATAGAGCAGCCCTCGTATAAAAGATCAAAGTAATTCAAACAGTATTTGTTGAAAAGAGAAACCTTTATGTTGACCAATTTTCTTATATAATGTCAACATTGAAAATTTAGTTAAACAGCTCAATTCGATAAAAATTCCTATAAAATTGTTAGCAAACTTTTTGTTAAAGATTGTTAAAGTTGTGCCGTTCATGCTGAATTGATGCATTTATTAAAAGATAAAAAAAATTGAATCATATTCATATACACCGAAGCAATTAGAACGTATCAGCTTGGTTTATATAAGACAGATTTAAATTTAATAAAAGAAAGACGAATTGTTTTGATACAGGCTTGTTCTTAGTAACATTATTTGTAGGTAAATCGGCTTTAGAAATTAGGAGTATTAAATACATTTTAAATCAGAAGATTACTTGAAAGTTTCCAAAATAAAGTTGGCGTTGCAAAATGCGAATCAAGTCATGCTCCAAGTGAATGCCAATTTATGCCGAGTAAATAAATCTTACCTTTCTGTCTTAATTAAAATAGAGACCCTTTCGAAATTTCAAAGTTGCATGGCCTACAAAAAATATTTATAAATGAAGAAAAAGATCAAGGAAACAGTCAAAGAAAAAAAGCAAAGAGCTACTTCTAACGTTTTGAACGTTGTTGAAGATTCAAACTTAGTTCATTCAAATAGATCGTATGCTAGATTTTTTTAAAGAGATCTCTCAAGATGCATCAGATATTAAGAAAGCAAATTCGCCGTTAATAGAACAGTTTCATAAAATTGTCCAAATCATTTTATTAAAGAGAAGTAGCACTTCAGGCATTAAAGCCTATTTATTTATTTTTCGTAACCGTGCTACATTCTTTAGGAAAAGGATATATGAAAGATAAGACAGGTGATAAAAGGAGAAAGATAGATAGTTAGTTATTTTACTTCGCCGGCGATTATGCTATGAAGAAGTACCGACGAATGAGGCTGCACGTTTTTAATGTACATTCTGAATATGTATTTATACGATTAAACAGAAAAAAAATTTTATATTTTGATTGCTGCAGGGGTTGAACCATAGCCAACTTGGGCACTTTGAATACAGCAGCTATCCTGAAACAGTTGTACTGGAAAACAATATTAAAAAATTTATAAATGTCCAAAGAGAATGCCAAAAAGCAAGGTATGACGTTGTTGGATGAGGTTAAAAATTCGTATGATCCATAATACATTTAAATTATTAACTTTAAATGTTTAATCTCTTTTAGAGGTAAGCCGAAGAATAGATCTTTTAAATACTTTAAAAAGAAATGATATATGCATAGCTTTTCTTTAGAAAACCCATCTTAGCGGAAAAAATAGGGTAATTTTAAATTACTATTCATTTGTAAGAGATAAAAGCTCACAAGGTGTAGCTATAGCTCTAAAAAGATCATTTAAGTTTAAAATGGTTGTGCTCGATTCAGATTTTCCACATGTTTTCATTTCTTTTGAAGTAAAAGTTAATCATGTAATTAAAAAAATATTACTTAGATAAATTTATATCCCATGTAACTTAAATTCCTAAGCTGTGTAATGTTGGTTTAAATTATTTAGATAACTGTTCACAAAAATTTGATACCTTGTTTTCGGCGGTGATTTTAATTCTTTTCACTTTTCTTGGGGAAACAGAACGACTAATGCAACCAAGCTTTTGCCAACATATCCAAGTTCATTTTCATTTCTTGATAATTTTCTTGTCAGCCCCAATTGTGTAAATCAAATTATCCCTAATTTTGAAATTTCAACTTTTCCAATATTTTTTGATCACTATCCAATTAAACTTAATTCAAAGCTTGCAGACTTCGCAGCAATTCTTAGCCCTCCTCCTTTATTTACTTTTAAAAAAATACAAATTGGAAGAATTTTGGTCATGATGTCAGATGTGATATTGATTCAAATTTTCCAGAGTGTAACAGGAATCTAACCAATTCGGAAATTGATGATAACATTAAAATCTTTTCTTCTGTTAATATTGGTAACCAAAGTTTTTGATTTCAGACAAAATTAAAATTTTAAATATACTTGGTAAGGAAATCATCGTACTTTGAGTCGTAACTAATCTGTTAATCTACTTTTATTTTTTCACTAAATATTATAATAAAAAAATGGTAGAACTGGAACAATCGAAATTATTTGAAAATAAAATTATGAGTATTAAACTTGGTTCAACCACCCATAAGAAAAGTATATAATTTGTAGGTTACAAGAAAAACGCAAATATCCAAGAAATTTTTGAAAATGGATTTATACTAGAAGATGTTTTCCAAAAACTACGAAAACTATAGATTTATTTTTCTAACATTTTTATCGAAAAAACTTAAAATCGTGATGTTTTCTTCTTTGATGACATAATTCAAAGCATAATCTTCAACTGCCTAGAATATCAATATCATCTTTTAACATTCAAAATTCTAATAATTTTGTTAACTTATATCAGATGGCGCTTTATATAAACACTACAAGTAATAAAAAAATCAAGCGGTTTTGATAATTTTTTTAATTATATATTTAAAAAATCCTTTAAAAGTAATACAATTCCTAACTATTATATTTAACAATTGCTTTAATAATTCCCATTTTCCTGACGTTTGGAAAACCTCAAAAATTGTTGCTGGGTATCTTCGACCTTTTTCTTTACTTTCTAACTTATGCAGACATTTTGAAATTATAATCCGAGAGAAAATGGACTTAAATATAAGTTCCAGTTATATTTCTGATTTGCAATTTGGATTCAAACACGGTTATTCTACCTTAGAAGCTTTATTAAAATATCAAAACGATTTG
Organism: Cistogaster globosa; assembly: GCA_937654795.1. Lineage (NCBI taxonomy): Eukaryota > Metazoa > Arthropoda > Insecta > Diptera > Tachinidae > Cistogaster > Cistogaster globosa. The sequence continues at coordinate 47,887,206 of OW569406.1, read as the reverse complement.
GTTAAAAACTGTTGCCATTTCCTTAGATATTGAAAAAGCGTTTGATCATTAATACCACAACGGAATTCTTTATAAAATGATTCAAGCTCCCCTGTTATCAAATTGTTTGAAAGTTTTTTTTTTTTTTTTTGCTAATAAATCATTTCAAGTTTTATTTAAATGTGGAAACCAAAAGGTTCTATTTTTCTCTTCAACATCTTTTTGTATGACTTTTCCACGTTATTATGGAATCTGCAGGTATATTATATGCCGATGATTCTTTAATATATGAGCTTAATAGAGCACCTTAAAAAGTTTCAGCTCATTTACAAATTTCCAAAGCCTTTTACGATGATGTTTTAAAAAGTTAAGCAATTTGCATTCGAAACGCTTCTGGTAAATCCAAAATTTTCGTAGTCCCGAAGAGCAAATTGCTTCATCTTTATCTTGGAGAAAAAGAAATTCCCATAAGGGATAAAAAAATATCTTGGCATACATTTTAGTAATCTTCTGAAATTTGATAAACATGTTCGTATGGCTCTTGGAAAATCCTGCAAATGAATGTGATTTCTTTTTTAAATTTTTAAAAATATAAATTTACCAATAAAAACCAAACTTCTTTTGTATAAAACAAGTATCAGACCTGTATTTTTATTTGTTTTCCAATTTGGTTTAATATTTCTCTACTGCAATTAAAGAATTTGAGATTTTTGAAGGGAAGACATTAAGATGTTGCGTCGGGAAATACTACCTTTTGCCAAATAAAAGGTACTCTAATGTATTTGTTTATTTAAAATCAAAAGTTGTTCCCGTTGGCTTATATATTTGTGACATGTTAAAACGATTTACCCTTAGGGTCTCGAACTATGACAATGTTTGTATAAAAATAATATGCAGCACCCAATCTAGTTTTAATTGGTCTAATGTTAATTACTTATCACCTTTAGTTTACATTAATGAGCATCCTCCTTTTTTTTAATACAAATGAATCAATTTCTTGTGAATTTTATAATTGGGCTACTCCTGGTACTCATAGGGGTTATGAATGTGTTTTGTTAATTTAATTTAAATTCGTTTGTTTCGTTTCTTTTGTTTTTCCTTCGTTCAATATTATTTACCATTTTTGTTTTAGTTTAAAGTTATTTTAAGGAATATTTTGAAGTGATATATAAAACTTCCTTCGTTTATGACAGCTTCGGGAGCAAAAGCGAATTAACTTTTAATTAAATTTTTAAGTAACTACTTTTCGGAAGGCTTGGTGCTTTTTCCATTTCTGTTAATTGATATACTACTTTAAAGTCTAAAGTTTTTCTCCTAATATTGTAAAATTACAGTTTGTTCACAAAAAGAAATGAAAAAAGGCTCATTAAAATTTTAAGAGACGCCAACTTTATAATAAGATTAACTTTACTTCTATACATATAATAAAACGGTAGCGGGGTAATGTACATGAAATATTTTTTGAAAATTTTTAAGTTGGTGTAGATTGTAGTCAATATGATATACAAAACACCTTTTTTGAATTTTTATCTGTCGGTCCGCCTGTCTGTCTGCTGAATGGATATATAAATATGTAATACTTTTTTTTTTTTTGGTAAAAATACTTCATTTCATTTTTCTAAATTTGAATTTTAAGAAGACGAAGTCGTAGGCTCTGCTAGCAATAGAATTTTTATTTAACCCATAGCAGACACCTACAAATTGTTTTTTAATGTTATTTATATGGTGGAATTGCATATCATCATATCATTACAATATAATTTGAGGATTTTAGATTAAGAATTAATCAAAATTAAAATAAACGCTGTTGAAAAGCTTTTTCATTTAAGAGACATATTTGATTTCATTTTACTAAATAAACAATTTGCATTTTAAAAACTTTATGCTCAGTAGTAATTGGTAACTATTTGTGAATATTATCAAGGGATTACGCTATACGTAAAATTAATTTTAATTTATAGAATAAAATCAGTATCTCCTGGAACTACGAGTTGCCAAGCTTAATAGATATTTTAAAGTTTAAATACATTTCAAATAAGCGTTTGTTTATTGCTTAACTGATGCGGTGCACACGTATGCGTATCACCTTAATTTCTTTTTTCGATAGCATTGCTTCTTTATTTAAACTTTACATGAAAGCAGCTGTAAGTGAAAGTGTTGAGTAGTACTAAAGTTAATATTTGTTAATTAATTTGTTAATTTGTTAATTAATGGCTACTGTAATTGCGTGATTCAGCTAAATTGCACGATATTTGTAAAATTTCATATAAAGTGTCACATGCCAATTTAAATTTCTGTCTTTTAATTTTAGGAAGGTAAGTTTTTCTTTGTTAGAATATTTCATTAGTTTTAGTGGCTTAAAAACTGCATCTGCAACTGTGTTCAGACGTTCGTAAGATGCTTGAGTTTTGATTTCCATGTTTTTGAGAACGTGTAGTCTCCGATTTTTTTCTTTTTGCGTAGATGTATCAGTCATCTTTACCGATGGTATTAAAGTATAGGGGAAGTTGGGGACCACCCCTTTCCGTTTGCATATCTGTATATATGCTATGTATCTTGCATTTGTGGAATTTGGAAAAAAACTGAATATAGTAAAAAAATAATACTAATGCCTATAGCAAAAGTGCAAACTTTTTATTAGAGCTTGACAAGTCTTTTTCTGGAATTTGCTCTAATGCATCGCGGAGATTGCTCTGTAAGCAGAATAATATCTAAACTTAAAACTTAAGCTCATTTAAACATCTACTCTAGCCGTGTGAATACGCGACAAGCCATTTAATTTTACAAAATTAATTTCAATTCTTCTAATTCCCCACTGTGCGCTGTGGCACTTTGGTGATTTTTTTAGAGTACAAGTAAAAGTAAATCGGCGTGATGTGTTAGTTGTATCCTTAGGTTATTCTTTTCTTTTCTTGATGTTATATGGACTAAGTTGTTTGTCGATAGTGGTACAATACATTACCAATAACAAAAAAAAAAAAGAATACAAAGAGACATCCATCGCAATATAACACTAAAAACTAATACAGTCTACAACATTATAAGTTCAACGATAGCGGAAATCTTACATATCCAACAAATTGGACACGTTCATAAGACGTAATTGCTGCGCAACCGTTAAGTGCTTGATTAAAAACACATTGTTGACAGTTGAGGGGTATTGGCTGCTATATTTTCCGTCTCAATAGCTGATCAATGTCAGATATGTCGTTTGCATGTTAATGCAAACACGGCTTTGTCATATTTCGCCCACCAGTTTGCAAATGTGCGAATGTGATACAGTAACCAAATAATAAAAAAAAATTAATTATAATCATTTCACTAAATATTGTTCATTCATTATATTCTACTTATAACGTTAACCGATTTTTTAAACATAGCGTAGGTGTCAAAAAAAGTTTATATTTACGCTAAATGTTAAGATATTTAAATTTAATTAGACCTTGAAAATATCTTATGTGCTGACATGTGTAGGATATCTCTTTTATTTTAGGTGAAAATTGGTTTGCATATATATATTTTTTTGTACTTTTGAGCGACCTTAACTTAGTAATATTTGCGTGGCTCACTTACTAATGATCGGATTATTTATTACTTTAAGACATTTGCTAAAATATTAATAAAAGCATTCCTACTTTAAAATACTACTGCTTTGCCTCTGTTTAATATCAGTAGTTCATGAGAATTTTTTCCAAAATTAAACGTTTTCAAACCACTGTGCACTGGAGCCCATGTTTATAGAAATGCACTTATTAAATCAATTTTAAATTACTTCTCTTGTCCTTGTAGTTTCCTTTCATTAAATTTATCGACAGTTTATTTTTCAGTATATTGATGCAAGCCGTTGGACTTAACAGTTTCGCAGCAGTTAACCTCAACAGCTTTGTTCTATAAACATGCCCAATGACAGCAGTTTTCACCAAATATCATTAAGTATACCTTAAGGCGCAAATATTTTAAATAAATATAAAACAACGCATTTTACGAAAAGTAACAAATACTTGTTAAAATAAATACAAATTTTGGCCGACCGCAGTAACTTAAAATCGTTTTTTGTTGGCCAAAACTCTGTAACTTTTAAACCGTTTGAGATATTAAGGTAAGTTTTTTAGATAACTAATAAATATGGATGGACACTGTAAAAAAACATCGATGTTTTTTTTCATGCGATGCATCGCAAACATACATCGATGTTGTATCGATATTTCATAAAATACATCCATGTGTCTTGTACATCGATTATTTTTTTTTAATTATTTAGTATTGAAGTTTTGATGTTTTTTTATATATTATTGTTATATTTTCGAAAAATCGTAAGTTTATTTTACATCTCCCAGTCCTTTTTTTTCAGTACTGTTTAGAAATAAAAGTTTACCAAGTATTTTACCTTTCAATCTGTTTCTTTGTTGAGTCATCACCTGCGCCGCTTGTGAAAATAGTCTTTCAGACGGAACCGATGTTGCCACCATTGTAAGGTATTTAAACGCGATCTTGTAAAGCTTAGGAAACTGCGGTTTTTATTCTTTCCAAATATCGAACTGATTTTCGTTCAGTCTTCTAACAGGAGTCCTCAAATAAACTGAAAGTTCATCAGACAATATATCTTTTCTCTTATTGCTGTTCCAATTTCTATGAACACGTTTATATATCAATCAACACGTTCTGTACACAATTTGTCATTTCGATGCATCAAAAGAAAACATCGATGATTTTCGATTGTTTAGGAGCAAAAAAAAAAACATCGGATTATATCGATGTTTCGACATACATACATCGATGTTTTTCGTCCATCCCTACTTATAAAGCTTATAGCCGCTTTTATTTAATTAAATCAGTCCGATCTTATTTATCTTAAATTTCTTTTTTAAAAACGTATGCTTTTTTATTGGCAAAAAACCATATACGCATAAATAAATAAAATTTCGTAAACATTCAGTTAGATCAAATCAAAAAATTTGTTTCGTGCACTGTATTTTGCTAAAAGGAAGTATTAAAAGCGAGACGAAACACGCGTTTATCCTGTAAAACTTTACATACATACGTTCATGCCTATGATCAAAAAAGTGCTTGTTATAAATTTATTTGTGAATTCTATTTTTCCTTTGTATTTATTTTTAAACTGTTTTAGTTATTGTAGCTTAAATATACTTTTTTATTAGTGTATTATTTAAATTATGCGTAATCGCACAATTATGCCCTAAACTACGTAGCATCTTTTTCAACATTCTTTCTTGTAGATACCTAATCTGTTTATAATAGAATCCAACGCAACGGTAATAAAATAAGGGACTTATTTGCAAATATTAATTAATATATATCTTGTTAGTTTTATTATACATACGTATACATTTTGTATATATGTATATACATACATACATACTTTGTACAAAATAAATTAGTAGTGCTTTAAAATTCTGTGTTTTTCATTACTTGTTGGCTTCCACTTCTGTGTCTCCCATGAGAAATGCTTGCTTAGCAATCAGCGTGACCATATTAGCACTTTCGGTGCTAGATTTAGCACTTCTATTGTTGATTTAGCAGCAAAACTATCGATTTAGCACCTAGCACTTTTTTAGCACTTTCCGATTCTTTATTTAGGATTTTCTAGCACTTTTAATTAATATAACTTACAAAACGTTCCAAAATAAAATTAATGCACTTTTCTGCAAAATTATACTTTTCGCGTGTAACAATTGCAATAATAGCATCGTAAATCTGGTAACATAATGCTTTTTTGTTACAGCAGTCATAGCAACAAAATAGTGAGTACCTTTCTACAATTAAGTAAGATAGAAGATGAAACTGCTGATGGAATAACCAGAGCAATATTTAAAATACTTAATGACTTTAATTTAAATATTACTAATATGGTAGGCTATGGCACTAATAACACCAAAGTAATGACTGGAGTAAACCGTGGAGTGATAACAAAATTACATGAAAAAAATAAAAATATAATACTCGTTCAGTGCGTCTGTCATTCAATTTAGTTATAAGTGTCTGCAGCATCCAAAATCTTGCCGGAGGAAATTGAATACTTAGTATCCGAAACCTACAATTGGTTTAGCAAATCTTCCTTAAGACAACATAATTATAAAAGTATTTATGCTGCAATTAATAATGATATGCTTCCATTAAAATTAGTTAGAGCTTGTGACGCCAGTTGGTTGTCTATTGAACCAGCAGTAAGAAGAATAGAAAATCAATGGCTAGAGCTAAAAACTCATTTTTATATTGCAGCGATTGTAGATTCATGCCATCAAGGAAAAATTTTGAAAAATTTATATAGTGATAAAAAATTATTATATCTAAAATTTTTAAAACCTATACTGTCAGATGTACAGAAAATAAATAAAATGTTTGAGAGCAACGATGCTGACCCTACTTTATTGCTCTCGGAATTACATAATCTTTTAAAAGATCTCTGTTACCAAATTGTTTTTAAAGGAGACCATTTTGATCCTTTAAATTCATGCTTAGAAGATTTCTTTATACCAATACCGTATTTTAATTATAATTTTGAAAATTTCCTTAAATCTAAGAAAGAAATAAATCCTGAAATGGAGAAAAAAATACGAATTGTATGTCGCAATTTATTGCATAATTGATTTATCAGTTAAGACAACGTTTTAAGATTACGAATGATCTCATCAAAAAATGTAATAAAAACATATATTATAATGCAATTTTTATAACAATGCTGAATCTGATAAATACTCATTTGATGATGTATTTAATATTTAACAAATGTATTTATGCATTTAAGACTTGGAAGTTATTTTTTTATATAATTTTTTAACAATACACAAAGTACATAACAAGAAAAATTGTAAACGGACATAAGCACTGGAAAATGTAACAACTGTCAAAACTTACTATATGTATAAAATTTTTTGTAAAGTACAAAGCCAAATATTTATGAACATATGTATGTATATTTGATATTAAATTTTAAAACTGAATTATTATTTTTGTTGTGTTTTGAAGACTTTTTATGTTTAATAAATGATTAATTTTTTTAAGAAATGTTGTTTTATTCAATGGAAATAAATAATTCTAATGCAACATAAGCATAAATAATAAAACTATGAAATCTCCAAGAAAATATATACATTTAATTTTTGGCACTATGTTTTAGCACTTAAAAATTTTTTATAGCACTTTTTAGCACTTTCTTGGTGCCAATTTAGCTCCAAAAATTTTTTGGATCTGGTCACTCTGTTAGCAATATATATAAGTGTAAGCAAATTCAACAATTTTAGCCTGTGTTTGTAGTTATCGTTTGTTATTCTCGTCAAACCAGACAGAAGAATTTGAGTTATTAGCACATTTTAGGCGTTGCTTAGTAATATATATATATATATCAGAGTACCGAAATGCTCTCTCACTTCTCACACATGAGAGAGAAGTGAGACATTTTAGTTTTAGTTGCTTCTTTTCAAAAACGAGTGAGAGGGTAGAAAATATTTTGGTTTTTTCATTCATGAGAGGGATGTTTTAAGGCCCAACTATAATGTGCATATACAAGCTTATGCCAACTTATACAACTGTGCAAATACATATAAATCAAATGTGGTAAACTATAATGTACTTGAGAGAACTTTTCGTCAAGTTTCGTCAAATGTCATTTGCTTAACCAATGTACGAAGCTGATCGTACATTCCGTACAGAAACAACTGATTGCGCTTGGTGTATACATACATAAATCAGTAAAGAAAAAATTGCAGTGGAAAGCGACATTGAAAAAGATTTTTTTTATTTAATAGAAAATGTAGAAAAAAGAAGGGTTTATATGAGAGAAAATGATGCGTTTTTATTATAACAATTCGCTATAAATTTTTTTAAATTGCTTTCAAATTAAATCAGTGACACCGTTGCATCTTTTGGTACTTTTGACCAAAAATACATAAAAAACATGCCACTTTTTATCGAATTTAATTGAAAACTAGTAAAAGAAAGTACATTTATTTAAATCAATGTTATTAAATATATATATAATATATCTTTTCGATGCCTTTTTCTTTACAAGTTTTATTTATTTAAAAATATATATATTTTTGGAAAAGTACGATTTAAACATGAATGTGCAACTGTGGCAAATTATTTTTTAAATTTATGTAAGTACATTGTAGCCACATAAAAATCTTTAAAGAATTACCTAAGCATTTGACAGGCTTTTCGTTGGCTTTTTGACATAAGCTCAAGCTAGCTCATGCACATTATAGTTGGGCCTTTATTTTTTTTTCTATTCAAAAGTGAAAAAATGAGAAAATATTTTTTTTTCACGCAAGTGCTCATTTATGAGAATTTAAAATTTTGATCATTTTTCATAAGTGAAAAGACCGTACAAAAAATTTTTCATTGAGCGTTCACTTCTCAATCATGTACATTTTAAATTGTTTTTTTTTTCACACAACTGCAGGCGTGGAAAATGTAATATGGTGAATAAATTTTACTTTTTAGTTATCATAGTTTACTATTTCGGATCCATTTAGAACTTTAAAAAGTTTTCTATATAAGTTATTTTAAAAGAAAAAACAATTCCTTAATTGGTTTATTAACATTTATTTATTTGTTTAATCTAAAAGGAAAAAGGCACATATACATTAATATGTTTGTATAAAAAATATGTATAGAAATGTATCGTAAGCTTGTTATAAATGTCTTTTTGTTATAAATTTCTATTTTTAATTTTATTAAAAATTTGTTTTACATGATAGGGATTTTCTTTGTTTTTCATCCTTACTTGTATTAAGGCTATTACACACATTCATATGTAATTGTAGGCAGACAATTTTTTGTTGGTCGTTAATGACCGTCAAAAAGAAACAATTTTTTTCTCATTTATGAGAAATTTCATAAATCTCTTTTTGAATTCTCATAAATGAAAACTTTTCAACGCTGAAAAAAATACCCATTCGTTTTTGAAAAGTAGCATTAATGAGAATGATATTATTTATCCCTTATTCACTTTTTCATATATGAATACTTAAAAATGAAAGAGACAGACACATTCATGTGTGATCGCAGGCAGAAAATTTTTTGATGCTCGTTTATCAACGTGAAAAATAAAAAACAAGTCGTAGGATTCCCATTTATGAAAAATATCAAATATGTTTAAAATTGAATGGTCACAAATGAAAAATTCTGAACTCTGATATATATATATATATATATATATATATATATATATATATATATATATATATCCTTGTTTTTAATTGTTCTGATCTTGCAATAGTCAGATGGTGCACTTAGCTTCCGAAGTCTAATACGTTTCATTGATCTTAGAATGGATATTCATTTCTGATGGATATGCCAGAATTTGGGAAAGTTTAATTATATTTATTACTCTGCATTTTTGCACGATAATTGTTGCGCTATGCGACTAATGAAATATCGACTTGAAGTAAGTTCAATTCGTAGTGTTTAAACAGTCGAAAATTTCATCAAAAAATTCTTCATTTTCTGGGTATATACCCACTATATGTACCATAAGCTTTGAAGTGCTATCTGGTATAGTGTCGTTTTCTTTCAACATTGAAAATCCAGTGGCAAAAAATTGCAGTTGTCTATTGCTCAACTTGTTAAAGTGTTACATATATTGTTTTATTTCTACCTTTTGCTTTTTTTCATTGACAGAAGCGTTTCAAAATGTCCACCTTTGACGCGCAAACATGAAAATACATTTTTTTTAATGGATTTTATTACTTTAGAATCTCCGTTTTCATGAATTCCGCGTTTGGAAATTTCCGAATGAAAATTTTTGTTTGCATGAGTTTTGTTTTCGCCTCATGAATTACTTGTGAAGGAAAAAAACATACCTGTTTTTAAAAACATATTTTATTCGGAGTACCTTACAATTGAAAAGCGGTAAGTAAAATGATTAATTAAATTTAATTAAATTAAAAAATCGTGTTTTTTAACAGAAATTGTTGAAATTTATTGTTTTAAGGCAATTTTAACAATGTATAGTTTTGCGACAATATTAGCATTAGAAAATGAAGAAATTATTCAGGAACAACTTTCTATAAGAAGAAATCTTCGAGATGATTTCAACCCTTTGGAAATACCAAATTCTTTGTATGTAAATTTCATTTAAGTATAAAGGAGAATAAAACCCCATACCCCCTACCCGTGTTTCCATAAAGGAAAATCCCAAGCACTACGTGCTGGGCCCCACATTTTAAAAACCCTTTTGAAAAGACAGCGTTGACTGTACCCCTTTTCAAATTTACGTGATTATTTGCAAAAGACCAGTACTAGCGGTACTTGTGTTTTTCTTTTACATTCCTAACGGTTTTTTACTTTTCGATTTTTTGTGCACCTGCAAAAGTAAAAAACAGCGAAATTTATATACATATATGTGCCTATGATTGTTGGCATACGTACATATATATATATATATATATATATATATATATATATATATATATATATATATATAACGAGTTGTTAAAACAACGAACTTGAAGAAGCAAATTTGTATGCACATATTTTTGTACCCACAGTTGTGAAAATAAAAAAGGAGTTACATACCTACATAAATACAGACAGCAAAGAAGTTTCTTTGGCCGTGACAAATTCGTCGCCGGCAGAGAAAAAGAATAAAGACAATATTCTTATGTGTGGATGTATGCGCACATCTTCATTTGCTCGTATTTTGAAAGAACATATTTGTTAAATTATAGAGATCACTTTTGTGACGTCACCACCCAGAGAAAATTACTAAAGCAGAATTCGCAAGTGTATGGACAAAAAAAAAATGTTGTTTTACTGACCTACATTAATGTACGCAGGAATATAATAGCACCTAATGTGTACATGCATAAGTAGAAACGTTTATGCAAACGTATGTAAATATATAACAAGCTTGTGTATTATGAATACAATTAATTTTGGTGTTTGAAAAATAAGAAAAAATACGAGCACAGTAGCGGACAAATATTGTGACTCTTTGAAGGTTTTTGGACGTTATATATGAAAGGTGAAAACTAATAACGTATTTGTTTTTTTTTTAAATTAAATAAAATCTATTGGAAGGTTGGTAGAACTTGGTGAAAAAGTAAATTGGAAATTTACTAACCCCTGATTTAAAAAACGAAATAAATTAAAGGCGAAAAAGAAATCAGGCGTTACACATTTTATTTGGTACTTACCACCAATTTATTAAAAAAAAATATATATATTTTTCGAGCAAAACTTTGTACTCAACTGGGTTTATTTATTTAAAAACAAATGGTTACAAATTTTATTGTCGTCGACAAATTCTATCCTTCACTGCCACTTGTGGTTTTTGACGAAACATAAGCAGGCAACCGTATACGCGGGTCACCCCAAACAGTCACGGGTACAAATATACGAGGCTTAACCCAACCAGTCTGAGCACACTCAAACGAGGCGCAACCTGAGAAGAAATATTTTTTCCCCACTTTATTAATTCATTTGAATCCCTTTACCATTCGGGCACTGTTTTTTATTGTCTTGTTTGCGAGAACTCCCCCTACCGCTTATACTCAAATATCTATCAATTTTTATATCGCGAATCATCTAGTCTTTTCCTTGGTAACTAAATACATCCCACTTACGCATTTGAGGATAAAATGGCGTCACTCAAATCATTGATCCGTGTCTCTTATCGCATCACGAAGCTTTCAGTTCATATGGATGAGAGCGCGGTTGAAGACCAGTCGATTCACGTGTGGGATGTCCTGAAAACAGAAGCTATATGGTTATGTGACGCCTTCGCGTCGCTATATGACGACGCTATCCAAAAGTTCGATCCCGTGAAAGATGACATCGATATCGAATCTTTGGAAAAACGTTTTTTTTTAAACTTTGAGGTTTATACGAAAGTGATCACCAAACTAAATGAAGCCACTGAGACTCTGCGCAACATGATAAAGCGACATCGTGCCCCCCTGCGATACAGAGGTTTTCCACGGTGACTATAAGTAAGGCCAACATTCCGTGATATGTTCACGGCCCTCTATAGGAACAATAATCGCCTATCCCCGGCGGAAAAGATGTGCCACTTACTCAAGAAGACACAAGGAGAAGCGCGAGACCTGTTGAAAACTTGCCCCATAACGAACGATGGGTTCGAGATGGGATGGCAACACCTGGTACAAAGGTACGCAAATAAGCGCGTTTTGGTGATTGCGTTACGAATTTAACACTGTTAGGAATCGACACCAAGAATTGGAACCCCATTTTTATTTATACTTGTTCCACCTGTCTGCCCGATACCACGCTCAATTTGTGGGAACACTCTTTGCCCCACAACACAGAATTGCCAGCCTGGAAACAAATGGATGCGTTCCTGAAGTCTCGGTTCCAGACATTAGAATCAGTTGCAGATATCCACTCAACATTTTCACACTCGAATGTCTCAAACGAGCCTTAAGTTCCGAATTACAAAAAACCGCATTCAAATGAGAAAAATCTTAACAGTTTTAATACCAGCGTGTTAGTCGACAAACACAAAAAATGCCCTTTGTGTCCCCTTTCACTTCCCATCAGATTTTGTTCAGTGTTTCTTGGCATGTCTCTTGAAAATAGATACAATATAGTTAAAAAACATAAACTTTGTACAAATTGTCTCGCTACCTCCCATGAGTGTAGACAATGTAAAAGCAAATTTGTGTGCAGTGCTTGTGGACAAAGCCACCATTCTTTGCTGCACCGCCATGAACGCAACTCAGCCTCAAATATACGGAACCCTGCAGCACCCCAAGCTGCTCCCATCATATCTACCCCTTCCCCCCATGAAAATAATATTCGCTCATATAACCCCCCGCACAACACGAATATACCCCCTGATGCTGCTCCATCACATAGAGGTAACTACTTTACCCGCGGGGCTCCGACCCCAACTAGTATTCACCCCCCTCAAGATGCAACCCCCTCTACTTCTCGTGAAGCCGCTGAAAAAACGCTGCGATCGTACTCAACCCAGATACAAGCAACTACCCCCTCTATTATACTGGGCACCGCCTTAGTAGATATTTATAATCACGATAATCGATAAATGCACTATTCGTGCCTTAATCGATTCTACGTCTGAAGCGTCGTTTATTTCGAGGCGTCATCTCATGCTGAGGTCCATGGCATAAATGACTCATTAACTGCAACATCAACTCACATGTGTCAAGTGCGCATAGGGTTTCCAATTAACCCTGCAATCAATATGTGTATTGACGCCTTTATCGGCAACAAGTTAACAGATCAACTACCGTATTACCCAGTATCCGCTCTCAAGGATGCGAACTTCTCACGCCTTCAAATTGCAGATAAGTATAGGCAAAACTGCACTGAGGTAGACCTACTACTCGGAGGAGATGTCTACCCCAAAATAATTAAAAACGGCGTACAATGGGACTCTAACCAATCCTTGGTTGCCCAAAATACCATTTTTGGCTGGACACTCACCGGCAAAATGCACACCCCCCAAAACCGTGTTACGATTCGTTCGTTTTTCAATGAATTCACCCTATCAACTCAACTACAAAAATTCTGGGAACTTGAAGAAGTTCCGAAGAAGCGCCGCTCAACCCCTGAAGATATATACTGTGAAGAGCTGTATAAGAAATCGACTCACAAAAACCCTGATGGTCGTTTTGTCGTGTCACTACCCTTTAAGCACGACTACACAAACCCCCTTAATGTAGGCGATTCCCGAAACATTGCCATATCTCAGTTTTTACGCAATCAGACAAGATTGCTTAAAATCCCCGAACTTAAAAAATGATTACGACCGAGTTATCACGGAGCATGCCACTCTCGAACAAATGGACAAAGTTTCCACCCCCCACCCCCCCCCCCCCCGAGCAACGGCTCTGAAACCTACTACTTGCCACACCACGCAGTTCTAAAACCCGATAGTACTACCACCAAGCTACGTGTGGTGTTTAATGCGTCTAGCCCCTCATCTAACGGCGTAAGTCTCAACGATATGCTCCACGTCGGGCTTTCTGATTTCAGCATCACGAAAACGCTTGGAACGCTGGAAATGATTATTTCTACTTTAAATTGAAATCTCACCCCGATCACAAGGCAGGCACAAAAAGGTCTGTACTTTCAGAAATAGCCAAGTTATTTGACCCCGCGGGCTGGCTATCACCCAAAATAATTGTGGCTAAAATCATAATGCAACAAATCTGGAAGGATGGAACAGACTGGGATGAAGATTTACACCCCCCTACACTAGAAAACTGGCATAATTTTCTTGATGATTATATACACATCGAACAAATTCGAATACCCCGTTTTGTTGATTTTGACCCTTCATACACCACCGAGCTACACGGTTTCTGCGACGGCTCTGAAAAGTCCTATGCCGCTACTCTGTATCTGCAGTCTGAGATCCAAGGTTTTGTCTCAACACACCTTTTAGTTACAAAAACCAAGGTAGCGCCGGTAAAATTTGTTTCGATACTACGTAAAGAACTTTGTGGTGCTGAATTGTTGGCTACAATGATGGACACAATACCAGCTCAGCTCAATTTGAAAAATTACAAAATTTACTTGTGACAGGTTCGACGATTGTCTTAGCGTGGTTGCGAGGTCCCCTAACCGATGGAAAACAGTCGCATGTTGATACGAAAAATAATCCAGCTTACCTGGCATCTCATGGCCTAACCGTATCACAATTGGCGTCGGAAACGCTCTGGTGGCAAGGTCCCCCTTGGTTACGACTTCCACACGCTGAATGACCGTCATGCACTGAAAACTTCTCAACGGCGAAGAGTCCAGACCATTCTGTGTGCACTCTACCTCAGTGAAATATGAGGACCTACTCCGTAATTTTTCGGACTTGCCCAAAGCGTTAGGAGTTATTAGTTACGTATTTCGTTCTTATCATCGCTTGAAAAATCATCAAAAATTCAACTCTAACGATCTCACCTCAGATGAAATCAACTTCGTTAAATCATGTTTAATTATTTCGAGTCAAAAACTCCATTTCGCAGATGAGCATAAAGAATTATGCAATAATCGCCCGATATCCCGTAAAAGTACGTTATTAACTCTCAACCCCTTTCTCGATTCTAACGGAATCATGATAATTAATGGCCGATTGGCAAACTCCCCCACTCTCAGCTATAATGAACGCTACCCTATTTTGTTACCCTACCACGCTCGTTATACTCAACTTTTCCTCAAATGGCTACACATATACTCCATACATGGCCAAAATGCGCTTTTACCCCGCCTTATGCGATGCCATTATTATGTACCTCGTCTTAAAACTCTAATAAAATCAATTATTTCTAAATGAGTCATATGCGTTAGACATAAAAGTGCGCTCAGCCAGCAGATGATGGCTGTATTACCCCCCGAACGAGTTACGCTCACCCGACCATTCTATGACACTGGAGTGGATTTCGCCGAGCCCTTCGAAATAAAATCCTACGTGGGCCGCGGTTGCAAAAGCACCAAAGGTTACGTCGCAATCTTCGTCTGCTTCGCCACTAAAGCTATTCACCTGGAAGCCACTGGAGTTATCTCTACGCAAGCTTTTTTAGCGGCCTTCGCCAGATTTTTCAGCAGAGGCGGAATGCCCCATGCCATGTATTCCGATAATGGCACTGCAACATGATGCCCAACAGTTTCTAGCACTTGTACGGAAAGGTGTACTAGCTCAAAACAGCTTCTCCCCGTTAGAATGGCACTTCATCCCCCCATATGGGCGGCCTGTGGGAGGCCGCAGTGAAAAGTTTTAAGTCCCATTTTAAAAAGATTTGCCACATCCAACACTTCACGTATGAAGAGTTTAGCACCATGCTAACCCGCATAGAGGCATGTCTGAATTCACGGCCCTTGAGTTCAGTGACCAACGACCCCACCAACTTATGCGCAATAACCCCCGATCACTTCCTCATAGGCACCCCCATATTGTCACCCCCGAACCCAATTTATCCGATCACTCGTTAAGTTATGTCAATCGCTGGCAGAAACTAAAAATATTACACCATCACCTCGCCCATCGATGGAAAGACGAGTATCTTATAGAACTCCATAAGCGGACAAAATGGAAGTACCCACAGCAAGACTTCGCAATCGGAGATCTGGTCGTCGTGCGGCAAGACAAATTACCCCCACATCAATGGCGTCTCAGTCGTATTAATAAAGTCTATCACGGCCTGGACAGCAAGGTCAGAACAGCTAACATCCGCACC
The DNA here is from genome assembly GCA_937654795.1 of Cistogaster globosa. Taxonomy (NCBI): domain Eukaryota; kingdom Metazoa; phylum Arthropoda; class Insecta; order Diptera; family Tachinidae; genus Cistogaster; species Cistogaster globosa. Next base: position 47,871,049 of record OW569406.1, on the reverse strand, counting down.
GCTATGGGTGTCATCACGCGGCCCATCGTAAAATTAGTATGGCTCCCCTACCCCGAATCGCAATGACAACTAATCTTTGTCTTTCTTTCGCTCTTTATTTTTCTAGTCATTATGCGGCGTTCACCACGTAGAAGCGCTTCCCCGATTGAGCGCCAACGGGTAAGCATTCGCTTAAAATCCACCTCGTATGACTGCCGCCTGTGCCAAAAAAATCACCCATTGCGAAAATGTAATAAGTTTACCAGCATGCCTGTTTCCGCACGAGAAAAAACGGTACGACGCCATCTATATTGCGAAAATTGTTTAGCACACTCGCACCGGACTAATAAGTGTCGCAGTGCTAAATGTTGTAAAATCTGCAGGGGTGAACATCACACTTCTTCATCGCCCCCCCAAGATACGTCGTTCTAGCGGTACTGGCAATGCTACGTTGATACCTACCGTCATTATGCAAATACGCCTAAACAAGCAATGGGTGCAGGGCCGTTGTCTGATAAACCCGTGTGCCACTGAAAGTGCCTCGTCGCCTTCATTGTCAACCGCCATCACCTCCCCGTTGAACTGATCGACAATAAGAAAATGTACAAGATGACATTTCGTTCACGTTTCGAGGGAGCAACCACGTTTACCGTCATCGCCAGAGTTGACGACAAGCTACCCCTCAACCAAGCCAGAAAACCGCTTGACAGCCGAGTAGCTCAGCAATATGCTAATCTCCGTTTGGCAGACCCAGACTTCTACGGTAATAACGCCATCAACGTCACCCTGGGAGCCGATGTATACCCGGAGCTTATCACCCTATTGTTGATCACATATTTCTTATTTCTCGTTCCCAACCACCTAGTTGCAATCCTGCAAGGGGGGCAGGATGTTTAGCCGTTTTTTTACGTGGCAGAACGGCAGAATGCGTTGTAAACACTCTTTTGACCTTCTGTGCAAATAAAAGGAGAGAAACAGAGGACAAAAAAAAAGGCAAAAGAATGAATTTTGATCAGTTGCGTTGTGATTATAAGGTTGTGAAGTTTAAATATAAAAAAAGGAATGGAGAAAAATCCAAGTTTGTGACAAAATAATTAAAACCAAAGAAAAGACTAAGTTTTGTTAAATAAAAACGAATAATAATTAAGTATAAATTTTGATTGAATTTTGTGTGATGAATAAATTAACTTACTTTCAAAGAAAAACCAAACTTGTGTCAGCCTTTTTTTCTTTTGTGCGGAGCATTCATTTCAGGAGCCCTGAATCACCTTGGTCACCTCCCTTAGTAGCCGTCAGTCGAAGCCATCATTGCCAATAGACAAACAGCAGAGGACATCCCCAACCACATCTTCACCAAACCTTCACAACTAACGGGTAAGTCCTAAGTATCACTCCCCACAACTCTGTGGGATAACCCCTCCCTAGTTTATGTGGAGGAATCCCCATTAAACCCCCACAGTTACCATTAAAAAAAAGTTTTGCAGTGCAATCAGTTGTAAAGCTTGGAGCGTGTTTACGTTTTTTTGCTGAAGGCTAATACCAAAAAGAGGTCGGGAATGACAGCAGAGTTGGTATACCCCAGTCATCGTTCAGCGTAGTATAAACTGAAGTGCTAAATATATTTCAACAAAAGTTGTGTCCTGAATAGTGTAGTAGGAAGCATTGATGGCACTCACATGATCATAATTGCTCCCACGAACAGGCATTTATATTATAACCGGAAAGGCAATTATATCCTGAATGTGTTGTTCGTATGTTACTTAATTTTTTTATTCTTTTTTCATTTCGATAGCTAATTTTAAAAATATTTTTAACGTATGCGACTGTGTGCGTATGTGACTACCCCTTGGAGCCATGGCTTTTGACACCATATAGGACACCTGTAGAACCCAAACAACAAAGGTTTAATGACACACATAGGAAATGTCCAAATACTATTGATAGAACCAACAGTGTCCTTAAAAACAGATGGCGATGTACATCTGGTGCAAGAGAACTTTACTATAGCTCAAAAAAAACCAGTACAAATTATAAATGTTTGTGCAGCGCTGCGTAACATTTGTATTTATTACAAAGCCCCCGATAATAATATATAATCTAATTTTGTTGCTTCTTCAGAGGTTGAATCTTCCAAAAGCGAAATGACATCGCCAAAGAGAATATAAAAATATTAAAAAAATATTTTAAAGCTTAATGGTTTTTAATCACATATTAAGGTACATGTATTACAGTCTTATGCTATAAATATTCAAATATGTCATTCGTCACAGCTTTTTATCTTAAAAACTATATAAAGATTATACTAAATAAAAATTTTTGCACAAGCATTGTCAACTTTTTTCCAGTATATCACCTCATTCGTCATTAATATTTTAAAGCTGACGTAACTTCAACTTCCATCATCAACCCGTTTATTCCTACGCTACTTTCCACCTCAGACTTTTTTAATTCGAATTCCACATTTCGCATTGATTACATTTCCTGGTGGCGTCTCTTCATTTCCTCGTAACTTAATTTTTGATGCTCGCTAACTTTGCCGAGTACTATATAAGTTAGTCTAAAACTCGACTCTACATCAATGTAATGTTTTTCGGCAGTAGATTTAAACTTCACAATCTCTTTACAAATTGTTTTTTGTGTTTCCACTCTTATTATGGCAATCTCGGTAGTGTTCATTTCGGTTTTTCTTCTTTTTACACAATTTGTCTGTCTGATTGGAGGCTCATCTGCTAGTTTTGTACATTTCAAGCCAAAAGTCTTACTTCCTTCTACACCTTCAGCAGCTTTTTTTTGTGCCAAGCATTTCCAAAATACTCTCCTCGGTCCACCGCGTGTACTTTTTCTGTATTGCATGTTGGCTGCGGCTTTTTTCGCAAATAAATTTTCTGATCTACCCAAACCTGTAAATGCAATATTTTTGTTATTGTATCATTAGCGCATAAGAATTCCACAAATTTAAAGAATTCTTACTTTTTTCCATTCTGCAGTTGTTTTTATAGGCGGATCGACGCTATTTAATTTGTTTCCAATACTTTCTAAAAAATCATTATTTATTTATCATTAATTATTTTCTCTTGCACGTCCTCTTGCGATGTCTGCATTTATAACATTTCACCGATTAATTTGCTTTTATTTACAGTTTTACTCCTTTAACAACAAAATATGTAAATTATATGCAATTAAAACCACTTTTTTATAATTTTATTTAAAAACTTTTTCCAACCTCTCTAGACTAATAAAATTTTGTGAATGTTTTTGGTTAGAATTTGTCAACATTTTTCACATGTGAGTCATTCACAATCGTGTGGAATTTTTTTTAAATGCAATAATTTACAAACATTTATGTTTGGATTTTAAAAATGTAAACATTCGGAAATCCTCACAAGTTAAATTATTTATGATACCAATTGTTTTGTTGTTTGTATAAGAACGTTGATGCAAAATGTTTTATTATTGATATATGTATTCAGTTTGTTTCATATATGTACATACATATATAATCATCTTCTGATATACTTCCCCAGTTTTGTTATGTAGCTTGAAGCCTTAATATTTTATCCGAGAATAATAAAGTACACTTTCCAAAAAAATTTTTTTTAAGGTTGCACTTCATTCATTCTTTAAACAATGGTACTTGGATTTGGAAAGCGGAAATGTTTAATGTTATCAAAAGCCCTACTTTGCTTTTTCCTTATTTCCTTTTTTTAATTTTTGTTATTCATAATGGAAACACGTTGCACATTTATATAAATGTTAATGCGTAACGAATTGCATTTCAATTCAGCTTTAGTACTAAAATATTTTATGAAATTCTTCACAACAAGTAAAGTGTACAATTCTAGAAATTTTTTTGTGGGATACCTCTAGTTAAACTTCACATAAAAGAAAGTTGATGGTTTAACAAATGATACCACCTATATTAAATTTTTAGCTTTATAAAATATCAGAATTAATTAATATTAAATTTGCACAATAGTTTTTTAATATTAAAGGCATTAATGATCAGAATTGATGCACTTTCATTCCTACACTAATAAAATATATATGATTTTACTACTGCAATGTGTTCACATTATTAAAAGAATACGAAAAACCTAGCAAACACAATGTACAGCCAATTAAGATTTTAGAAAAATCCACATAAAAATTAACCACAGGCACAACAATGTATGGAAGTGTAACATATTTTTAAATCTATTGTCTTTGCTACAGGTGTCTTTATTTACCAATTAGGAAATTTAACCAATAATTCTGCGACAAGAAAACAAAATATTGCCACTCTTTCATTTACAGCAGCTGAGTTAGTAGCTTTAACTGAAGTAGACAAGCAAGTCAACAAGTTGTTTGGATTACACAATTGCTGAAAGACTTTGAACACTAACAAACCGCAATATTTTTTAACAATCAGTGTTTTAAAAGTACTGATATAAATGATTTAGAAAGGTAAAGGTAATTTTTTTAAAATTTAAATTCCTTTGATTATACTTAAAGGAATTAAAAAATTACATAATTGAGAAGGGATGTTAATTTTTATACAAGGATGTTTAACTTTATTGGACAGCACTTGGTTTTCCCATATCAAGTTTTCTTATTGTATATTCACTCCTATAGCGAATAACAAGTACAATGTATGTCCCCGTTAAATTTTAATTCCCTTCAAAGTAAAAATAGGGATCATGGATTTTCTGTGATATATTTATTACCTTCATTGGACAGCTGTTAAAAACGAATAAGCTTTCAGTGCACTATGAATGTAAGTAAGCAGAATAAGCTCTGCGAAAATTGTTAAACTTAAGTTTCTAAATAAATTAATTCAAACTTAAGAAATTAAATAACAACTTTATTTCAAGAACGAGACTCTAGGTAAAATCAAACTTTTGGTATTAGATTTTGTTGAATTAACAACACATACATACATATTTACAGGCTGCTGTAGTCCAAGTGGTAAACACGTTGACTACAAACCTGGTTGTTTCAGGGTTCAAATCCTGCGGCAATCAAAATGCAAAAAAAAATGTTTTTTCTGTTAAATAGTATAAATACATATTCAGAATGAACATTAAAAAAAAACGTGCAGTCTCCTTCGTCGGTACTTTCTCATAGCAGATTCGCCGGTGAAGTAAATAACTATCTATCTTTCTTCTTTCACCACTTGTCTTATCTCTCATCAATCCCTTTCCTAAAGAATGCAGCACGGTTACAATAAATAACTAAATAGGTTTTAATGCCTAAAGTGCTACTTCTCTTAAAAAAAACAGTAACTTTGTAAAATTAATTAAATAATATATTTAATTAATTAATATATTTTCAGTTAGTTACGATTTTAACTTTAAAACCCTCAGAACAATAAATTATACACTTAATCAGCCTTATTACGGTTGTCGTGTCGAAAATAGGGATAGAACGATGCCACTGGGGTATGGATATTTTTACTCGATACAGTATCGATCGAAAAATATCGATACGTACTCAATATCGAACAAGTATCGATACCTACCAGAGAAACAAGTCGAGATAAAAACTCGGTGGCGGCGGCTGAGCAAAAAATTATCGGCGGCGGCTGTAAGTCGGCTAAAGCCGATTATCAAGGAGTTCTTGTGCATTGTTTTAGAAAAAAAGTACAACAAAAATAGACAAGCTTTCTTACATTTATTGATCAATTTTTTAAGTTAAATGAAGTAAATGTTACAAATAAAGTCACAAGATTGAAATCTTATCAAAATTAATTGAATTATTTACACTGCATGCTGAACAATTTTTTTGTTGACATGAACAAATAATTGTTTTTTGCAGTTGCAGGATTTGACCGACTCCTTTTTTCGTTAATACATGAGCCTTTTTCGGCTTGTTTTGATGATGCTGACGTTGCTGGTATACCAAAATAAACATATGTTGGAAATTAGGAAATACAAATTTAGAAGCATTATTTGAATTTTATAAAAACAAAATACTTCTTAATATTTATTTTTCACCTATAGTCAGTAATAATTTTTTTGTTGAAAAACGTTCATATTTTAAGCATTGTAAGGTTGCAATTAAAATTTTTAATGTCAGTCGTAAAAACTATATGTTCATTAATTTGTAAGAGTGGTATTGTTTTCTAATACGGCATTTACACTTTGTACTTTTATATGAAACTAGCATGAAATCTTTGTCAAAGAAGCAAGAGAGGAAGGCAATATGGTATTGCTTGAATTTTGTGAATTTTAAATAACGCATATCTCTGCAACTTAAAAAGAGAATTAAAAAAATGCCTCAAGAAATTGCATAGTGTAAATGTGGACTAAGTTAAAAAAACAGAAATACATTTTCATTAACAATCAATTTAAAATAACAGCTTAAAATTTGTATTTATATTTTTTTACTAAAAGTAATTTAAAGCATAAAATTGCCGGCTAACATTTTTGAGTCGTGGCAAGCCGCACCACTCGGCGGCGGCTCGATTATTAAAAAAAATCGGCGGCGGCTTTCAGCCGGCTTTGAACCGCTCGACTTGTTTCTCTGATACCTACTCGTATCGGTCGATTATTTCATAGAATTAAAGCAAATAAAAATACATATCGCTAGTCTCATGTAGAAAAGCCCTAACTCGAATTTTTACGAAATTGAGTTTTTTCAAGATTCCAATACATTTTATGGAGATACCTCTCGTCACAAAATTTCAATGCAATAGTATCAAGAACAACGGTTTTACAAGCATTTACATTTCAAATATTACATTGTGATAAAACAGCTTCTATTGTGTTTTTACCTACTCCTGTAAAATCACGATTATGTGAGTTAGGGCCTTTCTACATGAGACCAGCGATATGCAGTTCCGAGTACGTTATTATAGTAAGTGTGTAATAGTTTGTTTTATCTTTTTAGTTAAAAAAGGAATACCTTTTTTAAAATAAAGACAATTATATGTATATAATTTTAATTCAATTTATTAAAAAAAAACAATCAACAAAACATAACAATATTTCTTTAAAAAAATACGTGTGAATATTTACTTAAAAATATAGAAAACAACATAAAAAAACATTTTGTCTTGTTGCACTCTACAAGTAGAATAAAAAATAATAAAGTCCAATGAATTTTTTTAATAAATATGAAATGAATGAATTGAATAAATCTTAAATTATTCAGAAATATATGTATGTTTCTATTAATAAATTTTTGAAAATTATTTTAATAGAAAATTATGAATAATTGTGGGTTAAAGCTTGATTAAGAATTACATTTACTTTGCAGATTCAAGAATACTTAGTTATGCACATTTTATAAAGACTGTAATGGAGTCACGTTCAACATAAACTTCAAGTCAATATACATCGAGTATTTTTGACCGATAAAAGTTATATTTTACCGATACCTACTTGGTACTCGGCGGTAAACTATCGATGCAAAAAGTACTTGGTATCGAGGGGAAAGTAACGAATATATACTTGTATTTATTCGCATCGTTGCATCTCTAGTCGAAAATCGTACGTAATTTTTAATGGTATTACGAATGTCGTTATCGTTAAATATTATGTATTAGTATTATATATGTCTCAATCGAGTGTTAATTTTTTCAAATATTGTCGTTGAAATTTATGTAGACGACAAATGGTTTCTTTTGTAAATTTTTAAAATGAACGCTAACAAAAGAAAATTTGCTTTAAAAATTTTATATTATGCTTACTTAAATTAGTTTTTTTGCATTTTGTTCTCCATTTTAAGTATAAAAATAACAATCGTTAAGCAGTTTAATCTGCTGGTTGGGCTTATGGAGGAACATTCACAAAAGAGGCTTCAGTTCAAACGTCAATAAAATTGACGCCAAAGAAAATTGAGAAAATAGCAAAAACGTTAAACATCCAAGCAGAACTGTATACCAAAGTCTAAGTCTTTAATAAAAAAATTAAGATTTAATAGAAAATAGTACATATCAAAGAAAGAATTAAATCAGAATTAAAAAAAAAAAAACGTTAAATTGAATTAGAAGAACTGAAAGGCAGTTTCTACTAGTTAGAAGTAGTAGTATTTTAAAGTTTTTTTCTTACTTTTGCATATTTTTTTTTAGTTTGCAAGTTGATTTTTGTTTTTTATTATTTTTTTTATTTACTGTTAATTTATCACATAGAAAACTGCTGCAAAAAAATTAATAACATATTATTTTTTGACTGTTACAAAATGTTTTACGGTCGAATGTTTTACATAATACCAAAAAAGCAACTAACGAATACGAGATTATCGCTTCTGCAGGTTATGGGCTCAAGTCCGCAGGAAAAATAATAGGATATAAGTGGGTTAATAATAAAAAGCGCCGGACAAAATGCATAACGAAGTGTTCGTATTTGCGCAAATTAGAGGGAGCGCTTTATTTGCAAAGTCGTTGTATCAAATAGACATACTCGATAATTCTAATTATTCTATATGGAGTATTTAAATGAAAAGTGTTTTAATCCACAGTGATCTTTAGGGAGTCGTAAGTGGGCGTAAAATAAAGGCAGAAAATTCAACATTACCGGCATCATTAGCTCATGAAACCAAAAATGAAGGCACTGGCCTCAATATTGTTATGTTTGAAGTCTAGTCAGTTTAATCAAATAAAGAATTGTGTGTCAGCACCTGAAGCCTGGCGAAGACTTCGTGAGATCCATCAGCCAAAAGGACCTGCTTGAACAATAAGTTTTTTTTACACATCGATGCAGGATGGTGATATTAATAGCCACATTTATGAATTCTCTAATTTAAAGTCGTTATACCAGAATAAATGTAAGTCATATTATTATTATCAAGCTTGCCAAGAAGCTATTAGGGATTCGTTGTAGCAATGGAATCAGGGAACTCTTTACCTTCACTCACATCCTTAAAAGGGAAGCTGTTGGAAAAGGTACAAGGAAACAGGAAGGTTGTACCGAAAGTGGCAATAACATTGAAGTCATGAATGACTCGAGATTGAACATTTCTCAGATACTTTGGCAAAAAGAAAAGAAGGGCAATCAAGAGCACAGTAGCGAATTCAATTGCTCCGTTTCATTAGCAGCTTTTCAAACAGGTAATGACAACAGTAAAGGGCAGTTCTGTAATGATCAAAAATTCTTTAAATAATATGCAGAATACAGCGAAATTGTTTATTTACCAAATAACAATATTGCTATTAGCCCTAGTAAAATAATAAATGACAATAAAACTAAAATTATACTGAATTATGTTTTACATGTGCCAGAACTAAAAGAAAATTTCATTTCAATTAGCATGATAATAAAAAGTGGAAAAGTGATATTATTTAAGGATTATTATGTTCAAATTAATGACCCAAAAACAACTTAAGTTTTAAAGCCTTTAATAAAAATAGTAAACGTGAAAAATTATGAGCCCAGAACTTTAAAATAGTATTATGAGTTGGCACCAAAGATATGGCCACGTTAATTTCAAATGTTTAAAGGCTATAGAAAATTTTAAGCAGTAAAAGGTTTGAAAATAAAGGAAAATTGTTATGAGCCTGTGTGCGAGATGTTCACTAAATCTAAAATTGCGGTGAAACCTTTTGGAAATTCTCAATTTGGAGCAAAATATTTACTAAAGGTTGTTCATAGCCATATTTGTTAGCTAGTTAATGTACCGCCTATTGCTGGATCAAGATATTTCGCTACTTTTATTGATTACAAATCTTGCTGTACTGTTCTATATTTTTTTAAAACAAGAGATCAAATATTAAATGTTTTTAAAGACTATAAATTATTAGTCGAAAAAACCGGCTGCAAAATGAAATTGAACGCATTTTTAGTAAATAACAACATAAGGAGGGAACTAACTACACCTTATATACCCCAGCAAAATTGTGTCGCCGAAAGGGCCAACAGAACATTAGTTGAAATAGTGCAAAGTATGCTACTGGAAGCTAAGCTTGAAGAAAAAATTAGTCGGAAGCTGTGTTAACGTCTGTATATATAAGAATGAGATCTATTACAAAAGTTTTGTTTAAAAAAGTTGAAGTTTGGCATGGTTATAATCTATCAGTTACCCAATTCAAAGTATTTGGTACAAGGACGATTGCTTTAAACAAATCCTATCATAGGAAGTTTTTGCCTAAGAATGCTGAAAAGGTTATGATTGCTTACAGCGAATAATCAAAAGAGTATATAGAATAGAATAAATTTTATTTAGTAGTAGTATCAAATATACTTTTACAAAATTTCAACAATTTTATATATTACATAATTTCATGTAATTAACAATTTTATTTTTAAAGACATTATGATTATTTTCAACTTTAATGTTATTAGGAAGACTATTATATAATTGAAGTCCTGTAAAAAAAAATTGATCTCTGCATTCCCACATTCATAGCTCTTTGTATCCTAAAGTTTTCAGCATTTCTTAGCGGGTATGGTTGTGTTTCTCCAACAAAGCTCAGTTGTTCGGTTAGATATTCAGGCGCGTTACCAGATTTCATTTTTTGTATAAAAATAAGAGTATTCATTTTTAGTCTTTTTTTATATTAAACTATTTTAATGTTTCTAGCATGAGGTTTATTGATGTGTAACGACTATATTTCAATATTGTACGCATTGCTTTATTTTGCAGTTTTTGAAGTCAATTTATTTGGTTTTTTGTACAGCTCGTAAATAATATTGCTGACCCGAACACAACATGAGGTTTTATTATTACATTATATATATATATATATTTAATGCCGTTAGTATAGATTTTATTTTTAATAAAATTAAAAAAGCCGAGATATTTAATTTGATCGACGTTCTCAATATTTTTATTATTAATTTTAACTACTGTTTCATAGTCTACATTTATTTGCATCACTTTGGTTTTGTTTTCGTTTAATTTTAGTTATTCATTTTCAGATATACATATATTCACATTATTCAAATCATTATCTAAATTATTTTAACATTGCTCGTCTGAGCCTGCTTCGGTGTATATCAACGTATCATCTGCGTAAAGAACAGCTTCGCAATCTTTTAGCACATTAGGCAAATCATTTATATGTATAATAAATAAAAGTGCTCCCAGTATTGAGCCCTGAGGAACACCAAATTCTTTATTTATTGTGCTTGATGTTATATCATTTATTTTAGCCATTTGCATTCTATCCTTAAGGTATGATTTAAACCATATCAATTGAATTCCTCTGATCCCATACATGTAGTTTTTTTTTACCAAAATGCCTCTATCAATGGTTTCAAAAGCTCTCTTGAAATCCAGGAAAATTGCTATTATCCTATTGCTCCTTCCCCTATTCTTCCAACTATTGACAACATAGCTAACTGCTGTTTCACATGAGAATTTTTTTCTGAACCCAGATTGATATTTCGATAAAATGTTGTTATGCTCCATATACGGTTCTAGTTGATGTTTTACTACATTTTCCAGTATCTTTTCTCATATTTTAAGTGTGTTTATTGGACGAAACTCTCCACAATTTGTCGTTTTGATACCTTTTCGATAGGAGTTATTACTTCAAATTATCAGGAAAAATTCCGGCTTCCAAGGAGCTGTTTATTATATTCAGTAGGCTATTTCCTTTGGTGTTCTAGTTATCAAGTATAATTTTGATTGATAGCTTGTTGAAGTTTGGTTTTCCATTCATTTTGATACATATTTGTTCAGTTCTATTAAACTTACTGCTCGGAAATGAAAAATTGAGTTTATCACAGGGATTTAGTTCTCATATTGCACTTTTTCTATACTTGTTCTAATTAAGCTAATACTATTGACAAAATATTCGTTGAATTTATTAGCTCTTCCATATCTATCACTAATTTCTTCGTTATTAAATATCACATTGGTTATCACAGACTTGTTTTTATTCAGTATTAGGTTTTTATTTCTCTCCACATCGATTTTTGGTCCTTAGAGTTACTTATTGTGCTGTTAATAAATTTGTTTTTTTACATTCGATTGTTTTCTTATTTATGTTTCGAATTACTCTGTAATTGCTCCAATCTATTGTTGTATTATTCCTTTTAGCTATTTAGTATTTTACTATTTTTTCTCGCTTAATATCTCTTAGCTCTTGTGTAAACCACCTGTTAACATTGTTTTTCTCTTTGATTTCTTTCCTGATTGTGAATTTTTTTATTGTATTTTCAATAATAGTGTCATAGACGCGTACATTTTTATTTACATCGATATTGTCATTATAATTTAAAGTACCATATATTTTATTATTAAATAACCTCCTTCTGTATTTAAATATTTCAATTTCTCGTTTACTTGTTTGCTCTTGCCTTATAATGTCTAACGATATTTCGATCGCTTCATGATCAGCTATTTTATTTTCATTATTGATTACAGCCACTATATTTTCATTGTTTGTTATGACATAGTCTATTAACGTTCTCGTATTCGCTGTGATCCTTGTTTATTCAGTTACAATTTGTCGCAATCCGTTGTCGTTTATCGTTTGTTCAATCGTTTGTTCCCTCTTTCATCCAATCAATATTGAAGACTCCCACTGTAATAACATCGTTATTTCTTTCACATATTTCCTCAACAATTTCTTCAAACACGTTACAAAATTCAACTTAACTGCTGCTAGGTGATCTGTATATTGCCATAATTATAATTATAATTCGTTTATGTTTTGCTAAATATGCACATATCCAGTACTTGGACTCATCTGATTTTTCACATAAAGTTGTTACTTTCCACCGGTTTCTAAAATACGTTATAACCCCTCCAGTTCGGCTTGAGTTTGATAGAACGCCATAATAATTATATCCTCTTAGAATGTATTCTCTATCCTCTACATTACTTGTTAGGTGTGTTTTAGATAGGATGATGAATTCTGGTTTCTGTAATTCTGCCATAACTTCAACTTGATTAAAATTAATTATTAATCCTTGAACGTTTGTATATATTACACTCACTTTCTTTGGTTGTTATATATTAAATCCCATTCTTCTCTTTGTTATACTAATTTTATTCGATATACTGGACATACTCTACTTGTCGTGAAATGGTTTTCATCCAACTCTAAATGCAGTTTATTGTTCATTCTTATACAATTTATACACTTCGATATAATTTCATTATTGCACTCCTTTGAATTATGGGTTCAATGACACTTATAACAGATTTCATCATTTCTACATTCGCTTGCTTTATGAATATATCCATGACATTTGTAACATCTTTTTATATCTATACCATTAAATACTCTACATATTTCCCAGCCTATATTTATTTTTTTCGCTGTCATAAGTTTTGCGTGAATTTCGCTATAAACTTTAATTTTAGCATTATAAATTATTCTATTATATTTTTTTAGCTTCATAACACGTAACGGCTTGTAATTCACTATTTTTTAACGCCTCATTTAGTTTTATAATTTTTTTTACCAAATCTATTTCAGTATATTTAAATGTCATATCTGTTATTATAACTTCCATTTCATTTTTTTTCGGTATTTTTATTTCATAATTTTCGCTCATTTCAACTTAAAACACGCTTTTAATTTTATTTCTTTCTCGATCATTTTCACTTCGTATAATTATAGTTTCCATTATGTTATATGACCTCAATTAAAAAAAAGTTCATGTAAGTCGAGAATTAGTTTTTACAGATAGTCAATTCTTCAATAAATCAGAGCAGGATGATGACCTAAATTCAGTTCAGTTTGATGATTTTTTACCCAGTAATTATAGAAACCCGGTTGAGAAATCAATAGAGGACAACACTTATACCGCTACCATTCCAGAAATCCATAAAAATCTAAATCAGAAAAAAAAACATCCATGTAAGAATGACAAATAAGAACACCATACATTTATTTCTTCGAATCAGTTGCAAAGGATTGGTCGAGGTCGACCAAAACTATTGAAAACAAGAACTGTAGGTCGTCTAAGAAAGATATGATATATAACACAATAAACTCCATTTGCGTGCCAGAAATTATAAATGAAGCCTTGACGGGTCGAAATTCTAAGGAATAAAATAATGCAGGTAAACAAGAGTACAATTCATTAGTAGAAAATAGTACTTGGGAGCTGACTAAGTTACCGAAAGGACACAAACCTGTGGGTTTAAAGTGGGTGTTCACAGTAAAGAAAAACAAAGATGATAAATTAAAAACTTTTAAGGCTGGACTGGTAGCTAAAGGGTGTAGCCAAAAATATAGTATAAACTATAAAAAGACCTTTTCGCCATACGTTTGTAAGTTGCCTTGGCGGTAAAACATCAGATATAAATGCATCAAATGGATGTCTCATCCCTATTTAAATGGTAATCTAGAAGAAGACGCGTCAAATAATTAACGACCCGGTTGATAAAGCTAACGCCTTGGCTGAAATTTTTGCAAGTAACTCCTACTTGCCGGAAAGCAATCAACCACTGCCCGCAGTGGAAAGAGTATCAGTAACTATGCCAGATATATTCTTTCGAGCACGTGCAGTTAAAAAGGTTTCAGCGGTTCTCAACATATACAAGTCCCCTGGTCCGGATGGTTCTTAACATATACAAGTCCCCTGGTCCGGATGGAATTCCAGCATTGGTCTTGAAGCAGTGCTCTTCGACGTTAGCGCGTCCATTAGCAAAACTTTTCAACATTTTGTACCATGTTGGTTCCCATCATGTTGGAAGGTTGCTAATGTAACACCAATCCCCAAAAAGGGTGAGGCTAGCAACCCTGAAAATTACCGCCCAATCGCAATTTGCTCTGCACTTTTCAAAGTAATGGAAAGTATGCTTAATTTTCATCTTGTGAAATATCTAGAGTCCAACAGCTTACTTAGTGACCGGCAGTACGGCTTCCGTAGGGCACGCTCTAGGGGTGATTTGTTGGCCATCCTTTCGAAAAAATGGTGTCAATATATTCACCATTTCGGCGAAAGTAAGGTGGTGGCTTTAGATATTTCCAAGGCGTTTGATAGAGTGTGGCATGGTGCACTCATATCAAAACTTATTGCTTTTAGTGCCGGTAATAGCTTCACTCCACTTATATCGAGCTTTCTCAGGGATCGCACTATACGAGTTTTTATAGATGGGATCTCATCGAACGAATTCAAGTTAAATTCAGGGGTACCGCAAGGTTCCGTCCTTTCCCCTACCCTATTTTTTATTTTTCTTAATTACCTTCTACCTTAGACTTCCAACCCTATCTATTCTTTTGCAGATGACAGTAGCATATGCCATTCATTTTCGTTTCGCAGTAGACCAAGCCTTCGGGAAATTGGGGCTGTAAGAAAGCACATGGACGATACCTTTAATCGCGACCTTTTGGTAATTTCCGAATGGGGCCTGGCGAACAGGGTTCAGTTTAACGCTCATAAGACCCAGTGCTGTGTGCTTTCGCACAGGCGTACTGCTGAACATGCTACGTCATCTTTAATTATGGGTTATACATATATTAAGGAATCAGAAGCTCTCGATGTTCTTAGCATGAAAATTCAATGCGATGTTCGTTGGAACAAGCACATTTTTCATGTTGCAAAAGAAGCATTCAAGTGCCTAGGTTTTCTGAAACGGTGTAAGAAATACTGCACTCCATCTGATCTCCTTACTATCTATGTCACCTTTATCAGACCGAAAATGGAATACAACTCTCATGTATGGGCCGGTGCTTCAAAGTCTATTTTGGAGTTACTCGACCGAGTACAGGAGAGAGCGAAGAAACTCACCGGTGGCAGTAGGGTATCCAGCTCTATTGACTCACTGGAGCATCGACGCAGTGTGGGGTGTGATTCACTGTTTTATCGTTACTACAACGGAATGTGCTCTTATGAAATCAGGGAACTTGTTCCTGAAAACCGTAATTTCAAACGCTTAACGCGATGTGCATCAAGAGCGCATTTCTTTGTGGTCGATTGGCCAGTGAATCGCACAACGCATTACAGAGAAAATTCGTTTTTTAGCCGAACAGTTCGTATGTGGAATAAACTCCCTGCAGAGGACTTTCCTGCCACTTTCAGTGTGCAAAGATTCAAATCAAATTTTCACAAGCACTACTCCCTCTATCCCCCATCCCAAAACCTATTTTCCTAGTTCTGGCACATGCATTGCATAAGTAGAGGTCATCCCCTGAGTGCTGCTCCTATTAAAAAAAAAAAAAAAAAAACACTACTCCATTTTTTAATGTCTAGAAACTCTTTCAAGGCGAATTAATTTTACAAGGTGGCAGCGCTAAGACAGCTGATTTTTTTGCTACACTTTTTGTTTATGTATTCAAATGTAAAAAGAATTGTTTTGTTTACAAGCAATAAAAAATCGTGTATAATTTATATCGGTGTTTTCGTGGAAAAGTTTTGTGTAATCAAAAATAATTGAAAAAAAGCAAACATTAATAAAAATGCGCTGTGTTTTGTGTCCAAAAATGTGTATTCCTGGAAGTGGTACATTTTTTGGTATTCAACAAGATCCAAAACTAAGAGAAAGTGGAGTGAGGCTTGCCAAAAAGAATTAAAGAAAAGAAAACGTATACGTATTGACCACTTTTAAAGACCGATAATTTAACAGCGGGAAGTCGCTTATATTTAATGACTAATGCTCTTCCGATAGTACTACAATCAAAAAAATGCATACAAGTCAAACGAAAATTGAAATGAATTTCAGAGAAGTGCCAATAGATTTGCATTGTAGTGAAATTCAAATAGATATGAATTGTAATGAAGTGTCAATGCACTCTAGTGAAACGCCTTTAAGCAACTTAAGTCCAGTCGACAATCCTGTGCCATTAAAATGTGTGACACCACCGCAGGGATTGCGTTTTTTCACCACGAAAGAACTAACAACAAATTTTTAGTTTTCTAAGGTAATATTTAATATTAAAAAATTATAAATATATTTCTAAATATATTCATTATGGTGATTATGTGAACCGCTGTGGATGCAGTATGCTTTAATAATACAGGAACAAAAAAAAAATGGTTTCTAGTGTTAACTACCGAGTGGACACAAATCAATGCAAAAACCAATTGGTGCTTTTCAGGACCAGCAAAAATACTTTAGAAAGACATTTTTATTTTCAAACAATTTTTGCATTTAATCCAGGTATTTGAAGGCACTCAACCAAAAATCGAAAAACCATCATGCTGATTTTCAATAGAAACTCTTCGAAACTATGCCTCCATTAGCGTATTTTAATTTTCTCTAGCTCATCTAATACCTTGGCAAAGTTAATTTCAACACTATCATGGACGGACAGACGGACATCGCTCAATCGACTTCGCTATGCATAAGGATTCAGAATATATATACTTTATGGGGTCGGAAATGGATATTGTAGAAATTACACACGGAATGACAACCCTTTTTCCACTTTTTATTGTGAAGGGTATAAAAATACGTTATATTTACCTGAAAATTTTCAGAACAATGTGTGCAGCCAACGAAATATTTTACATAACCATGATTGCCTGTAGTATCTCTAAAGGATCTTGAGTTTTATCTGAATTTGCTGCCTGAACAGACATAAAGTGAAATAGTTGCCACAGAGCGCAGGTTTAACTGCGTAATTCTGGTTGAGACCCAATGCAGCCAATATATCTTTGAGGTGTAAATGGGTCCATAATCACGTTGTCATTTTCGACACAATCGATGGTCGCTATTTGCAAAACAACTTGCCAGTCGTATAAATTTTCAGCCAGTAGCTTATAAGACGGGGCAAATCTGCGACAATGCCCGCAATAACTATTATAATATTCAACCAATATTGAATGATTTGTATCCAATACTTGCTCTTTAAAATTAGTATTAGTTAAAATTCTTACTTTATCAGTGGATTTATATAGACCAAATTCTTCTTGCTTTTTTGTTTCTTAGTACAAACGTGCTACTCCAGCACTAGTCACTGTCACCAAAGTAATTTTTTTTATTCATTTAAATTAGTTAAAAGGAAGACTAAAAAGTGTTTAAATAGCACTGTGTTGTACTCCACCATTTTATATTTTTTTCTACAGAATACAAAAAATTTCACATCAAATGTTTTTGACAGGCGTATACATTTTACACAAATAAAAATGTCTGATGTTGTTGTATTGTTGTATTTATTTTTCTAACGCTGCCACCTTGTAAAATTAATTCGCCTTGAACTCCTTACACAAATTTCATAAAATAAAAAGCGTTTTTTCATACGAAATATGAAAAAATTAGATTTTTTTGGTGTGTAAAGACCAGAGCTGTAAACGAATGATTCATTTTTGGTTTTAAACTCACCGTGAATTAAAATGTTTGAATGCATTCATCTGTTCCAAAAAATGAATTGAATTAAAATTTGAATGCATTCACAATGAATTTGAATTCTTGAATGCCATTCACTTGGCCACACAAAGTTAATGAATTTGAATGAATTTATTATGAACAAAATTTGTGTGAATGCATTTCTTTCATCAGCCAAAAAATGAATTAGAATCTGAATGGATGTTTATGAATTTATGCATTTACTCGCCATCGAATTAAATGAATTAGAATTTGAATGCAATTATTGGAAGGAAAAATATATTGAAGGAATTCATTTTTTTTTACAATAATTCTTTTAAGTTGAAAATTATACAGTGTGTGTTTTACTACGTCGGCCATGACATAAGCTGCAGAAAAGTTAACGGGTATTATATCGGGCATGATAAACGCTGTAGAAAAGTTAAAGGGTGTTGCAAAATTGACGTGATCTTTACGATTAGAGTGTTATCTTTTGAACTACAAAAGATAAAAACTTTAAATTTACGTAGTGTATGTTACTATATCGGCCATGACAAACGCTATAGAAAAGTAAAAGGGTGTTGCAAAATTGACGTGATTTTTACGATTATAGTGTTATCTTTTGAACTATAACAAATAAAAACTTGAAATTTACGCAGTGTGTGTAACTACATCGGCCATGATAAACGCTATAGAAAAGATAAAGGGTGTTTCAAAATTGACGTGATTTTTACGATTATAGTGTTATCTTTTGAACTATAAAAGATAAAAACTTGAAATTTTTGCAGTGTGTGGTTTTACATCGGCCATGATAAACGCTATAGAAAAGTTAAAGGGTTTTGCAAAATTGACGTGATTTTTACGATTATAGTGTTATCTTTTGAACTATAAAAGATAAAAACTTGAAATTTACGCAGTGTGTGTTTTTACATCGGCCATGATAAACGCTATAGAAAAGTTAAAGAGTGTTGCAAAATTGACGTGATTTTTACGATTATAGTGTTATCTTTTGAACTATAACAGATAAAAACTTAAAATTTACGCAGTGTGTGTAACTGAATCGGCCATGATAAACGCTATAGAAAAGTTAAAGGGTGTTGCAAAATTGACGTGATTTTTACGATTAGAGTGTTATCTTTTGAACTACAAAAGATAAAAACTTTAAATTTACGCAGTGTGTGTAACTGCATCGGCCATGATAAACGCTATAGAAAAGTTAAAGGGTGTTGCAAAATTGACGTGATTTTTACGATTATAGTGTTATCTTTTGAACTATAACAGATAAAAACTTGAAATTTACGCAGTGTGTGTAACTACATCGGCCGTGATAAACGCCATAGAAAAGTTAAAGGGTGTTGCAAAATTGATAAAACGCAGTGTGTTACTACGACGACTATGATAAACGTTGTAGAAAAATTCGTGTTATCAATTATTTACCAAAAAACAAACAAAAATATTTCACATCTTCGCAAACCGTTTAAATTTTTTAAGAAAAAAACTATGAAACAGTTTCCACGAAAAATCTCATTATAAGTGTAATAAAGAAAGTACCTACCCCTTAATTTAGTGCTAGCAACAAAAAAATGAGTCATTGAATGGTCTGTTTGTTGGCCACGTGCTACATTGTGAAAATGGCAGGTAACAAAAATTTAAATAATCTTGCTCAATTGGATTGTTTTAACTACCATATGATAAAAATTCAAATGAAATTTTAGAACTAAATTCTTTACACTGGCAAACAAATTAGAATTATTATACCGACCTTAAATACTAGACAGATTTTATTGTACATTCTCTATTTCACTCACATTTACATTTGTCATGGAAACTGTAACAAAGTTAATTTCTTAAAAATTGTAAACGGCTTGCGAAGGTATGAAATATTTTTGGTTTTTTTGGTAAATAATTAATAACACGAATTTTTCTACAACGTTTATCATAGTCGTCGTAGTAACACACTGCGTTTTATCAATTTGGCAACACCCTTTAACTTTTCTATAGCGTTTATCACGGCCGATGTAGTTACACACACTGCGTAAATTTCAAGTTTTTATCTGTTATAGTTCAAAAGATAACACTATAATCGTAAAAATAATGTCAATTATGTAACACCCTTTAACTTTTCTATAGCGTTTGTCATGGCCGATGTAGTAACATACACTACGTAAATTTAAAGTTTTTATCATTTGTAGTTCAAAAGATAACACTCTAATCGTAAAAATCACGTCAATTATGTAACACCCTTTACCTTTTCTATAGCGTTTATCATGGCCGATGTAAAAACACACACTGCGTAAATTTCAAGTTTTTATCTTTTATAGTTCAAAAGATAACACTATAATCGTAAAAATCATGTCAATTTTGCAACACCCTTTAACTTTTCTACAGCGTTTATCATGGCCGATGTAAAAACACACACTGCGTAAGTTTCAAGTTTTTATCTTTTATAGTTCTAAAGATAACACTATAATCGTAAAAATCACGTCAATTTTGCAACACCCTTTAACTTTTCTATTGCGTATATCATGGCCGATGTAGTTACATACACTGCGTAAGTTTCAAGTTTTTATCTGTTATAGTTCAAAAGATAACACTATAATCGTAAAAATCAGGTCAATTTTGTAACACCCTTTAACTTTTCTATAGCGTTTATCATGGCCGATGTAAAAACACACACTGCGTAAATTACAAGTTTTTATCTTATATAGTCAAAAGATAACACTATAATCGTAAAAATCACGTCAATTATGTAACAACATTTAGCTTTTCTATAGCGTTTATCATGGCCGATGTAAAGACAAACACTGCGTAAATTTCAAGTTTTTATCTTTTATAGTTCAAAAGATAACACTATAATCGTAAAAATCACGTCAATTTTGCAACACCCTTTAACTTTTCTATAGCGTTTATCATGGCCGATGTAGTTCCACACACTGCGTAAATTTCAAGTTTTTATCTGTTATAGTTCAAAAGATAACACTATAAACGGTAAAATTACGTCAATTTTGCAACACTCTTTAACTTTTCTATAGCGTTTATCATGGCCGATGCTGTTACACACACTGCGTAAATTTCAAGTTTTTATCTTTTACAGTTCAAAAGATAACACTATAATCGTAAAAATTACGTCAATTATGTAACACCCTTTAACTTTTCTATAGGGTTTATCATGGCCGATTTAAAAACACACACTGCGTAAATTTCAAGTTTTTATCTTTTATAGTTCAAAAGATAACAATATAATCGTAAAAATTACGTCAATTATGTAACACCCTTTAACTTTTCTATAGCGTTTATCATGGCCGATGTAAAAACAAACACTGCGTAAATTTCAAGTTTTTATCTTTTATAGTTCAAAAGATAACACTATAATCGTAAAAATCACGTCAATTTTGCAACACCCTTTCTATAGCGTTTATCATGGCCGATGTAGTTACACACACTGCGTAAATTTCAAGTTTTTATCTTTTATAGTTCAAAAGATAACACTATAATCGTAAAAATCACGTCAATTTTGCAACACTCTTTAACTTTTCTAAAGCGTTTATCATGGCCGATGTAAAAACACACACTGCGTAAATTTCAAGTTTTTATCTTTTATAGTTCAAAAGATAACACTATAATCATAAAAAGCACGTCAATTATGTAACACCCTTTAACTTTTCTTTAGCGTTTATCATGGCCGATGTAAAAACACACACTGTGCAAATTTCAAGTTTTTATCTTTTATAGTTCAAAAGATAACACTATAATCATAAAAAGCACGTCAATTATGTAACACCCTTTAACTTTTCTTTAGCGTTTATCATGGCCGATGTAAAAACACACACTGTGCAAATTTCAAGTTTTTATCTTTTATAGTTCAAAAGATAACACTATAATCGTAAAAATCACGTCAATTTTGCAACACCCTTTAACTTTTCTATTGCGTATATCATGGCCGATGTAGTTACATACACTGCGTAAATTTCAAGTTTTTATCTGTTATAGTTCAAAAGATAACACTATAATCGTAAAAATCAGGTCAATTTTGTAACACCCTTTAACTTTTCTATAGCGTTTATCATGGCCGATGTAAAAACACACACTGCGTAAATTACAAGTTTTTATCTTATATAGTCAAAAGATAACACTATAATCGTAAAAATCACGTCAATTATGTAACAACCTTTAGCTTTTCTATAGCGTTTATCATGGCCGATGTAAAGACAAACACTGCGTAAATTTCAAGTTTTTATCTTTTATAGTTCAAAAGATAACACTATAATTGTAAAAATCACGTCAATTTTGCAACACCCTTTAACTTTTCTATAGCGTTTATCATGGCCGATGTAGTTACACACACTGCGTAAATTTCAAGTTTTTATCTTTTATAGTTCAAAAGATAACACTATAATCGTAAAAATCACGTCAATTTTGCAACACTCTTTAACTTTTCTATAGCGTTTATCATGGCCGATGTAAAACACACACTGCGTAAATTTCAAGTTTTTATCTTTTATAGTTCAAAAGATAACACTATAATCGTAAAAATTACGTCAATTATGTAATACCCTTTAACGTTTCTATAGCGTTTATCATGGCCGATGTAAAAACACACACTGCGTAAATTTCAAGTTTTTATCTTTTATAGTTCAAAAGATAACAATATAATCGTAAAAATTACGTCAATTATGTAACACCCTTTAACTTTTCTATAGCGTTTATCATGGCCGATGTAAAAACAAACACTGCGTAAATTTCAAGTTTTTATCTTTTATAGTTCAAAAGATAACACTATAATCGTAAAAATCACGTCAATTTTGCAACACCCTTTAACTTTTCTATAGCGTTTATCATGGCCGATGTAGTTACACACACTGCGTAAATTTCAAGTTTTTATCTTTTATAGTTCAAAAGATAGCAATATAATCATAAAAATTACGTCAATTATGTAACACCCTTTAACTTTTCTATAGCGTTTATCATGGCCGATGTAAAAACAAACACTGCGTAAATTTCAAGTTTTTATCTTTTATAGTTCAAAAGATAACACTATAATCGTAAAAATCACGTCAATTTTGTAACACCCTTTAACTTTTCTATTGCGTTTGTCATGGCCGATGTAGTAACATACACTACGTAAATTTAAAGTTTTTATCTTTTGTAGTTCAAAAGATAACACTCTAATCGTAAAAAACATGTCAATTTTGTAACACCCGTTAACTTTTCTGCAGCTTATGTCATGGCCGACGTAGTAAAACACACACTGTATAATTTTCCACTTAAAAGAATTATTGTAAAAAAATGAATTCCTTCAATATGTTTTTTCTTCCAATAATAGCCTTCAAATTCTAATTCATTCAATTCGATGGCGAGTGAATGCACTCACGACGTTTATATTCATAATAAATCCATTCAGATTCTAATTCATTTTTTAGCTGATGAAGTGAATGCATTCATAAAAAGTAATTTCATGATGAAATTCAAATTCTTATTCATTCATTTCGTGTGGGTAAGTGAATGGCGATCAAGAATTTTAATTCATTGTGAATGCATTCAAATTTTAATTCAATTCTTTTTTGTGTGGAATGAATGCATTCAAAAAATCACATTTCAATGCGGGAATGATTCGCAGGAATGATTCAAAAAAGAATCATTCGTTTACAGCTCTGGTAAAGACATTATTGACATACTGTACGTTAAGAAGTATTTTTGTTGCTCACGTGGACTATACACGATTGCAAGGGAAAAGGGAAAACACTTCCAGGAAGGGATATTTATGATAGGACTGTTTGTGTTAATTGTTTTTGATTTTTTATAAATACAGGTATGTTCGAGATCCACACGAAATTTTTACTTTATAGTTTCCAAAGCATTGTCACTTTATTTATTGACATTTTATTAGATAATAAATTTTTTTATACAATAGACATGAGATAATTTGTTTTCAAAAAATTCAACTTTTGTTTTAAAATATACCTGAATAAGTCTATGATAATAATACTAGATAAAGGAGGTAAATATATTTTATAATACATGGATTTTATTAAGGCGAATCGATAACAAGTGAATGCATTAGCTCATGCGGCCCACGGATGATTACTGAACCTAATTTTGCAAGGAAAAATTGCTTTTAAAGCCAATCAGTCACCTGCTATGAATGATAAAACTAATATTCATAAGTGCAAATTCTGTCGCAGTATTTATTAGCTTACTTGCTCAGCCATTATATTGTCCTTCCAGTGATGTTAAACAGTTTTTGTTTGAAGAAACTTATTTTGCTGCTGCTATTTCTTTTACACCTTTCTTCAGCTAAACTTGTTTTATATGCGTACCATTTGGCTCTGGTTTCTGGATTCGAAGGACCCCAATTTTCGGTGGCTTTCAGTGAGACTATGAATGACTGTAATTACATTTATGAACATATTTAAATGTGAGCTCAGTGAAATATCAAAAGCTAATAAAGAAATAACACCTGGCATTTACTTCAAGTGACAATTGGTAATTAACCTTTCATATCCAAAAAAAAGTAAAAGCAATATGTAATTTAAATTAACCAGAAAACGAGACAAACACTTTTTCAGTGGCTTTAAACTTATTTTAGGTACTAATACTTACTTTTCTAAATGATTCCTTATATTGTGATTTTGTATACCAGAGACACCACAAGGGAAATTGAAGGACTCCAATTAAGAATATTATCCAGCCAGCAGCTAAAACAGTACAAAATATTTTACTTAAAAATTTAAATTGTTTATTGTTATTATTATTATTATTATTATTATTATTATTATTATTATTAATCAATTCAATTTCTTTACATCTGAAGATATATATTTATTTGTTGTTCTGCAATTAAAAAGCATAAGTACAAAAATTCCTAATTGTAAATTACGACTCTTATGTTATCAGTCTTCCAACACAATATTACACCCTAACAGTACAATCTAATTTTAAAACACAACATTACTTCTGAAATGTTTTTTCACAATAACTACAAATCGTTAGCTTAATATAGAAGGACCCTAACTCGTTTTTTCAAAATTCAAGTTTTATACATTTTTCAATAATTTATTCTCTAATGTACCACTCAAAGATTAAAAAAGTTGTAACAACTACAAACTGTACTTTTTATCCTCTAAGGAAGGACAAAAATTAGTTAGGACCTTTCTATATTAAGGTGACGATATGTAAACCTTTTATTGATGATTGTGTGTTTACAATACACAATACAACAATTCTTGCTTGAAGTTATTTGACTTGGCATAAATACATATGTGTGTATATTTACGCCTAACTGTATGAATGTTAAAATTTGTTTAACGTTATACACTTCTATTTTTCTTGATGGAAGGAAGGATATGTATGTTCCATTAAAAAGGTTACCATTCCAAAAATGTTACGTTGTTTCTATATAGAACGTTTTTTACTTACAATTTTTAACCTGTTGGTATATATCGATTTTCTAGCAAATATATTTTCAAAATATTTTTAAAAGCTGAAACTTTATTCTTTTATGTAAAGAATATAATAACGGAATATTATTTTCTGAATGAATTTGTGCAATTAAAATGGTACTAAAGTATAAAGAAATTTTAATTAAACAAGACAAGCGCAAAAGCTTTCGTTACATCATCTGCCATATGAATGAAATTGTAATAATTTAGTGTCTGTGAGTTTGGGCCATAAACATATGGCATTGCTTCAACAAATGTAATCAGTACACCTTACACAAAATTTAGTATTGGAATACCTACTTTTGTTGATAATAAAATGCAACATATAGAATATCTGTCTTGGAAAGATTCTCGGCTTTCATTTTCCACAAATGGAAATGAATTTCAGAGTTTTTAATTTATCAACATCAAATCGTTATTATTTTAACACCTTTTACATTGTAAATTTGGTAAACAGTATGTTGTATTGATGTTAAAAACCGTAACCAATGTTAAAGAAGCGCTGTGATAATTCCCCTTTTGTGCCTGGGTTGACGTGTACATTAGGGATACAGCCAAAATAAGGCCATATCACCACGCTGTAGCCGATGTTGTACTGAAACCAAAAAATGTTTTCTCAGGTCATTTCGGAACATAAACGTTTCGCGTCGAAGTCGATTTCTAAAATCCATTTAAAATTTTTTTTTTATTTCTTCAACATTTTTTATTTTATAATTATATATATTATATATAACTGTTTACATTTCTCAATGTAATTATATGATTATAAGCAAAATCATAATCTAAAAACTATCTTTGTTAAGTGAAATTATCTTAAGAGTAAAGCTCTAAACACATAGACGACAGCAGGCAGCAGACAGCAAACTGTCAAAAATAAAATACATGTGTTTATATGAAAACGATTATTTTGACGACATCACAGCAGTACGACTACACGACAGCATTTGCTGCTGCTGCCAACTTAGGCAATTTTCTATTTTGACGGGCAGCAATAAACAAATATAGTATTCCCTTTATACATATAAATTGGAAAAATCAGAACAAAAACTTTTTTTTTAATACTAAACATAAAAGAACATTACAAAAATACAACAAGGAAATAAATTTATGTGTTTTTATAGTTTTTCGTGATATTCTTACATTTTTTTCAAAAACTTTAATTTTATTCAATATAAAATATATATGCGGCATCCCTGAAATTTTAATTGCTAAAATACACAGCTGTTCATTTTTAATTTCATAGTATTGTGTTTTTCGTTTGAGTTAATTTTTGTCATATTTTATTTCATTTTTCGTTTTAAGATAATGGTAAAGTACCTATTTGTTTGATTTTCTGTTGTTATTATTAATACGTTTGTAAAATTTTGCTGTCTTCAAAATAATTATGAAGCTGACTTCAAAGCAGCATTTGAAGTTGGCAGCATTTGAAGCCGTGAAGTTGTGAAGTCTGCTGTCGTCTATGTGTTTAGAGCTTAAGAGTTCGTGTTGATTTGCATTGGGGAAAATATCTTGTACGACTTTGATGGCGCGTTCCGCACAAATGTTGCTGCGTTGTGTTTTTGAAATTCTTTATTCATTTTTCACCCAATGTCTTAGAAAGCATTTCTGAGCATTAGTAAAGACCGATAAATATTTGTTTACGGCTTCGAAGTCATTTTAATTGCAACAATTATCTGAAAACCAAATGTTGTAGCAAGAGCCACATATAAATTCGCATATTGCATATAATTTGATATTTTAGAATTATTATGTAAGCTACAATCGCAAGAATTGCTTTAGAATTCCATCTAGCATTACTAATCGGTGGTATAGTTTTAAAGTTTATAAATGGAAATTTATTGTGCTCCATGTAGTATTAAAAAGCCTTCATACAAATATCGCATATCATCACTTAACTTTAAATTTCCAAATATAGCCGTTTCTCGTTTTGCTGATATTCGTGTTTTAATATGTATTGCAATTGCTTATCATTTCTGAAACGAATTCATATGTAATATTTGGTGAGGTGGTTTTTCCGTCCAATGATGCATTCATTACATATCGTAGTATTAAATCCAACACATAGTGCTGACATCCACTGTACTGCGGGCGGTGGTTGCAAAGAAATTGATTTAAAATAGTTCTGCAGTAGTGTTACAACATCTTCTGTTTTTCATGTATTAACACTGGTTGTGTCGCAAATTATTATTTTTATTGACTTCATCAAATTAAATTTTTCTAGAGTTTCTTTGAAGCCACTGAAAATAGTTATCACTTTTCCATTTTCCAAAACTAATTTTTTACAACAACTACCTGTACTTCTTGTCGTTTAATTTCTTTACCATCGAAATGGAGACACAAATTCTGATATTGTAAAGACTGTTTCATCATTTCTTCCTTTTTCTCTGCAGATTTATAATCAGCTTTATAAATTGCTTGCTGTGAAGGAGTTGCAATATCGTCCCCTGATTCTGCCAGTTCCTTGCATATTTTTGCTGCTTTCCTAGTACTTTCCTAGGCATTATTTACTAACGTTAGTGCTGGAATTGTTAATCGCTTTGTAATTCCAAGTCTTAAAGGTGGCATATAATCGTTATCATCTTTAAATGAATCATCGAGCATTGAAACAGAGCCGGAGTCTGAATCTTGGATACTTATTTTAGATTTTGGTGCAATGTTTTCGAACGAAATATTTAAATTGTTATCAAACTTTTCATTAGTTTTTGAAGTTTTGATGCCTTTCTGGTATGCACGAATCAAACATTCCACTTTCCTTCTTATAGATTGGGTAGCCAATTTCGGAATATTTAGTTTAGTCCACTAATCGAATTTTTGTGATATAATTTTTTACATCTCTGTTTTTAATTTTTCTTTTTTGTATAACGCATTAAATCTTTTTTTAGGTATTTGGTTCAGTTCACATAACGAAATATCGAATGAAAACAAACGTTTATATTCGATTATTACAAAATTAATGCACAACAAACGAAAGTGATAGCGCCTGCTTTATATTTGTACTTTTAGCAAAAAAATTTTAAGCAATATTTTATCACGATTAATTAAATTTATACAGAATATTATTCAATATTATTCAATTATCATTTAATGAATTTATAAAGAAAATATTTTTATTTTTTTTTAGAAATTACTGATCCCAAACTTAATTGCATTTGACGTGGAACCTTTTTTAACGATGTCAAAATCTAAAGATGAAGTATTTATCGTTTTTATGCAATAAATAAATAAAAATATCACAATGGCGATATTTTCAAAAATTGTTAAAAAGTTGTATCCCTAGTGTACATACATATATACACTTCTTTGGCAATAAATTGCTTTAAAAGAAATATTTTCTCAAAGAACTTACATATTTATTACATTTTTTAAATAGGTATAACTAAATTTACAATAAGTTTTCACATCTTAAATCCGCAAAATTATACTTATTTAATTCTAGCTAGTGTTGGTAAAACAAAGTTTCACTCATGGTTGATGTTTTCTATTTGGACTCTTCTCACTAATTTTCGCTCAAACAATGTAATATACCTCATTCTTAGTTAAATGTACATAACAACGATCGTTTAGAATGTTACGCGTTAATAGGTTTGGTTGTGTCTTAAATTTGAAATCTATCTTTTAAAGGTAATTTAATTTGTATCTGATTTGTAATGTGAAATTATGCTTGTCCGTTAAAATTGTCGATTTTTAATTTTTGCTTTCGAATGTTAATGTGCTATTTCTTCTAACACAACCTTTGCTTTAGAACAGCTAATATTTACGGTAATTTTTGTTTTGTTTATTCACAAACACACAGCGGTAAGTCTACCAAAAGTCGCAGTAATTTATTTCTACATATGAAATATTATTTTCAAAGGAGAGCGCTGAAAATACGACAATTAGTCTGCCTTATGAATTAAAGGATATTCTTATTATTCATTGCAGATGACCATAAGGATAAGTATATTTAGGAAAATAGTTAACTTATGTATATCGATTAAACTATTTTATTACGATAATTACAGTACTTTTCGTTTATAGTCCATTCCGCTTAAAGGCCAAAAACGGATCTAAGCCAAAACAGTCCTATTCACTTGCAGGTTTTTTCGAATTTCATATAAATTATTTGTTCTTAAGTCCACTTTGCCTATAGTCCATTTTCGTTTAAAGGCTAATTTTTCTTTGCATGCATAGCTAATATTGTATAGAAAAAAACTTTCATATAGTCCACCCTGTTTTTTTAATACCTTTTTTAAACAAACTGGCAACCTTTTTTATTTAGATTTCTGGCAACTTTTTATTACAATAAGCTTTTAAAGCATTTGAATTACAATAAATAATAATATGTAAAGGTTTTTGTTTAAACTAATGATTTTATTTAAATCAATATTTGCTTATATTTTAAATAAACTTTTATTTTGTTAAAAAAAAAGTGGTTTTATTGAAGAAATTGCATACTTTTTATATAGTCCAAAATGTGTATTATATCTGGATTCAGTTATAGTCCATAAAGTGGCTTAAAAAGAAATTCGGTTATAGTCCTAATTCGCTACAACTACAATTTTGTGGACTATAAGCGAAAACTACTGTATATGTAAATCATTAGTGTCATTTAATCAAATTATTTTTCTTTTAACTACAATCCATCTCGCTACTATAAGAATTCAAAGGAGTTCGATTGCGGTAAAATTTTTGAAAGTTACTGTTTTTTTATTATTTTTTATACACGATTTATACTTTAAAAAATATGTATTTAAGACAACAAAACCGTACTGTTCTGAAATCTGAAAATAACTATTTCATATAATTTAATATGAAATTACTAACCTGTAAACAGCAGTAACTTATAATGTTTATTGTTTATTTTTAATATGTGTTTATATTTACCGTTTGCAGAATCTGGATAGGTAATTCCCTTAAAGGTCAAAGGTTCTATCGTAAGCATCGAATAGATGAATATAATTAGCATCATTATAGGAGTCAAAAAAGACCAGCACACACGCCAATAAATTGACACCCTTTTATGCGTCATAAACTCCACATCATCACAAAAATTCTGCAAGCCTGTTACAAGAGTAACAAATTTAGCTATAGAATTTTCAAAATAACATATTAAATCTACCATAAATCCATATAACGCCAATAATTTCGAAAATCGCTAAAGCAAATATCACATAGGTACCACCATAAAAATCCACTAAATTTAAGATCCACTGACCACCCTTACAAATAATAAGAAAAAACATAAATTTTGAACGCATATAAGATTAAAAGCAATAAAGCCACGTACTGGTGTCACATAAACCAACCCCAACAGAAAGCCACAAATTGAAGATACCAAGGCTACACACCAGTATTTTAATGATTTGTATTGATCACATATCACTGTCACAATTGTACTTTGCAGGGCGACTATTGAGCCCACACCTAATACGAATAACATAAAGAAGAAAAGAACAGCAAAAAATTGTGGCATGGCTTGAAATTTAGCTATTGCATCGGGGTACGAAATAAAAGCTAAAGCTGTGCCACTTTTAACTACCTCCCTTATATTGGTAATGTTTAGATTATGAGCCAGATTTCCCAGAATACCAAATATGGTAATGCCAGCTAACAAGCTGGTAACGGTATCTAAACTCGTCACAATCATAGCATCTCTGCAAAAACAGCAAAAATTTGTGATATTTAGCATTTAAATAAATTGGTAATGAATTTTGTGTACCTGTAAATTGTGTGATCAAAACGATTATATGACGAAAACATAATTATAGGTCCCACACCCACAGCTAATGAAAAGAAACACTGCACGACGGCTTCTTTCCACACCTGTAAAAAATGAAATGTATTAAGCAGATTGTTTAAAAAACTTATCAAATTTTTTATTAATTAAAAAATACTTTTAAGTTAAGTAGCTCACTCCATTGTGGACTCAAAAAGAATATAATACCGTCCATAGCTCCCTCCAATGTAACACTACGAACTAACAGTGCAACCAAAATTAAATAGGGAAACAAAGCAAGGAAATATGCCGCCTTTCCAGAACTTTTAACACCTTTTCGTATAACTAAAAATATAACTACCCAAGAAGCAAACAAAGTAAAAGTTAAATATAAATCTGGTGTTCCTAAACCATCTGATATTTGCAATTTTTCTTTGGCAACGATTTCCCTAAAAAAAGTAAAAAGTATTTTAACTATATTTCGATAAAACAAAGAAAAGTTTTCAAACTTACGTAAAGTATAACTCTGAACTACTAGTTAATTTATGTGAAGAATTATGTTGTTGCATAGCATCGGAGTTTGGCAATGAACTTAAACAATCTAGACCCCACTCTTCTCGGCAGTAAGTCCAAGGTAAAACTTTTTGGCATGAGACGAGCATATAATAAAGGGTTAGAGCTATGAGAGAGGAGTAATAGGTAATAATACATATAGTACCAAATGCCTGGCCGTAGCCAACTCCTAAAAAATTTTTTAAGAAATAAAGAAATTTGAAAATATGGAACATCATCATTTTATTTTTGAATAATTCATTTTATTTAAAATTTTAAAATCTTACTTACTTACCTAAAAATGATGGACATATGGACCATACTTTTACAGATCCCTTACTTGAAAATTGTCCCAATATCATTTCCAAATAATACATGGGTTTTCCTTTTAATAAAAAACAAATAAATTTTGAATAATAAAGCTTTTAATAATAAAACGCACCAATAAAAAATAAAACCACCAAATATGGGATAAGAAATGCTCCCCCACCATTTTCATAGGCTGTGAAGGGAAACCTCCAAATGTTGCCTAAACCTACGGACATTGATATGCAGGACATAAGAAATTCTAGCCCATTTCCCCAATTAGGTCTTTCCTTGTTATTTCTCTCACCACCATCATCGCTTTTAACTGCGATTTCTGCCTTTTTTTCGTTATTATTAGCGAGCTAAAAAATTCAAATAATACAATTTGCAGATTAAAACGACGTAGACTAGAGGTATATACTAGAGATATTTTTTATATTGTTAATAAGGTCTATGATCACAACGTTTTATACTATCTGTGACAAAAGAGCAGGGTTTTTCCAAAACTCAAGATATATAAATTGAGTTTCGCCAAATTTGCTAGACTGGACAAGTCTATACTTTCGCTTATACCCTTAAAACATACTTATCGATAATCTCTACCTTTTATTCTCTTACATTATACATAAATATCATATTTGTTAAATGAAAATTAGCACCAAAAGTATGTTATGCCCTAAAAACGATGGTTTAAGCATTAGTAATTATAATTAGGCTTGTTAAGTTTAAAACAAAACATATGACATTATACAAAGTTTTTTTATAGTATGTACACTCAGGTTGCCTTGCAACAAAAAAATATATCGCAGTTGTGCAACATTTTTTTTTAATTCAAATTTTCACTGTAAAAAACTACTGCAGTTTTTCTAATAGATTGTTTTGAGTTTCTCATCCATAATCGTTTGTGCTGATTAAACTTTTTAGTTACTATACTATTGTTTGTTTTGAGTGAGAATCTGTTTTGCTTTTTTTTTTGTGTGCTTTTTTTCTTTTTCATCAAATGATAATTTTTTTGTTTTGCTCATTTTACTTTTCTCATGGATGAGAAATGAGAATATTTTATTTTGCTCATCCTCATGTGTGAGAAATGTGTAAATTTTTTTTTTGTTCATCGATGAGAAATGTGAAAATTTTATTTTGCTCATCCTCATGTGTGAAAAATGTGAATATATTATTTTGCTCATCCTCAAGTATAAGAAATGTGCGTTTTGTCAAAAACATAATAAAGACAAGTAGGTATTTAGAAAAGATATGAAAATTCCATAGAAAATGAAATGTGTTATATAATTTTATTTTGGATTTTAAGGATACACGTATTTATTTGTTTATTAAATTATTACATTTTATATGACAATGCTTCAGGTAATGAAATTTTTTTATTAATAAATGTTTTTATCACAGATCTCAAAGATATAGCTAAATATCTTTTGCTGTAAAATGTAAATATTTTCTTTGCTCCTCATTATTTATGAATTCTCATCAGTGAAGATGTGCAATACTGCAAAAAGTGAGGATTAAAGTTATTGATTTATTTATTTTCAACAATTTGCAAGAAAACAATTATATATTGTGAAGAGTTTTTTGTTGTTTATTGTTATCACAAATTAATTTATTTTTGTTTGGGTTTTTTGCTTGTCCAATATAATAATTGTAGTATTCATACAATTAAAAATAAGGTAGGGGAAAAGGCGGAACCTTGCGGTACCCCTGAATTTACCTTGTACTCGTTTGATGACATCTGATCTATAACAACTCGTATAGTGCGATCCCTGAGAAAGCTCGATATCAGTCGAGAGAAGCTATTACCGACACCAAAAGCAATAAGTTTTGTATTAAGTGCACCTTGTCACACTTCATCAAACGCCTTGGAAATATCTGAAGTAAGGTGGAGGCTTTTTTGATGAAATGTGGCACAATTTTTCCGAAAGGAAGGCCACTAAGACACCCGTAGAGCGTTCCCCATTGTAAACCGTACTGCCGGTCACTAAGTTAGCTGTTGGACTCCAGATTTTAACAAGTTGAAAATTAAGCATACTTTTCATTACTTTAGAAGGTGCAGAGTAAATTGCGATTGGGCGGCAACTTTTAGGGTTGCTAGCCTCTCCCTTTTTTGAGATTGGTGTTACATTAGCAACCTTCCAACATGATGGGAACTCACCAACATGGTACAAAATGTAGAAAAGCTTTGCTAATAGACGCGCTGACGTTGAAGAGCACTGCTTCAAGATCAGTGCTGGCATTCCTTCAGGACCAGGGGACTTGTTTATGTTGAGATCCGCTAAATCCTTTTTAACCGCACGTGCTCGAAAGAATATATATAGTTACTGATAATCTTTCCGGTGCGGCCATTGGTTGATTGCTTTCTGGCAAGTAAGAGTTACTTGCAAAAATTTCAGCCAAGAGGTTAGCTTCATCAACCGGGTCCTTAATTATTTGAATAGAACGAAAAAGAAAAAAAGTTATAAACTACAAAAGATATTGGAAAGTCAACAAAGAGACTTAAGAGGCAAGTTGATTAGCAAACAATGTTTTGTTAATTCGTAAATTTCAAGAAATCGAAAACTCCGCTATGCTTTAGTGAAAACTTAAGGAAACTTTCGGCATTTGCAGATCAACAACAAAAATACTATTTGACAGCAGTAATCGGACCTATCACAAAGTAATTAATTACTTAAATATTGTTACGTTGAATCAGGGAATATCATCTTTAGCTCCTTACATTTTAAAATACAAGATACGATGACCACTGTACTTTTTTATGTGCTAATACGACCCTATTTACAAAAATAGTATCAAAAGTTTTGTATCAGAAAAATATCAAGAAACCAGAAGATTTCAATTTATTACTGACAAATAGCAAAAAAAAAAAAAACAAACGATGTCCACAAAATCGTAGGGTACTGAGAAGGGCTTAAATCACATCTAGATAATTTGCATTGCAATGGAACGTATTTCATTGAAGTGTAATGCATTTAAAATTACAATGATTCTAATAATTGTGACTTTCGTTGTAGTTATGTTTTTGTTTTGGGGTTCACTAGGCCACCATAGGGCTTATTACCCACCTTATGGTTAAAAAAAAAATGAATAAGATTTAAATGGAAATATGTTTTTGTTCAAAATAAAATGCAAGCCATGAGATAAGTTTTAAGTCATCATTATTGAATAAAACACAAAATTGGTGAAAAAATATATTGAAACTTTTTTATCGATGATTTCCAGATCCCAATTTTAATAAACACTTGCGAGGGGTAGTGTAAAGGAAATTTTAAAAATAGAAAATTTATTAATACTAATGCTTTGGACATTACACTAAGCTGTTTCTTTTACTGGGTATACTAAACAAGCAAATGCATGTGTTCAAAAACAAATTTGTTGCATATATTTTATTCAATATTGTTGCATGAACTAGAGGCCAACCAAAAGGAATACACCAACATAAGACATAAATAAACAAATTATTTAAAAACATGCAACGTAGCCAAAACTAAAAAATTGTATTCTTTGAGCGCTTAGAAAAACTAAATGGTTAAATATGCATCTTTTTGTTACCGCCTCAGCTAGAAAAAAATATAATACGCCAATCGATCAGACATAGTGTCGAAAGGGGTGTTATTAGAAATCAGCAGGATCGGGCCATGTTCTTCGATGCTGCGGGCCAAACACCATGCCCACCTCTAATTTTTCTATATCCAATCGAAAAAAAAAATATTTGGGGAGGTAGAGACATAAATATATGATAAAACCATGAAGTGAAAAATTGGACCTTGCTCACATTTTGTGAGTTACAGTCCTCTGCAGTTTTAAAATTTTTTTATAAAATCAATGTGGATGTCATTTCAAAGCTTTTGAAGAGATCTTTAAGAAAATAAGAAAATAAAAATAAATGTCATGTGATATATATATATATATATATATATATAGTGAAGGGTATATAAGATTCGGCAAAGCAGAATATAGCACTCTTCTAAATCGAAAACAAACAAAATTTTAAAAACCACTTGTTTTGCTTAAATGTTGAAAGGTGAATAAGATTCGGCACAGCCGAGGTGATTTTGTTTCTTGTTTTTAATTGTTGAGCAACTAATAAAATAACAAATAAAATATTTTCATATACATGTAATTTGAATGGCAAAGAATAAATAAAACAGCAAAAAGCAGTGATTGAATAGTAAACAGCAAATTCGGCATTTATGTCTTAGTTGCTGCAATTATTCAATATCCTGGCACCGCAATAAGAAAACCCAATGTTTTCGTTTTTACGAGAAAAACCTCATCTACCGAATTTCTAAACAATATATTTAAAAAAATTGATTGCATAATATGGAAAACATTTTTCAACTTACGAGCTTTTAAAACGAAAGAAAGTGTTTTTAGTCATAAATAGAAGTTTTACTTTTTCTAAACTTGAATGAAAACATGTAACAGGGTCTAGTGTCTTATTTGTCATCCATTGACAAGTTGAGGTAAACATCTTGAGCTTTGTTAATAATTTACATCTGTTTAATTAAAAAAAACTAGTTATTACAAAAAGCAAATATGGTTTTCATGCCATTCAAATAGTATCTGCAAATCAACTTGTATTCTAAAGTAAAAACTTTATAAATAAAAGTCTAAATATATTAACTTGCCAGACATTTTTCAAATAAAGGGGATTAATCTTTTTATTCATTTCAAAAGAAGATAGTTTAATCGCAAATGTGTACTTGAGCTAACTTAATTTTTTAATTACATTTAAAACAAAATCTCAAAAATTATTTTATTTCAAATGTAACCTCCTAAACAATCGAATTCGTGTGACATCGTGAGCCATGCAGTTAAAAAATAAATTTTTAACATTTCATTGTTACCCGAAATAAAGGTCATCGAGTAGAACATAGTTTCTGCCACAAACAATGTACTAACATTTTTTTTAAATTGTATGAGTAGGCAAGTTTGTTCTTATTTCATTTTCATTGATTTCACGGATTTTGTGTCAAAATATTTGGGAAATAACTCAGACATTTGTAAAGAATTAAGCCGATAGAAAATTTGGCGTGAGGAAGGCAGAGGAGCATTCAAGCTTAAGTTTTAAAGCTAGGTATCATACACTGTCCAGAGATGGCGCTGTGTAGCCTCAAAGTTGGGCTTTGGGACAGAGTCAAAATATTTGGGAAATAACTCAGACATTTGTAAAGAACTAAGCCGATAGAAAATTTGGCGTGAGTTAAGCAGAGGAGCATTCAAGCTTAAGTTTTAAAGCTAGGTATCATACACTGTCCAGAGATGGCGCTGTGTGGCCTCAAAGTTGGGTACTTCGCACCAGAAAAATTTTCAAACATTTAGCGTTTCTTTATATATTATACATGTTTCATCAATACTTAAAACAGGCTCTAATCTGCATGTTTATGTTTAAAAATGATCGAGTTTTACCCATTTTAAATTTTTGATTTTTCGATATCTTGGACCAGTTTTTTCAAAATACTGGATACAATTTTCAGCAAATGTATTTTAATTAATTTTAAAACTCCATAATTTTTAAACATAAACATACAGATTAAAGCACCAGTTAGTGTAATGAGGGCAACAACGGTAACGTCATTCAATGTGAAATTGTTGCAACTAATTGTACATAAGAAAACTTAAGGCCTAACCAAAGTCCAACTAACATTTGCATAAATCTTGTGTGAAAAGCTATAATGTGCTTAAGAAAACTTTTCGTTAAGTTTCGACAAATTTCATTTGCTTAACCAAACTACGAAACTTATCGCTACGAATGGTGCATTTCCATTATTCACGCACATACATACACAAAGAAAAATTGCAGTGATTTAATATAAAATGTAGAAAAAAAAATATTTTTAATTTTAGTCTATTTTTGATGACATATTTGCGATAAAATTTATTTTTTAATTGTTAATGCATTAGCTGATGTACACCGTTGCATTTATAAGTATTATGAGCCACAAATAGAAAAAATCCTTTTAGTTATACACTTCACCGCAAAAACTGGAAAATCGGCATAACTAATTTTTTAATTCCGTTTGTAATTTTTACAATATCCATTTACGACCCCATTCAGTATGTATATTCAGACCTCTTATGCATAGCGAAGTCGATTGAGCTATGTCCGTCTGTCCGTCTGTGTGAGTGTTGAACTCAAGATTGCCGAGCAGCTAGATCAGCTAGATCTAGATCTAATACGCCAATCGATCAGACAGTGTCGAAAGAGGTGCTATTGGAAATAAGTAAGATTGGTCCATGTCCTTCGAGGCAGTAGGCGAATCACCACGCCTACCTCTAATCTTTTCATGTCATTTGGAACAATAAAGTTACTTCAATCAAAAAAATAAATGTGTAGGGCGATAGAAAATTAAAAAATAAGAAAAAAAACATCAAGTGAAAAAATTGGCGCTCGCCCATATTTTCCGAGCTACGGGCCTCTGAAATTTTCAAAATATTTAAAATATTAAAATGGGTATCATTTTAAAGCTTTTGAAGATAATCTCTTCAAAAGAAATAAAAAGAAATAAATTTTTTATGTAATTTTTTTTTTTAATTTTTTAATTCTCTGTCATCTCTATATTTGTTTTTTTTGGAGTTACTTCATTAAACTAGATTTAAATAAATGGTGAAGAGTATATAAGGTTTAGCATAGCCGAATATAGCACTCTTACTTGTTCTTGAAATCTATTTATTTATATAGAAATTATTATTTTTTTTTTTTTTGCAAAATTACTTTTTAAACATAAATCTGCAAATGTGTCAGAATAGTTAGTGGGTCAAGTATGTATATTGTAGTCACCTAGAGTTCTTTAATAGGTTGCTTAAACATTTGGAAGGTTTTTCAGGTAGATTTTTAAAATTACCTAAGAAATCGTATGCTCTTTGATTTTTACTAAAATATAAGAAGATACTGAAAATTTTGTTAACGTTTAACCAACGATGAGCCTTCATATTCGGTTACTACAATTTTAAAATTTTTAAACTCCAAATGTTCGGAAATTTTGAGTAATTCATAAAATAACAATTTGTTATCAGTTATATTTTACATTGTAATATGCATATATAAAAAAAAAACTTTGCAATTCGTAGTTAAAAAAAATTAGTTACACAAACTCAAAATGCTTATAAAAAATAAAATGCACATGTTTATTATCTATAATTGCGCCTAATTTCTTATGTTTGATTAAAAATAGAGAAATATATGTGTTAATATTTCTCCTTTTTTATAAATTTAAAAATTAAATTAAACGTGAACTTAAGGTTAATTATAATTTAATAATAACAACTTTTAAGTAAGCTCAAGGTCCATTTTTCTTATTAAATAATTAACTTATTAAAAGAATATTTCGAGCTTACTTAAATTTTTTTATTATTATAACTGAAAAGTCAAATACAATGGGAATTATGTATCCAGTTTAAATAAATAACTGTAAAATAAAAATTCAAACGACAGAAAACCTCTGATTCTAAGCAAAATTCGGATCTAGAGTAAAGTTGTTTAGTTCGTGAACGACCAAGTACAATTCGCACAGTTAAACTATATGGAATGCTCTTTTCACTAAGCTCGTTTAGCTCAATTTCTAAGCGCTTCTTCTAGTTCATCATTGTTCATATTAAAACTTAAGTGATAAAATTCCTTTTTTAATCGGAAAATATATTATTATGAACCACTATCCTCTCTTAATTTAATCAGATTACAAAAATAACGTCAGATAAGAATGCCTACCTAATCTTTAAACTGTTTTTCAACTACACAATTTTTAATTATCATATATGTAAATGTTTTCAATATCTAATAATTTTATTACAGAAGCAAAACAAAATAGAGGTAATCTTATGAGCTAAAAACAATCGAGCTAAACAGATGAACTGGATTCGCTCAATTGAACTGAATGAACGAACTAGTTCGTTCTAATGAGCTCAGCTAAAAAGGACGCTCACTTTAAAGAGCTAGGGGTCCAAATACGGCATTCGATATCAAGTAAACTATCGTATCGAAGAACATTTCGATACGTGTCGAGTGTCAAATCACCTTATAGGATATACATATATCTAATCGTAATATTAGGAAAATATAACAGATTTTTACTACTTAACCTTAAAAAACTTATACCAATAAATTTGTTAATTCAATTTTATTTATTAGACTCGGGGGAAGTAAGTGTTATACATATTAGAGAAAATAGTGATCATTGTTCATTGCCGACAGTACGTCTTTTCTTTGTAGATTTAAGACTAGGCTTAGACTGACAAAGAAGGCGTTCAATTGGGCTCTATGTTACACAAACTTTGTTGAGGATATGTCTGCAATGGTGTAACCGAGTGAAAGTTTTCAGCACAGCGTGGAAAACAACTATTTAAGCGGGTTAGGTCAGAGCACGGTATCTTAAACTGTTAGTCATGGTAAAAGCGAAATGGAAATAAAAACTTTGCCAAAACTTAGTATGATCAAATGTAATTCCTATTGCTCGTATATTAATTACTGTGGTAATAAAATTTACAGCTGCAAGAATTGAAGAAATTCCGGCTAGATTTAGAGAAAAAAAACTAAATCTACAGAAGCTCCTCTATGAGCGATATTAGATGATAAAGGTGGATAAACAGTTCAACCTGTTCCAGTTCCAGTTCCATTTTCGATACTTAAAAGAAGAAGAGTTAATGCAGGAGGTAGAAATCAGAAACTTATATTATTTATTCGTGGAAATGCTATATCTGGAGCTCCTATTATTAATGGAACTAGTCAATTTCCAAATCCTCCAATTATAATTGGTATTACTATTAAGAAAATTATAATAAAAGCATGAGCTGTTACAATTACATTATACGTTTGATCATCTCCAATTAATAATCCAGAACGACCTAATTCAGTTCGTACTTAATGAAGTTCCTACTATACCAGATCAGGCTCCAAAAATAAAGTGTAAAGTACCAATATCTTTATGATTAGTTAAAAAAAAGCCATTACTGCGATTAAATGGCTGAAATTTAGGCAATAAATTGTAAATTTATTTACGAGAATAATTCTCTTTAATCAAGGCTTTATAGTCAATAATGATATAAGACTGCAATTCTAAAGTAATTAAATTACTAAGGCTTACAAGATTATTCTTATATTTATAGCTTTAAAGGCTATTAGTTTATTTACCTTAAAACATAAAATATAAGGAATAAATTAGGAATAATCCAAATGAAGAAAAGAATGAAAAAATTATTATAATTTTTATATAAATAGAATTATATATAGAATTAATTAATCAATTTTTTACATAGTAGTGGAAGGTGCTGTCCCAATAACATAAGTGTTTTTCTGAGGCATTTAGTCGTTAGTTATTACATGTCTGTGGTTCTAATTTCTAATTGATCATTGTATAAACTTTTAAATCTGCTACTCTTCCTAAAAGTATTTTAAGAATAAAACATTAATTATTCTTTTGTAATTGTGCAATTAATGTCTTTTACTCCCTGCTCTTGATTATATTTTTTTGTACAATTTGAATCTTTATTCTTCATAATTGACAAAGTCAACTGATCTTTCCTAAATAAATTTAATAAATATTAATTAGCACAGTATAATGGGCATGAAAGCATTAAGAGTATTTTTATTGTATTTATTTTAAAATCCCGTTATAAGAAGTATGAAAGCAATAAAGTTACATTTAAAAACGCATGAACTCATTTTGAAGTCAATAAGTGGTTAAGAAATGTTTTTGTTTTTTTGTTATTCGCTTGTTATACATATGTACAAATATATGTATATACATACATATATATATGTACATATGTTTGTATTTACATTTTATGATCATAATAAGTAAAATTAACATTTACTAATTAATATATATACATTGGTTGTATACATACATACATATGTACATAACTGTATTTATTTATTTTTAAAATTTAAAGATTAAACTTTAGAAATTTGTTATACATACATATGTATTCCAAATATCACATGCAAGGAAAAGCTAAAGCTTTAAATTTAACCACCTTGACTAGCTGTTGGAAATTAAGATATGTTATATTTTTTCCGGTTTTTGGTTAAATAATGTTAATATAACCAAACTTAAAACTTTTTATATGTAGCTTGTTAATTACAAATTCTCTTAATAAAAATTATGACACAGCGATATCAAAAGTTATTTCTTATATAATTACATACATATATACATACATATATTCAATAATATTGAAGTCATTACTTATAATATTTTTTGTTTGTTTTAAATTATGTTAATAATTTAAAAAAAACAGAACCATTTTTAATTTTTTTTATTAATGGATATTTTCAAAACGTTAAGAATCTCTTAAAATAACTGTTCCATTGAGATAATTACTTGTAAATGCATTTAATACAAAATTCTCTAACACAATGACTTTTGATTAATTCAATACACAAATTTTAAATTATAAAACCAACAATGTTTGCCATTGACTGAACTTTTTTAACAAAAGCAATTAAATATACAGTTTTTGTAATTATATTTCAGCTTTAACGAACTTTTAGTTTTTTAAGTTTAAAATTTATTACTATTTAATTTATTTATTGTTTTTCATTTGTTTTTTTATACCCTTCACCACAGGTGAATAAGGGTATTACTAAGTTAGTCATTCCGTTTGTAATTTCTACAATATGCATTTCCGACCGCATAAGGTCGATATATTTTGAGTTTTTATGCATAGCGGAGTCGAT
Organism: Cistogaster globosa; assembly: GCA_937654795.1. NCBI lineage: Eukaryota > Metazoa > Arthropoda > Insecta > Diptera > Tachinidae > Cistogaster > Cistogaster globosa. The sequence continues at coordinate 47,828,274 of OW569406.1, read as the reverse complement.
TGAGGGCTGTCCGTCTATCCGTCTGTCCGTCCTTATTTGCGGTGAAATCAACTTTAAAAAGGCACGAGATGAGCTAGAGGAATTTTAAATACGCAAATCGTTCAGACATATATCCGAAAATATTCTCTTTTGAAAAAAGATAGGTCCATGTTCTTCGAAGTTGCGGGCAAAAACCACGTCTGCCTCTAATTTTTTCATATCATTTGGAGCAATGAAGTAGCTCCAATCAAATAAACAAAATTATGGGGTGACAAGAACTAAAAAATAAGAAAAAAACGCGAAAACTTTTTAACGAAAATTATGTGCACCATATTTTTTAAGGTATAACGTTTTTAAAGAGATCTTTCAGGGAATACAATTTTTTGTTTGTTTGGAGTTTGGAGTTACTTTACTAAACAAGATTTACATACATAGTGAAGGGGGCATTCGATTCGGCATAGCCTCGTTTTTAAGTGATTTTTTATTTTTAATTGTTGTAATATGAACATCAAGGAGAAATAAAACAGTAAAAAGCAGTACATTTCTGTTTATGCATCAGTGATTGAATAGTAAACAGCAAACTCGGTCTAGGTCGCTGCAATTTTTCAATATCCTCGCACCGCAATCAGAAAACTCAATGTTTCCACTTCTCCAAATCAGGAAACCAAATGTTTCAATCCGTTTTTTAAGGAATAACCGCATCTACCGATTAGAGATGACAAAAAAAGAATTTTATTTAATAATGACTGAAAAAACTGAGAAAAAAAAACTCCTGGGCTCCTTTTGAACCAAAAGTTGGGGCCAATACGCCTAAGTGTGGCAAAAGTTTGGTGATGGAAGCAATACTTTTTCAGATTTTGATGCGACCAATAGAAGAGTCATAGGAGTTCGGGAGCTTCCGGTTGCCCACACGTGCAATAAAAACCAAAGGGATGACCATGTACATAAGAGGAAAAAGACAAAACTCGGTCGACGCCTAGCTGACGTTAGGGACTAATAGACCGCAATGGAATAATAAACCACTAATAAATGTTAAATTTTTTATTATCAGATTATAATGGTTTTGTTTTCTTTGATGCGTATGAAATCTATTACCGGAAGCAATCGAGTAGGGCTTGGTATAGTTAGAACTAGGTAATGAAAAATCGTTTCCAGGGCGTTTCTTAAAAGACCCAAATATAAAACCATACCGGCGGTTAGTAAGCCTCAAGCGTGTTCTTATTTATTAACTTTTATTTCTTTACTCTTACAAATATAATTAATTTGGACCAGCTAGTGATGGGAAATAATATTATTATTCACAGTGGCTTTAATCATTAATATTTCTGTGACCACAAGCAATAACAGCTAAAGTCGAGTTAAGAACAAATTGAGTTATTGCTAATATTATACTTCTAACACTCGAATGCAACTCAAATATCATCTTTGTAGCTTAAAAATTTAGTATTTTATATCTTCAAATCTAAACAGCTAAAGTCGATATTCCCTAATTTAGCGCAATAATATTAAAATGAAAAACGCTGTTAAAAACCTCCAAAAAACGAGTTATGCTGTTATTGCTTGTAACCACAGATATATTTATCACGGTTTCGGCTCATACCTTTAGATATTTGTGGGGATATAAATTTTTAATTGAAATTTTTCTAAATTTAGAAATAGAGGCAAAAATTTGCAAGTAAGTTCCTTTTTCGAAAGTCTCCATATTGTCCCTCATGAACTTTTAGTAGAATCGAAATAACAAGCACATGCCAAATACTACATAGCATTTATAAAAAGTAGCAGTGGTGACAAAGTCTAAAGCGATTTTGTGTGGTTTTACTGTCGGGGTGTTATGTTATTTTTTTTTTTTTTTTTTTGTAATTTAGAAATATATGCATATATGTATAACTAATAAAATATAATTGACTGTTTACAACTAAATAAATGAAAAGTGTTTTTTATAGACGTTGCACGCTACAAAAAAAAACTCAATTAATTAACTACATAATAATTCATTAACAAAAAAAGATAATAAATTTAAATCTCTTTTTATTATAAAAGATGACTTAATCAAATTCCACAAATAAATATAAACTTAGTATTACATTTCGAATGCCATTTCTTTCCTTCATTCTTATATTTTTTTGTTCAAATTTGCCATTAATTACAACAAAAGAAAATAATTTTTTACTATCTCTGTTTTAAATTTACAATTCGTGTCAATATCGTCAAAAAGTGTATCAATGCATCCCTTATTTAACGCTTTTGAATGATTCAAAAATTTTCGTTAACAGCAAAAATAATCCGAAGAAAGAAAACACAAATATTTAAAGTTAATTGCACTTTTAGTTTTTTTTTCGGAAGTCAAGGAAAATAAAAGCAAACAATATATAAAAAGAGATTACAGGACGATTTTATTATGCTTACGTTCATGCATACGTACGTTTACGTGAGTAAAACCGATACAATAATAACGATAATGCTAGATCAATATATTTACGTAAGTAAAGAAATAATTCTAAAAGATTTTATATCAGTTTCTTATTACTGTTGTAAAAAGGAAGTAAAATAAAAAAACTCTGGAAGGTTTTTACAAAAAATTATGCAAACACACCAATGTTTTTTATGAAGGTATTAAACCTTCAGTATTTTTCAAATCTCAAATTATAATGAATATATTTTTGTTAATTTACTTACTTCCATTCGCCCTTGGAGTTAAAATTTAGAAAGATAACTAATAATTTTTTACAGCAGAATTTTTATAAACCGCTTTAACTGATTTGTGTTTGTAAAAATTTAAATTTTCTGATTTGATTCCCAGTTTGGATTTAAAATCTATTAATTTTATTTTTTCAATTAAAGAAATAACGCATTACAGCGACTCGTATTTTTAATGTGATGCTGCTCCATATAAAAAACAAAGTCACCGCAAAATTATTAATATTTAGTTCAGAATTTAATGCTTAAAATATATTTTTAATAATCAAACACATACTTCCGGTAACGTTATTTGCTTAAGGCAACGTAAATAATAAGTGGCGTTAAAAATTTTCAAATTGTTACAAATGGGTTAGTATTGCTGCAAAGTAGCAACAAAAGCTAACAAATATAGAAACATAATTTGCTTTTTGAATTTGCAGTCTTATTATAAAAAAAAATTATTAATTTTATTTCAGCGATTATTTCTAAAGCATATTTCGCACTTAATACTATGTATTAAGATTTGTCAAATACCTAAGTATGTATTATGAAAAAGTGTGGTGGTATGAAAGCAAATAAAAATTTGACATCCAATAAAATTCATTTTTAGAAATTTTTCTTAACACCACTATTTTTTAATTGTATCAGGGTTGTTTTACTGCTGATAACGTAGGTAATCACTAAATGACCACTCCGTAAAAAGACTCTTGAAGAACCGACGTAGGGAGCTATTTTTTAGCATGCCCTAAAATGGCTCATTCCATGACACTCAAATATGTGTATACTCGAAGCTTTAAATTTAAGAGCTCTTTAAGAGACAAAAAAGCTTTCAAAAAAAGTCTTTTAAAATAACCTAAGCCATTTAAGAAAAAACAAGTAAGAGTGTAATATTCGGCTATGACTGTTGAATTTTACGCACTGAGGCAATAACAAAAAAGGCAATTTTTTATACAATTTTCCACAAATATTTTAAGTAGTACAGAGTAGGTTGATATAGTTAAGTTAAGTATTAAAATGCAAAATAATACTTGAAAATACCAAAAATTATTTATTCAAATCTTTAAAAGTTCTGTAATTGTTTAGAAATGGAATTAGCTAAATTTATAAGTGTCCGTTTTCACTACGGATCGAAAGTGTATTAGCGATTACATAAATAATATATATTTTGAATCATAATAGAAAGAAAATTCGATGTTACAGTATTTTTGTTCGTGTTAATATGGGGTGCCCAAATGCTGCAGATGACTTACGAAAATTTAAAGCCTGCTAATTTGTAAGATATACTTTTGAGAATTTGCTACTGAACAAGAACAATCGGTCTAATAATGGCTGAACTATGGGCGAGACACTACATACTTCTTTTAAGAAGTGGGCACATATATCTACAAGCCGCTTACAAAACTTATGTAACGCCTAATGGCCTACAGGGGTGACGAAATGTCTCAGGGGTCGTTTTTTGCTTTTATGTTTACCCGGAATACCTAAACAAAGGTAAAAAACGGAACGTTTTCTTCCGCATAGCTTTTATTTAAAAAAAATAATTTTTATCTTAATTTATTTTTTATAAAATAAAAAGTTGAACTGTGGATATACATATGTAAATGAATTAAAATTTATATTTGGATTTAAGTTCATTTTTAATTTCTTAAAACTTTTTTCAGAAAGAAAAATTATTTTACAAATGTATGCGGACGTTTTTCAAAGAAAACAAAAAACAAAATTTTATTTTAAAAACAAATTTTATATTAAAAACAATAATGAATTATTTGAACTTATGTATGTTTATTTGAAATTATTATTAAACGCCTTCCCAAAATTGGATTTTCCAATTGCAAAGAGTTAACGTTGTGTTGCCGCCGGTTATTTGGGTATGTACGAACATGAGAATTTTGACAGAAAAAAAAAACGTTTTTTGCTCTTGTTTAGGCATAGCTGTACGAAAAATTATTTTGATTAGGTTATGTTTAATTTTGTTTCAATGTGTGCGAAATGCAATCAGCTTCTACGCAATAAACCCAAGTGGACAGTAGACGCATTAAAACCAATATTGAGTAATTTTTTTAAACGTTTTATTGATTTCTTCAATATATACAAACAACCATTATAAGAGACAATGGACCTTAGTGGGCACTTAATCATTCAGTACGACATAACTAAACGCCCAAAGAAGCTCAAGGAACCGGCAATGGATTCCAGATAAGAGCAATTTACTTTAGGAAACCACCATTGAAATATTTTATCTGTTGCTTCTTTGATATTTATTAAAGAGCATTACAGGAAGTTGTAAACTTCAGGGGGTTTAAGTAATCACGAACGGCGGTGATTAGGACTAACAACGAGGCTAACTGAAACCATTAATTTGCCCCAAAGGTTAACTTTAAAGAACACAGCGTTTGAGCGTTTTTTGCTTTCTTTGCTTTTATATGCATAAAAACCATTACTGGCGGCAGTGCAACCAGGGTGGTGCATAGTAGGTGGTTAATAGACTCCAAATGCAAAAATAAAGAAAACAAACATACAAAAAAAAAAAACAATTACATAAAATCAATCTTTTGTCAAAAAATGTATACTTTGATACCTTTTTCCTTATATGCAGAAATAAATTTAATGTGGAGTTGATACACTGCACTGCAGGGAATTCCACGTACAAATTTGTTAAAAAGCGTGGCCAGCAAATAAAACAAGAAAAGATGCGCGATTACATTGCCTTCATTTTATTCTAAGGCAATTTTTTATTCACTCTACATTTTCTGAATTATTTTTATTTATTATTTATAATTGTAAAATAACTCACGTTTTATTAAAGTGGATGTAAAGGGAGAAGGGAGAGTTTGACTGTAGCCGAGCAAATAACGTGTCTGAAGAAACCCTGGTTCAGAAACAACAACCTCTTTGTGTTAAAGTGCAGCTTTCAATACATTAAGTCATTAGTCATCTAAAACGAAAGAAACGAAGCTTTATATGTCCATAAATATGAGAGCTTATGACGAACGCAACCTTTAACATTAAGTTGAATGAAGCAGAAGAAAGTCACGGTTTTTTATTTTATGGAAGCAAAGAAGCCAAAAACTACCCCAAATTGCATAAGAACTTAACCTCATTTTTTGTACTAACATATAGATTTTTTCCTGAAAATCTTGGTACGGTAGCAGATAATCATAGTGTACGGTTTCGCCTATACATATTAGATATAATAAGGCGATACATTGGAAACTCGTTAATAAAAAATGCTTGCGGATTTTTATTGTTCGAAACGAGAAGTAAATCAAAAGACAACGAGAGAAGGAAACAAAAGATGTGTGCTTTTAATTCAGAAATTCCTCGTGCATTTTCGGTTTTTAACCCTGCAACCATAACCTTCGTCGAATCGACGAACACAAAATAGAAATATCGCTTTTTCTTTTCAACAGGTGCGATGATCACTGTAATATTGCTTGTCAACTCAGTACTAAACGAGCTTTCTTGAGAGGCGAGTGTGTTTTGCGTATAAGTGCCTAGTGTTTTGAGATTCTTGAATATTGTGCGTCGATTCGACGAATGGTTAGTATTTGTGTTAGTATTTTATACAAGTGTGGATATATTTCTTACTTCGGTGTTTTTTATTTTATGAAGTTTATAATGGCTTCGCGAAGATTTTTGTCTGAAGAATCTATTCTTCGTTACTTATTGGTAGAAGAAGAAGATGTTAGAACATTGGAGGACTCATCTGATGGCGAACAAGAAGACATCGTGGAGTTTGATGATGTAGAAAGTGATGCTATAGATGAACACTCTGACCAAGAAAATATCCCTTTGAGTACTCAAGAGCGATGTTCTCTTGTTCCACTGGATGATGCATTAGAGGCACAGCCTCTATTAGTTCAACCTCTAGCGAACTCAAGTAGTAGTCCATATATTTTAAGCTTTTCACGAAGCAACATTCGTAGTCGCTCGCGGCATGTTTGGGCTACAAGCAAAGGGAACTACTCAAAAAGAACAGCTTCAATTAATATTGTACATGTGGCAAGAGGTACAGGTCGTTCCGTTAAAAATATAACTGATCCACTAGAATTATTTGAGCATTTCATGACTGATCAAATATTTGAAGATATTGTTAAGTGGACAAACTCGGAGATTTCCGTCAAAAAACAAAATTATGAGCAAAATAAATTTACTCAAAAGAAAACCAGCAAGGCTGAAATTAGAGCTCTAATTGGTATTTTAGTATTATCAGCAGCTTTAAAAGATAATCACTTGACACTGGAACAGTTATTTAACGTAGAGTATTCCGGGATCAGATATATATCATGCATGAGCAAAGAACGTTGCGAATTTCTTCTTCGATGTTTATATTTTGATGATAGAACTCTTCGATTGCAAAAGCAAAGAGACGATCCGTTTACACCAATTAGAGACATTTGGGAATTACTCATAACCCAGTGCCGCCAAAACTATACACCTGGAACAAATGTCACAATTGATGAACAATTATTAGCATTTCGTGGAAGATGTAAATTTCGCATGTATATTCCCAATAAGCCAGCCAAATATGGCATAAAACTGGTTATGATGTGTGACAGTGGCACCAGATATATGATAAATTGTATGCCATACCTTGGAAAGGGAACAGATACAGGGGGCCTGTCTTTAGGAGAGTACTTCGTCAAGGAACTTACTCGTAGCATACATGGTACGAACAGAAACGTAACCACTGATAACTGGTTTACTTCAATACCATTAGCGAAGCAATTACTTCAGCACCCATATAAGTTGACGATTGTAGGAACATTGCGTGCCAACAAGAAGGAAATTCCGGAAGAAGTAAAGAATAATCGAACTAGAAATGTCAATACATCGATGTTTTGTTACGATGGTCCTCTTACTCTTTTGTCGTACAAGCCTAAACCCTCAAAAATGGTTTATCTATTATCATCTTGTGATGAGGAGGGATCAGTCAATTTTGAAACAAAGAAACCATCTATGGTCGACTTCTATAACAGTACCAAAGGTGGTGTAGACACATTTGATCAGATGTGCTCAGTAATGTCATGCAGCAGAAAAACCAATCGGTGGCCAATGTGTGTCTTCTATGGCATGTTAAATATAGCATGTATCAACAGCTATATATTGTATTGCCATAATGCTTCTGTACTAGGACAGGCAATAATTCCACGGCGTGAATTTATGAAGCAGCTGCATTCAAAACTTGTCGAACCCTGGCTAAAGACCCGATATGAGATGCCTACAATGCAGCGGCACGTGAAAGACAATATTGCACACATATTACAAAAAAACAAGGACGATGGTTGCCGTAAAGGTCAGTCTTCGTCCTGCAATAATCTGCTATCCGTTGAAGAACAAAATATAAAAAAGAGGAGAATTTGTAATATCTGCCCACATAAAAAAAGACGCATGACAAAGTCCTCATGTTCGAAATGCAAGATTGCAATTTGTGGTGAACATAAAGTTGATTTTTGCACAGAATGCGCAGCAAAAAATCAGTAATATTTTTTTTTTGTTTAGATAATAGTATGTAGTTTAGAAATCCCAAAGAAAAATGGCTGTTTTTGTTTTGTTTTTTTCGTTGTTCTTTAGCTTTTATGTATATGTTATTTATCAGTGATCTTAAAAATACTGTTTTTTTAAATGAATTAATAAAAATATATTTGTTAAAAAATAAAATATATTGTTATACTTTATAAATCCTTGCTAAATGTAAGCATGTACGTGCTAAAATTTTAAAAAATATATATACAGCCGATTTTATATAGCCGAAATATATTGCTCGTCATAACGACGAAGGGTTATGGTTTAAGGGGTATTCAAGAAGGTTAGTAAATTAGGGTTAATGAAACTTCAAATTTCTTATCGCAAATTCAATTTTGTAAAAAGATTAAAAATGTTGGTGGAATTTTAATCGTTAGTTGAAATTCAAAAACTATTTTTTAGCAAAACTTAATATTTTTGGTGAATTGTTAAAGAAAATGTAATATTTTGGTAAAATTAATATTAATCTAGGAAAATTTTCTGAAGAAGATTTTGATTATAATAAGAGAATAAATCATTAGTTTTTGAAGGAAATTAATACCAACCATGAAAACGGCCCTAAACTATGGAGGGCTCCAAAGCGCTTAAAACATCTAACTGAAAGGCAACCTCCATTCAGAGATAACAATAGTTGATGCAGATCTGATATAACTACTCACCGGAATTAAGATACTTTTTCCACAAAAATATAAGGGAATATCTCAGCTTGCCTTGTCATATGAATTTATCAATTAAAAATATCTCCCCTAGAAAGTTAAATTAGAAATATTACATCTTAACAACTAAAAATATGCTGGTCATGATAATACTGACAAAATAATGCTGTTATAGTTTTAACCAACATTTTCAAAGGGATCCTCTGAATAAATTTCTTTCCCAGTGGAAATGCGCGCAAATCGTCATGTTAAAAAAATCAAACAAACCGGAGTCCGAAATAAGCTGCTGGTTTCACGATGTCACAACCGTTCGTTCGTTCGCATAATTACATTTAAAACAAAAACAATTTTTGAGGATTTGTTTTTTTTTTTTTAATGTAATTGTGCGAACGAACAAACGATTGCAATATCGTGAAACTGGCAGAAAATCTTATAGGCCAATAATACTGCTGAGTAGTCGACACAATTCGCAGATCTCTTGTAAAAAAAAGTGCTGTTCGGTAGTCTGCTTAGATATGGAGCAAGCATTTGACAGACTGTAAAATTTTATTCATTATAAAAGCATATTTTAGAAACCAAATATCGTCAATCTATAAAATCAGAGCAGGTGTTCCTCAAGGCAGCGTACTCAGCCCAGTATTTTGCACAATTTACACTGCAGATCTACTTACTTCAAATGAAATGTGTATTGCCACGTATGCTGACGATACCGCATTTTTGCAACGCTCTAATCGCCAATAATAGCAACAAACAAATAATCTAAATGTATTAGAACTACGAATATGGTTAGAAAAATGAAAAATTAAAGTAAACGCTCATGTAACATTTACGTTAAGCAAAGGCGATGCCCCAGAAGTAAAAATAAATAATTCCGAAATTCCAAACAAGTAATCTGTTAAATATCTTGGTATGCATTTGGATCGAAAACTCATATGAAAAGAACAAAAAAAAACAAAACAAAATGAATTATAAATAAAGTTAGAACAGTATATTGGGTACTTGGCCCTTCTATCCATGAAGAACTAAGCATTTCAGGTTTTCAGGACTTTATAAAAACTTATAGTGACAAATACTCCTGCCGACTAAGTTATCATATGAAGACTTAAAAAATACTACATTCTAGACTTACCTTACCATAGGTAAGGACTATTAGTATATAAGCATGTTTGAATATAAATGTTTTTTTGACCTTTCTAATTAATTTTCTTCTCTAATTTTTAAATAAATAATATTTTTATTTTAAAATCTGACCTAGTGCTTCAAAAATTAGATAAGAAAATAAATATGTATGGAAATTTTAAGTTTTTAATTGTTGATATTATTTTTATTACACAAACAGTTAAAATGCATTATCTAAATTAAGATATTATTACATTAATATATAAAAATTATATAGAAACTTTTTAATCAAATATAATATTTTTGTTACTTATTGTTGTATTTTAAAGAATACAACTGTTCATGTTAATTTTAAAATGTTTTAAATTTCCCTTGTATTAAGATAGATTGCATTTAATAAAAAAAAAATAAAACTAAAAATAATATTTAATAGTCGCAGCTTTAAAAAAATAAAATGGAATGATATTACTCTAAACCTATGAATTCGATATGTAGACAAATATTAAATTTAATTTAAAATAATAATAATAATAATGACAATAATAAATTCATTACTTCAATTGAAACCGTTGTTGTAACTCTGCCATTTGCCTCATTTGTTTTAACCTCCATTATTGTGTATTTTTTTTTTCTTATTTAAAATTAAATTTATTTATTTCTATCTGACAAATAAATCAATAAGGTGCTGCGCAATTCTGTTATTCGTTTAAAAATTATTATTTTTTTAAATCAACTACATTGTTTAACTTTGATTTATATTGCACAAAAAATAATTGATGAGTTTTTTAACAAAATTTTTGTCAAACTATTGAAAAAAGTTATTTACTTTTTTAGTAAAATTTTTAAAAGCACTCGATTTTAATCACTGATTTCCAAACTGAAAACAAGAAGTAACGTCGTTTATGCAGTTAATTATTTTGCAAACTGCTAATGGTTGCGATTTGTTTAAATGTTTAATCCGAACTGCCGAGTTTTTAACTTAACATCGATAATTAAAGTAACAATAACGTTTACAGTTAATAATATGAAAAAAAAATATTTTTCAATTTATTAACAATCGACTTTGGTGGCAGTAAGAGCTCAGTTTGAAACATAAAGCAAATAAACAAACGTACAGAAAACAACTTGTGCTAAATTAACTTAAGGAGTACTAAAGCAATTAGAACGGAACAAAACAAAGCGTTTATGGTAATTCATTGCCAATGTTAAAGTACCTCGTATCGAGTGTTGGTATAGGTTTATTATACAGATATAAGGCTGAACGAACATTCATTACCCATGTCGATGTACTCTTATAAATTGAATTAAATAAAACTACAAGGTTTTTTTGAGCATAACTGACTAGTTGGGAAATCAAATCTTCAAATTTGCAAATTAGTTTTGGAAGTATCGATGAGCTTATGGCATAGAAAAAAACTGTTTTTCGAAAATTTTGTTTTTCAGAAGAGATAATTCCTAGTTCTTTCATATTGTATTTCTTAAATTTTTTAATCTCTACAGAGTCGTTATTTATTATAACGAATTCAAGGGGCGCGTGAAATAAAATTTTTAAACTTTTGTGTTTAATATAATTTAATAATAACAGCTAAAAGTGCTACATTTGTCTATGCCGAATCTTATATGCCCTTTAATATGTTTGTAAATCTAGTTAAGTGAAGTAACTCCAATCAAAACAAAAAACCAAAAAAAAAACAATATTGGGGTGACAGAGAATTAAAAAATATTAAAAAAATATTAAGTACTACATACATATAATTTTACATAAAAATGTCATCGACTCTTAATGGGTAAAGCATTTTTTAAAAATCTAAGTATTTTCTGAAAGATCTCTTTTAAAGCTGTTAAATAATACTCATATTGATATCTTAAAAATATGGTGCGATATCGTACTTTTCTATGAAAAGTTCAGAGGCCTATAACTCGAAAAATATGGGCGGGCACCATTTTTTTACTGGAAGTTTTTTTTTCTTATTTTTTAATTCTCTATCATCCCATGTATTTGTTATTTTGATTGGAGTTACTTGAATGTTCAAAATGTTATGGACAAATTAGAGGCAAGCGTGTCGTTTTCCAACTGCCTCGAAGGACACGGACCGTTCTTGCTGATTTTCAATAGCAAAGATTTCTAAACTATGTCTAATCGACTGGCTTATTTAAATTATCTTTTGCTCAGCTTGTGCTTTGACAATGTTGATTTCAAGACTAACACGGACTGGCAGACGGACATCGCTCAATCAACTTTGCTATGCATCAGAACTGAATATATATACTTTGTGCGGTGGCAAATGGATATTATAGAAATTACACATAGAATGACAAACTAAGATAAATATGGTCTTAATTGCTGACTAAAGCTACTGTCAAAAGTCAACGAAAAGCCTTCCAAATACCTAAACTACTTATTAAAGCGTGAATACTTACTTTACATAGTTGAAACCATTTGTCCTTTAACAGGCTCTGTTTTCTTCTTATATCCTCCTGATGTATCGATTTTTTGCCCCAAATGTTATTAAGTCCTCATCTAGACATGCAATTTTTGTTTCTGCAATTTTCTTAAATTCTTTATTGAAATTGTATTTGTGTCCACACCTTCAAATTTTGTTTATGCAATTTTGGCCTCGATTGCTTAAATATTTTTTGTTTAAACTACGAATGACGAAACAAATGAGAATTACAAGTGCATAAAACAGTGTACCCGTTTCTATTCATTTTTCCTCTCTCAAATACAAAGTACAACCGCAGAACCATATGTAAATATTCGAGAATTTATTGTTAATGTGGTATAAAATGAAAAAAGTTTAAGTCATTAAAGACTCTAAATATATCAAAAATTGCATTAGATGTTTAAGTAATAAAAATAATAAAAGATTTAATAAGCAAAATATTGCAATAAATAACTTTTGCTGCATTTATCAGAAATTTATTTTCATACCCTTTCCTTTATATTTTAGTTGTAGTAAAGACCATCTCTTTTGTCGTACGGGCACTTATATTTTTTAGATTTTCAATTTGATTTACAAAAAAAATTTTTTTTTCAGCGTCCATTGTAACTCTTTTTAGTTTTTTAGACAACAGTTAGATATTTGAATTCTTAAGCAAAGTACGGTCAGGTTCGTTGTTTGCTTACGAAAATAACACTTGACGAAAAGATGCTTAAGTATATTATAGCTGTTCACATATGATTACGTGTAATCCTGCAATTGTTTAAGTTAGCTTAAGCACATTATAGTTAGACCTTAAATTTTACTATTCTTAAGAAGAAAATTTAAAATTTAATTATTTGTTTACGTATGTACATACATATATAAGTATATGTATAAATATTTGATTGTTTTACCCGACGTTGGCTATTACTATTTTTTTAAAAAATAGTAATTTTAGAGATAATATATCAAAAGCTCAGAAGAGGCATCACCTACCAGGTAAAATCCAGCAAGTCTTTGACCAAAGGTACGCAAACACTTAATCTGATTAAAATCATCGAAAATTTTTATCTTAACATTTGAATACTCAGTTCTTTTGTCTTAACTCATTTTTAAAAGATTTGTATTCTACAACACAGTTTACTGACACCTACCTAAGTAATATATTAAAGGTTTTTACTTTAGGAGTTTAAAGTACTTGTTGACCAACTGTAATTGTATTTTCATATGTCCACTAATTACAAAGTATGTGAAACAATAATGTTAGTTAATAATGTCACATTTTAATATTGACGTTTTCGTTCATTTTTTTTCACTGTTATTTTTTCCACTGAAAATATTGAAAAATCAGATCTTTAAATATAGCTTTTTAATTTAAAGCAATATCGTGTTATAAAGCTTAAAAAATAATTTATATGTACAAATATATATTATCAGCCCGATTCTGTGAATTCTTGATAAATTTTTTAAGCAAATAGTTTATATTAACGATTTTCTTTTATTTGTTTTAGAGTGACGCAGAAAGAGATGAAGAAACGCCGAGGGGACGTCCTTTTCGTTTTGATCGGCAAAATATTTTAAACACTTTGCTCAAGAGTAAGAAAGGGACAGACGTGAGAATTGAAAAGGAAAAGCGGCAAAATTTTATTCGAGACCAAAAACAAAGTGAAATATCGCAAGCACTTCAAAATTTAACAAGCAGCGTGGTAGTACTTGTGGAAGAAATAAAAAAAATTAATGTACAAGGTTAACTGTAATGGTGGTTGTTATTTGAATAAAAAAATGTATATAATTGAACTTTTTGTTTCTAAATATTTTTTTTCTAAATCATTGCACTGTTTATAGAGTAGAAATATATCTTCTTAGTGCAGCTTCACCTTCACACGTATATTGTGAATTACTAACTGAGCTAGCGTGCATTTTATTAAATTTGATATCTTGTTGAGTAGTTGGTTCAGCAATCGGAGTGAGAAGCCATGGCTCGTGAGGGTAACCTTGATCTCCTAAAAGCCGAGATTCCCGCCGGACTGTTGATATATCATTCTGTCTTCGTATAAGGTGCTCACGTAGATCAGATGTGGCCCAAATACCAGAATCATGCGTCGCACCCGGAAATTTTGTATTCAAAAATGTGAATACCAGACGATGATCACAGACCTTAACACCAAAATTTGTTTCAATATCGCATTATAAAAAAAGGAGCAGTATAGAGTATAAAAAAATAAACTGACTGCTTTCACATTAATGCTGTAAAAATCTTTGCGATTCATTTAGAAATTTAGTGGTAGCTCTGGGTTGTTTGAGGGTGGTGCAATGATTGAAACGTGCGTGCAATCAATTGCGCCTATCACACTTTTTATGCCAAACCGCTTAAAAAATCTCTAAAACGTTTTTCAATATGACAGCATATGATTTATTAGAATTATTTTTATACCCTACTTTTGTGGCATTTTCTTCTTCTGCGGATTTTGGAAATGAATTCTCTGCACTTTTTACCTTTACGATGACTTGTGATATATATCTCAAAGAGCGAGATATTGACGGCTGACTCATTGGCAAATTGCGGTTATTCCCAACGCATTTCTGGTATGATCCGTGGCCGCGAAATGAAGCGTTGTCAAAACTCGAACTGTTAATGGTAATGATGTTCTTTGGGCGTCATGAGGCTGCAAATCTGCAATTAATTGACGTGCAAGAACACGACTCAGGCGAAAATTTTTTGTAATTTCTGCCTCCAGCAACTGAAAAGGATCGCTTTAATCACGTAATCCTTGTAAGTCACACCTACGCCTTATTTTTTGCACATTTTCTTCGTATTTACAAATCAGCATTAACACAATTATTTCTTCTTCAATTTTTCTAAAAGGATACGTAACATATATGTATTTTAAAAAAGAATCCATGCTGTTGATATTTACATGAAGTGTGCACCATTTACCGAATTTGAATACACACAAACAATAAAATAGGGTTATCAATACCAAATGAGACTTTGACAAATTATCAACTGAAAAGATTTTATTTTTTGTAGTAGAATTCTACATCTTGATAAATATTCAAAAGTTGGTAAATACTCAATGTCGTGAACTCATCAAGTGCACAGAATCGGGCTTTCGATTTTAATACTAAGCTAACATTTTGATTCTTAACTTTATTATTTTTATACACAGACCATCGAGGTTAAATTGAAATATAAAAGCCAATGTGCCATGTGTCCATTAAGAAGAGTGGGGCTTAAACCTGAAAAAGCTTCTGCTATGGCATTATTAGAAATTTTGCGTGTCTCTGTTCCTTCGTCTTTGCTGACTGTCGCTATTTTTTTACAACCCTTCAAGTAATTTTTAATTTCTATTTCACTATCAAGAATTTCAAATTGTTTTAAAATTTGGTAAGTTTTTATATTTAGAATATTAACAAAAAAAGAGTATTTTTTGCAAGTGATAAAATACAACAAATTACATAAGTTCGATAAGAACGTAGTTTTCTATACATTCTAACATATTTTATTATGCAGACTGGATCAGGAACTATCTATATTTTAAATATTTTTAGAATGGCATTTTATTAAAATCGGTTCAGCTGCATAAAACTTAGCGTTTGTCTTCTCCACTCCTTCTCTCTCCTTTTCTTTTTTGTAAAAATAAACGTTACAATATACTACCTTCTACATAAATACATAATATGTTTACGGTACAGGCCCTAGCTCTAGGTCCTAGCTCTCGAAAAAAATAAGTATTGGAAGTTATAGATGAGGATACATAGGTCCTTTTTATGTTTTATAAAAATCGATTACCTTAAAATGGATTTAGACGCCAAAAACTTCCCACTTTACCCCCTTTCTCACCTCCAGATCCGTTGTTTGAAAATGTGATAACCCTTTTAAACTATTCAGAAAAATATCTCCATAATTCAATTTTATTGCATAGAAGAGCCCAGCCTTACTGGGAATTAGTTTATGTTATTGAGCCTATTTGAATACAAAGTAAATTACAAAGTGCCAAATACGACAACCTCGACAATTCTAAACTTCATCACATGTACTGCTTTTGTTAAAAAGCACAAAATGTATTTGTTTGCTTGTCAAGAAGACATACCTACCTATACCAGTGGACCGACCTTCTGGGAATTTTCACAGTTTATTATTAGATATCAAGTTGGTGAATTAGAGCAGTTATATCTTTGATCTTCTCGTGGGCGGGTCTCGGGCCTCTGCCCACACAAAGTTAATATATATCATCATGTTATTTCTTATTATAATTATGTTATTTATTACGTGAAATAGGTAGCACTTACCCAAAAATTCCGCTCAAATCACTCTCCTTTAAATATGCAGCGAAAAACCGGCTGGATTGAAAAAGTACCCGTGGTACCTTCCATAGAAAGTAAAAAATTACAATCGCATAGTTAGCTAGAGAACTCTAATAGGTAAGAATTTTTTAAAATTAGCAACAGTAACCCCCATGTCAATATATAAAGTTTAACGCTCCGAGAACAGTTAGCATTTAATAAACTAAACGGGAATATAAAAACAAATCAGTGCTTGACATTATTTTTCCACAAATGACTGTCGTGATTAGGGTTTGGAAAACGGGAATCCCGGGAGAAAATTCCCAGGAAAATCTGTCCAAAATTTCTCAGGAAAATGTTGGCTAAATTCCCGGGAAACCGGAAATTTAAAATCATTAACACTTAAAAAAATATACTGATTGTTTTTAAAATATTTTGGCTGTGACATTTAAAAATTTTCAAATATCTCGTTTTGTCTGAGTTCTACAAAATCTATACATCTGTACATGAAATCGATTTGGAATACAAAACATCTATTTTTAGAATTTTTGTCTGTCCGTCTGTCTGTGTTCGCATCGCGTAAAAACTGCTGGATAGATTTGAATAAAATTTTGTGAAAAGGTTCCTTGTTTCAAATATAGAAAACCTTTAATTCCATAGAAATATATCATTTTGTATTGAAACTACAGATTCCAATGTGAAGTCACCCAATTTTATCGGTATAATGGTACTAAAACAATATACAATATAATTTTTACAAGTAAAATTTTAATAAAGTTTTTGTTTGACCTTTTAATTATTATGTACATATACTTATGTAGCTACACAACGGAGTAGCGAAATATTGAATATATATATGAAAAATAAAAGACCTATTGCTTAGAAATAAAATACGATATTATAAGTTAAATTGTTAACACTTTCTTATCGTAAGATAATTAAAAATGAGACGCGGTCGAAGTCGTGGCCTTTGCTAGAAAGGTATAAAACAGAACAATAGGTGACTAATTTGCTTAAAAAGAAATTTGAGTTATTCGAAGCCACTAACATGGCACTAACGCATTTTTGACAACAAAGCCTACCTCAGTAGAAAGTGAAAGGGTTTTTTCTATTTTGCAACGAAAACAAGAACAGTATGTATAATAAATTGTTAAATGCAGTTCTAAAGTCATATATTTAAAAAAATAATTAATAAAATACTTTTTCAGTATTTTAATCTTTGTAATCTCTCGTTATGTAGTACAAATGTACATACGTATGTATGTCTCGTCACCTGAATTTTTTTAAGGTTTATAAACTGTTAAAACTAATATTTAACAATTATTTTTATTGTTTGTTTATGTTTTAATAAAACTACGAATTTTTAAATATTATTTTATAAAATTAAATTGTTTTGTTGGAATACCGGGAAATCCCGGGAATGCGAAAATTCTTTTTCCGTTTCCCGTGATAAAAACGCAAAAACGTTTGTAAAAAATTCGAATATTTAACGTTAAATCCATAATAGTACGAGAACTCTATTTTAACTCGTACAAAAATCAAGACTAATATATTCAATTAGCTTGAAATATTGCAGAATTTAGTTTAGAATATGTTCTTCAATATTTTACTTAAAGACATTTAATTTTTTTAATATTTGAAAAGAACAGTCGGAATACATTAAGCATTTGCTGCGAGAAGATTACACCCGAAATTTTAAATTTCTAAGTGCCCCAACAAAAACCATAAACGTATATATGAATGCCTCAATGTCCTTCAAAAATTTGATACAAAGGATAAATAAAACTTTAAAAGCATTTATCTCAGTTCGAGTTTACATGAGATATGTCTCTCTTGCATTAAAGGCTCGATATTAAAAATGAAATACGACAAGCACTTGTTTTGCAGTGTGATCATCTTTCTGTAGAAATTGATCTTAAGGTAGAGAAGCTGCGACGAGGAATATTACTGTGCTATTTTGACTTCAGCCGTCTGAATATGAATGGCCCTAATAGGTTATTGGCTCAGAACCTACCGAATAGTTAACACGACTCAGGCGAAAATTTTTTGTAATTTCTGCCTCCAGCAACTGAAAAGGATCGCTTTAATCACGTAATCCTTGTAAGTCACACCTACGCCTTATTTTTTGCACATTTTCTTCGTATTTACAAATCAGCATTAACACAATTATTTCTTCTTCAATTTTTCTAAAAGGATACGTAACATATATGTATTTTAAAAAAGAATCCATGCTGTTGATATTTACATGAAGTGTGCACCATTTACCGAATTTGAATACACACAAACAATAAAATAGGGTTATCAATACCAAATGAGACTTTGACAAATTATCAACTGAAAAGATTTTATTTTTTGTAGTAGAATTCTACATCTTGATAAATATTCAAAAGTTGGTAAATACTCAATGTCGTGAACTCATCAAGTGCACAGAATCGGGCTTTCGATTTTAATACTAAGCTAACATTTTGATTCTTAACTTTATTATTTTTATACACAGACCATCGAGGTTAAATTGAAATATAAAAGCCAATGTGCCATGTGTCCATTAAGAAGAGTGGGGCTTAAACCTGAAAAAGCTTCTGCTATGGCATTATTAGAAATTTTGCGTGTCTCTGTTCCTTCGTCTTTGCTGACTGTCGCTATTTTTTTACAACCCTTCAAGTAATTTTTAATTTCTATTTCACTATCAAGAATTTCAAATTGTTTTAAAATTTGGTAAGTTTTTATATTTAGAATATTAACAAAAAAAGAGTATTTTTTGCAAGTGATAAAATACAACAAATTACATAAGTTCGATAAGAACGTAGTTTTCTATACATTCTAACATATTTTATTATGCAGACTGGATCAGGAACTATCTATATTTTAAATATTTTTAGAATGGCATTTTATTAAAATCGGTTCAGCTGCATAAAACTTAGCGTTTGTCTTCTCCACTCCTTCTCTCTCCTTTTCTTTTTTGTAAAAATAAACGTTACAATATACTACCTTCTACATAAATACATAATATGTTTACGGTACAGGCCCTAGCTCTAGGTCCTAGCTCTCGAAAAAAATAAGTATTGGAAGTTATAGATGAGGATACATAGGTCCTTTTTATGTTTTATAAAAATCGATTACCTTAAAATGGATTTAGACGCCAAAAACTTCCCACTTTACCCCCTTTCTCACCTCCAGATCCGTTGTTTGAAAATGTGATAACCCTTTTAAACTATTCAGAAAAATATCTCCATAATTCAATTTTATTGCATAGAAGAGCCCAGCCTTACTGGGAATTAGTTTATGTTATTGAGCCTATTTGAATACAAAGTAAATTACAAAGTGCCAAATACGACAACCTCGACAATTCTAAACTTCATCACATGTACTGCTTTTGTTAAAAAGCACAAAATGTATTTGTTTGCTTGTCAAGAAGACATACCTACCTATACCAGTGGACCGACCTTCTGGGAATTTTCACAGTTTATTATTAGATATCAAGTTGGTGAATTAGAGCAGTTATATCTTTGATCTTCTCGTGGGCGGGTCTCGGGCCTCTGCCCACACAAAGTTAATATATATCATCATGTTATTTCTTATTATAATTATGTTATTTATTACGTGAAATAGGTAGCACTTACCCAAAAATTCCGCTCAAATCACTCTCCTTTAAATATGCAGCGAAAAACCGGCTGGATTGAAAAAGTACCCGTGGTACCTTCCATAGAAAGTAAAAAATTACAATCGCATAGTTAGCTAGAGAACTCTAATAGGTAAGAATTTTTTAAAATTAGCAACAGTAACCCCCATGTCAATATATAAAGTTTAACGCTCCGAGAACAGTTAGCATTTAATAAACTAAACGGGAATATAAAAACAAATCAGTGCTTGACATTATTTTTCCACAAATGACTGTCGTGATTAGGGTTTGGAAAACGGGAATCCCGGGAGAAAATTCCCAGGAAAATCTGTCCAAAATTTCTCAGGAAAATGTTGGCTAAATTCCCGGGAAACCGGAAATTTAAAATCATTAACACTTAAAAAAATATACTGATTGTTTTTAAAATATTTTGGCTGTGACATTTAAAAATTTTCAAATATCTCGTTTTGTCTGAGTTCTACAAAATCTATACATCTGTACATGAAATCGATTTGGAATACAAAACATCTATTTTTAGAATTTTTGTCTGTCCGTCTGTCTGTGTTCGCATCGCGTAAAAACTGCTGGATAGATTTGAATAAAATTTTGTGAAAAGGTTCCTTGTTTCAAATATAGAAAACCTTTAATTCCATAGAAATATATCATTTTGTATTGAAACTACAGATTCCAATGTGAAGTCACCCAATTTTATCGGTATAATGGTACTAAAACAATATACAATATAATTTTTACAAGTAAAATTTTAATAAAGTTTTTGTTTGACCTTTTAATTATTATGTACATATACTTATGTAGCTACACAACGGAGTAGCGAAATATTGAATATATATATGAAAAATAAAAGACCTATTGCTTAGAAATAAAATACGATATTATAAGTTAAATTGTTAACACTTTCTTATCGTAAGATAATTAAAAATGAGACGCGGTCGAAGTCGTGGCCTTTGCTAGAAAGGTATAAAACAGAACAATAGGTGACTAATTTGCTTAAAAAGAAATTTGAGTTATTCGAAGCCACTAACATGGCACTAACGCATTTTTGACAACAAAGCCTACCTCAGTAGAAAGTGAAAGGGTTTTTTCTATTTTGCAACGAAAACAAGAACAGTATGTATAATAAATTGTTAAATGCAGTTCTAAAGTCATATATTTAAAAAAATAATTAATAAAATACTTTTTCAGTATTTTAATCTTTGTAATCTCTCGTTATGTAGTACAAATGTACATACGTATGTATGTCTCGTCACCTGAATTTTTTTAAGGTTTATAAACTGTTAAAACTAATATTTAACAATTATTTTTATTGTTTGTTTATGTTTTAATAAAACTACGAATTTTTAAATATTATTTTATAAAATTAAATTGTTTTGTTGGAATACCGGGAAATCCCGGGAATGCGAAAATTCTTTTTCCGTTTCCCGTGATAAAAACGCAAAAACGTTTGTAAAAAATTCGAATATTTAACGTTAAATCCATAATAGTACGAGAACTCTATTTTAACTCGTACAAAAATCAAGACTAATATATTCAATTAGCTTGAAATATTGCAGAATTTAGTTTAGAATATGTTCTTCAATATTTTACTTAAAGACATTTAATTTTTTTAATATTTGAAAAGAACAGTCGGAATACATTAAGCATTTGCTGCGAGAAGATTACACCCGAAATTTTAAATTTCTAAGTGCCCCAACAAAAACCATAAACGTATATATGAATGCCTCAATGTCCTTCAAAAATTTGATACAAAGGATAAATAAAACTTTAAAAGCATTTATCTCAGTTCGAGTTTACATGAGATATGTCTCTCTTGCATTAAAGGCTCGATATTAAAAATGAAATACGACAAGCACTTGTTTTGCAGTGTGATCATCTTTCTGTAGAAATTGATCTTAAGGTAGAGAAGCTGCGACGAGGAATATTACTGTGCTATTTTGACTTCAGCCGTCTGAATATGAATGGCCCTAATAGGTTATTGGCTCAGAACCTACCGAATAGTTAACTTGGAGTTGATCACAATATGCCATTAGAGTATCCATTTAATCGAATTTGAATTTTATTCGAGTAAACAATTAATCGGTCTTGGGATTTGAATCTTGGTCGAATAACTTGAATTAATCGTACAACTTTAAAAAAAAATTTAATTTCATATCCAGTGAGAATTAACAACCATGCAAAATGACAGGATATATTTAATTAATAACAAAACAGAACCAAAAATTATTGTCTTATTAAAACATTAAAGCACACTTTATGAGACTTTTTCTTATTTTATTTTTCATCATGTCTGTTAAAATATTCTTTGAAAAATAAAAACTAATTACTTTATTGAGCTTTTAACCAATTTTTTGATTTCTTTTTAGGAATCCCGACAATAAAAAAAACTCTTTCACATAAGGTGGATGATGTGCTTAAATATCAAAGACATTTGGAAATTACTCAGTAAATAAAAACATGTGGAATATTTGATGTAATATTTTTTCTGTTTAATTACTTGGAATATTATTTTCAATTTTTTGCTTGTGGTGGACATTGGTTTGTTGGCCTATATTGGTCTATTGTTTTTTATATCGTACCGTTTTTAGGTCCTACATATTGTTTCCAAAGCCTCAACAATATTTTGCCAGAAAAGCGTTCATTTACCTTTCTACATTTAAAAGAATAATTTAGAAAATTTCTGTTTTACTCTTTCATTGTTAGTTTTTGCTAGTAAAGTTACTGAACAGACCTATAGTTCGATAGCAATTTCTTTTGCTTCAGGTTTTGAACTGTGTTATAAAATGTGATCATTATTGGGAAAGGTCGCCAAGTTATAAAATTGATGTGTTAAATAATTTGTTTCGTAAATCAGTTGCAATAGATTTTAAACAAAAGTTAAATTTTTTGAAAAGCAGTAATTTGCATTTTCTAAATTGTTGAATAATAACTTTAAGACTTAATATTCTGCTTATTAGAGATATATTTACCGATACCAATGTGTATTGAGTGTTTACTTTTAATATCTTCTGTAATAAGTGCCATATTAAAAACTTCTTTTGCTGCTTGATCCGCTCTTTCATTTCCAATAATACCGGAGTGACCGGGTTAAATTATCTCTTATTTCGCAGATAGTTTTATTTTTATTATAAATGTTTAACGTTGCTGTGATACAATATTTTGAGTCTGAACAAATAATGTGCTTTCATCTCTGTTTTTTTTTTTTTTTTTTTTGCCCATTTAATAGCTAGAGCTTCTGCTATAAAAATTGAATTGTCTTCATGAATCAAGGACTGCTGCGCGGTTTGAAGACTGTTGTCTATTATGGCAAATGAGACACCATATGTTGACTTTGAGCCATCTGTATAACAAAAGTTCCAACCATTTTCTGAATAATCTGCTTTTTTCTGATTGAATAGGGATAAAGAAGTTTCATAAGATGTAGTACATTTTGGAAAAGATAAAAAATATGAATCAATGCTATTATTCATAAGTAGCAAAGGTGGACGCAGGCAGCTGAATTTTTTCACTGGATTTAAATTTAAACTTAGTAATTCCATATATTTTGTTATTCGTTGAACAGTTGATTTCAGTTTTTTGTTGCATTTAAAATTGGAATTGAAGTATATCATTCTCAGTGGGTATTAGAAACTTTGTTGCTAGTTTCATAGTATTTAATACGATAAGATTGTCGAAAGTAAGTAGACCACATTCAGTTAGTATGTTGATGACAGGTGTTGATTTAAAAGCTCCAGTTGCAAATTTTGCAGCGGCGTGATATGTTGATTTGATTTTCCTTAACTCTACCTTTGCAGCATTCCCATACAGTGAAAGAACATATTCAATCTTTGAATGGTTTTTTGATGAGAATTGCTATTAATACTTGTAATACATTTTATGGGGTTTAATCTTTTTTCTAAGGCGTTTTTAAGGTAAACGATGTGTTGTTTCCATCGATTTTTCGAGTCGAAGATTAAGCCCTTTCTCTTGATATAATATATTAATGTCATGCATTTGAATTTTTATAGGTGGTTGTATCAGTTTGTTAAATCATTAACAATATTATAAATTTTCGTTTGGTTTATTTCTTGTTTTTTTTTTTAATTTTTTAATGATACAAAGTTCGTCCGCATACAAGCAATGATTAAAGCTGGGGTGTTTCTTAATTATACCGTTAGTTTTTCATAAGCTATTTGAAATAGTATAACTGATAATGGTGATCCCTGCGGTATGCCATTTTGAAGGGGGAATAATGAAGAGAATGAACCACTTATCTTTACTCTAAACTTTCTGTTTTTTAAAAACTATAAACGTATAGTATCATTTTATATCCTACGCGCCATTCTTTTAGTTGTTTAATGATGCCATGAATGCCTATTCTATTATAAGATATATCAAAGTCCATTGATAGGATTGTAATATGGTTGTTGGTAGACACGGATTTTGTTATTTGCTGGTCTAAGTACAACAAAACTTCGCCGGTACCCTTACGAGATTTAAAGGACATTTGTTTTGGGTGGATAAGTTTGTTTTTTTTTTTTTTTTTTTTTTTTTTTTTTGAGAAACCTAGCAAACCTTTTGGCTACAATTTTCTCCAATAATTTACTCAGGCAAGGAAGCAATGAAAACTGTTTTTTCTGTTTTTATCTTTATCGGGTTTTGGCAGGGTTATTATAATTGCTGTTTCCAATCTTATGAAATTTTGCCTGAATTATAAATATTATTAAACAATTTTACAATAATTAGTTTACACTGAGTTGATGTATTTTTAAGCATAGGGTAGTTGATCTTATCAAACCCAGCTGATTTTCCATTAAGAGCATTGAGCGCTGCGTTAATTTCTATCAGTGTAATTTTCGACTCTCCTGTGCAGAGGAATGAGATGTATAGTTATGTGAGATGTTTAATTGGTTTTTATTATTAAAAAAGGATTGACTTAAATTAGCATCGCTTGATTAAAAGGACTATTCTTTGGCAAAAAGATTAGCTATAGTTTCTGGTTTCGTATAATTAACGTTCAAATTATCCATATCTATATAATATTTTGATAACTTCTTTTCCCATATAGTTTGTTCACACTACGCCATGCTGTTTGAATAGATGATGAAGGGCTGATTTCGGATGTAAACCTATAGGACGACTCTTTTTTGGCAATTTTTGCATGTATTTCTTTTAAAATTAGGCCAACTATTTAGTTTGATTTTCCTAAGTAACGATAAGTTATGGTTCCACCAGTATACTGTTTTATGTTTAGAATTATTTTCAATCTTAGGAATCGATTCGTTAGCAGAAGCAATCGATATTCTTTTAAGCCTTAAGGAATTTTGTATTTATTAAATTGTTATATTGATTCCAGTTCTCAAAATCGGTATTAAATTTGATATTTTTGTGGGTGGTTTTGTCCACAGAATCATGGTTTTTGCTAAATGGGGAAGTGGTCACTTTCGTGTAAATCGTTGTCTATCTCCCAAGTAAGGAATGGATACAAAACAGATGTGGCAATAGAAATATCAACATGTGTAAACATGAAATGGGTCGAGTAATGCGTAGAGCAGCCATTATTTAAAGTAATTAAATTGGAATGTTGATAAAATTGTTCTATTAGCTTACCACGGTGATCGGAGAACTGTGACCCCAAATCGTGTTATGTGCATTGAAATCACCAAGTGTTAAAGTAGATAAATCAATATGGCTACTGAAAGTATCTAAATTTGACGCTGATACATATAATGACAATATATTTATTTTTATTTCAGCTTCAATTTTTGCACCAACTGCATAAAAATCTATATTAGGGGTATTAAATTTGTGTTGAATTGCTTTTTTTATAAGTATAGCAGAACCGCCCTTAGCTCGAGCATCATTACAGTTATCTAGGAAAAAATTATATTTGTTTAGTTGTAAAAAGTTAGATTTTAGATGGGTTTCTTGAAGAACTATCACATCTGGTGATTTATTGTTAATTATAAGTTGAAGTTCATGTAAATTATTATGGAATCCGTTCATATTCCATTGAAGAACACCCACGACCATAAATATTTACTAAAGTTGGAAATTTGCAATAGTACACAGTTGTGTATTATGGCGAGTCGTTAAAAATAAGATGTTAACATCACCAGCGATATATCAATGTATTACAAGGTGATATTCTTAATGTCATCCATTTTGTCTCCTGGGTTAAGGCTGCTGTAGTCAAAGTGGTAAACACGTTGACTACAAACCTGGTTGTTTCAGGGTTCAAATCCTGTGGCAATCAAAATACAAAAAAATGTTTTTTTTCTGTTTAATGGTATAAATACATATTCAGAATGAACAAAAAACGTGCAGTCTCCTTCGTCGGTACTTTCTCATAGCAGATTCGCCGGCGAAGTAAAATAAATAACTCTCTCTCTCCTTTCACCACCTGTCTTATCTCTTATCTATCCCTTTCCTAAAGAATGTAGCACGGTTACGAAAAATAACTAAATAGGTTTTAATGCCTGAAGTGCTACTTCTCTTTAAAAAAAAAAAAAAAAAAATCATCGCTGATAGTTGTAACATTGGTTTTATTATATGTATTACATATTCTATTGTTGTTATTGAGAGAATATTTCTCTAAAATTTCTTTAGTTTATTTAATATGAGGGTTAGAAAGTTCCAAGACAGAAATTGTTATTGCATTGACGGTTGACTTTTTTGTACCACTTGTGTTTATATTTTCTTCTTTTGTTACTAAAGTAATTGTTTGGTTTAATTGTTAATTTATTTGATTAATTCTTTTTTTACGTCTTCGATTGCTTTACTTAGTGTTTCTTTTGGTATATCAGTTGTTGCTACTTCGTTTGATTCATTAAAACTTTTAGTTGCTTCTTCAAAAGTGCAGCTGTTTGCTCCTTTTATTTTTATAATTGAATGTATTTTTCTGATTGTAGGGCAGTTTTTGTTAAGAGCGTAATGTTCATTTTTGCAGTTAACGCATTCTACTTTTGAACATGAGGTTGGATCATAAACGCTGAAAGCACAAACCTCACATTTTGGTTCAGACTTATAGTATTTTTTAGTGTGATCCAATTTAAAACAGTTTTTGCATTGTAAATGTTGGGCAGAACGAGAAAACCTATTTTTAAGTCTGATGGAACAACATAACGGTCGAAAGGTAAAATATGTAAGCCAGTGTTTTTAAGTTAATTTTCGATAAATTTTTTATTTTATAGCATTCAACTTTTCCTTGATCTTTAAGCCCTTCTGTAATATCTATTTCAGATAAGTTTTTTAAAGATGGTGCAAAAACAACTCCTTTTGTAGTGTTGACTGTGGGGTGTAATACAGTTGTTAGTGGACAAACACTAATTAGTTCCTTAGTTTTTAAAAACTTGTTTGTTTAAATGGTATTTTTTGCTAGAATAACCAAATCTCCGTCACAAGTAAATGAAACTTTTTCTTGTTTTTCTGTCGTAACCGCTTCTAGGGCTTTTAAAACAAGAAATATGTAATAGTCTTTTAATGGCTTATTTTCAGTTTTGCTTTTCATATTTATATATTAATGGTTATAATTTTTTGATTGGTTAAAGTTTAATTTTGGAAAATCGTTTATATTATTCATATCCATGTGAAAAGATCTTTTTCGTTTGAGAATTTGGTCTGGATCGGGATCAAGGGGGAAAATGATTGCCCCGTTTTTTGGAGTTCATAGTGTTGCTGCAAGCGAATTTTAAATATACACCTAATCAGCACACTTTAGTTTAACACGAACGTTGACGAAAAGCAAATGCCTTTAAACTAACATTTATAATCAGTACGTCTTTCTTCCCTGGGAGTACGATGTAAAACTTAGGAAAAGAAAAATGGTGCAATAAAGTTAATGATATTTAAATAAAATCAAATTTAATTTTTGAATTATATAAATAATTTTACAAAAAAGCGACCGTTCACATCGATTGAATTTTTTAAACTACAAAATAAAATAAAACTGTATTTATAAGTAAAACAAAATAACAAATATTTTGAAAAAAAAATCGCAAGAACACTAAGCAAAACTAAAAGAAAAATTTGTGATTTAAACTCAGAACCTGTAAAGAAACAATTTTAAAGACAAAGTAAACACACAGCAGCAGAAAAATACAAAAAACCAAGGAAGGGAGACATCATTACACCTCGCTCTCAGCAGTCTAGCAAACCAAACAATAACTAAAGGAATCGCAAAATTAAGGTGAATCAGCAAGAAGGAAGGAAGTCTAAATCCTACAGAAAAAGAGAGTACAACAAAAACAGATATTTGAGTAAAGTAATATTATTTTAAGTAGTGTCTAAGATACTTATTAAGAAGTAGCTTTTTAATAAAACTAAAATAAGAAAAAAAATCCGAAAGTGGATACATTTGAATTAGCGAGAAAATGCATTTGTGCAATTCAACCGTTTAATGGCAACACCTCTGATTTGACTAATTTTATCAAAAGAATGAAAGCGTTATCATCTGTTATGGAACCCCTAACGGTAGAATTAAAGAAAATTTTGTTAGGTTTCATTGAGGACGGATTAGTAGGTATAACTAGGGACTCTCAGGCTAGAAATGGACAAGTACAGACGTAGATGGAACTGCGAGCAATGCTAATTAGGGAACACGGTGAGCACACACCAAAAGAAAAGAGTTTAGATGGAAATACTTTGTGCCGATGCACAGACGGTATTAAAAATTTCTGCAATAGACTAAATCAGCTATTAGTTCGAATCAACAATTCATACTTATTGGAAGACAGTTTTTAAACAAAATATACCGGAACCAGTTAAAGGAATAAATATAGGTATAAATCCCTCTACAATGGCAGACGCCTTTTCTATAATTTAAGAAAATAAGTATTTAAAATTTAACGGACTTCAGAAGAGGAAGACAAAAATGACAATAGTTCAAATATGGCGACTATGCATAGCACACCAGAAGATAGCTCATGTTATATTAATATTACGAAAAAGCCAATAAATCTGTATAAAAATCAACTGTATTTCGACAAGGGGTTTACAGAAAAAATTATCATGCAAATAAGCATAGAAAATTAAAAAATTTTATAACAGTCACTTATAATAGCAACATAGTGGAGATTTTAACAAAAGTACTGAAAGATAAAGGCGTCATGTGTATTTATTGCGAAGACGACCAAACTTTTGTTAAACTTTAGGATGTCTATGTTCAATATTTTTCTAATAATTGAAATTTGAAAGTACTGAGAGCTACGAAAAATTTGCATTTACGAAGCTTTAGGTATTTTTAAAGATGAAATAATCATTGCGACATAAATGAAGTATTTAGGGAATTGAAATGTAAATATTACATTTCTGAATTAGTAAATCTTATTACAAGATTTGTAAGTAATTGCGAGGTTTGTTAATTGGAAAATTTGATATAAAACCAGCTTAAATTCCATACCAAGTGAGTGAATCTCCAGGCAATTTAAACAACATCGTTCATATGGACATATGGTTGCCATTTCGAAATGTCATGTTTTTAACAACGATAGAAAAATTTTCGAAATACGCAACAGTACACAAACTGACTGATAGAACATTGTTGTCTGTACTTGCTGCACTAAGGGAAGAATAAGATTTTTAGAGAAAATAAGAAAACTTGTCTATGGCAATGATAGATGCATGCTTCATGAATTGGTTAAATTGTTTTAAAGCGAAAGTAATATTGTTACTCACATAACAACAGCCCACCACAAAACAGGTAATGCAGATATTGAACGACTACATGGCGCACTAAATGAACATATCCGAATCATAGTATCTGATACAACAGCAGGAGAAGAAGATACTGAAGATAAAATACATAAGATAATTACAGTTTACTATAACACTATACATTCGACGACTAAACTACGACAAATCGATTGTCTTGAGAAAAATTTTGATAGAAAACAAATTCAACAGCTTTCTGAACAATTTAGGAAAGAAAAGACTTTAAGATTAAATAGACTAAATGAAAATAGAACTGAAAATATTGACCTGACTGAAACAATCGTGCGCAACAAAAACAAACAGAAAAATAGTCACAAGTATAAAAGACTTTCTCAGGAGAAATAAAAAATACTATTAAACTCAAATGAAACGAAGATTCAAACAACAGATTTATTGACCTATTGCTAAATGAAATTCTTAACTTTCATCACGTTGATGCTGTTGGTAAGATCAAAAACAAATGAAATCAAAACCTATCAAATAAATCCAGATAGTGGATTTCTGGTATATAAAATGGAACCCAAACGAATTGTAGGAAAATACTTTTATGTTTTGCACATCGTAGATTTAAGTCTTTTTGAATATTGCTTAGAAAAAACAGAAGTAAACTTAGGGAAACTTGACCTAGTTGACGAGCACGATATTAACTTGATTCAACGAGAAATTAACCTAGCAAAAAATGCTATGTCAACACTAGTCCCACATGCCTATAGAAACAACAGAGCAAAAAGAGGACTAATAAACATTGGTGGATCGTTTTTGAAAATGCTATGGGGAACAATGGACAAAAATGATGCAAAGGAAATTTACAATCAATTGCAAACATTAGAGAACAATGCAAAACAGATGACTGCCCAAACGAATAAGCAAGTCAAAATCATCAATGAACTTATAAAAAATTTAAATACTGTCCACTACAGCGTCAAACGCCAGTAAAATAAATTGAATATTTTGTTAAACATTCCAGTCAAAACGAATAAGGCACTAAATTTTGTGGAAAAATTTAGACTTGTTCTACAGACTTATGCTGATCTGAACAAACAGATAGAAAAAATATCAGACGTTATCAGTAAGCAAAACATATTACTGCATGACATACTGACAGAAATAGAAAATATTAAATACAACGTAACCGTGAAAATTCTACCTTACCTGAAAACAAATATAATTTTTTTTGAAAATAAACTAGTTTTTGATTTTCAGATTCCAGAATTTACAGCATAAAAATATTTTAGAGCCCTCATTTTAATAATAAGGAAAAAATATTGGTAAAGAAAAACATTTTGGTTCACTCACGATGATAAATGATTCTTACCAACAGAATAATGATTGTAAACTTAAAATAAATAAAATTCCAATAATTAAAGAAATTAGAACAGACCTTGTAATAACAAAATTAATTGAATTAGTAAATATGTAGATCACAATTGTAATGATCAGCCATATTTTGTAAAAGGTAATAACATAATTAAATTTGTTAATTTTACATTTAAAATAAAAGAATTTGTCTTTGAGAATTTGTTTGATAAATTTGATCACGGAGTTATTATACCTTTGAATTATGCAAACTTTACAAAGTTTGTTAATAACGTTACTTTAGGAGAACTACATTTTCAAAATATTAAGAATAAAGAAACCATTAAATACATAGAATTTAAGAATAATGTAACAGAAGACTCTATTATATGCCTGATCTTTATACTGTTAATAATTGGATTCCTAACTATAAAATCAAAATGTTGTAAAGAAAGAAAGAACAAAATAGAAATTAAATTAAAAAATTAAATATTTTTTTTTTTTTTTTTTTTTTTTTTTATAAAGAGAAGTAGCACTTCAGGCAATAATGCCTATTTAGTTATTTTTGTAACCGTACTACATTCTTTAGGAAAGGGATAGATGAGAGATAAGACAGGTGGTGAAAAGAGAAGGATAGATATAACCATTATATTAGTTATTTTACTTCGCCGGCGAATATGCTATTAAGAAGTACCGACGAAGGAGGCTGCATGTTTAATGTTAATTCTGAATATGTATTTATGCCATTAAACAGAAAAAAACATTTTTTATTTTTGGTTGCCGCAGGGGTTGAACCCTGGTCAACCAGGTTTGTAGCCAACGTGCTTACCACTTCGACTACAGCAGCCACAAATAGCCACAAATATAGTGTTTACGCATTTTTGGTTAAATATTTGACTTATCTAACCGAACCATATGAAGTAGGCTTAAATAGTTTATAAGCGAACTAAGTTAACTGAACTATTCCATTCTTTGAAGTAAATGATCTAGTTTAATTTGTACGTCTACCTGAACTATGCTGTGTTTTAAACAACTACATGCTGGACTAATATGCATGTAGATTTTATTAATGAAGCAATTTAAATATAGTTTAGAATGATAGTTACTTACTATTTTCCCTGATTCCTTAAATAAACATAACAATATTTAAAATTAAATTAAATATAAATTGTACCATGCATATTTCTTAACCGATGTTTTGCAAGCTGTTGTTAGTCAAATAGAATGCTACTTGTAATTAATTTTTGTTTAGATATGAATATGACTGCGAAAGAACATTTGAAGTAAACGAGCTTTGAACTAAAGAGACATTTTAAACAAAAAATTGATTTAGTTCATTTTCAGAGTTTGAACTAAAAACAGCGGTCACTAAAATGAACTATATGGTACAAGTCTATTAAAAAGGAATCTGAGAGGTACTGCTAATCCCAGCAGGTGTTTAATGTTAAAGGCTGATATTAGAAACTTCAGCCGAATTATTCAAAGGGCCACTGTAAAATTTAAGAAAGATTACTGGACTGATATTCTGCAGAATGTTCGCCTTAATAGGAGGACATTTAAGAAAGTAACATGAGGTGCTGGTTTGCGGAAATGGATGCAGATTTCTGGTTTGAGAGCTTCTCGGACTGTTTTCTCACAAAAGATTGTGACAAAGCCATATCATTGCTGATTACTTCTGTAAAGTTCATAGGGGTTGATAACTTACAATCGCTTTCTTTTGAGAGTACGGTCTCTAAGGAAGTATCCGCATTGACTGATTATTTGTCACTCCGGAGTTTCAGGCAGGAAATAATGGCTGATGACAGCTTAATTGATGGCGGTTTTCAAACAGGGCATAATTTAGTTACATCTTAAAACAAGATCAAGTAATAAATCTTGTAGTGGTGATGGAGTTCCTGGACTGATTCGGAACTCCATAAACAATGCGGATACGTACCCTCTGCCAAGAATAGATGATGTTTGTACGCAGCTAAAACTACATCTTTTATGACAACTCTGGATCTAAAACCCGGCTATTGGCAAATAAAAGTCGCCAACAAGGATAAGCCTAAGACGGCATTTTTGATATTTTTGTTTTTAACCGCATGCCTTTTGGCTTAAAAAATGCTCCTGCAACGTTTCAACACGTTATTAACAAATTCAAGCTTATTTTACCTAATGTTTTCATATTGGCCTTTCTCGACGATACAACCGTGGTTTAAGGAAATTTTGATGCACATTTGAATGATTTACAATTAACTTTTAAAAAGTTACGAAAATATGGGTTTCATTTAAACAGAGAAAAATGTTTTTTTTTTTTTGTTACCGACAAGAGGTAAAATACTTCGGTCATATTTTAACCAAGGATGGACTCAAAACATATCCTGCAAAAACAGAAGCAATTCTCAAATGTCCAAAACCAATAAACTTAAAACAACTTATTTCTTTTCTTCAAACATTTTCCAAATTTTGCAGAAGTTACAAAACGCTGTCTAATTTAACAAAAGAGAAACCGAGTTGGAAATGTACAACCGAAAAACAAACTTCGTGTGATAATCTACCAAAACGTTTAACCTCACCTCCCATATTACAACAGGTGAAAGAAAATGAAAAGTTTCATTTAGGAACCGATGCTAGCAACTATGCTTTAGGAGCTGTTTTGATGCAGAGGGATAAATACGATGAAAGACCAATTGAATACGAAAATAAACTATTACTCCCTGCTGAACGAAACTATGCAACTACTGAAAGAGAGGCATTTGAAGTTGTATGGGCAATACAAAAACTTAGAGACTACGTTGAAGGAGCAGAAATAGTAGTATTGACCGATCATCGGCCACTAAAATGGCTGTTTTACTTTAAAGTCTCGAACAGGTCGCAGGTCGCGCGTTAGTCGTTACAATTTGCACTTTACGTATACTCCAAGCAAGCGAAACATTATTGCTCACACGTTATCAAGACCACCCTGTAAAAATAACAAATGCATAGAAATGTGTGATTGTTATCACTTCGAAATAGACTTTCCAAAAAAAACTTGTTAAGAATTTCGTAATGCACAACTAAAAGATAAAGAAATTAACAAGATTATATCATATTTTGAAAATTTTAATGAAAATTTAAACCGCTATACTAGCCGAGGGTATATAATGGTCGAAGAAGTTCTTTCTAATTATTGCCCTGAACAAGATTCTAAAAACGGGCAAATAGTTTCACCAAAATCTCTTCGAACGGAAATTCTATTTAAATTTTACAATGATCAAATAGCCGGACACTATGGTATTGATAAAACAATAAGCAGAATTTCACGACTTGTCTATTGGCCGGGAATGAGATCAGATATTTTAAAGCATATTAAATCGTGTAATGATTGAAAGAAATATAATGCTCTGAACACATTCGCCACAGCAGGCTATACGAACACACGGCAGCAAATGCTGCTAGCTACATTTGCCGCCATATAGCCAGCTACAAAATTATATTGAACGCAGCAGCTACATAATAAAAATATGATTATAGTGTATTGCAGTGATGTCACTTTAATATTTTGTTAGCGTTTTTTAAAAGAATCAGTTCAGGTATTTAATTAAAAAACTATTTAGATTATTGTGTAAAAGACTAAAACAATATTTTTTAAGAGTGCGTCGATTTTTCGTTTCGCTTGTCTTCAAAATTAATAATATATTGAACTATTTCCCTTAAATGCAAACGAAGTTACTAGTCTACAGCAATAAAAAAATACTCGAAACAACAAAATGTTGAAAGCTATACAATATCATGATATCTACCAAAAACACAATTGCGTTAAAAACTAACAGGTTTCCCATACAAGAAACCCTCTACTAATAAAGAAAGACAAATTAAAATTATCGTAAGAAAAAAGTAAATATTCATTAGAAAACATTCCTTAAAAAAATATTTCGAGTTATTCTTCGTATATTTTCGCCAGAAAATACATATGCATACACTAAACTTAAAAACTAATAAAAATCTTAAAATATATAAATAAATCTTTTAATAAATAACGCATGATTATTTTAAGTTCTTATTGTTCTTTCTTTTTTTCCGAATAAGAGGTGTTAAGCTCTTATTAGTTTACATGACTTATAGTACTGACATCACTCAACTGTCTATTGTCGTCAACAAAAATAGTGTAGGAACACAACACACGACGGTAACGATATTTTCATACAAATTTGACATAAGTTTTCGTTCAACGACAATGCCGCTGAGATAAAATTTATTTTATTTTCTTGTCGGTTTTCATTATTCTCTCACATTTAGTCTCTTACTCTCCTAACAATATTGCCAGAAATATAAGTATTTTATAAGCATTTGAATTCACAATAATAGCAAAGGCACATTATTTATATAAAAATAGAACAAAATTTCAGGAATAAAAATATTTTAAAAAAACTGATACATGTATGTACGTAAATGAAAAACATAATTGAAAAGGTTAAAAATATAAAAATAATATTGATTGAAAAAATAACTGAAAAGGTGAAAAATATGAGCCCATGTCTCATCTTAAGTCAGTCATCATTTATTCTTCGTCCCGCTCTTCAATTTGTGTGAAGGTTTTAAAAAGACCTATTGAATCTCTTACAAGGTTAACCAGTCCAATAGACTCTAATGCCATGGATATGTTAAATGTACTTAATATTCTTTTGGTTTCATCGAGTTTTTAATAGAATTTATCTAATTCATTTAAATGTAATAAAATATTTTAACACAATATTTTTGAAAACAAACACAAAGCTGAAATGAAAATAAATATTATGAATGCCGTCAGAGAATCGTCGTTATTTTGTTTACTTACTCTCAGCAACGATAAATCGTTCCGTTACCGTCGTCTGTTGTGTTTCTACACATAGAAATTAGTTTAATTGGACTGCACGGCAAAATCAGTTTAGACAACAACCTTTCGCCTTATTGCCTTGCTGTCTTCAAAATAATCATTCTCGTATGCACACATGTTTTCTATTTTAGAAATTTTGCAGTCGGTAGTTGCTGTGGTGAATGTGTTTACAGCTTAAGCCAGCCAACATGAAACCTATGGGATTATTACAAACAGTGAGCATTAATAAATCTGTGTCCACAAGCAATAACAGCATAAGTCGAGTTAAGAACAAATTGAGTTACTGCTACTATTATATTTCTAACACTCGAATCTGTAATGCAAGTCAAATTTTATCTTTGTACCTTAAAAACTGAGTATTTTTTACCTTAAAATATAAACAGCTGAATTCGATATTCCCTGATTTAACGCAACAATATTAAAATTTAAAATGCTGTTCAGAAATGTTTTGAAATAATTGCTGTTGATTTGTTTGGACCTTTGCCATTAACTGAAGACAGATTATAATGGATTTTAATTGTTGAGGATTGAATTGTTTGCACTTAAAGAAAACTCCGCCTTAACTTTATTTAATGAAGTTTTTCTCAGATATATCATTCCGCGGGGAATATATCAGCACTGATACAAAAAGTAAATTTTTGTCTTGGCATTCAACAATCATTTACTCCGATTTATCACCCAAAATCAAATCCTATTGAAAGAAAAAACAGGGATTTAAGGACACACTTATCCATTTACGTAAAAAAAGAACACAACATATGGAATTTATGCTACCATCAATTAGGTTCGCAATGAACATCGCTAAGTGCGATAGCACTGGTCATACCGCTGCGTACCTTATATTTGGAAGAGAAATGAGAGCACCAGTAGAGGTACAATACGATTTAAAAGCATTGTAAATGCCGAAAACTGTATTCCTCAGATTACTTCATATCTGTTACGTCTGGCAAATGCTTTAGACCTTGCAAATGAACTTCAAGAGCAAATGCAGGATAAAAACAAAAAACAAAAAAGAAGTGATCGCACCCGTAGACCACAAGCAAAATTAAATATTGGTGACAAAGTTTTAGTTACAACACACATTCTAAGCAAAGCAAGTCAATGTCTTACATCAAAATTTACTCTTCGTCGAGACGGTCCATATATTATAATTGCCAAAAAAGGATCGTTTTGTTTTACAATAGCAAAGGAAGAAAATCCAGATAGACACACACCACATCTCAGCGCAGCCGATATACCCAATACGAAGAAGAAGACGTCCTAGAAGTGAAAGCAATTATTCTAATCCAAGAATATATCCAAATCAAAGTAGATCAACACGTCCCGGTGGAAGGACTTCCCAATTGGATTACCAATCTAATGATTTTAACAAGCCATTCGACTTTATAATCAATTGCTGAGAATAGATTACATTGACTATTGCAGGAAATAATAATCATCAATAATATGTATTTTAAGGTATTTTTTTTTAACTTAGAGAACTCGTTAAATTACTGCTTCCTTTGCTTGCGAACTAATTTAATGTGTTTTGTAAGCGAGTAACAAAATTTGGCAATCACAAAAGTAAGTCATTATATGGCAAGTACTTTTTAAGGTAATGTATAATTTTTTGCAGGGATTAGATTCAAAGTCTTAAGGTGCTGTTGCACTATTGGGACGATATCATGCAACAGAGCGGGAGTTTGTAGCGCCAATTTATATATTTTTTAATAGTGTCACTTGAATTCAAACTATCTGAATTATTTTTTATATTTCTAAAATATTTTGAATTATTTAACCGCTGAATTGTTTAATTAGATAATAATAATCGATAACAGTTTATAAATATCTAAATACAACTCTATGTAATGAAATAATATGCACAGTTTTATTTTTTATTCACATTTATTATGATTAATCACTCCATTTGTTTTATGCTATGTTCTTATTACATTTTTTCCTAACTCAGCTTAGGGCGATTTTTCAAATGAAGACTCATTCAACAGCCAGTCATCGAGCTGTAAAGATCAAATTTTACACTAAAGGCGTTTTATTGTAAAAATTTAAGACAACTAATCCTTGTGAACCTTATCAAGCCCTTGTGGATGTTGTTTGGCTGAAGTCTAAGTCTAATATAATTAACATTATCGAATTAACCCTTCGATAGAATTTTTTTCTTATTCATCAGTCTAAAACTGTACCTCAGAAACATAATCATTTTGCAAAAGTTATAAGCTAACTGTTAGACATATAAGCTATCAGTTACCATAAGTTTTTGACATTTAAATCAATGTTGTTGAAATGTAGAATTTTCGGAAAATGCCAATAATCCCGATAAACTCCAAATAATCTAAACCAAACCAAAAGACAATTTATGAAGATGTTACACTTTTAACATTTAAGAAAGCAGATAGCGGGGGTAAGAGACATAAAGGAAGATGTTCTGTGAGCGAGTTAATTTCCAATTATAGGAAATGAGTAAAAAAATATATTTTCTCTTTTCTGCGTTTCTTTATTAAATATATTCTTAAGACTATCTATCCTATTTTTCTTAGCATCTATTTATATTAATAATTATGTTTAATGTTTCTTCAAAATATGTTTTTCTTTGTTTAGGTTACTAGTACCTTTTTTATCAGTAAAACATGTTTTGAGTTATTTGTATTAAGTTAGAAAAGAAAGAATGTGTTTCTTATCGTTACAATAGTTGTATTTATGATGTTTGTCTTATCGTTACAATAGTTGTATTTATGATGTTTGTCTTATCTCTACAATAGTTGTACTTATGATGTTTGTCTTATCTCTAGCCTGGAATTATTATATTTGAGTTTATGGATTTATCATCTTTTATTACTCTCTTAGTTATATTTGAATTTATGGATTTGTTATTACTATCTTAAAATAAGAGATGTTAACTCTCCTCCTTCTTAAAAAAAAACGTCCTCGTTTTAAACTGTATATTGTCTCTGTCGGAGCTTGAGAAGTTCTATTTCATATAATTCGTCGATTTTTTTCCCTTTGTGTTTCTATTTTCTTTATCCTGTAGCATTCGCAGAATTTAATCATACCATAAGTTAGTAATGCTAATGTACATAGTCCCAATACGAAAAAAAATGTGTATTTGACTGGATGTTCTTCGATGGGTATGAGGAAGGTTGATATTTCTTGGATATTATTAAATTTGTAATTACCATTAGATTCTAAGATGCGCATTATTTGTAATTGTTCGTCGTGTAGGTTATGTATGGCATCTTTGAGTGCTTGTTGGTGGTTGTAGTATTGTTTTCCATCTAGATTTGTTGAGTAATTGAATTGTATTAGTTTAGGTCCATTTATTTTTACGTTATTCCAGGTGTGTTCGTAATCTGTAATGATGTTTCCACTTTCGAGTACTTGTAGCGGTGCGTTATTTTCATGTTTTACTTCGCATTTGGCTGGCCTGTTTTCTAATACATTAATAGTACAGTTGTCCGGTTTCTTAATTTTGCATATAAAGTTTCCTAGATAATTTTTACATTTTTCGATACTTGTAAATTTATTATTGTATTTTGCTATTCTAGAGTCTAGTAATAGTTTTTCGTGCTTAAATGCTAGTGGATACAAATTAAATAGCTTACATTTCGTTTTTAATAACGGGTATTTATAGGCGTTTACAATTGTGTGATGAAAATAAAAAACATTAATATCGGCATATTCTAATATATTAATTATAGGTAGATCTAACGCTTCATTAGACACTATTTGTTGAATATCTTTTAAATTTAAAGTTCCGGAATAAAAGTTTCCGTCTTTTGCGAAATTAATCATTGTAGCGATAGAATGTAGTTCGTTGTATACTTCGGTAAGTATTAAATGTTCTGAAATAGATTCGATATTTTTTCAAATTCAGAGTTTATTTTCCTCTGTTTATTATTATTTTCTATAAGCATATTCAATCCTGTCTTGATTTCGATTAGGTCATCGTGGTCAGGTGTTCCTGTAATAAGTTTGAGGGCTGATCCTTGAAAATTAAGTGAACGTTTAGTTCTGGAGATTCTAGAAAGTAGTTGTGACTTCAGATTTTCTATTTTAGTTATCAACAAATATTCTGCAGAGTTTTGTTCTAAATTATATGCAAATCGTACTATATTTTCATAGGGTGTCAAGATTCTAGAAAGGTTTGTCATATGGTATAAGAACGCTGTGTCCTGAAAAATGTATACAGGGTCAGTCTCTATCATTATATATTTTTTGTCTTTTAAGTCTATTAGTCTGTTACCGAATGCGACGGATATATATAATAATATTATTATTCTTTGCATGTTTGTACTCGTATATTATCCTTATGTATAACAATATTTTTGTTTCTAATTATTGTGTTACCTTTATCTTCCTTTACAATGTGTTTTGAGTATTTCCTTACGTTTTTATTGCGTCGGTGCGTTTTGGAGTATATAACGTCCCCTGCTTGGTATGTGATGTTCTTACGATTTTTGTTGTGATATAGAAGTATTTTCTGTTGGTTTATTTCGATTTTTTCTTTAATATCAGGATGTGCTCCTCGGTTAAAAAACACGTCCTCGGGTTTCTCTCCAATGACTGAGTGTATTGTTTTGTTGTATTGTCGAACGGCATTAAAGATTTCGTCTCCGGGTGAAGAGTTGTGTTCTTGAGCTAGGACTCTAGTGAGTTCAATCAGCGTGCTATGAGTGCGTTCCACTTGACCGTTTGTTGTTGAATGGTATTTTGGCGTTAGCGTGTGCTCAATATGTAGTTTTTCATAAACCTGTTTTACGCATATACTTGATAATGCTGCTTCGTTGTCAGTCATTATGAATCTAGCATTTGGATAGATTTGCGATAGTATTTCTTCGATGTATTTGTGTATGTTTTTCTTATTTGGAATTTCTCGTATATAGCAATATTTTGAGTACTCATCAGTTGTGGTGATGTATGTGTTTCCGTTCATATAAAATAAATCTAAGTGTATGTGTTCTCCCACGTGATTTGGAATCGGTTTTGCTCCGATTGGTTGTTTATTTGGTCTTCTTTAGTATTTGTTTGTAAGACAGATTTCACAGTCTTGTGCTTCTTTTTTACACATGGTGCGTATTGTTGGCCAAAAATACGTTGTCTGTATTTCTTGAGCGTTATTCTTGTAATTTCTGTGTGCTCGTCTATGTGCTAGTACTACGATTTCTTTTTGTCTATCTATGTTTTCTATATCTTCTGTCATTTTCTGAGCTACTACAATTTTTACATTTGGAAAAGAAGAAATGATATTATCTTCGACGTGGAATAGAGTTTCTTCCTCTATTTTTATAGCATTTGTTACTTTTGGGTTTATTATTTGTTCTAATCTGTCTAATTATTCGTCCTTGGTTGAATATAAAAGTGTGTGTCGTGCATATGAGAAAATATTTTGTGAAGATATTTGCACTAAGTTATCTGTGTTATAGTGAATAAATATTTGATTCTTAAATGCATTTAATGGTTGTTTCACGCGTTTCAATTTTTTGATTGGCGAACTTTGTGCTGAATGTTGTAAACAACTCGAAGTATTATTAGTCTGTTGACGTGACAATGCGTCGGCGACGACGTTTTGATTTCCTGGTTTATATACTAATTTAGCGCCATATTCTTCGATGAAATTTTTCCATCGTTTCAATTTTGTGTTGGGATTTCTATCAGATATAGAAAAAATGAGTGACTGGTGATCCGTGTAAATGGTTAAGTCTGCTATACCGTAAAGGTAATTTCTTAATTTTTGAAGTGACCAAACGATCGCAAGAAGCTCTTTTTCGTTTGTGCTATAGTTTTGTTCGGTTTGGTTAAGGGTTCTAGATATAAATGAAATAGGTTTTTTATTCTGAGAAAGTACAGCTCCTATTGCAAAGTTGCTTGCATCAGTTGTTAGTTCGAAGGGCTTGTTAAAATCTGGTTGAAATAATTCGACTTGTGCTTGTAACATATCTTTAATTTTCTCTATCGCTTCGAGTGCTGGTTTATCTGGATTAATTAATACTTTTGTGCTTTGCTTTTTGCTTACACCGCCATTGTCTCCGCGTAAGAATTTAGTAAGGGGTTTTACTATTGAAGCGAAGTTTTGTACAAATTTCCTATAATAACTAGCTAGTCTCAAAAATGACCTTAATTTTTTTAAATTTTTAGGTATTGGGTAATCCTTTATTGTTTGGATCTTACTAGGATCTACAGTTATTTTATTGTGTTTGATTACGTGACCAAGATATTCTACTGAGTCTTGGAAAAAATGTGATTTCTCGTCAGAAATTTTCATATTTGCATTATGTAATGCGTTTATTATTATTCGAATGTGATCCATGTGTTCTTCAGGCAAAGAAGAATATATAAGCACGTCGTCGATATAAACGTAAGCGAACTTACCAATATATGGGCGCAGAATATCATCTATACATCGCTGAAATATAGAAGGTGCGTTCTTTAAGCCGAACGGCATTCTAAGAAATTCGTATATTGCTCAATTCACACTGAATGCAGTGTTTTCTCTATCTGATTTTTTTTTATCAAGATTTGGTGAAATCCTGACTCTAAGTCTAGTGTTGTAAAGACTTTTGCTTTTCCTAAGTTTT
The DNA here is from genome assembly GCA_937654795.1 of Cistogaster globosa. Lineage (NCBI taxonomy): Eukaryota > Metazoa > Arthropoda > Insecta > Diptera > Tachinidae > Cistogaster > Cistogaster globosa. The sequence goes on along the minus strand of OW569406.1, from coordinate 47,785,579 downwards.
GAATAGTCATTGCTACATCTGGGATAGGGTACCTGTCGGTTATAGTCTGAGCATTAAGCTTTTGAAAATCTATTACCATACGTTTTTTTGGTTTCCCTTCCTCATCTGTGCATTTTTTCGCAACGGTCCATACTGGAGAGTTGTATGGGCTTTTGCTATGTTGTATTGTTTGGTTGTCTAATAATGTTTGAATTTCTTTATTTATAAATTCATTGTCTGCTATTGGATGCGGGTACTGTTTCACCCAAATAGGATCTTCTGATTTTGTCCTAATTGTAGCTTGAACAGTGGTTGTAACGGGCAGAATTTCATTGGTTTCGTCATTTATTCTCATTATATTTTCAATTTCATTTTTATATTTGTCATTATTGACTGTGTAATTCACTTTTTGTTCGCTAATTTCTTCTTTTCTTTTAAATTTATACGTGATTTTATACTCAAATAAGTTAATTTATGCTTTTATGGCTCTGAGACCATGGTCCCCGAGAAGCATGTCGAACTCTTCTAAGGCTTCAGTTTCGGAAAATACTAAATTGTGGCCTAATAGTGTAATAATTTTTTTTGCTTTCGTTAAAGAGTATCCGTGAAGCGTTTTTACCTTTACTGGTTTTATTGGAATAGATTTTCCTATGTTGCACTTAGAACTAATATAATTGTTTGTCGTACCTGTGTCGATTAATATATTAACGGATTTACCTGCTGTTTGGCAGTGCCTCTGTAGACATGGCAATCCGTTTACTCGCCTAAAAAAGCGCTGCCGGTTTCGTAAGTATCTTCGGTGTGTGGTACAAGTGATTGTATATCTTCATCTCTCGTCTGGTTTACTCGTTGAACTTTATTTGGATTATAATTTTTTGATGATGGCATTCTATCCCTTTTTGTTGGTTGTTGCTCCCTTCTGAGTAGGTTGTATTGCTGCTGTGGAGAATATTGTTTTGAACGTCTAAATTGTTGCGAACTATCCACTTCCATGGGTTCCTGCCGTGATTGATGATTAAATTGAGCTTGTACATTGGGATTGTTCCTCCTTCTATCTTCGTATCGTTGTGGTCCGAAGTTTGGTTTTTGGTTGTATAATTGTGTTGTAGCCAGTGTGTCGAACTACATATTTGCGTTGTCATGGTATATGGTGCTTGCGATTGCAAATGCAGTTTCTAGGTCCTTTGGATGATGGCTATATAATGTACCGCTTGTGTATTTACTGATTTGCATATTCCGCCATGGATGCAGATCCCTTATCACCTGACATCTCTATTTTCGAAAGTGCGAGGTTCAGTGCTTTGCTGATTTTGCTGTGGAATTCTGAGAGTGTTTGTCTTCCCTGTTTATGTTTCTTTATTTCCTCGAGAAGTACGTAAAATGGTCGTTGATCTGCGTAAGTGTAGTCAAGCCTGTTAATTATAGAATAAAAGTTCATCTTGGTGTAGTGGTTGATGAGGATGTCTGCTGCTTCTCCAACAATTTTTGAATGCAGTATCGTGAATGCTGTGTAGTAATTTGGGTGGTTGGAAAATTGTTTGATATTTTCCATGAATGTCCATGCCCTTTTCCGCCAGGATCTATATTGGTTTTTATCCCCACTGAAGCACGGTATAGCTTCGAATGTTTTTAAATTAATCTGATTTGCATCCTTTATATTTGGTGTGAAGTCACTATGTTGTTCCTGCGTAGTGATTGTATGGGGAGATCGTTCCGCCTCCAGTGTATTTACCTTCAATTGAGTATTCTGTAGAGTTTGTGTGAGTACCTCTATTTGTGCTCGTAAAACTGCGATATCTTGATTCATTGTGTCGTTGTATTTTCCTATAGATCGTAGGGAATTGAATATTTTCTGCCGTTTCTGACGTTGGTCCAAAGTGGTAATTTCTCACTTTTTCAGAGATTGGTTTGCTTTTCTTCAAAGCCGTGGAATTTTTGTTTAAATATCTTGAATGTCAAGAATATTTGGCTATGGTCAAGAGTTTAGACCGGCTTGAGCCCCCAATTAATTTCCAATAATAGGAAATGAGTAAAAAAAATATATTTTCTCTTTTCTGCACCAAAAAATGTGCGTTTCTTTATTAAATATATTCTTAAGACTATCTATCCTATTTTTCTTAGCATCTATTTATATTAATAATTATGTTTAATGTTTCTTTGTCCTAACTCAAAATATGTTTTTCTTTGTTTAGGTTACTAGTACCTTTTTTATCAGTAAAACATGTTTTGAGTTATTTGTATTAAGTTAGAAAAGAAATAATGTGTTTCTTATCGTCACAATAGTTGTATTTATTATGTTTGTCTTATCGTTACAATAGTAGTATTTATGATGTTTGTCTTATCTCTACAATAGTTGTATCTATGATGCTTGTCTTATCTCTAGCTTAGAATAGTTATATTTGAGTTTATGTATTTATCATCTTTTATTACTATCTTAGTTATATTTGAATTAATGCATTTGTTATTACTATCTTAAAATAAGAGATGTTAACAAGCGTAACCTAAACTAAAGAGTGCACAATACTATATTTATAAACAATAACAAATTCATACACATATACGTATACGTATACAAATGTGTGTGAGTATTTGTAATGCGGATATTAGACGGCCAAACTTCGCCTGTGAGCACGGCCTGATGAGAGAGAGTGTTTTGCTATTATACCATGAATCAATACAACAAGATTGCGCATTGCTTTTTATTAGACTTTTGTTTTAAAGTTCTATTATTATAAAGATCACTTTATATTTGCCAAATAAAAACTTACATATACTTCAATGAATTAGTTTAGAACACGAATCAAATAACTTTATTCAGTTATTTCAAAAACAAATAAACTATTTTATTTTTTGTTTATTTATTTTTTTAACATTTTATTTAGACGTTAAAAGAAGAAGGTTAAACTTAAAATTATAAATTAAATAATGCTTATTTATATTTAAATTTGCATTGTTTTAAAAAGTTCATTAACATTTTGTATTGCATTTTCGTTTTAAGAACGATTATGCAATTATAAAAATATGAGTGCAATATCAATTATTTAAAATAAAGCAAGTTTTAAATTTTATTTATTTTTTATTGATTTATTTTACCTTTGACCTACATAAATAACTTTGAATTTTATCTGTATAAACGAAAACTTAAAGCAAAAAATATAAAAATGCAAGTTTTGCATCAGCAATTAATAAAAATTTAAATATTACATTTACTTATTACATACTTCCAAAAATTTCTTAATATTATCTTTATATGTAACTCGTGTGCTCTATCCAAGCTTTATATCCATCTTTACTGTTTGCTTACAAAAACACTAATAAAATTTACACTGTGACAAACATGCTATTTAACGAGTATTGTCATCCATCGCCGCTGACGAACACGAAATTTACCAGTTTGATGATTTGTCATCAGGCCGTGCTCACAGGCGAAGGTTGACCGCCTAATTGCCGCATAAGAAATGTTTCGTTAAAGGGAAGTATTGGGAGAGTAGAAACACACATTTAGCATATAAATTAATAATCAACATTTATTTCCAGGTGAAGTAAAACAGCTTTTATTTTGAATTGATTTTATTTTATTATTATTATTATTATTTTATTATTTAAGTTTACAAAAATATTTCTAAATTTTTTGAGATATTGTATTTTTATTTTAATTATGTTTTATAGTTCAACTTATTTTAATTGTCCCATTGGCCTTTATTTTCAGCCAGACCGAGTCCTTCAGCATGCCTGCCGATTAGACAGTGTCAAGTAAATACCGAGACCGTGATACTTATGGCCCGCTTGAGGTCCAGTGCAGTCCACAGTTGTCTGGAGACATAACAGGAACTTTCTTCTACCCATAATTTGCGAGCCAAATTGAGGTAATGGTTCTTTACGGTCATTTTCACCGTTGCCAGAGGAATTCCAACGTCTGGTAGCGAGGAGTCGCTAGGAAGCAATGTGCCCCGTTTAGCAAAATCATCGGCCTCACAGTTACCCTGGATATCCCTGTGACCAGGGACCCAAAAGAGGTCAATCTGTGATCGCTCCGATAGAGTGTTCAGTAATGAGCGACAACTCGGGACTAGCTTAGATTTACTGTATGCACCAGTAAGCGCCCTGATTGCCGCCTGACTGTCCGAAAATATCCAAATGGCAAAGCCAGAAATATCGTCTCTAAGCGCTATTTCGGATGTTTTTAGAATAGCCATTACCTCGGCTTGAAAGACACTGCAGTAGTCAGGAAGTTTAAGGGAGAGTCTTAGTCCAAGGCTGTTGGAGAAGATTCCGCAACCGACTCTGTCGTCCAGTTTCGAGCCATCGGTGTAGATGTCAACAGTACCACCCACAACCACTTCGTTACGGACCCATATCTCCCTACTCGGAATATGGATCTGAAACCTGTGGTCCAGAGCGGGAGTAGAAGAGATGTAGACCACCATTGATGGCAGTGGCACATCCCGATCGATAAGCTTAGAGTTCCCTATATCCAGCCTGAGCCAGCGTGAGAGGGCATTAAGTCTGGCTGCACCGCATTTAGCCGGTTGCAATACCAGAAGTTTGGTGGGTAACCAGTGGAGAAGAGCATACAGGGCCTTTGTCGAAGTAGTTCGGAGAGCCCCAGTAATCAAAATGGCGGCTGTTCTCCTGACTTTATCAAGAGGCTTTTGGTTGACCGTTTTCTCGAGAGCGGGCCACCAAAAAACAGCACCATAGAGAATACTTGTCTCTATAACTGCCTTATAGAGCCAGGAGATGATCCGAGGCTGAAGGCCACATCTTAGTCCTAGAGCTCTCTGACAGAGATAGAGCACAGAGGCCGCCTTCCGAGCTCTTTCCGCAATGTTTGCCCTCCATTGAAATTTGGGGTCAAGTATCACCCCAAGGTATTTCACACTTTTACTTACTGAGCACAATGCCATTCAGCCTAGGTGCAGTAAAAATCGGGATCTTGTATCTCCGTGTGAAGAGCATAACAGTTATATGTATAACTTGTTTACACAAATCGATTATATGTACACTTGTATGAGAACTTTATTGTATGTACTTGTTCATAAAATGCTTGTTTGTAAAATATTTTTATACATCATTATATCATAAGAAATTGATTTATGTTTTCAAATAATTGTTTTAGTTCAGTTTACGTTTGGAATTCAAATGAGAACATTTGAATTTAAAATAAATAAAATAAAATAAAAAAATAAAAACTAGTTTTATTTTTTGGTTTTAATTGGCGCAGTCGGTAGGATCCTTTTGTTAAAAAAGGATCTAGTGTTCGTGTGTAATAAATTAAATCCTGCGAATCCTACGGGACCCTCCAGGATTGATTCAGAAAGAAATAAATGATTATGTATAAAAAAAAACAAAGAATAAAAAAAGCTACATATATACATATTTGAAAATAAAAAATAAAAATAAAAAATAAATATAATTCAAACAAGAATTACAAAAAAAAAAAAAAAAACTTGAAAAACAAAGTTCAAAGCAAAACGAAAAAAAATTTAAGTGAATATAAAAACAGTATAAAAACTATGAACTTTATTTGTGGAAGAAAAAATTCATTAAAAATGATTTTATAATAAAATAAAACTGGGAAACCTATTTGAGGTGAAAATTTATTTATTAAAAAAAATTCATAAAAATGAATGAATGATAGTGAAAAGAATAAACTGTGAAATATAAATAAACAAATCAATAGTAAATAAAATTTTACATAGTGTGTGAAGCAAACAAAAATTATTAAATAAAGGTAGAAGCAAAAGCTTTCAATCAACAAAGAACTTTTAAACGTTTGTGAAGAAGAAGAAGGAAAGTAAAAAGAAGACATCATATCAGCATTTTAAGAATTCAATTGCTTGAAGAATGTACTAGAAGAAGAAAGGGAAGGAGAAGAAGAAGAAGAAAAAAGGAAAAAAGACGACATCATATCAGCATTTGAGTAACAATTTTAATTTCTTGTTTCTGTATTGTTTTTTTTACAATATAAATATTTTGTTTAAGTATTTGTTTGTATATTTTAAATGTTGTATTCTTTTTAAATTTTTACGTGCGTGTGTTGTTCTTCTTTTATATTAAATCAAAGTTCTATTTCTTTCTTTTAATATAAAAAAAATATATATTGATTATTTAAAAATGGCGCATACCTTAGATCCCGTTAAACTTCTGGAACGGTTACCAGAATTTTTCGGAGATAAAAATGATTTGTATACATTTATCTGACTTGTAGATAAAATAAGTCCTCTCTTTGTTCAGTATGATACTCCTTCTCAGCTTTTATTTCTGGATTTAATTAAAAGCAGAATTAAAGGTAAAGCCAAGGAGGCAATAGAAATTAATTGTGCAGTCTTGGTCAGAGATAAAAACAGTTTTGATTAAATTTTTTGGAGAAAATCAAAGTGTAGAAGAGTTATATGATGAACTCCGTTCTGTGGTTTTTCGAACAAATGTTGTTGAGTTTTATAATAATATTAAAGATAAATTACGAAATTTGAATAATAAGGTTGTTTCAGTTTTCGGAGTTGATGAAAATAGTGAACAAATTGCTAGAAATAATTTGAGAACTTCTCTTAATATTTTTAAACAAAAAATTCCAGAACCCATGAAGACCATATTGGCATGTAGGAATCCTGATACTCTTGAGAGCGCAATGAATATCCTCTTTACATCGGGGTATGCTAACTATGGATGTAGAGAAAATGAATATAATTCTGGTAATAGAAGTAAGAGTTATTTAGGTACAAAAAGTAATCGTGACAATAAAGGGTTTCAAAATATTAGAAATACTCATGATAATACACAATTCAATTCAAACAAACAACAGAACAACAGTTACAACAATAAACCGTTTTACAAGAACAATCAGTACAATCCTAATAAATCTTATAGAAATAATAACTATCAACAATGTACTAAAACTTTTAGTAATAATCAAAATTATAATCGTAATAGGGAAAGTTACAAATGTAATTTTAGTCCGAATTATTTTCCGACGCAAGAAAGTCCTGAACCAATGGATGTTAATATGGTTCAAAATTGCAACGCTGTAAGTAATTTTCGTAAGGTGCCAGTTTCGCAGAAAATGTTACGTAAGAGTTCTTCTGATCCTTTCAATTAAAATTCTTCAGCTGAAAATATAGTGACTGAAAATTTTCGTGTTCCAGCCTCTCCGGAGAATTACCGTATATAGTAATAAAAGAAAATCTTAAGTTTATAGTGGATACTGGAGCGACTCATTCACTTGTAAATCCAGGCTTGTGTAATCCAAAATGGAGGATCAATTCAACAGGAGTTGTGTTAAAAACCGTTCAAAGTGAGATATTTTCAGACAAAATTTATCAAGTGCCAATGTTTTCTGAACTAGGTGATGTAAATAATAAAATAAATTTAATAGAATGTAAAGTACACGATTACCATGATGGCATCATTGGAAATGATATATTACGAGCCTATAATGCTGTAATAAATTATGAAAATAGTCAACTTATAATAAATAATAAAATTGTGCCTTTATTATTCCCGAAAACACGGAAAGTTAAATTAATTACTTATGTTGAATGTGGGCTTGTTCACATCGAAGAACATCGTAATGATATTGGAGAAATAATTTTTAGTGAAGGAGTTTTTAATGTAGAAACAGTTGCTGAATATCCAAATGCAATGTATATTAGTGAAAAGGATTCCTGGCCTGTTACTTTTGAAAACTATCACTTGGTAAGTGACATTTCAATGCAAGAGAATTTTTGTGAGTTTTGCTTATTTGATCAAATTAGAATGGACCATTTGAATTTGGAAGAAAAAACAAATTTAAAACTTATTTTGAATGACTATTGTGATTTGTTTTATAGAACAAACTCCAATTTATCTTTTACAAATGCTATTAAGCACAGAATTATTACAAAAGATGACGTTCCTGTATTTTCAAAAACTTACAGATATCCGTATGTACATAAGGATGAGGTCAGAAAACAAATTCAGGAAATGCTGAATAGTAAGATAATAAGACCGTCAAAATCACCTTATTCTGCTCCTATTTGGATTGTTCCAAAAAAGGTAGGTGTTAGCGGGGAAAAAAAGTGGCGATTAGTTGTTGATTATAGGAAACTCAACGAAAAGATGGTAGATGATCGTTTTCCTATTCCAAATATTGAAGAAATTTTGGACAAGCTTGGTAGATGCATGTATTTTACTATTTTGGATCTAGCAAAAGGATTTCATCAGGTTGAAATAGATGAAAAGGATACTCATAAAACGGCATTCTCAGTTGAAGGTGGTCACTATGAATTTTTAAGAATGCCTTTTGGACTCAAAACAGCACCAGCTACTTTCCAAAGACTTATGAACAATATTTTGGGTGAATTAGTAAATAAAATATGTTTAGTTTATATAGATGATATAATTATTTACTCGACTTCCCTTCAGGAGCATATAAATTCACTTCGACTTGTGTTTGATAAATTAAGAAATGCAAATTTAAAAATTCAAATAGATAAGTGTGAGTTTTTAAAACGGGAGACAGAATTTTTAGGTCATGTAGTAAAAAAACCAAATCCAAAAAAAGTTCAATGTGTTCTAAATTACCCGTTACCAAAAACCCAGAAGAAAATTAAACAATTTTTAGAGCTAAGTGGATATTATCGTAAATTTATAAAAGATTATTCAAGGATTGCGAGGCCGATTACTAAGTATCTTAAAAAAGATGATAAAATTGATATAAATGATCCCAATTACATAGAGAGTTTTAGAACTTTAAAAATGCTTTTAACAAATGACCCAATTTTAGTGTACCCTGATTTCAATAAAAAATTTGTTTTGAATACGGATGCAAGCAACTTCGCCTTAGGAGCTGTGCTATCGCAAGACGATCATCCTATTTCCTATGCGAGCAGAACGCTCAACCAGCATGAAATAAACTACAGTACAGTGGAAAAAGAACTGCTGACTGTGGTGTGGGCTGTTACGTATTTTCGTCCATATTTATTTGGGAGGAAGTTTGTTATTCAAACGGATCATCAGCCTCTTCAATGCCTTTTTTCGATTAAAGAGCCAAATTCCAAATTAATACGATGGAGATTAAAGTTGGAAGAATTTGATTACGAAATTTTATATAAACGTGGCATAAACAATGGGAATGCGGATGCATTATCTCGTATTGAACCCGACGTAAATTTAAATTATCAATCTCGATCATGTGTTACATCGGAAAGCAGTTCTCCAATTAATGTTTACAGGAACCAGTTTATTCTGGGAAGATCTGATTCTGCTTCTATTAGAGTAGCGAATCATTTATTATTTAAAAATTCTAGGAAAATAATAACTGCCAATAGTTTTAGTGAAAATGATATAGTAAATATTGTAAGGAATCATTTTCATCCAACAAAAATTAATGCTGTTTTATTCAGAGATAATTTAATCTATGGTATCTTTGAGGAAACTGTTTTAAAATATTTTTTAGAGGGCTCTTGCCTAAAAATTGCGAAGTGTAGTAATTGCCTTGATGATATTTTGGATGAGAATGAACTTCTTGAACTTATACAAAATGAACATTATAGGAATAACCATCGCGGTATAAATGAAAATTTTGAACAATTAAGAAAAAAAATATATCATCCGAAATTAAAGTTAAGAATTCAACAATTTATAAATAATTGTCATATTTGCAATATAGAAAAGTATGACCGTAATCCAGTTAAGCAAATTTTTAAGTTAACTGAAACCCCTAGTATGCCTGGTCAAATAGTGCATATAGATGTTTTTTATAGCCTTGATAAAACATTATTTTTAACATTAATAGATAAATTTTCTAAGTTTGCACAAGCAATAAAAATTCAGAATAGGTCTTGGTTGGAGTTTAAAAGAGCTCTGGTTCAATATTTAAGTATTGTGGGTAAAGTCGAAAAAATCGTAGCTGACAATGAGTTAGGATTTAAGGCATTGCCATTAATTGAATTTTTAAGACAAAATCAAATTGAAGTACATTTTACTTCAAGTAATAACCATACTTCAAACGTAGATGTAGAACGCTTGCATAACACATTAAACGAACATATTCGATTACTAAGACACGACCCTGGACGAGATAGTGATACGGTTGAGGAGAAAATTTGTAAAGTAATTATGTTTTATAACAACACAATACATTCTACCACAAAATGTAAGCCTTCAGATTTTCAAAACGGTTTAATAAAATCTGAGGACTATCCAAAAATTAGAGAAAGAATTTTTAAGTCAAAAAAGAAATCAATAATTAGTTTAAATCACAATCGTGAAGACTGTGAGATTCAAACGGGGGAGGTGTACATAAGGAGTAAAAGAGGTGGAAAAAATCATGCTAAATTTCGAAAAATCAAAGTAAAGAAGTTTGACAGTGATCATGTAATAACTCAAACAGGTCATAAATATTATAAGTCAGATATTAAAAGAAAAAAAAGTTATAGAGTTAAAATTATAGTGAATTTGGCCTTTCAAGGGTAAGCGTTAGTAAGCAATTTTAATTTTAATTTAATATTTTAATTTTTTTTTGAACGTCATACGTACGTTAATAGAAAGGTATTTTTGTTATTATGATTTTGAAATTTTAAATGTAAAAAAAAAGAGAATATTAGTAAATATTGTTACATATTATTTTAATTAATTGTATTAAATGTTATATATGTTTTCCTCGAAGCGTCAATCTAATGATGGGGGAGTTATATGTATAACTTGCTTACACAAATCGATTATATGTACACTTGTATGAGAACTCTACTTTATTGTATGTACTTGTTCATAAAATGCTTGTTTGTAAAATATTTTTATACATCATTATATCATAAGAAATTGATTTATGTTTTCAAATAATTGTTTTAGTTCAGTTTACGTTTGGAATTCAAATGAGAACATTTGAATTTAAAATAAATAAAATTAAATAAAAAAATAAAAACTAGTTTTATTTTTTTGGTTTTAATTCATAACCTCCGTTTTGCCGGGGTTAACATCAAGATCAAAATCGCAGCACCATTGAGACACAACATTGATCGAATAGTTCACTCGTTCTGTGAGTGTTGTCAGGTACTTCCCAGAGACTGCGATAGCAATGTCGTCAGCATAAACTATCACCTTATTACCCGTTTAGTCCAGTCGCCGTAGCAGCGTGTTGACTGCCAGATTCCAGATGAGGGGAGACAATACGCCACCTTGTGGAGTGCCTCTTTTCACTACCCATTCAACGTGATCATTTCCCAAAGTGGACGTGATGATACGCGTCTTTAGTAGTCGCGCAATGAATCCCACCAGATTTGCATCAAGATCGAGATCCAAGAGGGCCTTTATAACGGCATTGGGACAGACGTTATTGAAAGCTTCTTCTATGTCAAGAAACACTGCAAACGTAAATTCCTTATTTGAAAGGGACTTTTCATAATCGGATATTAGCACGTGCAGCGCTGTTTCCACAGATTTCCCTTTCGTGTAGGCATACTGCGAGCTAGAACTAAGCGCGGGATTTATGGAGTTCCTGATTTGAAGGTCAAGAATCCTTTCCAGCGTTTTGGGTAAGAAGGACGACAGGCCTAAAGTCTTTGGGTTTAATATGAGATGTCTTTCCCGCTTTAGGGATGAAAACAACTGGGGCTACACGCCAACCTATCGGCATGTAAGTATTTTCCAGGAGCGCATTGTAGATTCGCAATAGCCATGGTTTTATGAGGTCCATGCCATGTTGCAAGTCAGCTGGAATGATATTGTCAATTCCAGGAGACTTAAAGGCACCAAACGACATGATGGCTCACTCTATGTGAGCATTGGTCACCCGAAAAGTGGGTGGACAAACCGACGCGGAATTCACAGTCCCCATCGCTTCGTCAATCCCTTCACTACCAGGGAAGTGAGTATCGAGCAGCGTCTCCAAGGTATCGATTACAGAGTCCGTCCATTAACCGTCTGGCTTCCGAATACTCTCAATAACTCTCGGGGACATGCTAAGAATCCTGCGTAGCCTGCTGGTTTCGGACGAGCTTTCTATGTTGCCACAGAAAGTTTTCCACGAGGTTCTTTTGGATCTTCGTATGGCATACTTAAACTCCCCTTGTTTATCCTTATAGGGCAGCCAGTTTCCACTATTTTTGGCCCTATTAAAAAGACTTCTACATTCCCTACGTAACCCTGCAATCTCCGTATTCCACCAAGGGGGGTTCGGTTAACCCCTTGACTTCTGTGGATTGCAGGCCGCTTTCGCCGCAGAGCATATCTGCAAGGTCAAGAATTCAACCGCCCGATCAATATCGCAGTGGTCAATAATCTTGAAGGGAGCCTTAGGCCAAGCTCTAAAACGGACCGAAATTTATTCCAGTCCGTTTGTTTCCTATTTATGTAGGAGTGGGACACTCCGGAACCTACTGATTCCAAATATAAGTTATAAGATAAATACATATGGTCAGGAAAGGAGCACTCTTGAGAGACACTCCAATTTCTGACAATATCAGACCAGCCACCACCTGTCAGGGTAAGATCAAGAACCTCCCTTCTACTTGAAGTGACGAAGGTAGGCTTGCTTCCCCTATTGACAATACTTAAGTCATAAGATAGTATAAAATCAAGAAGCGACTCACCCCGTTCATTGACATCCGTGCTGCCCCACATATGGTGATGAGCGTTAGCATTGGCTCCAATAATGACCGGCATTTGACGGTCATTAGCCTCTGCAACTAGAAGCTTAAGCTGGTTATGTGGTCGTGAATTTCCATGATCATAGGCCATATAACTGGAGACCACCAGACATCCTTCGAGCCCGTCTCCACCGCTATGACAACGCGCTCTCTGTCACTGAATCTGCGAAGAAGGAAAGCGTTAATGTTATACTTAATCATAATGCCTGCCCTGGGCTTACCTTGACCTGTGACGTAGACAGTTTAGTAGCCGTCCATAGATAGCCCAGAAACCCGATCATTGATAACCCATGATTCCTGGACCAGAACAATATCCTCTCCTTTCTGTGACAGGCGGAGGAGTTTGGCCGCAGAAGCAGCGATGGAACGATGAAGGTTAATTTGCACAACCCTCATCATCATTATTTTTGGCCGTAAGGGTAGCGTCGGAATCGCCCTCGCTAGATCGGAGTAATTCTTCGCTTTCTGGCAGATATTCGGATCCGAGCCTTATTTGCCGGAAAAAGTCACCGGAAATAACGGATGAAGAGATGACACTTCTTGTGTCATCCGACGTATCTGAAACACATATGGAGGCCGGAGCCGTTTGTATAGGTTCAGTATGTCCTGCGACAACCTCTGGTACCAGAGGTTTCATGGGAGGTTTAGAATTTTCCTCTGTATTGTCCCCCTTATAGATCCTGGGAGAGATCGAGTCGAAACCGTAGTTGATCTCCCCCTTACAGGCGTTGAGTGGGGCGAGGAACTCGTCATTAATGAGGATGATAGCGTCGCGGAAGTGGCCCTTTGGCTCGCTTACTTTAGCGACCTTCCAGTCGGCCGTAGGCAGCTCTTTGTTGCTAAGTTTAATCAGCTCCAGAATTTCATCCGGAGTGGAGGGATCTGCCGGGATTCGGGCGAAGGATCTTGGACGGTTCGGAATCTGATCTTTGGATACAGCTGAGAGCTTAGCACCAGACCAGATTTCACCTAGGCTGTCAATTGCCTGCTTGTACAGGTCCGCTGAGCGTTGATCAGCACAAGCGATCAATTTAACATGCCCCTGATACCAGCCCGCATCACGGTATGAGGGGGAGGTGCCAGGATTGGCTGATATTATGTCCTTATAGACACTGCGAGGAGCCGCTTGGACTAACCTCCAATTATCTGGAGATATAGTCCCGTCACTTTTACCAGTGTCTATTATAGCCAAAACGAGGCTATCCCTAACTATCTCGCTAAGGGACGTGAGGACATCGGTTTAGACGTTGAAATCTTTGGCCATTTAGGCAACTGAGGGCCTGTCGTGGCAGCTTTCTCAGCCGACCTTTGTCGTTTCTGAGATGCCAAGCTGGGTGGAGGGCGAGACTCCAAGTTCTATTTGGCCCATTTAAGTTTAGTCTGGTCCTTTTCAGACAAAGTGTTCGGATCTTGCCCACCAAGATTTGCAGGATCCGGTAGGCATATCTTCTTGTCCTATACGCCCGCGTCGACGCGTTGATGTGTGCACGAGAAGAGGAGGACGTGCTAGGGCCCAGACTACCAGTTGTTTGGGCTGGCTTAACCAATGCCCTTACATCAGTAGTTGGAACAATATGCGGGGGAGCCCCTCTTTCACTCTGTTTTGAGGTGCTCGAAGAGGGCATTACGCAACCTTTGTAGATTGCGGTGCGAGATGTTGAGGCAGACAACAGAGTCGCTGCACCCAGCTGTGGTCTGGAGGTAGAGGTCTCAGACGAAGGTTGTTTCTGGATTGCCGGCTTTTGCCGTTACAATACAGTTGGCTCCTTTTTAGGGTTGGTATTTGTGGTCTTTTTTGTGTATTTGGTTTTGTCCATGTGAAATTAGTCCCCACTAATAGCCGGTATCTCCACCCGTATGTGTAGTCAACTCAAGGTCCCATGGTTATCTATGCAAGCAGGGGGGCCATGCGAGGGTTGGCACCAGCTTTCTTGGGGACAGGTGCTCAGAGCCAGACCATTGCTAATTGGGAGTAATCTCAACCAAACCTATACCACCAACTTAACGGTGACGGGTATAGAACGTACGATGAGGCCTGCCAGGGTTTTAATGGGACGGAGATAGTTATGACCTTAAACTGGAGCCGTTCCCAAAAGGTTTCACCCCGGTGCTACTAGGTCCAGAAGCCATAACCACCAGCCCAAGTCAAACAAAAACGTGCCGAAAAAAATCGGAGAGAAAGGTCCTTGGACAAAAAAAGGTCGTGCCAGGGGGGGGGGGGGGTATAGATCACTTAGCGTTACTCAGGATGCACTACGTGGAATCGATCTATGTTAAATTTTAGGTTAATGTGCTTTACTTATAAAAATATTCAGTTTTTATTTTTTCGTTTTTAATACTTTTATATTGTTTTCTACTATGTAGAATTTTAAATATTTTGCATCCGAATTTAGTTCCTTTAAATTTTTATTTCATCTTATGGTTACTTTCGTTGCATGTTATAAATTTTTTTCTTTGAAATTTAAAATAATTTTGATTTCACTATGTTGAAATTTTATTAAACACACATTTCGTTTTAAAATTCATTTAATCTAGTTTTTTACGTTTCACTAAAGTTTTTAATATTTAATTTTAGCAGTTTCTTATTCTTTTTGATTTTATTTTCCAAATGTCCTTTTTTACTTTTAAAATTTCCAACTTTAAACAGATTTATTTAGGGATTTAATATTTTTTATTTCTTATTTCCAAGTTTTCATTTTTAAGCTTAAGGAATATTTTTATTAAACGTAGGAGCAGTTCAATCAAGATCAGAATTATTAATGAATAAGTATTCTATTTTTATGAATGATTAAAGCTCAGTATGAGAATATGAATGAGTTTTAGTCTTAAAGAGTACTGTAACGGTTTACATTTACATAATTTTTTACAATTACCTGAAATAAAAATTAGGCTGAGAATGATAATACGAATGAGTAAAAAAACAATTGGAGAGTACATTGGAGTTTCAACTTTAAAGAGTACTGTAACGGTTTTCATTTACCTTATTTCTTGCAATTACTCGAAATAATAATTATTTAATAAAAAAATCAACTTAGCAACAAAGCAAAATAAAATATTAAACATTCCAAACAGTCAACGAAAAAAGTATATCGACAGATTCGTTAACTTATACAGGGGCCTAAAAAAGTGTTCGTCATTAGGGTAGTTTTGATCAATTTGTTATTATTTTTAAAGTGAAGTTACGTTGTACACTAGGTTTTTTAATATATACCGTTATAAATTAAAAAAAAAAAACTTTGCATACACTCATCCACCTTTTTTGATAAAAGCACAAAATTCATTAGCAAAAAAGTATTCCACAAGCATTGTTTTTCTTTTATTGTGAATATGTATTTTAAATTCTTTTATGATGTTGTTGGTAAAAATACCGCTATTATTTTGTTAATCATGTAAAGTTGTTAAAGTTGTGCAAGTGTTCGCGAAAATGGGACATAAAGGGAAAGAAACTTCTCTTGATGTAAGAAATTTAATAACTGAAAACAACATAGCAAAAATTGTTCAGAGATCAAGAACTTCTGTCCATTACATTATTAAAAAATTTAAATCAGAAAACACCGTGATAAACAAGGTAAGAACAGGCCGACAACACAATTAGATGAATGGCGAATCGTGCGGAAAGCAAGAAAGGATCCTAAAGTTAATGCCACCACTTTTGCAAAAAGCACTGAGGAGCATATAGATGTTTCTGTTACACGCCAAACAATAAGAAATGTATTAAAAAATACGACCTCCAAGCAAGATCAGCCAGAAAAGAAGCCACACATTTTAAAGAAAAATAGAAAGATTAAGTGAGAATTTGCCAAACAATACGTAAATAAGCTCATTCATTTCTGGATTGATGTTATTATCGTAAGCCAAACACAGAAATGGATGAAAAAAACATAGTACCAACTGTGAAACATGGTGGCGGGGGTGTCATGGTATGGGGATGTATGGCTGCATCAGGCGTAATCAATTTAGCATTTATTGATGGGATAATGGATCACCGATAATACATCGATCTCCTTAAACAAACAAAAAAAACACTGTGTGATTAATACAAAGCTGTGGCTATTGTATAATTGTCCAAAGGTAATAAAAACGCTGCCACAGTCCCCAGTCCGCATTAAACATCCTTGAGTTCATTTGGAAAAAAAATCGTTATTTTTCCGACAAAAATCAGATAAAAGTCATCCTGCAGAAGGAATGGAGTCAAATTGACCCAGCATATACCAAAACCTTAGTAAAATCTATGCTAAATAGTTTACGAGAATTCATACGCCGCAAAGCAAAAGCATCTCGCTACTTAAGTTGTAGTTTTGTATGTAAATATTAAAAATATTACATATTGTCAAATACTTTTCTTGATTTTTTATTATTTATTTTTTAAGTTGCGAATTTTTTGTACTTTCTGTTCTCATTTTTTGTACTAAATATAATTATTGTGTTCCTTAATAAATCGTTATGTTAGCTCCTTTGTTTAACGTTTTATAGTTCTTTATTGATAAAATTATAAGCTTTATAGTTTACGTCGAATACTTTTTTTGCCGCTTTACCCTGGCAGCATTTTACAGAGCATTTTTAGATAGAATTTACTTCTTCGCTACTTCTTTAGATAAAAACTCAATTCTACAAAAGCAAAATACATTATTGTCGAATTAAGATCTTCTAACAATCACTATTTCCTCTCCACCATAAGTAAATTGAAAAAACACCCGTTATATTAACACAAAAATACTTTCCCTTAAATTTGTTATATTAAGAGTAACATTTTTTAAACTACCAGATGATAGCAAGTTGATTGTTTAAATATTGTAAAAAACAAATTGCATAGGCATGGCATACTGATCTCTTACAGGTCACAACTTCGACTTAAATGCGTACAAAAATGTTAAGAAAATTATAAAATATCAATTAATAAAAAATTTTAAAAGACATATATAGCTGTAAGTAAATTTATGTTTACAAATAAGCTATTAATAAATTAAAACACAGAACATTTTTAAGGTCAGAATTTATAAGCCAACAAGAATAATGGAAAAGCAGTTAGTCCTATTTGCGAGCTGCATGTTTCGGTTGTCATAATTTTTATTGTAATAAATTTTAAATTAGCATTTAATAAAGAATATTTTATTGTATTTTTATATTAAAAAAAGTGTTGGTTTCGCCTTATTAAAATTGTTTAACAATTCAGGTGAAGGTTCTTTAACTGAAGCCCGCACAAGAACCCTAAAAAAGGGTATCTAAATAAAGAACTAACATTTCTGCGATCTCTACGGAGGCCTCCAGAAAAAGAACAAAATAATAACACTCCTGCGATCACTACGGAGCACTCCAGGATAAAAAACAAGGTTCGCTTCTCCTTCGCCGACCGGGTAGACCTGGTGATTCCTAACAATTTTAGTCACAAAAGGCTACCCGAGCGAAAGTGATGCAATTTGTACCTTAGTGGGTGTCAAGGATTATAAAAGTGGATTTTCAGAAAGAATCATACGAAGCTTCCATAAGAAAATAAAAGAATTTACACTTGAAGCGCATCGCGGCACGAAACCAACGCTCTCTAGAAGCAAAATCAATTAGAAATTAAGAAAAAAGAATTTAATTGAATTACTAAAGATTAATTAAGAAAATTGAAATCATATTAAAAAAGTAGTCAAAAAGAAAAAAAGTAGTTAAATAAAAATAAAAAAATTGTAATTTTGTTAAACCTACAGAAAAGTGAATTATAATTTTATTTTACAAAAATAAAAAGAAAAAAGAGAAAATTATTTTTTTTTTAAATATAAGTGTAAAATAAAAAAAAATAAGAATACAGTTTAATAAAAAAAGAACCAAAAAAAAAAATAAAAATAAAAGAAGTGAAAAGAATCACTTTAATTCTCAGATGAGTCAAAGTGTCCTTTTACTACTTTTATTATATTTTATGTTGTAACTATGAAATATATGCAAGGGAATCTAACCACCTTAATGGTGCAGTAAACCGTCTCCTGCAGGAAATGAAAACAATGGAAAGTAGACTTAAGGCAATTGAGAGATATAAGGATGTAGAGAAATTTAAAAGGTTGGATTTAAAAGCACTGACCTAAAAAAGTTTAATGCAATATGTAGGCTTCCAGATAGTGTTAAGGAACTTAGAACTTTTAATGGAAACCCACTTAATTACGTTTCCTGTGTTCACGCGGAGAAATGGTCCTAAAGGACTTTGAAATCGAAACACAAGCTTATTTATAGGTCTATATTACAAAGTATATGCCAGCAAATAGTCGACGAAGCTGACGCTAATTTAGTATCATACAACATTTTCGACAATGACTGGAAGGAAGTAAAAATATTTATTAATGTACTATGCTGATTAAACGAATGTGCAAATCCTCGATCACCAATTGAATCAACTTTCACATGGGTCGTCGACGAATTTTATACAACAGTGAACCACCAATTATCCCTTATAATAAATTAACTTAAAACGGAAACTTACAACGAGGAAACGATCGATGCATTAGTCACTACACATAGGAATAGGGCATCCATGGGTTAAATCCAGATTCGTATAAAATGGCCATTATCCAGCGGCCAAGGACTTTGCCAGAAGCATATTCGGCCTGCTTGTAACTCCAGAATCCTACGATGGGGAACAACATACTCCACACAAGGTCGCAGTCTCGTACGAACAACGCACCAGCTGTACTGCCTGTCGTTAAATCGTTTTCGAGACTTATTAGGCCTCATTTTAATTTTTTGAGTAATCCTAGATATAATTGCCACTATCATGGACACTCCAATTTTAATCAGTGACGACCCCATATCCAAGGGCTCAACAACATATTAATTCAAAGCCGATGGAAATAGATCAGTCGATACACACGCAAAAAAATTACCTATATGAATCGCCCAATAATGCGGAAAAAAAGAGCAAGTGAAATTTTCAGGACAGATAAGCAGCCACGTGATTTCCATCTGAACACAGAAATTCAAAATAAAGTATACGTTCCTAAGAAAGAATTGTCAATATATAATTTTGACTCTCCAGTCTACCTTACATAGAATATATTACAGGTAGCTATATCAGATATGAATTTTTGATCGATACCAGCTCGAACAAACATTTTTGCAGTGTAAAATTATCAGTCGAAAGTGTACTCTTGCTAAACCCAATCATAGTTAAAACCGCTGGAGGGGAAATTAAAATATGGAATATCAGACCCATTTATATTTTATTTTTCCTGGCCTTAATTCTTTTGATGGTATTATAAGCGACGATACTCTCAAGAAACATGGAGCTAAAAGGAAAAAAATATATTAGTGATTAGGGATATCATTAAAATACCTCTTAGAGCGAAAATATCAAATAGTTTAAATTATGTTTTGAGGAAGTCCATGCCAGACGAAACTAGTAAGAAAATTAATGAAGTAATTAGCAAATACAAATCATTATTGGAGCCACTAGATAGCAAATAGAAATAAGAACGACAACTTCAGAACCTATTTATTCGAAAAGTTATCTTTTCCCAGCTGCAATGAGGGAAAAAGTATATAGACAAATCGCGAAATTGTTATCCGAAGGAATAATTCGGCCTTCCAAAACCCCTATAATTCCCCGATTTGGATTGTTTCAAAAAAGCCAAAACCAAATAACGTGAAACAGTATAGATTAGTAGTCGATTACAAACGACTAAATGCTGTTACAATCTCTGACACGTACCCTATCCCAGAAAACAATGCGACTCTAGTGAGCTTGGGTAATGCCAAATACTTCGCTACGATCGATCTAACTTCAGGTTTTCATCAAATTCCTATGAAGGCCTCACACATTCTAAAGACTGCGTTTTCAACTATGAAAGAAAGTTCGAGTTTCTTCGTTTACCCTTTGTATTGAGAAGTGCACCAGCAATTTTGAATGATTAATGATGTCCTAAAGGAATACATAGGAAAATTGTGCTATGTCTACATTGATGACATAATTCTATTCGGACGTAGCGAAGAGGAACTCCTTTCTAATGTAGAGACAATTTTTGATAATTTAGAAAACGCCAATTTTAAGGTCAACATTAAGAAAACTAATTTTATACAAACAGAAGTAGAGTTTTAAGATATATTGTGAGTGCAGATGGAATTAAACCAAATCACAAAAAAAGTGTCTGCAATTGAAAACTTGCTGGCTCCTAATAACCTTAAGTAGCTTAAAGAATTTTTAGGTAGTACCTCAGATTATAGGCACTTTGTAAGAAACTACGCGAAAGTAGTCAAAGTGGTAAACACGTTGACTACAAACTTGGCTGTTTCAGGGTTCAAATCCTGTGGCAATCAAAATACAAAAAAATGTTTTTTTCTGTTTAATGGTATAAATACATATTCAGAATGAACAAAAAACGTGCAGTCTCCTTCGTCGGTACTTTCTCATAGCAGATTCGCCGGCGAAATAAAATAAATAACTATCTCTCTCCTTTCACCACCTGTCTTATCTCTCATCTATCCCTTTCCTAAAGAATGTAGCACGGTTACGAAAAATAACTTAATAGGTTTTAATGCTACTTCTCTTTTTATAAAGAAAAAAAAAACCATTAACTCATTTGACAAGAGGTAAAGGCTAGCCATTCCAAAAAGGTTCTAATAAACTTAAACGACGATGTACCATTGTACTGAAAAGTTGAAAACTCTCTTAACTACAGCAGAGATCCTTGCTCCCCAGATTTTGGCAAGCCATTTAACCTCACAACCGATGCATCTAACTATGCCATTGAGTTAATTAATTGGAGTAAAGAGGATATTATTTTCTTTTTAAAATATTTTATATTTTTTATGTTTATTTTCAGTTTTTGTTTATTTTACAAAATCAAAATTGGAACTAAAAAACTATTTATTTTTCATTTGACAAAAGAAACATTATTTTTAAAATATGTTATTATTATTCAAAATAATTGAATTTGATAAAGTATATAAATTACAAGTAATTATATACAAAACAAATGAGTAAAGTTAAGATATAATAAAAACAATAAATAAGTTTACATAATAAATCAACATAAGTAAACATTACATATATTTCATATAACTCCCCTTGCCTTTGTAATACATTACTACTGGAATGTTACAATTTTAAATACATTGCTACTGGAATGTTACAATTTTATAACGTTAAAACAATATTACAATCTGTCTTTTCTTTTAGTATAATTTCTACCTGTAATCTTTCTCTCAAATTTTATATTAGGCAATTCTTTTCGATATTTAAATATTCTTTTATCTATTTGTCTATCACGTTTACAACCATTTTCATCTAAAAAATTAGTTTTATTTTTTTCTTTAACATCTTTTAAAATGTACTTTGGTTTTTGTTTGAGGTTTTGAGAACAAAGATGTCTTACTAACTCTCTTTCTTTATATGTATGACATTCTTCCCTTTTTTCATTCATTTTATTTATTTTTTTGATCTTCTATATGTAATTTTTTCCAAACAGATTTATACACTTTATTATAAAATAAATCAATTTGTTTAAATCCTGTTGTACTATGTATAGTATCATTATAAATTTGTACAGATTTATAAACTAAAGTTTTATCATTAATATCTTTATTGCCTTTATCTAATTTAAAAAGTCTAATGCGTTCATTCAATGTTAGGTGAAAACGTTCTATATCTGAATTACCCATGTGGGTGTTAGGGGAAGTAAAATGATAATCTATATTTTCTGAATTTAAAAAAATTTTAATATATGCTGTTTTAAATTCATTATCAGCTATAATTTTGCTTGGTCTGCCTAAAATAGTAAATCTTTCTCTTAACATTTCCACTATAGTTACAGAATTTTTATCATATAGAGTATATATTAAAGCATGTTTTGTGAGTTTATCGATGCATGTTTAAAATGTTTTAGTTTTATTCAGAAACCAAATATCAATATGAAGAATTTCATTTAATTTTAAAGGATTTTCAGCGATATATAATTTAGCTTTTATAGGTTTTCTGTCGTATTTACACATATTACATATCACATATTACATATCTTAAAAATTCTTAAATATATCAAACTTATCAAAAAATATTGCCACAGTTCCCTTTATAGGAAATATCACCTTCAAAAAATTTGTTATTTTTCTTCAAAATATTCCTTTATTGTCTTATTTTATTTTCATATAATATTTGGTTTTTGAATCTAAAATTATTTCCTAAAATTACTATTATTTGACTTTTGTAAATATTTATTGGAGATTCTGATATCGAAATATGATCATTTAAATTTTCTTGTTTACTTTGTATAGTTGCTAAATCAGACTCAATAATTAATTCTTGCAGCTCTTCCATTAACACATTGATATTAACACGACTTAGATAATCAGCAACTTTATTTGTTTTACCAACTTCAACTTCAAAACCGTATTCATTTAAATGTAATTTCCATCTCGGAAATTTCATATTGGGTTCTTTCATTGATTTAAGCCATGAAAGTGGGTTATGATTTTTTTGAATTTTGAATTTACTTTCAAATAAATAAGGCCTAGAATAATTTACTAACCATACAATCGCTAATAGTTCTTTTTCTGTAGCACTATAATTTAACTCATGTTTATTCAATCTACGTGATGAAAAAGCAACAGGATATCCATCATGAGATAGTGCTGCACCTAATGCTTCATTACTAGCATCAGCTGTTAAAACAAAAATTTACTAAATTTAGGTTAAGCTAAAACTGGAGCATTACATAAAATTGTTTTTTTTAATTATTAAATGAATCGTTATATTTTCGATCGTTAATATTGATTATTGATTCTTTAAATATGAAGTCATCGGTAAAGCGATTTTGCTATAATCTTTAATGAATTTTCTATAAAATCCAGTTAATCCTAGAAATGATCTTATTTCCTTTATTATTTTAGGCAATGTAATATTCTTAATAATTTTTATTTTTCAGGATTTGGTTTAATTCCTTGAGTAGTTATAATATGTCCTAAATATTTAGATTCATTTCTGAAAAATTTACACTTATAAACTTGGACTTTAATATTGTATTCCGATAATCTTTTTAGATTTTTTTATGACAAAACGTGTTCACCGAGCGACGTCGAAATATTTAAATATCGTCTATATATACTACACATATATTATTTATATAATCTCTGAGAATTTCACTCATCATCCTTTGAAAAGATGCTGGAGCATTTTTTAATCCAAATGGCATTCTGGTAAATTTAAAATGACCAGTTGATGTTGAAAACGATTTTTTATGTCGATCTTTTAGTGAAAATAAAATTTTGGGAAATAATTTTGCTATTTTCCTTTTGCTATTTTGTTATTTTCGGAGTTGTAATGGTTTATGAACAAATTATATTTAAAATTATTGGATGATCTTATTCATTTCTAAAAGATTTATGAAACAAACCTTTTCTGACCAGTGTTGTCCAGATCCAGTATCTATTAGTAATCTTATTAGAAAAGTTTTCGTTTTTACTATAATAAAGGGAAGAGCTCGTCGGCCACTAACTGAAAATTTGAAGTTTGAATGTTATCCACTTCCATTTACATTGGATTACTTAAGTTATTTCGAGTATATTTACTTTTATGGCTTTTATTTCCTAACAATCTCATATTATTTGATTTATTTTCACTTGTTCTTAAAGAATTAGAATTCTGTTGATTATTTTGAAAGTTTCGTAGTGTATATATATTGTAATCGAAATTATGATTACTGTTATTGTAATTAATTTGTTCATTATTATCTTAAGCATTTTTATCACTGACTGATTGAAAATGGGATTAATTGTTTCTACTATTAACGTAATGAAAAGGGTTGTAATATTTGATAGTTTTTATAAATATAATCTGTCTCAACCAATGTTTCTTTTGCCTTGAATAAAAATGAGGATTACGAGAATTAAGAACTAATTTTTATTCATTAGGTAATTTACTTATACAAATTTTTAAAACCAATAATTCATTGTTTTTATAATTTCACCATAGATGATCATTATTAATGCCACATTTTAAATTTAATTTTGTTAATAATTGCAGCATATACTCATAAAAATCATTAACATCTCAATCTCATTTCTGCAACTTTTAATTTCTAATTATAATATTTTCTATGTTATCGGAAATGTTAAAATTAATTCTTAAAATTATCTTCATTTGGTCCCAATTAGTAGGATTGTTGTTGTTTATAAGAGGTATATTAGCTTTTCCAAAAATTTTGTTTCTTACCCTCAAATCAAATAATGATAAAAGTGTTTCCTCAGTGTGCTTCCGGATTTCATCCACATGTCTTAAAAATATTTCCAATTCTTCAGCCTTGCCTTCTAAATTTGGTACTCCTTCCAACAATAGAAAAGCACTAAACGCCATTGTTTATTTATTTTTTAATAAATTGAATATTTTTAAATAGTTAATATTTGTTAATTAATTTTTTTAATTTAATTTATTTTTTATTTAAAAAAAAAATGTTCAACTAATTTTTATCTTATTTTAATTTAATTAAATTTAGGTTTAATTTTAATTTTTAATTTAGTTTATTTATAATTTAATTTTTAAATATTTTTATTATTTTTCTTAATTTTTATTTACTATAATTGTGCAATATTTTACATAAAATTAATTTGGCTTCTTTGCCTAAAAGTCATTTTAGAAGCAAGTTGGCACCTATTTTAACTTGACGTACAATTATAACAACAATATATTAATAAATATTTCATGAAGTAAATATTTACAAAAGCGTTTCTATTGAATTATTTAAAAATTCCTTGCACAATCTTTTAAATATTGAAATACTTTCTGCATGTTTTATTTGTGAGAGTAAATTGTGAAAAAGATAGTCAATCCTTTGTTTTGTTTTCTCCAATCTATATCCTGGAATTCTTAAATTTGAAGAATTTCTTGTATAAAAATTTTCTTGGTCTTGAAAAAAATGGAGTTGCTTGATGAAAACCTGAAAGAAACTCAGATGGATCTACCTGGTCTTCACCTTTCCTGAAAAAATCTCCTGGCAAAGGTAGCGTTTTCCCATATACCAGCTCTGCAGGTGAGGTTTTAATGTCTTCCTTAATCAGAGTTCTCAAACCAAGAAGCACGGCTGGCAACGGTTTTGTACAATGTTGACTTCTATGTGCAATAAGAGCTGACTTTAACGTACGATGAAACCTTTCAACCATACAATTTGATTGTGGATGGTAAGACGTAGTTTGTTGTAATTGTGCACCAACAAGTCTTGCTAAATTACTCAATAACTTAGAATAAAACTTTCTGCCTCTGTCATTAATAATATTCTGTGGATATCCAAAACGACAAATCAAATTTTCAAAAAATGCTCTAGCAACGGAACAACTTTCACCCATCTTGTGAAGCAATCAATCATTTTAAGCAAATAACGAAAACCTTCCGATGACGGAAATGAACCTTCTAGGTCTAAATGAATATTTGAAAACTGCTGGGTTTTAACAGGAAAACAACCAAAAGAAGTTTTAGCATGCCGGGTAACCTTTGATGTTTGACAGTTTTGGCATGCTTTTATCCACTGAACATAGTCTTTATTAATTGAAGGCCAGACAAACCGTTGAGAAAATTTACGCTGCGATGCTCTCATACCAGGATGAGACAATCCATGAATGTTGTTAAAAACTGTTCTCTGGAATTTTAATGGAAAAAAGGTCTTGCCCTTTTAGCTGAAAAATCGCAATAAAATTCTACATTTGAGTTAGTTAGAAGTGGCGAAGCTCCCTTGAGCACAATCGAATGGCCCGTTGTAATACCACAAGGAAGACGGCGCGACTCCCCTTACCCAGCCGAGAGCCAAGAGGATTCCCGGATGAACTTCGCTATGTCCCCTTTAGAGTGAGATGATAGCTCCGTAAGAGTTCCGAAAAAAGGAGAGCCCAGAATTCTTAATCTTCTTCGAGCCAGGGATGAGGCAATGGCACAGGAGGTGCAGTACGGTCTCATCCTAAACCTCCGAGCCACAGAGAGGGCAGACCGAGTCTTTCAGCATGCTTGCCGATTAGACAGTGACTAGTAAGTACCGAGACCGTGATACTTATGGATTTCCTGTCCAGTCCGAGCAGCTGCCTGGTCCGCTTGAGGTCCAATGTAGTCCACAGTTGTCTGGAGACACAACAGGAACTTTCCTCCACCCTTAGTCTGCGAGCCAAATTGAGGTAGTGGTTCTTTACGGCCGTTGCCAGAGGAATTCCAACGTCTGGTAGCGTGGAGACGGTAGAAAGCAATGTGCACCGTTTGGCGAGATTATCGGCCTCACAGTTTCCCTGGATATCCCGTGACCAAGGACCCAAAACAGGCCAATCTGCGATCGCTCCGATAGTGTGTTTAGTAATGAGCGACATCTGAGGACTAATTGCCGCCTGGTTGTCCAAAAATATCCGAATGGCTAGGCCAGAAAGATCGTACCTAAGCGCTATTTCGGATGTTTTCAGAATGGCCATTACCTCGGCTTGTAAGACGCTGCAGTAGTCAGGAAGTCTCAGGGAGAGTCTTAATACAAGGTTATTGGAGAAGATTCCGCAACCGAGTCTGTCGTCCAGTTTCCAGCCATCGGTGTAGATGTCGACAGTATTACTTACAGCCACTTCGTTACAGGCTCATTCCTCCCTAGTCGGAATATGGATCTGAAACCCGTGGTCCAGAGCAGGAGTAGAAGAGATGTAGTCCACCATTGATGGCATGGGCACATCCCTAACGATAATCTTAGAGTGCCCTATGTCCAGCCTAAGCCAGCGTGAGAGGGCATTAAGTCTGGCTGCACAGCATTTGACCTGTTGCAATACCAGGAGTTTGGTGGATAGCCAATAGAGAGGGGCATACAGAGCCTTAGTCGAAGTAGTTCGGAGAGCCCCAGTAATCAAAATAGCGGCTGTTCTCCTGATTTTATCAAGAGGCTTTTGGTTGAACGTTTTCTCGAGAGCGGGCCACCAAAAAACAGCACAATAGAGAATATTCGGCTCGATAACTGCCTTAAAGAGCCAGGAGGTGATCCAAGGCTGAAGCCCTCATCTTGGTCCTAGAGCTCTCTGGCAGAGATAGAGCGCACAGATTACCTTCCGAGCTCTTTCCGCAATGTTTGCCTTCCATTGAAGTTTGGGGTCAAGTATCACCCCAAGGTATTTCACACTTTTACTTACAATAGGCACAGTGCCGTTCAGCTTAGGTGCAGTAAAGATCGGGATCTTGTATCTCCGTGTGAAGAGCATAGCCTCCATTTTGCCGGGGTTAACATCGAGATCGAATTCGCAGCACCATTGAGACTGAATATTGAGCGAATAGTTCACCCGTTCTGTGAGTGTTGTCAGGTATTTTCCAGAGACCGCGATAGCAATGTCATCAGCATAAGCTATCACCCTATTACCCGTTTGGTCCAGTCGCCATAGCAGCGTGTTGACTGTCAGATTCCAGACGAAGGGAGATAAAACACTACCTTGTGGAGTGCCTCTTTTCACTACCTTTTCAACGTGATAATTTCCAAAAGTGGACATGATGCTACGTGTCTTCAGTAGTTGCGCAATGAATCCTACCAGATTTGCATCAAGATCAAGATCCAAGAAGGCCTTTATAACGGCATTGGGGCAGACGTTATTGATAGCTCCTTCTATGTCAAAAAACATTGCAAGCGTAAATTCTTTGGTTAAGAGAGACTTTTTGACATCGCATATTATCACGTGCAGCGCTGTTTCCACAGATTTCTCTTTCGTGAAGGCGTGCTGCGAGCTAGAGATAAGCGCAGGATTTATGGAGTTTCTGATCTGAAGATCAAGAATCCTCTTCAGCGTTTTAAGGACGACAGGCTTATGGGCCTAAAGTCTTTGGGTTTAATATGAGATGTCTTTCCCGCCTTAGGGATAAAAACAACTCGGCCTACACGCCAACCTATCGGCATGTAAGTATTTTTCAGGCAAGCATTGTAGCTTCGCAATAGCCATGGTTTTATGAAGTGCATGCCATGTTGCAAGTCCGCTGGGATGACATTGTCAATTCCGGGAGGTTTGAAGGCATCAAACGACATGATGGCCCACTCTATGGGAGCATTGGTCACCCGGAAAGTGGGTGGACAAACCGACGCGGAATTCACAGTCCCCATCACTTCGCCAATTCCTTCACTACCAGAGAAGTTAGTATCGAGCAGCGTCTCCAAGGTATCATTTACAGAGTCCGTCCATTGACCGTCCGACTTCTAAATACTCTCAATAACTCTCGGGGACGTGCTAAGAATCCTGCGCAGCCTGCTGGTTTCGGTCGACTTTCTATGTTACCACAGAAAGTTTTTCACGAGACTCTTTAGGATCTTCGTATGGCATACTTAAACTCCCTTTGTTTATCCTTATAGGGTAGCCAGTTTCCACCATTTTTGGCCCTATTAAAGAGTTTTCTTCATTCCCTACGTAACTTCGCAATGTCCGTGTTCCACCAAGAGGGTTTCGACTTACCCCTTAGCTTCGGTGAATAGCAGGCCGCTTTCGCTGCAGAACAGATCTGAAAAGTCAAGAATTTAATCGCCCGATCAATATCGCAGTGGTCATTAATCTCGAAGGGAGCAGGCCTTAGATCAAGCTCTAAAATGGACCGAAATGTATTCCAGTCCATTTGTTTCCTATTTATGTAGAAGTGAGACACTCCGGAACCTACTGATTCCAGATGTAAGTTATAAGTTAAATATCTATGGTCAGAAAAAGAGCACTCTTGAGAGACACTCCAATTTCTAATAATATCAGACCAGCCACCACCTGTCAGGGTAAGACACTCGAAGTGACGAAGGTAGGCTCGCTTCCCCTATTGACAATACTTAATAATAAGATAGTATAAAATCAAAAAGAGACTCACCCCGTTCATTGATATCCGTGCTGCCCCACATATGGTGATGAGCGTTGGCATCGGCTTCAATGATGACCGGCATTTGACGAGCGTTAGCCTCTGCAACCAGAAGCTTCAGCAGGTCATGTGGTGGTAAATCTTCATGACCGTGCGCCATATAACTGGAGACCACCCAGACGTCCTTAGAGCCCGTCTCCACTGCTTTGGCAACGCTGTCTCTGTCACTGAATCTGCGAAGAAAGAAAGCGTTAAAATTGTACTCTACCATAATACAGGCTCTGGCCTTACCTTGACCTGTGACGTAGACAGTTTTGTAGCCGTCCATAGATAGTCCAGAAGCCCGACCGTTGATAACCCATGGTTCCTGGACCAGAACAACATCCTCTCCTTTCTGTGACAGGCGGAGGAGTAGGGCCGCCGAAGCAGCGATGGAATGATGAAGGTGAATTTGCACAACCTTCATCATCAGTGTTTTTGACCGTAAGGGTAGCGCCGGAATCGCCCCCGCTAGACAGGAGTAATTCCTCGCTTTCTGCCACATATTCGGATCCGAGCCTCATTTGCCGGAAAAAGTCACCGGCAAACTTGGATGAAGAGATGACACTTCTTGTGCCATCCGACGTATCTGATGCGCACATGGATGCCGGAGCCGTTTGTATAGGTTCAGTATGTCCTGCGACAACCTCTGGTAGCAGATGTTCCATGGGAGGTTTAGAATTTTCCCCTGTATTGTCCCCCTTATAGATCCTGAGAGAGATCGAGTCGAAGCCGTAGTTGATCTCCCCCTTACAGGCGTTGAGTGGGGCGAGGGACTCGTCGTTAATGACGATGATAGCGTCGCGGAAGTCGGCCGTTAGCAGCTCTTTGTTGCTGAGTTTAATCAGCTCCAGAAATTCATCCGGAGTGGAGGGACCTGCCGAGATTCGGGCGAAGGATCTTGGACGGTTCGGAATCTGATCCTTGGGTACAGCTAAGAGCTTAGCACCCGACCAGATTTCACCTTGGCTGTCATTTGCGTGCTTGTACAGGTCCGCTGAGCGTTGATTATCACAAGCGATCAATTTAACATGCCCCTGATATCAGCCCGCATCACGGCATGAGAGGGAGGGGCCAGGATTAGCTGATATTATGTCCTTATAGACACTGCGAAGAGCCGCTTGGACTAACATCCAGTTATGTGGAGATATAGTCCCGTCACTTTTACCAGCGTCTATTATAGCCAAGACGAGGTTGTCCCTAACTATCGCGATAAGGGGACGTGAGGACATCGGTTTAGACGTAGAAGTTTTTGGCCGCTTAAGCAACTGAGGGACTGTCGTGGCGGCTTCCTCAGCCAACCTTTGTCGTTTCTGAGATGCCAAGTTAGGTGGAGGGCGAGTCTCCAAGTTCTGTTTGGCCCATTTAAGCTCTGTCTGGTCCCTTTCAGAAAAGTGTTCGGATCATGTCCACCGAGCTTTTGCAGGATCCGATAGGAAGACCTTCTGGTCCTGTACGCCCACGAGAAGAGGAGAACGTGCTAGGGCCCAGACTACCTGTTATTTGGGCTGGCTTAACCGTTGCTCTTACAGCAGTAGTTGGACCAATATGCGGGGGAGCCCCTCTTTGATTATGTTTTGTAGCAGGGGAGATTGAGATGCTCGAAGAGGGCATTATGCAACCTTTGAAGATTGTGGTACGGGATCTTGAGGCAGACAACAGAGTCGTTTCACCCAACTGTGGTCTGGAGGTAGAGGTCTCAGTCTCAGACGATGGTTGCTTCTGGATTGCCGACTTTTGTCGTTTCAAAACAGTTGGCTCCTTTTAGGGTTGGCCTTTGTGGTCTTTTCTGTGAAATTGGTTTTGTGCATGTGAAATTGGTCCCCACTCATAGCCGCTATCTCCACCCGTATGTGTAGTCAACTCAAAGGGCCCATTGTTATCTATGCAAGCAGGGAAGCCATGCGAGGGTTGGCACCAGCCTTCGTGTGGACAGGTGCTCAGAGCCAGACCGTTGCTAATTAAGAGTACATCTCAACTAAACCTACACCACCGACTTAACGGTACGAGTATTGAACGTACTATGAGGCCTGCCAGGGTTTTAACGGGACGGAGATAGTTATGACCTTAAACTGGAGCCGTTCCCACAAGGCTACACCCCAGTGATACTAGGTTCAGAAGCCATAACCACTAGCCCAACTCAAACAAAAACGTGTCAAAAAAATCGGAAAGAAAGGTCCTTGGACAGAAAAAGATCGTGCCGGGGGGGGGGGTTGGTATGGATCATTTAGCGTTACCCAGGATGCACTGCGTGGAAGCGATCTATGCTACATCCCAATCTATATTTGAGTTAGGTAATTGAACAATATTATAAAATTAGGCCAGTTGATGATGTTTTCGCTCTAGTTATTTATTAGATTTTTTAGCTTCAGCTATTTCTTCATAATTAACTACTAAAATTTCCTCAACTCCAGAAAGGGTGTCTACAATAGTATTCTGCATACCTGATATATGACGTATATCAGTTGTGAACTAAGCGATGTAATCCAGATGAAAAAGTTGGCGTGGACTTGCTTTTTCAGGCTTATGCTTAAAAGTAAAGATAAGAGGTTTGTGCTCAGTATACAATTCAAATTTATGGCCTTCTAGCAAATATCTAAAAAAATTTATGGCACTGTATGCAGCCAATAACTCGCAGTCATATGTACTATAACTACTTTACGTTACCGTTAATTTTTTCGAAAAAAAAATCCTAAAGGTGGCCAAATTTCTTTTTCTCGTTGTTCGAGAACAGCGCCTATCGCAACATCTGAAGCATCTACTTTTAAACAGATATCTGCATTTGCCACTGAGTGTGCTAATACAACCGCATTTGCTAATGCTGCATTGCATTTTTTTTAATCGTCCTCAAACTCAGAATTCCATGGAATGATTGTTTTATCATTCTTAACAGCACCTTTAGTGAGATCATTGAGTTTTGCTTGAATCTTAGCCCCATTTACTAGAAACTTTCTATAATAAATATATAAAATATATATAAATATATATATAAAATTCAACATTCCTAAGAATCTTCGTAGCTCTTTAATTGTGCTAGGGCTCTTAAAATCGAATATAGCTTGAATTTTTGATTTCGTTGGCGATAAAACCAATTTTCTTTACACCAAATATACACTTTCCAGGGTTAATCAAAATCCCGTTCTCTCTAAACCGTTCTAGTAATGCACGCAGATGAAGAAAATGTTTTTCCTCATTTTTTGACGCAATTAAGACATCGTCTATATAAACGAAAATGATACTTAAACCTCTGCATACTTCATCCATGTATCGTTGGAAATTCTGGTGGTACGCTCAAACAAGATCCAGTTTGGGAAAAATTGTACATCCTTCTAAATTATAATTAAAATCTTTAATAAAGGGAATTGAATACTTGCCTGGAACCGTTTTTTTTTTTTATTTAGGAAACGGTAATCGCCACACGGGCGCCAATCCGCGTTGCTTTTTGGAACCATGTGTTCAATAATTCTCTGCTCCATCATAAATTGAAATTCTTTCTTCGCAATTTCCAAACGTTTTGGATCCAGTCGTCTTGCGTTTGCTGTTACAATAAAATGGAATGCTTGAGTACCTTTAAATGCGCGAAGAGATGAATTAATGCTTATAATTTCAGGAAATTGCTGAAAAAGTTGTTGATATACGATATTATTCTTAATTATATGAGAGACTATTGTAGATGATGAATTCGTTAGTTGAGCAGATGAAGTTATTAACGTTTTACCATCTACTAAAGTTCAGTTGTGAAGGTCAGGTAAAAGATGGGGATATTTTAGAAAATCCGAACCCAATATTGGACGAGTAACATTTGCTATGATAAAAATTCAACGAAATGACCGCCTTAATCCAATGTTCAGTTCAAGTAATTTAGTACCGTACGTCTGAATTTCGGTGCCATTTGGTGCATAAATTTTGAATGGGCACATTGAATTTGATTTTAAAATTTTTGCAGAATACGGAATTACAGAAACGTCAGCACTCGTGTCAATTAAAAAATTCCATTTGGTAATACGGTCCTTGATTATTAGGCGGCTTATTAAAGACACTAATGTTTCGGTAGCCGGTATATCCGAAACATTTGTTAGTTTTTTGATTGTAAAGAATATGCACATGGAGATATGCACTTTGTTGCTCTAGAATCGGAACGATTATGATACCAACACCAATTTGTTTTTCTGCTACGGGTTCCACTACGACGTCGCTGATTGCCAGCGCCACACGAACCACTTCCTCTCCTGCCGGATTCATTAATTTTCTTTCCCAATACTACTATTTTTTTGCTGGAAAACATTATCATAAACCGATACAGTTGATACCTGAGAATAAGCGATATCCATTATTTTATCGGCTTGTTGTGCAATCTCCGTAAGAACTGCATTGCTTGCAACAAGGATCGAACGTATACGGTCTGGAAGTTGATCCAGAAAAAGTGTTTTAAGCACACTTTAACCAATGTTATTACCAACTGCTAAAGCTTTCATTGACTGTAAGATATGTGCTGGTTTCTGGTCACCTATTACCAAACCACTAAATAATTTTTTCAATTTGGCTTCTTCTGGAATAACAAATGACGAGATAAGCCGTTCTTTAATAGCATCGTACTTCGCATTTTGAGGTGGAGAAATTAAAATATCACCCACAAACTTTAAATATGTTGGATCTAAGTTTGCTACTACATGTGAAAATTCTGTTTCATCTCTCGTTATACGTGCTAAAGAGAATATGTTCTCAATTTGGATAAACCATAGTTTCGGGTTCTCAGACCAAAAATGTGGCAATCTCTGCAAGCTTGTAGCGACTGCAGAGACTTCTGGATTATTTGGTTGACACTGTTCAACAAAAGGTTGCCTTGCTTGAGAACTTCCTAAAGCTGCATCTCCAATATGTTCACGAGTAGGTGAATGTGTTGTACCCATATCGGGGTCACCAAATTATAGGTGTTTTAATTTTATTTTAAATAAAAATTATTGAAGAGTTATAACAAGGTTATTTGATTTAAATTGTTTTTCAAAAACTTGAAATTAATATAACAAAGTTGGTAAATAGTTACCACATTGTGTAGGCTTTTAAAAACATACAATATAACCTGATATGTATATAAGTGTTGCAAATGTTCTTGGTAAATTAAAAGCGATTTTTACTGCTTTATTTTAACAATGTTGTAGAGATCTTAGAGATACGTTGTTTTTATTAAAAGCATAAATACAAACTAGACAATTCAAGTGTGATTCAATTAATGCATTGTAAATCATTAATTTTGATCTTTCCGATAATTTTTTTTAAGTTTGTATAAAATACCAACAGCTGGAGCTATTTGGTTCTTAACATTGCTAGTATGGCAATCCCAAGATAGGTGACTTTGCTGAATTTGATTTATAAATTGGGTTGCCATCAATATATACAAAAAAGTTGATATTAACATTTTTCTGTATTAAGTAAAAATCTAACTAATATTGTTTTTTCTGTATTAAGTAAAATTTTATTCAAGCGAACAAATTCTATTAATAAAGCAGCATCACTTTTAATTTGTGTTTTCAAAACTAAGTCAAAATTAAATGGATAGAACAAGCAGATGTCATCAGCAAACATAAATAATTGACTCGTTAGATCTAAATTATTTCGATCATTTAAATAAATTGAAAATAGTAAAGGGACTAATCCACTTCCCTGTGGAACACCATATTCGACAGTACCAATACAACTTTTATAATGATTAATTTGTACAAACTGTTTCCTGTTAATGAAATAATTTTTAATAACATAAGCTCACGACCTTGAATACCGTAGTATTTTATCTTTTGTAGCATTATTACATGATCCACAAGATCAAATGACTTAGAAAAATCAAAAAAGATTCCAGCAACTCCACTGAATCAATCATTTAAACCTTTACAAGTATATCGTACCACGTTAAAGACAGCATCTTGGGTACTAACACCTTTTCTAAAACCAAACTGATATTTGTACAACGTATTATTTGATTCGAAATATAACAGAAGTTTTTCATAAAGCATTTTTTCAAAAATTTTATCTATTGTC
Organism: Cistogaster globosa; assembly: GCA_937654795.1. Classification (NCBI taxonomy): domain Eukaryota; kingdom Metazoa; phylum Arthropoda; class Insecta; order Diptera; family Tachinidae; genus Cistogaster; species Cistogaster globosa. The sequence continues at coordinate 47,750,122 of OW569406.1, read as the reverse complement.
GATAGTATAGCAATGGGTCGATATTTGCCTATAGTGAGCGCAGTGGTTGTTTTTGAAATGGGAACTATTTTAAAAATTCTTAAAGTGTCGGGGTATTCTGAAGTATTGATCATTTTATTAAATACAGCAACTAATATAGGTAAAAGTACTTCAAAACATTCTTTCACAAATTTTATAGGTATATTGTCAAAACCTGGTGTTTTATCTGATTCCATGTTAAAAATAATGTTACGTATATCATTTACAGTTATCTCATTTAAGATGAAGCGATGACGTGAAACATTAAGCATCCTGAATGAGTTAATACAATCACTTGGCAAATTATTAATTTTTTATTTAAGTTCTTTCACGACTGAAATTAAATAATTGTTTAATAAGTTTGCTTTTGTCTGATCGTCTAATAAATTTTTTCCATACCTATCGTCGAAGTTGACAACATTTTCTTTTGTTCGACCAAGTGTATTGTTTAAAAATTTCCAATTTTAAGTATCATTTCCAAATCTACTTAAATCTTCGGTATAATAGTTATCTTTACATTTTTTTACTGCTAATTTTATAACTTTACTTATTCTTCTCAAGTCCTCATCATATTTTTCTCTGTTTTTTGATCTGCGCCTCTTCATTAATAAATTATGTTTATATAAAATTAACCCTCGAAGATTTTTGTTAATCCATGGGGTTATTTCAAAGTTTAAAGGTTTTTTAATATTTGTTATCACAGTAGAGTGATTAACAGCTGATTCAATGGTAGATATAAGGGAACTTGTCAAGACTGATACATTAGTTAGCGAGAAATTAATCGGTAAAGCACTTTGCAATTACTCATCAGCTTTTCTATAGTCACAGTAAGTTTTAAAAATCCCTTTAAATTCTTTGCATTAAAAATTACGTTTCAATTTACAAGATAAAATATTATGATCGGAAAAGGTACATTCCACTGAATTAACAATAAGTGAGTCGGATAAATTACTAAATATGTGATCTATACAAGTTTTACTTCCGAGTCTTGTTATTAAGCACGAGCATTGTAACAATCGTAATTATGGAAAATAGAAGTTAAATCTGTGCTCGAACCACTTTTTAAAAGATCAATATTTGAGTCACCTACCATTATTAATGGATTTGAGCTAATTCATTTAGTTAGTTACGAAGAGAATCAAAAAATACTAGATCATTACACATTTGTGACCGGTTATATGATAAAATTTGTAAAAGCTTTGATCTAACCTTAAAATTTAGCAAGGTTATAGCTAAAATTTAAAAAAAAAGGTTCACTTTTACAAATTTTAACAGTAAAATCAATTTCTCTTTTTATATATATTGATGTACCGCCATATCCATTTTCTCTACAACAATGAATGAAGGTAAATCCACGAATTGTATATATTTCGGTAATGTCATTTTTACACCAAGTTTCTTGTAGTGCTATTACATCAGGCAATTTAGATTGATTGATTTAAAATTGTTGAACTTATCAGAAGATGCAACGCTCCTGATATTAAAACTGACAATATTTAAATAATTAAAAATCAAAAAATTGATATTTTTTAAATTTGAAAATTTTTTGAAATATTGATTGTTTAAAAAAATAAAAAAGGGGACACGTACGTTGCACAATCTTTACCATCAATATCACCAACACCTCCAGCTTAAACTTGGCTTAGATGAATCAAAGATCTCCTAACTCACTGTTTATTAGTTGTTCCATTCAGTAGCATTTTATCAACTTCATCCTCAGCACGAATCAGTTGTTGCTGGAATGTGTCATCTTTTATTGCAAAAACTCTTCAATTCTTTATAAAAATGTATTAATAACCTATCGATTTTAACGATTCGGCATAATTATAAAGGTACATAGTTTCTTTACTATTAAAATATTTTATAAAAATCTTTTTCATATTTTCGTTTTCTTTAAGTTTGGCCTTAGAAGACATGAATTTATCTTTATGTATTTTAGAAGTGAACTCCACTACAACAGTTTTATATTTCTTCAACAGTATTATTTTCCAATTTTTTACCAATGTCATTAACAATTTTAGCTACAGCTTCGGAATCACTCATTTTTTCTTCTGCAACTTTTAGGCCACTATTAATACAATTGTTTTTAGTCTATGTAAATTTAAAATTTTAACGGAAAATTTTAACGATTTTATTTCAGCTTTTAGCTTTCTGTTTTCTTTCTCAATTTCACTAATTTTTCTTTTGTTTTCTGTCACCTCTTTACACACACTTTTCTGACATGAAGTTAATAGATTCTGTCAGCTCATCGAGTTTTTCAAGGTTGTTTAGCTTTTTTAATTCTGTTTTTATTGTTGTAAGTTCTTCTCTTATGTTATTATCTTCATCCTTACAAAATTGATAACTAAAAGGTTTTTATTTGTTTTTTACGAGTCTCTCAAGTTAATTTAAATAAATTTAGCTTTAATTTTAATCTAGTTTTTTAATTTAAAATTTGTTTTTTTTTTATTTAATTTTCATTTAATTTGATTAAATTAATTTTTAATTCAACTTTAATTTATTTTTATTTAATTAAATTTTAACTTATTTTTTATTTAATTTAATTAATTTTTTATTTATTTTAATTTAAATTTTTTAATTCAATTTTATTTTATTTTTTAATTTAATTTCAATTTGATTTTAATTTGATTTGTAGTCAATTAATTTTTAGTTAATTTATTTTTAGTTTATTTATCTTTAGTCAATTTTAATTTAAAGTTTAATATTATATTATTTTCAATTAATTTTTAATTTAATTTTAGTTTCATTTTATTTAATTTTAATTTAATTGAAAATTATTATCCTTACTTCATTTAATAGCATTTAATTTATCTTTAAATTGAATTCAAAAATAGTTTAATTTTTTCCGTTTTTATTTCTTTTGTATATTCATATATAACTTAAACTTCCTTTATTTTTAATTTGATTTCAAATTATTAATAATTTTACCTTTATTTCAGTTTTTCCTTTTCACCTAATATCCTCTTTATTGATTTTGATTTTAATGTCTTTTATTCTATTGATTACACAGTTTATTTTAATGTATTTATTTTATTCTTCATTTGATACTATATTTAATTTTATATTGTTTTCCACTGTTGTTCAAGTAGTTTTGTTTGCCACTGTTTTTACTTTCTTCAGTTCAAAATATTTTTTTTAATTAAATATAATTTTCTTCGAATGTTAAATGATTGAAAAAAAAATTTTTTTTTAATAAAATTCAAAAGTATATACTTTACTGATGAAAGAAATTTTAGTACCTGCTATCAAATCACTGGTCACTACAGGACTGAATTTATTAAGTAACAGTTCCAGTTCTTTTATAAATGCACACAAATGTTATTTTACATTGTGCAAAGAAATATTAGTACTTTTGTTTCTTTCACTTTTTCTAATTCGTAATTCATTTGTGTGTAGCTTTTTCTTGCTTCTACTTACACATATGTATATCGCTGGTCTCATGTAGAAAGGAGGTAAAAACATAATAGAAACTGTATTTATCACAATGTAATATTTGAAATGTAAATGCTTATAAAACTGTTTTTCTTGACAATTTTACATTGAAATTTTGTGACGAGGGGTATATCTGTGAAATGTATTGGAATCTTGAGAAAACTCAATTTCGTAAAAATTCAAGTTAGGGCTTTTCTACATGAGACTAGCGATATGTAACAAGAAAGCAAAATATTTTTTTTATTGAACCTATAATCAATCAATCAGCTTACCGAACTTTACATTTCTGACCAAATTTAACCACAGCTGCTTTGAATGCAGATATCAAAATAAATTTTTAATATGTTTGCATTATATATTCAGCCTTATTCTAGTTATCGGAGTCGTCATCGTTGGCGTTTTAGTATCATATCACTTCGTATCAATGTCGGAGTCAATTCAATAAAAATTTTGTATTCTATAACAACCCTGTGACGACGTCGACAGTTTATCGATTTTTATGGAATGAAAATGCACTTCCCTAAGCTTTTTGTTAAATTTTATTTGTGTTTGATACTTTTTTATTTTTGACTTTCTTTCTTGTTTCTCTTCCTTTCTTTTGTTTCGAGCTCTATCTATCTTTGCTTTCTCAATCAATAGTCTCAGCTTCTTTTCCTCAACCCCTAATTATTGTTCTTGCCGCTTATCAACATCTCTAAGAGTGCGTTTTATTGAGGACATTGAACCTGAAATGTCGGAAAGTAGTTTTGCCTGTTCCTGGCTGTGCTTCTGCAGTAAATCAGTTTATTATTACATGGTTTGTTTGCTTTCTTTCCAACTACTTTCGACGGAACAGGCTGAGCATCATTGGTAGCAGCAGCATTAAACGAGTAAGGGGTTTCCCTTAATTGGTGGTTGACTTCCACTGGGTCTTCAACGGCATATTCAACTTCAGCGATTTCGATGTCATTAGAATCGTTTCCCATGTCAACCATTTAAACTCCTTGAACTGCTCCTTCAGGATTCTAAGGCTTATGACAGCTTCTTCCAGCGGGCTGAGTAAAAATTGTTTAAACATTCCGCCGCCAGTGGCTTTACACTCCGCCTTATTAGCAACCATCTTTTTTTCACTTTGAATTTTAAACCTCGCCATTTCTTAAAAGTAATTTTTACAATATATTTTATTAATCACTATTCAATTCTTTATTTTGTAACCTTTTCCATCCATCTGCTAATCTTCTAGGCGGAACAAGAGAATTGAAGAATTTTTCCAATTTCTTTCAATTTTTCTTTAAAATTGCATAATGCAGTGCCTCTGTGAAAACCCAGTGCAAGAGATGGATTCTTTTGAAATTCATCTACCAATTTTTCAAATTGATTTTCAGTTGTACCCTTTCATTTTTTTTTAATTTTCAATGTTATGTTTTGTTTAAATCACTTCCAGTCGTTATGCAAAATAGCGTCGACAAAAAACAGAGTAACGGCAATACAATATCGTCGTCACATTTGTTATAGAATACAAAAAATCTTTGAGAAGTAATCGATATGTGTCAATAACGACAAATAGAATAACAAATTGAATTCGTCGACACATATTAACATTGACATGTAACGACGCCGACAACTAGAATAAGGGTAATTATTAATATATATTCTATATACTTCCTATATAAACATGTATGCTTAATAAAAAAAAAATTGCAAACGGTGATCACGGTAACTTTTAAAATTAACGGTGATTTAAAAATCACGTTCACTACTAACGTCGTTCCTTAAAAATCACGAGATCGACCATCCCTAATATACTTACACATATTTTTAATTTATGTTTTTATTTCATAGTAATTTTACAATAGTTAACCACTCTGTTGTTTTTAATGCTGTCCATAATTTTCATTTGAATTATTTATTTAAAATTACTATAGTTTTGTTTTACTTGATTTTGTTTATTTAATAATTTTCTAAATTACCTCAATATTAAATTTTCTCAATTGCAAGGAATTTTTTATCTCCTTATCACTTTTATTTATGTAGCTTTCCTCTTTTCTTATAAATTATGATTTTGTTCAATAAATGTATGTATTTGTTTTTTACCAGTTTTTGTAATAAAATGTTTTTTATACCAATGTCAAAATTAACACCAATTTGCCACTAATTATTTTTAAAATTTGATTCCAGTTTTTTTGTTTCGGTTTATCTTTTTTTTTCTTCTGTTTATCTTTATTTAATTTTTTTAACGTTTTTTTATAATCCTTTTATTTTTGATTTTATCTTTTATTTTTATTTTTTATTTTTATTATAACACTTTTTACTTTTTTGTTTTAGTTTATTTCACAATTTTTTATATATTTATTAATTATAATCCTAGAAGGTCCCGTGGGATTCGCAGTATTTTGTATTTTTATTTATATATCCTTTTCACAGTTTGTAACCCGACTGCGCCAGTTAATTAATTGGAAAAGAGGATATTATTTTCTTGTTAAAATATTTTATATTTTTTATATTTATTTTCGGTTTTTGTTTATTGTACAAAATCAATATTAGAACTAAAGTACTATTTATTTTTCAATTAAAAATTAAAAACACGGGAATATTAAACTAAATTTATTAAACTTTTTATTTTATTGTGCTATTTTCCCGATATTGACTATTGAAGGTGAAATCACGTCTGGATGGCGATTTCGCTACCGCTTACTTAGCTCTTCAGGAAACTTTTCACAACTATTTTAAATGAACTAAAGAATTTTGTCTAAACTATAAAGTAAACACAAAAATCAAACTTCAAGCAAAAACAACAATAATCAACTTTGATTTTAATTTTCTTTATCCACTTTATACGGCTGACTTTTTTTCAGCTCTTTTTATACACTTTTAAAGATGTTGAAAAATAAAAACAGCAAATAAAATATCATAGTGTTTCGTGTTTCGCTTATTCCACAGGCACTTGCAATTATTTAATAATTTAAAATTAAAAACACGGGGATATTAAACCAAATTTATTAAACTTTTAATTTTATTGTGCTATTTTCCCGATATTGATTATTGGAGGTGAAAGCACGGCTCTTCAGGAAACTTCTCACAATTATTTTAAATGAACTAAAAAATTTTGTCTAAACAATAAAGTAAACACAAAAATCAAAGTTCAAGCAAAAACAACAATAATCAACTTTGGCTTTATTTTTCTTTATCCACTGTATACGTTTGACTTTTTTTCAGCTTTTTTTATACACTTTTAAAGATGTTGAAAAATAAAAACAACAAATAAGACTTCACGAAACACTATGACATTTAATTTTAGCTTATTGCACAGGCACTTGCAATAATTTAATAATAAGCGAGTACATCGATGGTCACGAGTCAGTTGCTGAAAATGTACCAATGCTTGAGGTAAGCTCTAACGCAATGTTCTTTCGTAAGTGCGAACCGCTTCCTCTCCTGCCGGATTCATTAATTTTCTTTCCCAATACTACTATTTTTTTGCTGGAAAACATTATCATAAACCGATACAGTTGATACCTGAGAATAAGCGATATCCATTATTTTATCGGCTTGTTGTGCAATCTCCGTAAGAACTGCATTGCTTGCAACAAGGATCGAACGTATACTGTCTGGAAGTTGATCCAGAAAAAGTATTTTAAGCACACTTTAACCAATGTTATTACCAACTGCTAAAGCTTTCATTGACTGTAAGATATGTGCTGGTTTCTGGTCACCTATTACCAAACCACTAAATAATTTTTTCAATTTGGCTTCTTCTGGAATAACAAATGACGAGATAAGCCGTTCTTTAATAGCATCGCACTTCGATTTTGAGGCGGAGAAATTAAAATATCACCCACAAATTTTAAATATTTTGGATCTAAGTTTGCTACTACATGTGAAAATTCTGTTTCATCTCTCGTTATACGTGCTAAAGAGAATATGTTCTCAATTTGGATAAACCATAGTTTCGGGTTCTCAGACCAAAAATGTGGCAATCTCTGCAAGCTTGTAGCGACTGCAGAGACTTCTGGATCATTTAGTTGACACTGTTCAACAAAAGGTTGCCTTGCTTGAGAACTTCCTAAAGCTGCATCTCCAATATGTTCACGAGTAGGTGAATGTATTGTACCCATATCGGGGTCACCAAATTATAGGTGTTTTAATTTTATTTTAAATAAAAATTATTGAAGAGTTATAACAAGGTTATTTGATTTAAATTGTTTTTCAAAAACTTGAAATTAATATAACAAAGTTGGTAAATAGTTACCACATTGTGTAGGCTTTTAAAAACATACAATATAACCTGATATGTATATAAGCCCTTAATTGGCAAGATATTTTCACATATATTGTTATACAGTGTTGCAAATGTTCTTGGTAAATTAAAAGCGATTTTTAATGCTTTATTTTGACAATGTTGTAGAGATCTTAGAGATACATTGTTTTTATTAAAAGCATAAATACAAACTAGACAATTCAAATGTGATTCAATTAATGCATTGTAAATCATCAATCTTAATCTTTCCGATAATTTTTTTTAAGTTTGTATAAAATACCAACAGCTGGAGCTATTTGGTTCTTAACATTGCTAGTATGGCAATCCCAAGATAGGTGACTTTGCAACGTAATTCCTAAGTATTTAACTGAATTTGATTTATAAATTGGGTTGCCATCAATATATACAAAAAAGTTGATATTAACATTTTTCTGTATTAAGTAAAAATCTAACTAATTTTGTTTTTTCTGTATTAAGTAAAAATCTAACTAATATTGTTTTTTCTGTATTAAGTAAAAATTTATTCAAGCGAACAAATTCTATTAATAAAGCAGCATCTCTTTTAATTTGTGTTTTCAAAACTAAGTCAAAATTAAATGGATAGAACAAGCAGATGTCATCAGCAAACATAAATAATTGACTCGTTAGATCTAAATTATTTCGATCATTTAAATAAATTGAAAATAGTAAAGGGACTAATCAACTTCCCTGTGGAACACCATATTCGACAGTACCAATACAACTTTTATAATGATTAATTTGTACAAACTGTTTCCTCTTAATGAAATAATTTTTAATAACATAAGCTCACGACCTTGAATACCGTAGTATTTTATCTTTTGTAGCATTATTACATGATCCACAAGATCAAATGACTTAGAAAAATCAAAAAAGATTCCAGCAACTCCATTGAATCAATCATTTAAACCTTTACAAGTATATCGTACCACGTTAAAGACAGCATCTTGGGTACTAACACCTTTTCTAAAACCAAACTGATATTTGTACAACGTATTATTTGATTCGAAATATACCAGAAGTTTTTCATAAGCATTTTTTCAAAAATTTTATCTATTGTCGATAGTATAGCAATGGGTCGATATTTGTCTATAGTGGGCGCAGTGGTTGTTTTTGAAATGGGAACTATTTTAAAAATTCTTAAAATGTCGGGGTATTCTGAAGTATTGATCATTTTATTAAATACAGCAACTAATATAGGTAAAAGTACTTCAAAACATTCTTTCACACATTTTATAGGTATATTGTCAAAACCTGATGTTTTATCTGATTCCATGTTAAAAATAATGTTACGTATATCATTTACAGTTATCTCATTTAAGATGAAGCGATGACGTGAAACATTAAGCGTCCTCAATGAGTTAATACAATCACTTGGCAAATTATTAAATTTTTATTTAAGTTCTTTCACGACTGAAATTAAATAATTGTTTAATAAGTCTGCTTTTGTCTGATCGTCTAATTAATTTTTTCCATACCTATCGTCGAAGTTGACAACATTTTCTTTTGTTCGACCAAGTGTATTTTTTAAAAATTTCCAAATCTACTTAAATTTTCGGTATAAAAGTTATATTTACATTTTTTGACTGCTAATTTTATAACTTTACTTATTCTTCTCAAGTCCTCATCATATTTTTCTCTATTTTTTGATCTGCGCCTCTTCATTAATAAATTATGTTTATATAAAATTAACCCTCGAAGATTTTTGTTGATCCATGGGGTTATTTCAAAGTTTAAAGGTTTTTTAATGTTTGTTATCACAGTAGAGTGATTAACAGCTGATTCAATGGTAGATATAAGGGAACTAGCGAGAAATTAATCGGTTAAGCACTTTGCAATTACTCATCAGCTTTTCTATAGTCACAGTAAGTTTTAAAAATCCCTTTATTTTCTTTGCATTAAAAATTACGTTTCAATTTACAAGATAAAATATTATGATCGGAAAGGGTACATTCCACTGAATTAACAGTGAGTCGGATAAATTACTAAATATGTGATCTATACAAGTTTTACTTCCAGGTCTTGTTATTAAGGTGCGAGCATTGTAACAATCGTAATTATGGTAAATAGAAGTTAAATCTGTGCTCGAACCACTTTTTAAAAGATCAATATTTGAGTCACCTACCATTATTAATGGATTTTGAGCTAATTCATTTAGTTAGTTACCAAGAGAATCAAAAGACACTAGATCATTAAACATTTGTGAACGGTTATATGATAAAATTTGTAAAGGCTTTGATCTAACCTTAAAATTTAGCAAGGTTATAGCTAAAATTTAAAAAAAAGGTTCACTTTTACAAATTTTAACAGTAAAATCAATTTCTCTTTTTATATATATTGATGTACCGCCATATCCATTTTCTCTACAACAATGAATGAAGGTAAATCCACGAATTGTATATATTTCGGTAATGTCATTTTTACACCAAGTTTCTTGTAGTGCTATTACATCAGGCAATTTAGATTGATTGATTTAAAATTGTTGAACTTATCAGAAGATGCAACGCTCCTGATATTAAAACTGACAATATTTAAATAATTAAAAATCAAAAAATTGATATTTTTCAAATTTGAAAATTTTTTGAAATATTGATTGTTTAAAAAAATAAAAAAGGGGACACGTACGTTGCACTATCTTTACCATCAATATCACCAACACCTCCAGCTTAAACTTGGCTTAGATGAATCAAAGATCTCCTAACTCACTGTTTATTAGTTCCATTCAGTAGCATTTTATCAACTTCATCCTCAGCACGAATCAGTTGTTGGTTGAATGTGTCATCTTTTATTGCAAAAACTCTTCAATTCTTTATAAAAATGTATTTATAACCTATCGATTTTAACGATTCGGCATAATTATAAAGGTACATAGTTTCTTTACTATTAAAATATTTTATAAAAATCTTTTTCATATTTTCGTTTTCTTTAAGTTTGGCCTTAGAAGACATGAATTTATCTTTATGTATTTTAGAAGTGAACTTCACTACAACAGTTTTATATTTCTTCAACAGTATTATTTTCCAATTTTTTACCAATGTCATTAACAATTTTAGCTACAGCTTCGGAATCACTCATTTTTTCTTCTGCAACTTTTAGGCCACTATTAATACAATTGTTTTTAGTCTATGTAAATTTAAAATTTTAACGGAAAATTTTAACGATTTTATTTCAGCTTTTAGCTTTCTGTTTTCTTTCTCAATTTCACTAATTTTTCTTTTGTTTTCTGTCACCTCTTTACACACACTTTTCTGACATGAAGTTAATAGATTCTGTCAGCTCATCGAGTTTTTCAAGGTTGTTTAGCTTTTTTAATTCTGTTTTTATTGTTGTAAGTTCTTCTCTTATGTTATTATCTTCATCCTTACAAAATTGATAATTAAAAGTTTTTTATTTGTTTTTTACGAGTCTCTCAAATTAATTTAAATAAATTTAGCTTTAATTTTAATCTAGTTTTTTAATTTAAATTTTGTTTTTTTTTTAATTTAATTTTAATTTAATTTAATTTAATTAATTTTTTATTCAACTTTAATTTATTTTTATTTAATTCAATTTTATTTTATTTTTTAATTTAATTTCAATTTGATTTTAATTTGATTTTTAGTCAATTAATTTTTAGTTAATTTATTTTTAGTTTATTTATCTTTAGTCAATTTTAATTTAGAGTTTAATATTATATTATTTTCAAATTATTTTTAATTTAATTTCAGTTTCATTTTATTTAATTTTAATTTAAATGAAAATTATTATCCTTATTTCATTTAATAATTCAGTCTTGCTTAAGCCTTTGCATCGTGAAGACAGAATCTCGGTAGTTATAAAATATCAAACTTAAAAACAATTAAAACAGTGTGTTAAAAACATTTAAAAATTCCTAAAAAGAAAAAAAAACTTGTGTGTAGTGCAAAAACAACTTGCTATAGACAAGATTAAACGTACAAGACAATGTAATGATGTTAACGCACAATGCGGGAGCAAAATGCCTAAATTAAAAATAAACAAAAACAATAGCATTGGGCTTAACTTAAGCTCCAAAAATTATTTTTCGCCTCTACAAACAATTGATGACGAGGACAAAATTGATGATGAAGTTATAGTTGAAAAAACAATAAAAGATACTGTTCCTCCAATAACAATTTTAAAGTGTAAAATTGAAGAAATGCATGAAATATGCAAATCTAAAAATATTACTGACTACGCTATTAGAAAAATATCAATCGGTCTTAAATTATTTTGTAAAAATAAAAAAGATTTTAATACTATTTGCAGTAGTCTCCAAAATAACTATGAATATTTTACTTATGCAACTAGAAACGAAAAGCCATATAAAGCACTTATTTTCGGGCTGGATAAGCATGATCCTGCTATTGTGAAAAAGAAACTAATAGATTTAGGTTTAAACTGTTTGGATACTAAACTTGTTATAAAAAAAAGTAATCACAACTCTGAATATTTTATATATGTAGTCTATTTTCAACGACAAACTATAACAGTGCGAGAACTCAGGCAGAATTATTCTGTAATAGATTATGTGAAAGTGAGATGGGAATTCCAGCAATCTAACAAATCTAAAATAACGCAGTGTTATAACTGCCAAATGTTTGGTCACGGATCAAGTAGATGCAATGTAAAAACTTTTTGTGCCAACTGTGCAGGTCAGCACAAAACAGCAGAATGTAAGGAAAATATTATTAAATGTGCAAATTGCAATGGGAATCATAAATCTTTTTCGGACGACTGTCCCAGCAAAAATAGTTATATTCAACTTAGGCATCGGTCACAAATAGCCCCTCGTCGTAAGGCCTTGAACAATTTCATAAATCCAAACACATATAATAGCAGTTTTCCAAATACACTTCGTCAAAACATGCCGAGCACATCTGGAGTTTGGAACTCAAAAAATATTACTTCACCAATCAGTAGCAGTGGCGATTTGTTTACAATTCAAGAAATCAAAAATATAACAATGGAACTTATTACTAACCTGAAATCATGTAAAAGTAAAGCTGATCAATTTGAGGTTATAACCAACCTCGCCTGTAAATTCCTCTCGTAATGGATTATGTCACAAAAATTATTACTTGGAATGCAAGAGGCATTCGCAACAAAAGCCAAGAATTGTTCCAATTCTTAATAGATCACAACGTCAACATATGTCTTGTTACAGAAACATGGCTTAAATCTAACATCTCTATTAGGCACAGTCAGTTTTGTGTATATAGAAATGATAGAGAAAACTCAAGAGGTGGGGGTGTTGCAATTATAGTTAAAAAGAATGTGCCTCATCAACTACTACCAATTATTAACACAAATCTAATAGAAAATATAGGTATTAAGCTATTGACTAACAATGGTTGTATTAATATTTATTCTTGCTACTTTCCTGGTGGACTAGCTGGTCCAGATAATAATAGAAAAAGGATGTTCGCATCTGATTTACATAGATTAAAAAATAATCATAAGTACATTTTAGGTGGCGATTTTAATTCTAGGCATCAGTCCTGGGGCTGTGTTAGAGTTAACTGTTTGGGAAACATCCTTCATGAGAAACTAGATTCATATAACATCAATATGATTTATCCTAGTGATAATTCATACATTCCTGCTAGTGCTAACAGCCAAGGTTCTACTTTAGATTTATTTCTGACTAATGTTCCTGAAATACTGACAGCTGCCTTTGTAATTAACGATTTAAGTTCCGATCATTTGCCAGTCGAAATAAAATTAAACTCTAATTTGTCGAATTTAAATTCTCTTGAATACGATTTCAATAAAACCAATTGGAATAGTTATGCCAATTATATAAATAGGCAAATCAATATTCCTGCATTAGAGAATATTAGAACAAATGAACACATTAACGAAATGGTATTGTATTTTAGAAATCTAATTAAGGAGGCTATACATCGTTATACACCAAGAAAATCCCCTTCTCACTCCAATAAAAATATACCCAACTATCTCAGAGAAATTATTTTTCAAAGAAACAGAGTACGTAGATTGTGGCAACGCCATAGAAATATAAGCGATTTCTACCAAATTAAACTCCTCAACCGTAAAATTGCTGTTGAATTAAATACTATAAGAAACAAGGATTGGGAAAAGCTGCTTTATTCCTTAGATAAAAGCTCTACAACATTCTGGAAGCTGACAAAAATTTTAAGGAAGAAAAAAATAAATATTCCAATTTTAAAACAAAATGATTCGCGCTATACTACTAATTCGGAGAAATGCGAAGTTTTAGGGCATAATTTCTTCTTCAACCAGTTAACTTCAGCAAATGTAGGTGATGCAGAGACTATTTCAATGGTTAATTCTTGTGTTGATCAATTTAATACCTTACACCCAATAGCTTCAAACCAAATCCAAACAAGTATGTCGGAAATATCTTTAATTATTAAAAATTTGAAAACGAAGAAAGCTCCTGGAATTGACGGAATAAACAACAGGTCTTTAAAAGCGCTTCCAAGAAAAGGAATAAAATTTCTAACAATTTTAATTAATGCGTGTCTAAAACTTTGCCATTTTTCACAAGATTTTAAAATTGCTAAGGTCATTCCCATTAAAAAACCAAATAAAGCTGCCGATAATCCCACGTCGTACCGTCCTATAAGTCTATTGAGTTCTATTAGCAAAATTTATGAAAAATTAGTAAAAGTTAAACTGACGGAGTTTATCGAAACAAATAATGTTATTCCGCCGCACCAGTTCGGTTTTAGAAGAGAGCATAACACAGCTCACCCTTTAGTAAGAATACGTAACTTAGTGCAAACCAACTTTGAGTCTCAAAAGTCTTCGGGAATGGTGCTACTAGACGTCAAAGCAGCCTTCGACTCGGTATGGCATGAGGGATTAATATATAAAATGATTCGTCTTAACTTTCCTACGGAGCTAATTAAAACAATACAATCATTTTTAAAAAATCGTACTTTCCGAGTACATATAGGGTCATATTGTTCTAGAAATTTTCAAATATCAGCAGGTTGCCCACAAGGCTCATGTTTATCTCCAATATTATATAATATATACACTGCAGACTTTCCTACTTTAGATTACTGTACAATGTCCATTTTCGCTGATGACACGGCAATTATATGCTCTGGTAATCTTGCGAATGACGTTATAGATAAACTGCAAAGAGCCCTGGAAGAAATAATACGCTATTTCAACAAGTGGAAAATTGTAATAAACTGTACCAAATCCCAGGCATTATATTTTACTAGGAAACGTAAAGAATGCTATGTCCCCCAAGTTAGTATAAACATACAACAAAGGTCAGTCCAGTGGGAGGAAAACGTGAAGTACCTTGGTGTAGTTCTAGACACCAGGTTAAAATTTAAAGACCACATACCTTACGTTATAAATAAAATAAATGTACTGACACGTATCTTATACCCACTTATAAATAGAAATTCCAAACTTTATATTGCCAACAAGAAACTTATTCTAAAAACAATTTTCCATGCAGTAATGTTTTATGCTGTGCCAGTATGGGCTAACATAGCTAAATGTCACATAAAGAAACTTCAAATTTCACAAAACAAACTACTAAAATTAATGTTTAACTTACCATGGTTTTTTTCAACTACACGTCTTCACGCACTAGCAGATGTAGAACTAGTGGACTCTAAAATAAATAGACTCTTAGAGAATTTTAAACGCCGCTGTACTTATTCGGAATTTAATCACATTAATGAACTTGCTTCATTATATTAGATTTAGCTAGAGTAAGTTTTATTTAAAGACAAAAATAAAAGTTCAAATAGGTTTTTGTAAATTTTTTCCTCCCACATCCTGTATATATGTATTATATATTCTAATTTACAAAAATTTTTATGTTGGAAAAGATAAGCTCTTGAACTCATCATATGTATAAAATAATGTAAAACTAAACTGTAAATATTATTGTTGTAAATAAATTGAATTTCATTTCATTTAATAGCATTTAATTTATCTTTAAATTGAAATTAAAAATAGTTTAATTTGATCCGTTTTTATTTCTTTTGTATATTCATATATAACTTAAACTTCCTTTATTTTTAATTTGATTTCAAATTATTAATAATTTTACCTTTATTTCAGTTTTTTCTTTTCACCTAATATCCTCTTTATTGATTTTGATTTTAATGTCTTTTATTCTATTGATTACACAGTTTATTTTAATTTATTTGTTTTATTCTTCATTTGATACTATATTTAATTTTATATTGTTTTCCACTGTTGTTCCAGTAGTTTTGTTTGCCACTGTTTTTACTTTCTTCAGTTCAAAATATTTTTTTTAATTAAATATAATTTTCTTCGAATGTTAAATGATTGAAAAAAAAATTTTTTAATAAAATTCAAAAGTATATACTTTACTGATGAAAGAAATTTTAGTACCTGCTATCAAATCACTGGTCACTACAGGACTGAATTTATTAAGTAACAGTTCCAGTTCTTTTATAAATGCACACAAATGTTATTTTACATTGTGCAAAGAAATATTAGTACTTTTGTTTCTTTCACTTTTTCTAATTCGTAATTCATTTGTGTGTAGCTTTTTCTTGCTTCTACTTACACATATGTATATCGCTGGTCTCATGTAGAAAGGAGGTAAAAACATAATAGAAACTGTATTTATCACAATGTAATATTTGAAATGTAAATGCTTATAAAACTGTTTTTCTTGACAATTTTACATTGAAATTTTGTGACGAGGGGTATATCTGTGAAATGTATTGGAATCTTGAGAAAACTCAATTTCGTAAAAATTCAAGTTAGGGCTTTTCTACATGAGACTAGCGATATGTAACAAGAAAGCAAAATATTTTTTTTATTGAACCTATAATCAATCAATCAGCTTACCGAACTTTACATTTCTGACCAAATTTAACCACAGCTGCTTTGAATGCAGATATCAAAATAAATTTTTAATATGTTTGCATTATATATTCAGCCTTATTCTAGTTATCGGAGTCGTCATCGTTGGCGTTTTAGTATCATATCACTTCGTATCAATGTCGGAGTCAATTCAATAAAAATTTTGTATTCTATAACAACCCTGTGACGACGTCGACAGTTTATCGATTTTTATGGAATGAAAATGCACTTCCCTAAGCTTTTTGTTAAATTTTATTTGTGTTTGATACTTTTTTATTTTTGACTTTCTTTCTTGTTTCTCTTCCTTTCTTTTGTTTCGAGCTCTATCTATCTTTGCTTTCTCAATCAATAGTCTCAGCTTCTTTTCCTCAACCCCTAATTATTGTTCTTGCCGCTTATCAACATCTCTAAGAGTGCGTTTTATTGAGGACATTGAACCTGAAATGTCGGAAAGTAGTTTTGCCTGTTCCTGGCTGTGCTTCTGCAGTAAATCAGTTTATTATTACATGGTTTGTTTGATTTCTTTCCAACTACTTTCGACGGAACAGGCTGAGCATCATTGGTAGCAGCAGCATTAAACGAGTAAGGGGTTTCCCTTAATTGGTGGTTGACTTCCACTGGGTCTTCAACGGCATATTCAACTTCAGCGATTTCGATGTCATTAGAATCGTTTCCCATGTCAACCATTTAAACTCCTTGAACTGCTCCTTCAGGATTCTAAGGCTTATGACAGCTTCTTCCAGCGGGCTGAGTAAAAATTGTTTAAACATTCCGCCGCCAGTGGCTTTACACTCCGCCTTATTAGCAACCATCTTTTTTTCACTTTGAATTTTAAACCTCGCCATTTCTTAAAAGTAATTTTTACAATATATTTTATTAATCACTATTCAATTCTTTATTTTGTAACCTTTTCCATCCATCTGCTAATCTTCTAGGCGGAACAAGAGAATTTAAGAATTTTTCCAATTTCTTTCAATTTTTCTTTAAAATTGCATAATGCAGTGCCTCTGTGAAAACCCAGTGCAAGAGATGGATTCTTTTGAAATTCATCTACCAATTTTTCAAATTGATTTTCAGTTGTACCCTTTCATTTTTTTTAATTTTCAATGTTATGTTTTGTTTAAATCACTTCCAGTCGTTATGCAAAATAGCGTCGACAAAAAACAGAGTAACGGCAATACAATATCGTCGTCACATTTGTTATAGAATACAAAAAATCTTTGAGAAGTAATCGATATGTGTCAATAACGACAAATAGAATAACAAATTGAATTCGTCGACACATATTAACATTGACATGTAACGACGCCGACAACTAGAATAAGGGTAATTATTAATATATATTCTATATACTTCCTATATAAACATGTATGCTTAATAAAAAAAAAATTGCAAACGGTGATCACGGTAACTTTTAAAATTAACGGTGATTTAAAAATCACGTTCACTACTAACGATCGACCATCCCTAATATACTTACACATATTTTTAATTTATGTTTTTATTTCATAGTAATTTTACAATAGTTAACCACTCTGTTGTTTTTAATGCTGTCCATAATTTTCATTTGAATTATTTATTTAAAATTACTATAGTTTTGTTTTACTTGATTTTGTTTATTTAATAATTTTCTAAATTACCTCAATATTAAATTTTCTCAATTGCAAGGAATTTTTTATCTCCTTATCACTTTTATTTATGTAGCTTTCCTCTTTTCTTATAAATTATGATTTTGTTCAATAAATGTATGTATTTGTTTTTTACCAGTTTTTGTAATAAAATGTTTTTTATACCAATTTCAAAATTAACACCAATTTGCCACTAATTATTTTTAAAATTTGATTCCAGTTTTTTTGTTTCGGTTTATCTTTTTTTTTCTTCTGTTTATCTTTATTTAATTTTTTTAACGTTTTTTTATAATCCTTTTATTTTTGATTTTATCTTTTATTTTTATTTTTTATTTTTATTATAACACTTTTTACTTTTTTGTTTTAGTTTATTTCACAATTTTTTATATATTTATTAATTATAATCCTAGAAGGTCCCGTGGGATTCGCAGTATTTTGTATTTTTATTTATATATCCTTTTCACAGTTTGTAACCCGACTGCGCCAGTTAATTAATTGGAAAAGAGGATATTATTTTCTTGTTAAAATATTTTATATTTTTTATATTTATTTTCGGTTTTTGTTTATTGTACAAAATCAATATTAGAACTAAAGTACTATTTATTTTTCAATTAAAAATTAAAAACACGGGAATATTAAACTAAATTTATTAAACTTTTTATTTTATTGTGCTATTTTCCCGATATTGACTATTGAAGGTGAAATCACGTCTGGATGGCGATTTCGCTACCGCTTACTTAGCTCTTCAGGAAACTTTTCACAACTATTTTAAATGAACTAAAGAATTTTGTCTAAACTATAAAGTAAACACAAAAATCAAACTTCAAGCAAAAACAACAATAATCAACTTTGATTTTAATTTTCTTTATCCACTTTATACGGCTGACTTTTTTTCAGCTCTTTTTATACACTTTTAAAGATGTTGAAAAATAAAAACAGCAAATAAAACATCACGAAACACTATGATATTTTATTTTTGCTTATTCCACAGGCACTTGCAATTATTTAATAATTTAAAATTAAAAACACGGGGATATTAAACCAAATTTATTAAACTTTTAATTTTATTGTGCTATTTTCCCGATATTGATTATTGGAGGTGAAAGCACGGCTCTTCAGGAAACTTCTCACAATTATTTTAAATGAACTAAAAAATTTTGTCTAAACAATAAAGTAAACACAAAAATCAAAGTTCAAGCAAAAACAACAATAATCAACTTTGGCTTTATTTTTCTTTATCCACTGTATACGTTTGACTTTTTTTCAGCTTTTTTTATACACTTTTAAAGATGTTGAAAAATAAAAACAACAAATAAGACTTCACGAAACACTATGACATTTAATTTTAGCTTATTGCACAGGCACTTGCAATAATTTAATAATAAGCGAGTACATCGATGGTCACGAGTCAGTTGCTGAAAATGTACCAATGCTTGAGGTAAGCTGTAACGCAATGTTCTTTCGTAAGTGCGATTATTATAATTCTTTGTATTTCTAATTAGG